>VDFB02281492.1:753802551-753881073 GCA_007258455.2 Sequoia sempervirens
AATTCTCCTAGATACGATGCCATCTTGTAGTGTTGTAATTTTAGGAATTCTTGCATAATTGAGTATAAATACAAGGTTCTTTCACTCATATTCTCACCTAGCAAATTTTACAAGCATTCAAGAGTTCACAAGAGAATTTGAGCATTCACAAGAGCATTCAAGGAATTTCAAGGGCATATTATCAAGCATTTTAGAGCATTCTTCAAGTGCCAATCATCATGTCAAAGATTACATTCATCATGTTTGTTATTGTGCTAACATTTGTGATGTAGAGTTTATGATTCAAGCAAGCATTTCAAGCAAGATTCAAGCACCACATCCATTGCAACCATTTCAAGCACATTTGTAGCACCTCATTTCTAGGGTTTGGTGAGTTACAACATTGTATTTTGTTCATTCATCATTCTCCTTTCATAATTGTTTCATTTCAAAGTTTAATTACCAACAAGGGGTTTGACCAAGGAAAACCCCTATTCACTAACCCCACAACATTTTTCCCTCTTCTTGTGTGTGATTTGCAGGGCTAGGTTGCATATTTATCAAGGAGAAAAGTTGGAGAAAAGTTTTCAAATCCACAAAGTTGTCATCAAGCCTTGGAGAAGCTTGGAGAAGGTCTACAGGTGGCAATTTACAATTTCGGAATTGAAAACCAGTCAAAAAGAGCAAAGTAGACTGAGAGGAACAGAATCTAGCTCAGAACTTCCAAAAAAGCAGAAGTGGACTGATTCTCCACTATTGGTGAATGAGTCCCACTATACAGGCCTAACAAAGATTTTTACAGATCTGGATACCCTTTTGGCTAAAACTTGTATCTGCACATTTTTCTAGAAACTAAACTGATTCACCTAGCTTGGTGAATGAGTCCCAGTCAGCATTAACAATAGATGTTTTAGTGATCCAGACCTCCATTCTACCTTCTTTAATTTCCCAAGTGCACATTTCCAATTTTATATCTTTTTGTTGCATTTTACTTGTCTTTTTAGGTCATTTAGAGTTAGTTTGCATTCAATTAGGGCTTTGTTTTACAACTTGCATTGCATTTTATTTTCCAAGTTTAAACTTTGTGGTGAACCCCTCACTAGATCATATTCATTTCCTGGGACAACCCTATTGCAAGATTTCAATCGCCTTTGCATTGAGATCTCTAGGGTCATCCTTGAGTGGAATCTCTTTGAAAGTGGGTGTGAATCAACCATATCACAACACTCACATTTTAATAGGTTCCATTTTGTTGAACCTGCATTTAGAACACCATAATTCTAATTTGGAGTGCATTTGCATCCTAGATTTAGCTTGCATTAACATTGCATTAATATTTGCAATGGTTAATTTGTATTCTAGGGTTTCAAATTTGTATTAGTGAAAAGCTCATTTAGCTTGCATTATTGCATTCAATTTCATTGAAAATTAATCAAATTCTACATTTTCATCTCATACATAGCTTAGAAAACATAAAAAGCATAAGATTCAATTTAAAAATTCTAATTTTTTTTAAAACAATCAGTACTTGGACTCATTCACCACCTTGGGCGAATTAGTCCCTTCACATATTTTTCACTGCATTTTCTAGCATTTACAGTTCAATTTCTGAGTTTTTGTTTGTTGTTTCTGCATCTCTGTTTCACTTTCCAAAATTTCAGTTATAATCATTTCATTGTTCTTAGCTTACATTGCATTTGCACTCACCCTACATTTAGTAGCCTTTGCATGAGTGTTTGGTGTCCTATTGCTAATACAATAGTGAGAAGAAGTTTGAGACTCATGTCATCCCATGATAGCACAATCGTTGTGGATATTGGGTTATTTAGAGCTTCCACTCCTAGTATTGACACTAGTACACTAGGCATGGATAACACCCTTAGCAACTCCTTGCCTTCAAGTAGCATGCAAGTTGAACCAAGGAATGATAGTATCCCGCAAGAAAACATAATTCAAATTCATGAGGATTTAGTAAGCTTACAACATCAAATAAGCCTTGAAAACATTTCAACTACTGCCATTCCCACCATAGAAAACATTCATCGCATGCTTGAAAGTGAAGATGGCCTTGACCTTGTGAAAAACATAGTTCAAATCTTCAAAAAATATCTTCCCTCAACCACTAGTTGTCCTTTACCAACAAGCAATGTCACAAGCCAATGAAGAACTCAAATTCCTTCTCCCACAACAATTGCCTCAATACCTACCTACTCCAATCCTCAAGTCACAACAACAATGCAACAAGTTAGTAATGTGATTCCTTCCCTGGGTATTCCTTCTAGCATCCCTAGTTCTTATGCGGCATCACTAGTGATATCTCCTACATTACCACCTATAATTATTCCATTCACTTGTCCTACGAACACATACACTCCATCACCACTTTCACTTCCATCTCATAACACAAGTAATGATCCTCTCATAACATAACTTTTCCTAATTGTTTCATCCCTTCAAAAGCAAATTTCCACCATAAACCAAAATCAAAACAGCCCACCCACATATTATGTTAGTCCATTGTCCTTGGAGATATTGCGAACACCGATGCCACAAGGTGTATATGTGCCTAGATTTGAGAAATATGGAGGGAAGGGAGATCCTTCTAACCATGTTAATGCCTATACTGCCCTATGTAGAGACTTTGTCCTTGATGATAAAATTTTGGAAAAACTTTTTCCTAGGTCCTTGAAAGAAACTGCCTTGGAATGGTTTTCTTCTTTACCAAACAACTCAATTCATTCATTCAATGAACTTTTTGATGCATTTGTAAACCATTTCCAAGTTCATATGACTCCCAAGATGACCTTGTACGATTTGATGAGATGCAAGCAAAAAGAGGAGGAAAAGATAATTGATTTTATCTCACGCTATCAATCACTTTATTCCCAAATCGATGTCAAGGTCCCTGACCCTTATCTCCAAAAGATGTTCATAGAAAATTTTCAAAGTAAGATTCAAGACAAGCTTACCATGATGAAATTCCCATCCTTCATGCACTTGTGTACTGCCCTCCCTGATTATCAAAATTCAGTCAGTAGTTGAGATACAAAGTCCACTTCTAGCCGAATCAAGAGATCTAAGCCCGCAAACCAAAACAATTCCCAATCTTTTAGAAAATAAAATAAAGGGTTCCTTCAATTCAATCACTCTCAACAACCAATTAAAAATTTCAATAACCAATTAGTTGCTGCCAAAGCCATAGTACCCTTTAGTTATGGAGATCCAAAAAGACAATTTACTCCCTTGCCTGATACCCTTCATAACACAATGTCCCAACTTTTAGAACAACAAATGATTACCTTTCCACCCATCAAAACACTCGACCCTAATAAGCCTTTACCCCAAGCTTTAAATCAAATTCTTATTTTCATTATCACCGACAAAATGGACATGACAGGAAACATTGCAAGCGTCTTAAACATCTTGTGCAAGACCTCATTGATTCCAGTCGTCTATCCATTGGAGGTGTTAGTGATCAAGGCAATAAGTTTGTTGCCCCTCTAAACCAAAACTTGCAAATTTTCATTAATCCAATGCCCAAACATAATATTTCATTTGTCAAAGCTAGCAAAACTATAAAGAATGGTGTGATGAATGTTGATATAGATGATGAAAACAATGATTATGTCAATGTCAATCCTATGGATGAAATGGTAGGAGCGATAGACATCATCCCTCGTAAGGGTTGAACTAAGAGTCCTCTTGACATTGCTTTCTCCTCCAAGGATATAATTAAACATGCACCTAATGGTCCTCTCTACATAGCCGGCCGTATCTTTGACAAGCCCACTAATGGGATACTAATAGATCCCGCCCATGGAGAGAATGTGATCACCGAATAATTTTTACTTTTGCATGAGCTCTATCAAGATGAATATGATAAACCGAAAGCATGGATCAAGACACACAATGGTTTTGCTTGCCCTACGATAGGATTGATCACCTTACCATTAAAAATAGGACCAAAAACATTAGATGTCACATTCTCCATCATCCGGTAGTCAAACCAATTTCGTGTGAAGCTATGCCACCCATGGCTTCACTCCATGAAAGTCGTCCCTTTAGTTGTGCATAAATGCTTAAAGTTTCCCTTTGACAATGAAGTATTCACCGTTCACCATAGAAACTTTAACCCTTTGTCATCCAAAGGAAATTTTTCCTTAGATGCCTTTTTGGCCTGAGCCCATGGAACCTATAAAGCCAAGAGAAGACTTCTTTTCATATCCTACCAAAAATTCAAAGCAAAGGAAATAGATGAACTATCTCTCTGAAACATGTCCCCATCCACCTCTGAACCTCCCATCCTTGATGAAACCATGATTGAACCTAAACAAGACCCAAAAAACCAAGACCAACTTAAAATAGAAACTCCACCTATATCCTACAAACAACCAAGAGACAATGAAACCAACCTTGTCACACCTCCTAGAATAAAACAAGTTTACAAAGTCAAAGAGAAAGCGGTTGAACAACCTCCTGTGGTTCCTTTTGTTCCTCCCCTTAGGGAAGAAAAGAAACCTATGGTTGATCAACCTGCTCCTACACAAATGCAACTTGAAAACAATACTAAAAGAAACAGAGGTGCTTGAGAGCATATGCATAGACGTTGTGCCCTTGCTCACAAGTTACATGAAGAATTAAACAAAAAAAATCAAAATCCAAACTTGATTGAAGCAATGCATGATGACACTACTCCCGCTTCAAAACAAAACAATAAAATACAACAATCACAACAAGAGTTGAACTCTTCCATGGACATTATCCTTCAACCTCCTGTTGTGATTAATTTGGATGACGATGACGAGGTTGCTAAAATTGATGAAGAGGTACATAATGAACTAAACACATTGTTTTCCTCTTCCATGAGCTTAAATGAAAAATTTCCTATAAAGAATGTTGAACCTGGTGCTTCTCCTAGTTCAACACTTGCTTTTGTCCCTTTGGCTACTTTCCCGCCTTCGGTATACACAGAACGTGATTGGGACGCAAATGCCTTGCTCATAGGTTGACTTGCATTTTCCTTACTAGTCTTTTGAATTTTCTTTTTCATTTTCTTTGGTGTGATTTCATGTGCGTAATGTGATCCCCCATGACATTTTGTTTGATGTTCTCCCTCTCTTTGTGACATTCCTCTATTTGTACCTTCATTCTTTTATATGTCGTACATCTCTTTTTCCTTTTCATTTTATCTTTCTCTTTTGTCTTGTGTTTTCCTTTTGGGGATGACGCAGGGCATCGAGACACCCTATGTCTCTTCCATGTTGACCTAAAAGGATTTTTTTTTCTTTTCCTTTTCATTTTCTCTTTTTTCTCTTTTGTCTTGTATTTTCCTTTTGGGGATGACACAAGGCGTCGATACACCCTATGTCTCTTTCTTGTTGACCCAAAAGGTTTTTCTTTGTTTTCACTTATTTGTGTCATTCTTCTAGTTCTATGTGTATTTGGGTATGATGACAGTTCCAAACTCTCTAAAAACATTGCAGCAAAGAACATACTGACCCCAAATCCATAGATTCCTTACGTGTTTGGTGTTTTCATTTTGGGGGCAACCCCTCCCTTTTCTTTTTCTCCCACATGACACAGCCTTACTCGGAAACATATGACTTGGCATAGGGTTTTCCAAGTTGGCTCTCATGTCTTCTTTCTTGTTTTCATTTTTCATTCGCTACTTTAAAGTAATTTCTCACAGTATGGTGTTTAGCATATCTTTAAAGTGAGGGCATACATTGACATTATTCTTTTACATTTTCCTTTTCTCGATTCTTGGTGTAGCCTTCTTACTTCATACAATGTGTTTGTCACATTGTGGATGACATTGGGTGTAATGTCCTTCAGGAGCGTGGTCTCTCTTAGCATATTACATTCATCTTAGTGACTTGATGTGACACACTACATCCCCTAAGTTATGAATTTTATATTCTTTGATTAGTCCTCTCTTGGAGACATTAGGCACAATGCTCCCTAAGTTAAAGACCTCACATGAACTAAGCAAGACTCCTTTGAACATTTCATATTTTTTCATTTTGTATTTGTTGTTATATGGTAGGACCTTGCATAACACAACTTGCATGTCTGTGGAGCCACCTTGTTTGTTCATGAGCTCTAAGCATATAGATTTTTGCTTGTCTCATGCAGCTCAAAAATCATTTTTGCGTGGTGCCTTATTAAAGTTATCAGGAGGTATAGCTTTGGTATGGTTTAAGCGAGAAGCCCAATCTGAGGCATGACTTTCCCCATAGCCACTTGTGTGTGTGAGTGCATACCAGCCATGAGTGTATGTGTCTCACCCATTAGGACTTCTCACCCGGCAGATAGCCAGGAGTTTCATCGCCTTAGAGTGAGTATGTGTTTTTTAGACAAACAACCTAGATCTAATCCACATTAGGATGGAAAAATGGTTGAAGCTTGATCTAATTCTTTTATTTCATCTTTTTCTCTTTTTCATCTTTGGCAGTGTATGCTTGGGCCTTGTCGTTGTTCTTTATATCATTTTCATGTGTGTTCATTTGTGCCTATGTTGGTTTGTCATGGGATCTTGATCCTTGGGGGCTTTATCACCCCTCTTGATCATTATCTCATCTTATTGGTGTTACCAGATTTTCACCTATGGCTCAATCAAGTAGAGACCACTTATATTTAAAATAAAATGGTACATTTTCTATCTCCCCTACATTGCATTCATGTGTATAAATGAAATAACTTAAAATATTACAAAATTTAAATCATTGCATTTATACAGATGCATGAAACATAAGAAATATTTTGCAAATCTCTTCTGAAAAAGTAATATTTATTGAATGTAGAAATGTTCATTGACTCACACAAGCCATGAGTTTAAATTTTGCTTATTCAATGCAAATAAAGATAGATAGATATATATATATATATATATATATATGAATAAGTAAATGAAGAGAAAATAATATGCATGTAGGGAGGATAACCATTCATTGCCTAAGAATGATTGGTTTTGTTGTGTCTTCTTTTCCAACTGCTGTTTGAGTTGACTTGTCCTTCCTAGCTCCTATACTCTTGTTTACTGCATTAAGTCAAAGCAATGTGTTAGAACAGTGCTCTAAGCAATGAAAGGTTACATACCATACATGATCACTTACATATGCACATATAAACCAATCTCAATCTGCATTAAACAAACATTCATATCCTGAATGTCTCAGAGAAAACATTGAAGTCATCAAGCACACCTAAAATATACATATTTTTCTAACTTATTTGCTTCATGTGCAACTACAGGTGTAATCATGTCTTTATTCTATTCATCAAAATTACAACATGAGTGGGGAGAAATGTGGCTCCCTCAATGGTCAAGCTCGACTCATAATAATAATAGTTGCTATTGTATTAAAAAGTAATCAGAGACATTTATTACAACTTTTTCAATGATAGTGAACAGGCATACATGCCAAATTCGTGGAGCATCTCCCCAAGGAATTATAGAGAAAAAGAAAAGATGACAGTGATATCAACAATTTGAGTATCATGAAATCAGCAGGTGTTATTTAAAGAAAACAACCAAGTGCTATTTAAAGCTATCAAAAGCCCCAAAATTTCTTGATATTGGGTGAATTCAAATGAAAGACAACATGTGTTGTAGTTGCAAGTGATCATAGCATAATCAAAGTAGTAGGCTACCAAAACAGAGAAAGGAATTAACATAATGCAAATTAATTGTTTAAATACATTCATATTCATCTTTGCCTCTTATAGCTATTAAAACAATATGACATGATGGAAATGTGTAAACCACATGTCTATATTGTCATTTATCACTATGTTAATGGCAAGGTTTTAGATCATGAAAAAGAGGGGTAAAGCTTCAGAAATCAATGTATGATGCTTGATTCACAGAAAAATACAAATCATAGAAAGCACAAAACCCTCGGCTTAGGGTTTTGAAGGTAGAATAAGCTTCAAAAGGTTCCAATGAATCATGTTTCTATAGTTCAAAGGTTTCAAACTCCTACAAGCACAAATGGAAAATATGCATAGAGTCTTAACATAGAGAAGCCGCAAAGCCACAGCCATTAAGTACAGGCCCATAATATATATAAAGAGCAACGGGCCATGAAACCCATAGCCGAGCAAAAGGGAATTGAGAATATGGATCTTCTAGAAGAGACAAAGGAAGAGAATTTTCAACTGAAGGTTATGAGGTAAGTAGCTCAGCTATAGCCATATACAAATAGAGTACATTTACAGAGAAACGCATAAGAGAATACGTAAGGTCACGGCCAGTCCAAGTTTTAAAGAAAATAGGAGAAATATTTTGCATTGTATTCCTACAAAAAATCAATAATGCAGATAGGGTTTTTTTTTAAACCCAAAAAATGAGCAAACCTTTAGAAGCATAATACCCAGAAGCATGAAAATCCCTATGAGAAAATGTTTGGCGCCCTATGAAAATGTATGGTAACTATTTTAAGCAAAGACCAAACTTTGAAAAGTGAAGATACAGACCCTTGATGGGTAAGAAATTTAAATATTTCTAAGAGAAACAATGAGTCCACAGCCTATAAGGAAAATGGATGGCTACTATAAAACAAGGAACCGAATCATGATAAATACAAAACAAAGAAACAAAGGAGGATTTACCCTGTGGTAGAAGGCCCTTAAGAAAATAATGAAGTCGTGACCATGGGAGGTGTATTAAATACACAAAAGGTGCAAGGTAAATGGCCTAAATGCATTTAGAAAAACATATCATACTAAGCAAATGCATATTAAGAACAGAGGGAAAGAATGCATAAAACAATAGAGAATGCTTACCTTAGTAGAAAAATCTTCCTCTATCTGAAATACACAAATAGAATCTCCTATTTTTCTAGGTCTGTCAAAAGAGCTCAAGAAAAATATTCCATCGAACCTCAAAACCCTCCTGGCAGCGGACTTCTCTAGTTTTCCAAAAGCCTCTGTTTAAAATGAATGATTTCAACATTTTTTTTGTGTTACTTTTGTGTTTAGGGTTCCAAACCCTAAAATGCCAACTTTACTTTTGTGAAGTATTAATTCAACTGTGGCCATATATTTATCAATTTTGGCTTATACCTTCATTCATTTGGAAACTAAGTTGCTCCTGAAGCCTTCTGAATTGAGCTTTTATCAATTATTCTTCTTTTAAGAATAAATCATTGAAATAGCTGAGATTTTTACTTTTTTGCAAACAATTTTATTGTAAAATAATATGACTTAAGAGGTGTTTTTATAAACCCTTAGGTCTTATTATTATCTTTTAAAATGCACTTAATGGTAAGTCAATTCAAGAGAGTGTTATAAGCATGTTTATTGATTTTGAGAGAAGTTAGCAAACATTAGAAGGGAATATAGGTGTGATAGGGTGGAAATACTTGTTAGAAAATGAACAGCAAACAAAAATAAAAAAAGAGTAGTGCAAATAACAACTAAAAACACCCTACACCTCAAGATTAGCCTAAAGATTAACTAAACTAAGCAAAATGAAAGATTTCACCTTGTTGTAGTTGTCCCTTTGGTTGGCCCTTCAATCTTCGATATTGTATGCTCCTTGGATGGAAAAAGATGCAAGCTATGAGGCGAGATGAGGATGGAAAAATGAATGAAAAATAGATCCAAATGTGAGAAATTGGCTAAGTATGGCTCAAAAAAAAAATTGCAAGAGTTTGGCTAGCATAAATGATCTCCCTCAAAATGAGAGAAAAGAGGATGTATTTATAGAGAATTTGGAATTCTCTAGAGAAATGGATGGTTGGGATTGAGCCACCAAGATCAAGATGTAGGGTTAAGGTGAGTTGAGAACTCACAAGCCCTCACATCTTGACATGTGGCATGTGAAGTGGCTTGTAAGAGATGATGTGTACATAAGGTGGAAAAAGAGTACATGACATGGAGGTAGTACATAGTACCTTGGGATTGGGATAAGATTTCCTCATAAAGGGGGTCCTTGTCCCCATGTGGGTGAAAGGACATGTGAGGAATTAAAAATTCCTCAAATATCCACATGGGGATGAGAGAAGAAATTTAAAATTTCTTGGAATGCATTGGGGGATTAAATATGAATTAAAAATTCATATGGGGAATGGAGTTCCTTCTCAAAAAAGAAAAAGCATTTAATAGGGTTGACTTTGGACACATGGCATGGAGATTAGGTTGACCTAATTAAGTGATTAAGGTTGTGCAAGTACCTGATTAGACAAATTAATGACATATTAGAAGAGGGTTAGATTTCACATGTGACTTGATGTGACAAGTCAAATATCACATGGGGAAGAGTAAAAGGAATTTAATATTCCTTGGATTGATAAAATGAATTAAAAATTCTTGGAGAGGTTGATTAAGCTAGTTAATGAAGGATTAGAGGAGGGTTAGCTGGCTAAGAGAGATTAGAGGCCAATTTGCAAAAGTTGGAGGATGTGACACATCCTAATCAAGGATTAGGCATGTGCACATCCCTAATGATGAGATTAGGAGAATAATTAGGATTAAGAAAGAGATGTGACATAATAGGAATTATTTAATTCATTTGATGAAAATGAGGATTAAAGAGATAAGGTATTTATTTATTAATTAAATACCTTAGGGATTTGGCAAAATTAAGGATATTAATTAAATAATAACAGTATTACTTAATTAATGCAAATAAGAGGATGCTTAGATGAAAGGGGATAAATTTGGATAAATTAAGTGCCCAAATTTAGGTGTCTACATTTTTCCCCTCTTTAAGATGGTGTTACGAAGTAGCATCATTTCAAACAATATTAAAACATAGAACCTAGAAGAATATGGTTAGATTGGGAAAGATGCCCCAGTCATTCAAAGGAGTGACTAGGAAGGGAAAAAAATGAAAATTAGGGATGAAGGATGCCCCCTCGAAAGGACATGTGGGTTCAAGAGAACATGGGTGTGCTCTTGAAATGGAGGAGATGATGCAAGGGGGATGAAGAAGATGATGCAAAGTGATGGACAAGATAGGAGGATAAGCGATAGGAGATGGATGAAGAACAAATAGATTTGAGGACAAATATGATGTTGCCCCAATCAAGGTACAAGCTAAAAGGGGTTGATGATGGATGGAGTGTTGTCAATGAGGGAATGAGAGATCCTGAAACAACATGAAGATAGGGAAGGATACATCTCAAAACGCCACTAAAGGATAGGGAAGAATACCTCCTGATGATGATGATGATGATGATGATGAGGATGATTGGATCAAGGCTTGTAACAAGACTGGGAACAAGACCAAGGATATGATTAGATGATTTGTGCTAGATTGAAGGGGGAAGGATTGGATTGGGATGTGAGATAGATGAAAGGAATAAAAATGATGATGGACAAGATTCTTAGAATGAAGGGATGGGGGATATATGCAAGATGATGGAATGAAAAAAAATGAGATGCAATCCTAATACAATTTGCCATCTTTGGAGCACTGATTTTTTCTATAGCATAAGACACAAGATGCCAAGGTATAAAGAACCAAGGTCGATTAGTGTCTAATGCATGAAACAAACACATCAAACAAGAAGGCTATCCCAACACCCCAAAGTCGTGATGACCTTGGTCGGGCCAGGTATTGGGATAACCACAAGCACACAAGGATGTCTCAATGTAACACAAGACCTAAGGGATCTTGGTGGGTACTATGTGGGACAACTGAGAAGATAGCAACAAATAAAAGAACAAGATACGATCCTATGCTGACTAGTCAAAGCACACCATGATATGATGGATCAAGGCGACCATGACAAGTGATGATAGGGAGCTCAGATGATAAACAAAAGCCAAAAGCATCAAAAGATCACAATCAATTTCAAATGTCCTTTGCCATAGGATCAAGGGGATGGATCGGATTGATGAGGTTTGTTAGGAAGGATGCATCCTGTTGAGACCTATGATGGATACTAAACTAAAAGATCGATATGACGCAGGATATTCGGAACCGATTGGATTTGATGATACAAGTCGATTTTGTTTGTTAAGAACCAGCTAGATTAAGGGCATAGCTTGATGACAAGACATAAGAGACATGACACAAGATAGGAGATAGACACATCCTAGCGACCTAGGGGCTCGGGGGTCGATCAAAGATTAGCCTTGCCTACATGAAAGTATAGAGCCCTTGTAGTTCGATAAAAGGTTGACGACAGACCATGATGGGGACTTCGATGGATGATAAAGATAGGATGGAGAAAAGGAGCAAAGTGGACAATGAAGATCGATGATAGACGATAAAGGAGTGAACGAACAAAGCAGAAAGACCAATGATAGGCAATAAAGGAACCCTGGGGGTGGATCAAATGATCGACCTTTCCTACGTGAAAGCACAGGGGCAACGTAGTTCGACGAAAGTACCAAAGACAAATGATAGATAAAGGATGATGAGATAACCCTAGATAAGGGGATAAAATGATTGGACCGGCATGATGGGATAGGATAGACCTGCTAGATTGGATTGGAGGATGGTGACTACACAAAGCTCAGGGATGGGATAGTTTTTCAAATCATCAAAGATGAAGTGGGAGGATGATGAGATGGATAGATGGATGATGAGAAAGGAGAGGAGATTGAAAAGATGTGCAAAAGAAGCAGAAGTGATGATGATAAGATAGATGGCATTGGATTGTGTGGGGAGTAGCCTATAGCTAGATACCAATGACAAGGGATTATGAGATGGGATGAGGATAGAGGATGGGGGGAGGAAAAGGATTTTTTGGATGGATTGGATAGAGGGATAAGGATTTGGATGAGGAAGAGGTTACCAGATGGATAGATGAAAAGGGAGGATATGATGGAAGGATAGGAAGATAAGGATGGGGAGATGGATATAAGGATTGTTTGGAGGGATAAAAGATAAGGATGGGGAGATGGATATAACGATAAGGAGATGAGGATAGGGAAATGGAAGGGATTGCTCTGATGGAATGAATGATGTCTCCAAGGACTATATCACAAAGGAAGATAGATTCCCCCACTCTAGATATGTCATGTGCGAGGAGGCATGAAGGATGGATAGGCAAATAAAGGAGTGAGTTGGATGAAGATAGGATGCATGGATAAGGAAGGGAGATTGAGGGTAGCATGACGGGTGGATAAGGAAGGTAGACGAGTGTGAATGAGTAGGATAGTGTGCGGATGAGGGGAATGTATGCTAAGAGGTGTCCAAATCATGTTGATATGTTTTCCCCTATCGTTATCAAGATCACAAGGAGGATGGAAGTATTGGGATAAACAAGATATGCCCAACAAGATGTGTAAGATAGGTAGGATGGAGGGGATGAATGAAAAGGATGTATAGGAGGAAGATGGGTGCATAGCGGATGGAGGGAATGCATATCAAGAAGTTTCCCTCAAGTGCAAAGGGGGATTTACGCATGACGCCTATTTTCCAGGTTTTCATCATGGTACTTATTCAAGGCACTTGTTTGCCAAGTTTTCACCATTGGATGAATTATTTCTCTTTACTCTTTTATTTTATTTTTTTCTGATTTTTATTTGTTTTAGATTTTCTTGACTTTTTTGGATTTTCTTGACTTTTTGGATAAGGATAGGGAGGTGACTAAGTCAATTTGGAAGACATGCGATAAGGATATGGATGAAGGACTCAAGAATCAAGTTCTATATGAGATATTAAGAGCCCATGTTCAAACTGACTGTTGGATGTTGGTACAACCTTATTAGGATAAATGGATTATGCAAGAGGATGAATTAGAGGGATTTGAGAGGGGAGATGCATGGGATAATGGGTGGGAGGTTGGATAGTGTATGGATGGAATGATGGGGTGGATATGTGATGGGGAGATGTGTTCAGGACCAACATTGGCACATGTGGTGGTGGATGTGAAAAGATAAGAGGATGAATGGATGGAGAATGCAGGAATAATGGAGGAGATGGGATAGTGAGTTTTGGGACATAAGGACCCAAAACAGACTTAGGAGATAAAAGGGGGGTATGGTTAGCTTTTGGATTAGAAACTTTGGATGTTGTTACATATTTTCCTTTTGAAGATATTGCATCTTTTTTCTTTCGGATCCACATGGTTTTGATTTTTCCTTTGGTGGGCCTTTGTGGCCTATGGATTTGATTTGGATTTAGATTTTTCTTCTCTTCACCATGTCTTTTAGAGGGAACATGGGGAGCTTTAGATTCATGTCGATGCTTGGATTTATGTATTTTTACTTTAGCATCCAAAGTGCTTTTAGTAGCAATGGGATGGGTGTGAGGAGATGGATGATGTGGAGCGATGGAGGTAGGATTATGAGGATTATGTGGAGATGGATAATGTGTAGGTATGTGCCTTTGTTGATCCTGATTAGGGGACACGCGAGAGGGATGTTTATAATGGATGACATGGATAGGTGTTGGATGGATGAAAGGATGAAATGGAGGAGGTGATTTTCGGATATACGGACCCAAAGTAGATGGAGTGGGTGGAGGGACATAAGAACCCAAGATGGATGGAGTAGATGAAGGATGGGAGATGGTGGATGGAGGGATGTAAGGACCCAAAATGGATGGAGTGGATGAAGGAGGAATGTGGATGGTTGTCTTGAGGCGATACGATAGACGAGGAGGAATGGCAGTTTATGATCTGGTGGAGCGATGGGAAGAGCTGACATTTCTTTTGGAAAAGGCTCGTTGAGGATGTCTAGAGGTTGTACCAACATCTTTAGATTGTGAGTCTTGAGAAATAGGTACAAGACCTTGCATGCAAATTTGTTCTTTGACTTGGATGGGCTCTAAAATACCTTGCTCATGAAGGCCTAGACCTTTTCCTTGATAGTTCATTTTCTTGAGCATGCAATCCATGATAGGATTTGTGTTATTCTGAAAAAATGATGCGAGTCCATTATTAGGTGAAGGATAATGGGTGGTATGTACACTTTTTTTCTTCTGTGAGGAGGCCACCATGGAATACTGTGAGAGTACCAAGGGGATATGCAAGTGGTGTGGGGATAGCAGGTTTAGGCGATGATGGGGGATCATGAGAGGGAGATGATGGGATAGCAGCATTTGGATGGGTGGTATCAGGAGAGGGATTAGTGGATATGATAGGATCTGGACTTGTGGTAGTGGGCTCATGCGATGGAGATGGAGATGGAGCGGTGGAATCTTGAATGACAAGGGGATCATGGGATGGAATGGATGGGGGACCGTGATCTTGAGGTGGACTAGATGGGATGGTAGGATCTTGATCTAGAGAAGGGGATGTGTGGCATGCTTTCGATCAGGCTCTTAGCATGACTCATCTTTTGTGGATGGCAGGATGACAGCGTGTTGGAGAGACTCTTCAAGTTGGGGAGATGGAAGGATAGAGGATTAGAACCATTCATCGGAATGGATTTTGATAATACTAGGAGTGGGAGGAATGGATGGGACTTGTGTGTCGTCGCTAGGAGTGGGAAGAGTGGCATGGACTTGTGTGTTGTTGATGGGTTCAACGGCTCTCAGAGTAGGAAGAGGGTGTTCAATAGATTTGGTAGATGTGATGGTATGAGATGGGAGCTCAGTGGATTTAGAGGGTGTGATGGTTTCGACGGTTTGAGTGGTGCTAGGGGTGGTATCATCAATGATAGGTGTTGGGTGGAGAAGGGTCTCGTCACCAATGACCATGGATGATGGGTTGGGATGGCATGATTTCGCAACTTCAAGGTGTGGAGTGGGAGATGTCTTCTTTGTTGTAAGTCCTTGGAGAACTTCTGGAGTGAGAAACTTCAATACTCTAGGCTGAGATGGCATGGTAGGAGTGGATGAAGGATTATGGATTGGCGAGGGATTAGGACTAGGGATTGGGGGACTAGGATTAGATGGGGGAATGGGATTAGATGCAGGACTAGGAATAGATGGGGGATTAAGATTAGATGAAGGGTGAAGATAGGGGGATTGGAATGGTGAATTAGGACACGAGGATGCAAGTGGTGGATTTTACTAAGGGTATTAGGATGGTGGATTAGGATGGGAAGATTGAGGTGGTGGATTAAGATAGGGAAATGTGGATGTCGGATTAGGATAAGAAGATGTGGATGTTAGATTAGGATAGGTTGGTGTGAATGTAGGATGAAGGTGAGAAAATTGGTATGAAATATTAGGGTAGTGGGTATATGCGAATGAAGGATTGAGATAGGAGGATGTGGATGGGGGATTAGGATAGGGGTATTATGATGGAAAACTAGGATAAGAGGATACTGGTGTTGGATAAGAGGATGATGTAGATGAAGGATATGATGGATGTGATGGATATCCCTTGTCAAAGGTAGCATAGGGATCATGATTAGGAACGGATGAAGACATAACAGGATAACTCAAAGGGGTGATTGGATTTTGGAAAGCGGGTGGAGAAAAATTACTAGCAATGATAGTGTCAAGGGGATCTATGTCACATTCTTCTTTATCGACAAGACTTTTGTTATCATTGTTGACGTAATTAGGGTTTCCCCTGACCACTATTGATGGAGGATAAGGATTCATGATGATGAAAGGATAAAGAGAATGGTTTAAAGATTTTGGATGGGAACTAACTAAAGCTCAAATCGAGATTTAGGTCAAGCTCAGATCAGGATTGGATTAAAGCTCAGATTAGGATGATCAGATGGTGTGATGGGATTGATTCTGATGATCGGATTTGATTATCAAAGGATGATTACGACACTAAATCTGCTTCGAGATGGAAGTAGATTGATTGGGTCGAAGGTGATTGGATAGGGATGCAATTGGATCGGATTGGATAAGATCGATTGATGATTGATAAGATTGACTAATGGATTGGATAGGATGATGAAAGGGATTGAAAAAAAACCCATTTGGAGATTACCCTAGGTGACGTAGGATATTGATTGATCGTATTAAAGGATAAACGGACGATTGCAGCACCAAATCCACTTTGAGATTGAAAATGGATTGACTGGGCTGACGACGATGATTGACTTAAGACAGATGACAATCCTAAGTGAATGTTGATGATGACGATAAGATCAGACACTTAGGTCAATTTGGATAATAATCTAAAATGAAGTTCAGAGGATTTGGATGGGGAAAATGATGATTCAATTGGAGAAATGGATGATGGAAATGGACAAATGACTGCTCGGAACGAGACGAGGTTCGGAATAGGTGAAAGATTACTCGGAACGTGTAAACAGATGATCAAGAGGGATGAACGACCACTCACAATGAGTAAATGACCACTCACAATGAATGAATGATTCTTGGAACGAGAAGATGAAGGTTTTGGAATAGATGAAAGATTACTCAGAATGAGTAAACAATTGATCGGGACTATTAAACGAGAGTTCGAAATGACAGAAGAAGGTTCATAATGGATGGCAGTTTACTCGGAATGAGTGAACGGATGATTAGAATGGATGAATATGAAAAAAGTGAAGAAGATGGAGGGAGGGATCTTAAGATTTGTTTCGATATCCAAAGATCTTGACTGTAGATGGACTAAAGCTCAAATTAGGGTTTTGGTTAAGCTCAGATTGGGATTAGATTAAAGCTCGGATTAGGATTGGATTGAAGCCTAGAATGATTGGAGGATGTGTTGGGATTGATTCTACACCAATTTCTGGGGTTTGAAGGATGTAAGGTGTTGACAATCAAATTTTTCCAGATTTGGCAATTTTCAAAAATTGTCAAATTTTGCCATTTTAGGAAACTTCACAGACATACTTTTGAGAGTCTAGTTTTTTCCCAAAAAATAACCAAAACTAAGATAGGATGAACTGCCAACTAACATCCCAAACCTGAGATAGGCATTTCGAGTTATTCACGAAAATGATTTTTCAAAAACTAAAAAAAAACACTAAATTGTGATTTTGAGGGGTCAAGATGAAAGTTTGAGGCCTCAAAAATGTGGAAAAATGGGGTCCACCCAATTCTTAAGGATCCACATGCCACCTCATAATGCAACCACCCATAAAATTTTAGCTCAAACAGACACCTGAGTCAAAAGTTATGGCCTCTGGAAGTTTCAGCACAAAAATCAAAATTCTCGAAATGAAGTCTAGGTGATTAGGATGGATGATCTGATGTTGGATATGGACTCTAATGATGTTCTAAATAACACTTATATGATTTTGGTGATGAAACAATGACTTACAGAACAGTGTTGATGATGGGCAAATAGGTGCTCGGAATGACTAAGCGAGGGGTGAAATGATGAAACGGATGATGAAATTGACTATTCAGTGGTCAAATTCGCCTATCCAAAGGTCAGGTTCGCCTGTCTAGAGGGAAAGTTCGCCTGTCCAGAGGTCAAATTCGCCTATCTAAGGGAAAATTCGCCTGTCTAGAGGTCAAATTCGCCTGTCTAGAGGTCAAATTTGCCTATCTAGAGGTCAAATTCACCTATCCAAAGGTCAAATTTGCCTGTCTAGAGGTCAAATTCGCCTGTCTGAGGGAAAATTCGCCTATCTAGAGGTCAAATTCCCCTGTCTGAGGGAAAATTCGTCTGTCCAGAGGTCAAATTTGCCTGTCTGGAGGACAGATTTGCCTGTTTAGAGGGCAAGTTTGCCTGTCTGGAGGGCAAGTTCACCTGTTTGGAAGGGAAGTTTTCCTATGGAGCAAAAGTTGGTCAAAGTTGGCTAAAAGAGGCTGGAAAAGGCTGGTTCAAGGGTCAAGTCTGCCCTTGGCTGAGCAAGTCTGCCCCTGGCTGGGCAGGTTCGCCCCTAGCTGGGTAGGTCCGCCCCTGGGTGAAAATGGTCAAAAAATAGTTGTTCAAATGCACAAAACGAGGAGATGGATATTCGGAAGGGATGGATGAATGCTCAGAACCGATCAATGACTCTCAGAATGAGGGGAGGAAGATTCGCAATAGACGAACGAGCACTCAAAACAAGTGAATGATTGCTCGAAATGGATGAATGAGAAATCAGAATGGATGGAGTAATCGGAATGAGTAAACAGTGACTCATAATGGGCGAAGGATTCTCAGAATGAGGAGATAGAGGTTTGGAATGGATGAATGTTTACTCAGAACAAGTAAACAATGACTCGAAATGGGTGAACGACTCTCGAAATGATGAGAGGGAGGTTTAGAATGGATGGATGTTTACTCGGAACAAGTAAACGATGACCCAAAATGGACAAATGACTCTCAGAATGAGGAGATAGAGGTTCGGAATGGATGAAAGATTATTTGGAATGAGTGAATGGTTGATTGAAATAGGTGAACAAGAGTTTGAAATGATAGAAGGAGGTTCAAAATGGATGAATGTTTACTCAAAACGAGTAAACGAATGATCAGAATGACTGAACGAGAGTTCAAAATGATAGAAGAAGGTCTGAAATGGGTGAATGTTTACTCAGAACGAGCAAATGAATGATCAAAATGGAAAAATGAGAGTTTAGAATGATGAAACAGGATGTGAAATAGATGAATTTTCACTCAAAATGAGCAAATGAATGATTGAAATGGAAAAACGAGAGTTCAAAATGATGAAAAGTGGTTTGAAATGGATGAATGTTTACTCGAAACGGTGAAACAAGCATGCGAAACAATGAAACAGAGGTCTAGAATGATGAAACGGATGATAAAGTTGACCGGTCAAGGGTCAAGTTCACTTGTCTAGAGGGAAAGTTCGCATGTCCAGAGGGAAAATTCGCCTGTCTAGAGGGAAAATTCGCCTATGGAGCTAAAGTTGGTCAAATTTGGCTGAAAGAGGCTGGAAAAGGTTGGTTCAAGGTCAAGTTTGCCTCTAGGTGGGTCAGGTTCACCTGTTCAGAGGTCAGGTTTTCCCCTGGACAGGTTTAAACTTGACCTTTAACAAGATGACTAAGGCAAAGGACCCAAAACACAACAAACATCAATCAAAAGGATATGGTTGAGTGAAATTAATCAGACAATCACTGGTTTCACACAAAGAAGACAATTCAGACAACACAAACCTAAGTCTAGTAGAGAGGGTATGGCCGACAAAGTCTTCTATTCTAGGATGAACATGGTTACTAGGGAGTCCTCGATATACACCTGGTATGTGAGGCCCAAACCGTGAACACCAACTCGTTACAAGCGTGAGTCAGGAACCTTAGTGAGATACTAAAGGCTCAGACCAACTCTTCACATCATCCCGACGGTTCGCCAATTACAACGTGGTTGGATTGAGGTACAAATTTCACTCTCCCACCTTTATATACCCCGTCAGTATGCATGGTTGGAATTGTCCCTTAGGGTGATGAAATCCCCAAGCAGGTCCCACTAAGAAAAGTAAAAGAGGATGACTCAAAGGACTTGGTAAGCTACAATTTCTCATCACCCAGGATCGTCGAATGGCACAAGGGGATTGGATACGTCAAATAGCTTACCCACAAACACAGAAAACAAGCTTAATTAACACCCCTAGTTAAACTATGTGCCTAGTTAGGGGGTTAAAAACCCTTAAAATAGTCAAAAGGAGTGCTAAAAACAAAAAAATTACCTTCTAGAAAAAGCTTTCTAGGGAAAATCTGCTTGTCTGGAAGGAAAGTTCGCCTGTCTGCAGGGCAAGTTCGCCTATCTGTAGGGAAAATTTGCCTATCTGAAGGGCAAGTTCGCATGTTTGCAAGTTAGGTTCACTTTTCTATAGGGAAAGTTCGCCTGTCTGCAGGTCAGGTCCGCCCCTCCATGAAAAATTTGGAAAAATTCAATTTTTGAGTCCATGGAGGGCAGGTCCGCCCCTAGGCAAGGTCGGGTCCACCTGTGGAGGGCAAGTCTGCCTCTTTGTTAGGTCAGGTCTGCCTCTCAAGGTCGGGTCCGCCCCGGGAAGGTCAAGTCTACCCCTATGTAGGTTGGGTTCGCCCCTCTATAGGTCGAGTCCACCCCTCTGTAACTTGCACCTACAAAAAGTTAAAAAATAGCAAACGTGAAAGCAAGAGACCCATTTGTGGGTCCCACCGGGCATGCCAGAAATGTGATAGGGCGGAAATACTTGTTAGAAAATAAACAGCAAACAAAAATCAAAAAAGAGTAGTGCAAATAACAACTAAAACACCCTACACCTCAAGATTAGCCTAAAGATTAACTAAACTAAGCAAAATGAATGATTTCACCTTGTTGTAGTTGTCCCTTTGGTTGGCCCTTCGATCTTCGATATTGTATGCTCCTTGGATGGAAAGAGATGCAAGCTATGAGGTGAGATGAGGATGGAAAAATGAATGAAAAATATATCCAAATGTGAGAAATTGGCTAAGTATGGCTCAAGAAAAAAAAATTGCAAGAGTTTGGCTAGCATAAATGATCTCCCTCAAAATAAGAGAAAAGAGGGGGTATTTATAGAGAATTTGGAATTCTCTAGAGAAATGGATGGTTGGGAGTGAGCCACCAAGATCAATATGTAGGGCTAAGGTGAGTTGAGAACTCACAAGCCCTCACATCTTGACATGTGGCATGTGAAGTGGCTTGTAAGAGATGATGTGTACATGAGGTGGAAAAAGAGTACATGACATGGAGGTAGTACTGTTATGCCTTGCATAACCACCCCATTTTGATTTGGAAAAAAATGGGTCCCCCTTTTCTTTTTGGTTTCTTTGCCTTTGTTGTTTGTTTTGCTCTTGGGGGTTCTTTTGTTTTCTATTTTGTTTGTATTCTTGTTCTATTAATTTTGGTTTTGTCTCGGCTTAAGTTGGTTCCCTTCTTGTTAAGTATTCAATAAAATAATCAAAAGCAATGGTGTATTTCATCATGATGTATTTTATGTTCTCCTAAAGTCTAATGGGGACTCTGTTTTGCAGGATCAAATCACGCACATGATGATATTTGCCAAGGGGGCTCAGTTGGGAAGCATTCCCCAATCCAGTTGGTCATAAATTTCCTCTAAGAAGAAGGTTGGAAAAACCCTGCAACTGTCTCGCTGACTGGCATTGCATTCTATTCATTTAGTGTTCATAGGTCATCCAAACATCTCACTCGCCATGACTCTTTTTTGTGTCTTGCCGACCAGAGGAGCCCTCGCCATAAGCTCTTCTCGCTCGACGAAAGGTATCACCGAAGAGGTAGGGTCTCAGCAACAATGGCAACATCCTCATAGTAATTTGGGCTCGCAAAGAGGTCTCGGTGAAGGAGGAAAGGTCTCACCGACAGGAGGGATATCACCGAAAGGTCTTGCCGCTCTATAGGACATCTCGCCGATCCATCGGAGTCTCAACGAAAAGAGGTAGGGTCTCAGCGAAGGATGGAGAGATCGGTGTGAAGTCTGGGCGACCCAAAGATTGTCTTGGCAAAGGACGGCAGCCTCAGTGGAAGGTCCTGCCGACAGACAGAACTCTTGCCGATGCGAAACTAGCTCGGTGAGGTGGAGTGAATTCGACAAAAGGTCTCCCTGAAGTGCTCTCAGCTCGGCAAAAGGAAGTTTCGGTTGGTATAAAGTCTCACCGACCGAAGGGAGTCTCCCCAACAGGGTGTGCTCGCTAGAGAAAGGAAGGCTCACCAAGATGTCTTGGCGAGGGGACTTAGTTTCACCGATATAAAGCAACGTGGCTTCGGTGAAGGGTCTCGGCAAAGGGAGCTGGTATGGCCGATACAGAAGGAGCCCGGCAAGAAAAGAGGAGATCGATATAAGGTCTCCCCAACCATGGAAAGTCTAGCTGACATCAAGGAGCTCGCCGAAAGAAAAGGTGACATTGCCATGACGTCCCACCGACCTGGTGGGGTCTGGCCGATAAAAGTGAGCGAGCGGGGAGAAAAGAAGAAGTCACCGGGAGGTCTGGGCAACTACACCAGAGTCTTACCAAAAGGGAAAAGGAGCTTGAGCCTAGAGAAGAAGAAAGAGCTCGGGGAGAAGGATCCAACGTCGCTAAAAGGTCTTCCCAACTGACGGAGGTCTCCCCGACATGAAGAATGAGCTCGCAAAGGGATTTTGAGCCTCGCTGTGGCATCCAACCGACTTGAAGAAGTCTCTCCAAAGTGGAAGAAGCTTGGGCTTGGGGAGAAAAAGAAGAGGTCGCCATGAGGTCCCACTGACCCGGTAGGGTCTTGCCAATATAGAATGTACTCACCGAGAAGAGAGGGGCTTCACCACGAGGTTATGCCGACTGGCAACTATCTTGCCTATAGTTTTTATGAGTTCGATAAAACTTTTTGCAGCTCGCTATATGGTCTCACCGACTACCACATGTTGTGCCAATAACTGTTATAAGACAAAATCACATCGAGGAGACACGATGAGTGTCTCACCGACATGTGATTCAAGGTGGACTAATTTTGACCACCTGATGAAGCTCGTGTGGCGTATGCCCGATCAACTAGAGGAAACTAAAAGAGTGACTCATTGCCCCTTTGACCGAGTGACTATTCCTGTGAAAGAAGACCAACAGAATGCAAGTGAGATGGATTCATTATGAGACTAAAGGGGTGATGGATCAGCTCGGGTGATAATGCTAAGGTCTAAAGAGGCCCGATGGTGCTTCCAAGAGACAGTCAACGTGTAGAGAGTCTAGAACATGAGGGAGGCCAGAAGAACTAAGAAACTATGAGTCACAGGGACAGCTATAGTGACCACTGGCAGAAACAGATCAGTATTAATGGTGATATTTTGGAGCATTCAAGGCAGATTTCAGGGGGATTTCGAGTATGGACATAAAGACAGAGGAGTTAATGTTGCAGCTACAAAAGATCTGAAGGATTCTTTTAAGGACAAAAATCTTTCATCAGCATGGACAGCAGGGCTTCACATTGAATGTAGCTTTGACTCTCTTCAGAAAGACCTAAGAGCTGACCTTCCTACAACCAAGAAGATATTTTGTAAGCCCTAATACAGAGTGACAGTGCATTCTTTTGATGCATTCTGTATATAAGGAATTCTTGCCTCTTTGTAAAGGTTAGAACTTGCAGAGTAGAACTGGTAGTTAGGAGTTAGATTAAGTAGAAGACCAATGTATCTTTTAGTTTTTAAGTGTAAATGGAAACAATTCGGAGCCACATATTTTCTGTACACTAGTGATTGTGCGAGATTTGTAAATGTTGCTTATCTATCTCATTGATAGCAAAAGCAACCAGATCTTAATCTACTTCATGTTGTGTTCCAGAATGGTGTTTATCTTGAATTAATCATCTAATTTAAGAAGCTTTCAAGGAATGAAGTTTGGTTTTTTTTATGTTTTGTTTAAATGGTAACTTGCAATCTGCTATTGAAATCAGCACTGTGAATGAATGAAACTGTGTGTTAGTCACAAGTTAAGTTTGTTCTGTAGTTTTAGTTAGGAATTCCTTGGAAGGTGACAGGTCTAGTTAATTCAGATGAAGTGTCATTCTTTTCTGTCCCAAAGCCCTGATCTATCTTTTTTTATGTTTCTTTAAAAACCCTAGTTAGAATAGGTTTTAAGTTTATGTTTGATCTTAGAACAATCCAGAAGCTCAACACCAACAGGCCCCTTGAACATTACTGTTACATTGACCACTGAGGGACATCAGCACAGTTGAGAACCAACTATAAAGACCTTGGGAGCTAAGATATCCATGTGTTGTCTTTCTCTTTCAGGAGAAACAGGATAGCAATATTATGTTTGCATGTTGATTGTGCCATTTGGACCGTCAACAAGAACTAGTGCTAGAAGGAGGGCCCCTTGAGCAAATTTTGGACTGTTGTGAGTTGGAGTGGGTTAGATCTTGGAAGACCCAGCTCCGATGGGTAGCCTTTTGTATATACCAGGATTCGTTCATGAAATCCCTGGTCACCTGTATGATAGGCTTCTTTATTTTTCCCTAACAGTGGGAAAAATGCTTCTGAACATGTTGGAATTTGCAGGCATGTACTTACATTTCTCCAGGTTCTGCATGAGGATGTTGTTTGTCGATTGTTCATCAAAACACTTCAATGTTCAGCTAGGCAATGGTATGTTAATCTTCCACCAAGTTGTATTTATTCATGGGCGGAGTTAGAAATCTCATTCTTAGATCAGTTTGATCCTCGAACACAAGACCCATCGTTTGAATTTGCAACCACCAGAAGAAAACCATCGAAGTCAATTTATCAATTTAACCATAGATTCTTGTTTATGTATCAAAGGGTTCAATCTTTAGATTTGGTTGTGGATGATCATATACTAATAGAACATTATTATTGGGGTTTAAACCCCTCGTTTACAACCAAAGTCAGAGGTTGTGGTGAGGCTACATCTTTGCATGATGCATTTAAAAAGGCTCTCTTATTGGCACAATTTGGAGGTGACACTAGAAATTCAGATAGCCAAACTCATGATTATAATCCTCTTGTGCTTGCAAACTGCCATCATCTGCAGCCTTATGCCACTTCACCCACCATCCCTACCCAGGTGCAACCATTCTCATCAAGTAGCTACAACCTTCCTAAGGTTCCAAGCACCACATTTTTCAACACCCCACATATGGTCAATCACACACAAGACCACTGGGAGAACTCATCCCTGCAAAATCCAATCACAGAGTTAGGTACTCCACTCGTCAATGAGGTTGTGACCATATCATCTATTTTCAGTCATCTTCCAAAGCATAGTTCATTGCACCACAATGAAGAGGATGAGACAACTAGTACACATGAAAATTGTAATCAGTTCACCCAAAATGATGAGAATGGTTGTGAAAGGTTTAATTCTTCTCCATCTTTTGATGACCTTGATCCTTGCCTTGAGATAGATTCAACCACTGATGAAACTCCTCTACTTAGTGCAAACTTGATAGAAGGAGAGAATGGATTCATCGATGCATTCATAGATTCTTTCATGATGGGGAATGAGGAAGAAACACACTTTGGTGGGTTAGTACAAGAGGATGACTCCGCTGATTTAAGTAGTGAACAGATTGAAACAGGTAACACACTTCAAGATGAGATTGCTAATGAACCTGGTGGTCAAAGACAAGGACTTAAATGCCAAAATGAAATCTTAAGAGAAGAAGTCCAAGTAGATGTGCAGATCAGTCAAGTGTTCCCTAAAGAAATTCATGACAGGGTACATTTGGATGAAGTAGAGGAATGCCAAGAAAGCGACCAAGAGGCTATCTCAGAAGTTGAATCTCTTCAATATGACGAAGAGAATGAGACTAGGGAGTATTTTCTTGATTGTGATTCTGTTTACTCAAATGTGTTGTTGGAAGAAAGCCCTTGCTTAGCACCCATTAATCAATTTGATCTTAATATTGATAAATTTAATGATGAATGGCATGTTCTTGTTGATGATGTGCAGGAATATGAATTGAGAGAGTGTTTTCCTGTCCCTGACTTCATGCATTCAAATGAGTTTGAAGGAAATCCTTGTTCACCATGTGCCCATATCCCTGACACCAATGGTGATAAGCTGGAGGCAAATTCTCAAACCTTTGAGGGTGGCATGTTTCAAGAGAATGTTGAAAGTGAGACTTCATCTCAAGAAATTTAGAAATTTTTTGACTCTGTGCTAGAGATGAATACAGAGATGTTGGTGAGTGAATATCCTAACTGCAAGACGAACCTTGATTTAGTGGTGTTCCATGAGCTGAGACCTCGTGAAGAGGAGGTCATACACCACAAGTCTGCATTATCAACTAGAAATCTTTAGAATCAGGTGGTGTCCTTTCATTATCCTCTGTGTTTTAATAATTTTTAGTTTGATTATGGCATAGAGGATAGTAAAACCTATTTATGGGTAAATCATGACAAAACCGAGAACCCACAACTGATAATAGTCCAAGCTTTATGCCCTCAGAATGAACTTATTCCCTATAAACTTCATATTTCTAAGTATAAAGATAAATTTGCTAGGTTTAGAATTGTGCCTAGTAAGTTAAGATTGTTGCACATAATGAAAAATCAGTCAAGTCAATGTATAAATTTTCATAGTTTTGTGTTTATAAAGCTCAGCTTTGGAGTTAGTTTAGGAGTGGGATTGGTTAGTGTTAGTTTTTGGTTTAGTTAGTTTTTGTTAGTTTTGTTTTTTTCCTTTTCCTGTTCCTTTTGTTTTTGTTTGTAAATAGTTTGTTTTTTTGTTTGTAAATATTCTGTCTGTTTGTAAATAATTTGTTGTTTGTTTCTTTGTCCTTTTCTTTCTGTCTTTTTGTTTCCTTTGCTCTTCCAGTTTCTATTTTGTTTTGTTTTGTTCTTTGGGGTTTATCTATTCTTCCCATCTTAGAATGGTGGTTGTTATCTAAAGTATACTATGGTCACAAGGAGAAAAATGGTTTAGATATTTTTAGATCTGCTGATTGGGTGATTTTGTCTTGAATTCATTATTTCATGCCCGTTGTCAATAAAGGTTGTGGAAAGTTTTGAAAACAAGGTGCAAAGTAAGTAGCCTTCATCAGCTCCCCTGAATCTGTCACAAATCAATAAGATCATCTCCTCTTGTAATGGTATATTTGTCCTAGAACAATAGTGTCGTAAGATTTGAGTGAAAAATCCAATTTCCAAGTGTTGTTATGAGGTCCATGGTAGTTTTCAACCCAGATCAGATGTTAAACATCTGACATATTGAAAATGAATTAAATTAAATATCTGAAACTCTATGAAAAAAAAAAGAGAGAGAAAAGAAGTATCTGAAAGAGAAAAAAGATTCAATATGAATGGGTGATTCCAGTATCTCTACTGGGGTTGTGGACGCCTGACTGGCAGTAGAGCAATGTTGTGAGGAAACTAGAGGTATCTCTGTCGGGGCTATGGACGCCTGACTGGCAGTGGAGCAATGCCCAGGATATCATTGCATGACAACTAAAGGGAAACAACTCATGTAGTTCAAATCTTGCATGTTGTTGTTCGAAAGATGAAGAAAAATTTATGAAAGGATGATGCACTATCAAGCACACACATAGATTCAGGGGTAGCTAGTGTTGATTTACATTTGAGATTCTAGCTCAACCTTGCTTGCTAAAACTGACCCAATTGGAGTTGTGATGTTCATGAACCAAGAGTTCTAGGTACTTGAATCCTTCAACTTCTTGAAAATGGTTAAACCATTTTCCCTAGCCGAGTCACCATTTGTTATGCCTTGCATAACCACCCCATTTTGATTTGGAACAAAATGGGTCCCCCTTTTCTTTTTGGTTTTTTTGCCTCTACTGTTTGCTTTGCTCTTAGGGGTTCTTCTGTTTTATGTTTTGTTTGTATTCTTGTTCTGTTAATTTTGGTTTTGTCTCAGCTTAAGTTGGTTCCCTTCTTGTTAAGTATTCAATAAAATAATCACAAGCAATGGTGTATTTCATCATGATGTATTTTATGTTCTCCTAAGGTCTAATGGGGACTCTGTTTTGTAGGATCAAATCACACACATGATGATATTTGCCAAGGGGGCTCAGTTGGGAAGCATTCCCCAATCTAGTTGGTCATAAATTTCCTCTAAGAAGAAGGTCGACAAGACCCTGTAGTTGTCTCACCGACTGGCATTGCATTCTATTCATTTACTATTCACAGGTCACCCAAACATCCCGCTCGCCATGACTCTTTTTTGTGTCTTGCCGACCGAAGGAGCCCTCGCCATAAGCTCTTACTGCTCAACGAAAGGTCTCACCAAAGAGGCAGGGTCTCGGCGACAACGGCGGAATCGGCGTAGCAGTTTGGGCTTGCAAAGAGGTCTCGGCGAAGGAGGAAAGGTCTCGCCGACAGGAGGGATATCGCCGAAAGGTCTTGCTGCTCGATAGGACATCTCGCCGATCCGTCGAAGTCTTAGCGAAAAGAGGCAGGGTCTCGATGAAGGATGGAGAGATCAGCGTGAAGTTTGGGAGACCCAAAGATTGTCTCAGCGAAGGACGGTAGCCTCGACAGAAGGTCCTGCCAACAGACGAAACTCTTTCTGATGCAAAACTAGCTCAGCGAGGCAAAGTGAATTCGACAAAAGGTCTCCCCGAAGTGCTCTTAGCTCAGCGAAAGAAAGTTTCGGTCGGTATAAAGTCTCACTGACCGAAGGGAGTCTCCCCGACAGGGTGTGCTCTCTAGAGAAAGGAAGGCTCGCCAAGATGTCTTGGTGAGGGGACTTAGTCTCGCTGACATAAAGTAACGTGGCTTCGATGAAGGGTCTCGACGAAGGGAGCTAGTCTGGCCGATACAGAAGGAGCCCGGCAAGAAAAGAGGAGATCGATATAAGGTCTCCCCGACCACAGAAAGTCTGGCTAACATCAAGGAGCTCACCGAAAGAAAAGGTGACATCGCCATGACGTCCCACCAACCTGGTGGGGTCTAGCTGATAAAAGTGAGCGAGCGGGGAGAAAAGAGGAAGTCACCAGGAGGTCTGGGCGACTACACTGGAGTCTTACCAAAAGGGAAAAGGAGCTCAAGCCCGGAGAAGAAGAAAGAGCTTGGGGAGAAGGATCCAACGTTGCCAAAAGGTCTTCCCGACTGACGGAGATCTCCCCGACATGAAGAATGAGCTCGCAAAGGGATTTTGAGCCTCACCGTGACATCCCACCGACTTGAAGAAGTCTCTCTGAAGTGGAAGAAGCTTGGGCTCGGGGAGAAAAAGAAGAGGTCGCCGTGAGGTCCCATCGACCCGGTAGGGTCTTACCGATACAAAATGTACTCGCCGAGAAGAGAGGGGCTTCACCACGAGGTTATGTCGACTGGTGACTATCTTG
The DNA here is from genome assembly GCA_007258455.2 of Sequoia sempervirens. Taxonomy (NCBI): domain Eukaryota; kingdom Viridiplantae; phylum Streptophyta; class Pinopsida; order Cupressales; family Cupressaceae; genus Sequoia; species Sequoia sempervirens. Next base: position 753,832,005 of record VDFB02281492.1, read on the forward strand.
CCAATAGTTTTTATGAGTTTGATATAACTTTTTGCAGCTCGCTATAAGGTCTCACCGACTGCCACATGTTGCGCCAATAACTGTTATAAGACGAAATCGCATCAGGGAGACACGATGAGTGTCTCATCGACATGCGATTCAAGGTGGACCACTTTTGATCGCCTGATGAAGCTCACGTGGCGTATGCCCGATCAACCAGAGGAAACTAAAAGAGTGACTCATTGCCCCTTTGACCGAGTGACTATTCCTATGAAAGAAGACCAATAGAATGCAAGTGAGATGGATTCATTCTGAGACTAAAGGGGTGATGGATCGGCTCGGCTCGGGTGATAATGCGAAGGTCTAAAGAGGCCAGATGGTGCTTCCAGGAGATGGTCAACGTGCAGAGAGTCTAGAACATGAGGGAGGCCAGAAGAACTAAGAAACTATGAGTCACAGGGACAGCTGTAGTGACCATTGGCAGAAACAGATCAGTATTAATGTTGATATTTTGGAGCATTCAAGGCAGATTTCAGGGGGATTTTGAGTATGGACACAGAGACAGAGGAGTTAATGTTGTAGCTACAAAAGATCTAAAGGCTTCTTCTAAGGACATAAATCTTTCATCAACATGGACAGTAGGGCTTCACATTGAATGCAGCTTTGAATCTCTTCAAAAAGACCTGAGAGCCGACCTTCCTGCAACCAAGAAGATATTTTGTAAGCCCTAATACAAAGGGACAACACATTCTTTTGATGCATTTTGTATATAAGGCATTCTTGCCTCTTTGTAAAGGTTAGAACTTGTAGAGTAGAACTGGTAGGTAGGAGTTAGATTAAGTAGAAGACTAATGTATCTTTTAGTTTTTTAGTGTAAATGGAAACAATTTGGAGCCACAGATTTTTTGTACACTAGTGATTGTGCCAGATTTGTAAATGTTGCTTATCTGTCTCATTGACAGTAGAAGCAACCAGATCTTAATCTACTTCATGTTGTGTTCCAGAATGGTGTTTGTCTTGAATTAATCATCTAATTTAAGAAGCTTTCAAGGAATGAAGTTTGGTTTTTTTTATGTTTTGTTTAAATGGTAACTTGTAATCTACTGTTGAAATCAGCACTGTGAATGAATGAAATTGTGTGTTAGTCACAAGTTAAATTTGTTCTGCATTTTTAGTTAGGAATTCCTTGGAAGGTGACAGGTCTGGTTAATTCAGATGAAGTATCATTCTTTTTTGTCCCAAAGCCCTGATCTATCTTTTTTATGTTTCTTTAAAAACCCTGGTTAGAATAGGTTTTAAGTCTATGTTTGATCTCAGAGCAATCCAGAAGCTCAACAACAACAGGCCCCTTGAACATTACTGTTACATTGACCACTAAGGGACATCAACACAGTTGAGGACCAACTATAAAGACCTTGGGAGCTAAGATATCCATGTGTTGTCCTTCTCTTTCAGGAGAAACAGGATAGCAATATTCTGTTTGCATGTTGATTGTGCCATTTGGACCATCAACAAGTACAAAGTACCTTGGGTTTGGGATAAGATCTCCTCATAAAGGAGGTCCTTGTCCCCATGTGGGTGAAAGGACATGTGAGGAATTAAAAATTTCTCAAATATCCACATGGGGATGAGAGAAGAAATTTAAAATTTCTTGGAATGCATTAGGGGATTAAATGTGAATTAAAAATTCACATGGTGAATGGAGTGCCTTCTCAAAAAAGAAAAAACACTTAATAGGGTTGATTTAGGACACATGACATGGAGATTAGGTTGACCTAATTAAGTGATTAAGGTTGTGCAAGTACCTAATTAGACAAATTAATGACATATTAGAAGAGGGTTAGATTTCACATGTGACTTAATGTGACATGTCAAATATCACATGGGGAAGAGTAAAAGGAATTTAATATTCCTTGGATTGATAAAATGAATTAAAAATTCTTTGAGAGGTTGATTAGGCTAGTTAATGAAGGATTATAGGAGGGTTAGCTAGCTAAGAGAGATTAGAGGCCAACTTGCAAAAGTTGGAGGATGTGACACATCCTAATCAAGGATTAGGCATGTGCACATCCCTAATGATGAGATTAGGAGAATAATTAGGATTAAGAAAGAGATGTGACATAAGAGGAATTATTTAATTCATTTGATGAAAAGGAGGATTAAAGAGATAAGTTATTTATTAATTAATTAAATACCTTAGGGATTTGGCAGAATTAAGGATATTAATTAAATAATAACAGTATTACTTCATTAATGCAAATAAGAGGATGCTTAGATGAAAGGGGATAAATTTGGATAAATTAAGTGTCTAAATTTAGGTGTGTCTACAATAGAAATTATTTACTCACTTTTGGAGGAGTTGAGAGCTTTTAGGGATCAGTTTTCTAAGTCATCTTGTTTGACAAAGTCAAGTATGACTTTTTCTCATGTTTGAAGCTCTTTTGGATAAGATATGGAAGCTAGATTTATGGGTTTTTGATTGCATCTAATCCATGAGCTTTCTAGAACCTTTTTTTTAGTGGAGATTGGCTACTTAGCCCATTTGGTAACTCATTATTGAGGAGTTCTTGATTATGCAATTTTTTGGAGATAGTGACTCTTGCAGTCCTTTTTACAGATTTTGTGCATACTTTTGTAACTCTTTTGGAAATGAAATACAGTTATACCTTGCAGACAAATGGTAATGAAATTTGTTCCTCTTGTTATTGCAGTTTTTTGTATGTTTCAAAAGATTGATCAAGTTATTCATGGAATTATCTTTGTTTCCTTATAACTTTGTCTCTTATTTTATACCCTTTCTACAAATAGCTTGTCCATGCAGGTTACTAAGAGTGTGTTAAAATGCATATAATTTTCAATTGTGAAGTTTACATTCCCTTTGTTGGTTAATGCATTCTATCCTCTTTGTGACTTACTTATGCAGAGACATGCTAAGATAGGTTATGCAAACTTAATTTCTGTCAGTTTGAATCAAGTGTATGCAAATCTAGATATTCATTGTCCTTGTCAGTTTGGTGTATCACCATAGGAAGTAACCTTTACCATTTACAATTTTATTCATTTTAAGCAAATCCTCTTCCCTTTTCCCTTCAAACAAACAATAATTAGGTGATAACCAGTTAGGAAGTTGGCCTTCCCCGGAGGTTTGATCTCATTCAAAGTGGGATCATTCCCATGTTTCAATAAATTGTTGAATTCTAAATTCAACAGGGTGCAAATTTAAGTGTTAACAATTGGCATTGGTGCATTTGAACCCCTCTTGATGTGTGATTGTCTACTTTAGTGTGATTTTGAAGCAAGTTCATCCTCTCACTAAAGTGGGGGCTAGATGGAGTCACTGAAAAAGTAACCCTTCTACTTTTTTTGTCTTGTTCAGGCTCTCCTTGTGATTTTGGCTTAATGTTTCCTTGATTTAATGTTTCAATGTGGATAACACATTCATATTAGGTCTTTGGCCCTTGTGAACTAATGGAATTTAATGGTTCCTTGCAAAAGTGTTGTGAAGTGTTGTAACACACTTTCACACTTTTCTAGGGTTTTATCAATTAACTAAGCATAATAAACATAATTTCAATCATAATCAACCTTAATCTTGCCTTATTTGGAGTGTTGTAAATTTTTGTAACACACTTTCACACTTCTCTAGGCCTATCATTAATAATTGGGCTTTCTTATGCTTTAATTGGCCCTATTTTGCATCCACAAGCCTCATTTATTGCATTTTTTTTAGGATAATCCCAACACCAACCGGTAATCAATCATAATTTAGGTGTTCCTAGCTTGTATGGCCCAGATTTAGTGTCTAGGACTCATTCGCCACCTTGGGAAAATGAGTCCCACCTAGGTCTTTTTGGCCCGGATGCAAGTTTCACACATTTCTAAGCAAATTTCATTTTTGGTCCCATACATTATGTCTGGTGGGACTCATTTGCCACCTTGGGCGAATGAGTCCCATGTGACCAAAATTCAAATCTAATTCAATTTTTTGGTGGGGTTTTATTCTCCTAGATCTAATGTCAGCTTGTAGTGTTGTAATTTCAAGAATTCTTGCATAATTGAGTATAAATACAAGGTTTTTTTCACTCATATTCTCACCTAGCAAATTTTACAAGCATTCAAGAGTTCACAAGAGAATTTGAGCATTCACAAGAGAATTCAAGGCATTTCAAGGGAAGATATCAAGCATTTTAGAGCATTCCTCAAGTGCTAATCATCATGTCAAAGATTACATTCATCATGTTTGTTATTATGCTAACATTTGTGATGTAGAGTTTATGATTCAAGCAAGAATTTCAAGCAAGATCAACATCATTCAAGCAAGAGTCAAGAACCACATCCATTGCAGCCATTTCAAGCACATTTGTAGCACCTCATTTCTAGGGTTTGGTGAATTGCAACATTGTCTTTTGTTCATTCATCATTCTCTTTTCATGTTTGCTTTCATTTCAAGGTTTAATTACCAACAAGGGGTTTGACCAAGGAAAACCCCTATTCACTAACCCCACAACATTTTTCCCTCTTCTTGTGTGTGATTTGCAAGGATAGGTTGCAAATTTGTCAAGGAGCAAAGTTGGAGAAAAGCTGTCAAATCCCTAAAGTTGTCATCAAGCCTTGGAGAAGCTTGGAGAAGGCCTACAAGTGGCAATTTACAATTTCGGATCCAAAAACCAGTCAAGAAGAGTAGAGTAGACTGAGAGGAACAAAATCCAATTCAAAACTTCCAGAAAAGCAGAAGTGGACTAATTCGCCACTATTGGCGAATGAGTCCCACTGTACAAGCCTGACAAATATTTTTATAGATTTGAATACGCTTTTGGCTAAAACCTGTATCTTCACATTTTCCTAGAAATTGGACTGATTCGCCCAGCTTGGTGAATGAGTCCCAATCAGCATTAACAACATATTTTTAGTGATCCAGACCTCCATTTTGCCTTCTTCAATTTCCTAGGTGCACATTTCCAATTTTATAGCTTTCTGTTGCATTTTACTTGTCTTTTTAGGTCATTTAGAATTAGTTTGCATTCAATTAGGGCTTTGTTTTACAACTTGCATTGCATTGTCTTTTCCAAGTCTAAACTTGGTGGTGAACCCCTCATTAGATCATATTCATTTCCCGGGACAACCCTATTGCAAGATTTCAATCTCCTTTGCATTGAGATCTCTAGGGTCATCCTTGAGTGGAATCTCTTTGCAAGTTGGTGTGAATTAACCTATCACAACACTCACATTTTAATAGGTTCCAACCTCCTAAAACCACAATTTGAGGGAATTAGGTGATGCAAATTCTTATCCATGGCAATGAACTGCAGTAAAATATATATTCAAAAATTAATATGCTTGGTAAAAAGAGTGTGTTGATAGACATATATGTTTTCATAGTGAACAATCATTGGAACATATTATTTTGTAAGTAAATGAACACAAACTAGCTGAAAATGGATTGTGATTGTTACATATTATTTGATACATTGTTGAGGTTTGTTTAAATACAACCTAAAAATTGAAACTAACACTACTAGCTTTCTAATAGACTACTAACAACATTCACATACAAACTAATGCAAATAAGGCTCTGCTCCTGCAAGTTAGTCTCTAAAACAATACTCTAGCCCTACAAATAAATGCCAACAAAATCCCCTCTTCTTGCATTTCATACTCAAGACAAAAAAAGTACCAAAATTGTAGAGGATAATGTGGAAGAATCCTCATCCAGTTATACCAAAAGAAGATACAACCAGGTTCCTTTTATTCATTATTAAACAACTACAGAAAAAAAAAAAAGAATGCACAATGTAAAAAAGTTATTGAATAGTCAAAATAAACAAACACACCCACCCAAAACGATCCCAACTCCAATACATCCAATTGGATTATTTCTTAGATTTCTCTCACAAAAAATTACCACCAAAAACTAAAACCGTGAAATTAAAAATGAAAGACCAAAAATCACTACAACCACCACTAGCAACAATCACAAGCAAGGATTGCATCACATTCTCTTAATGAATACAAACGAATATCTATGTAGGTCCTAGGGACTAGATCTGAGTCATTTTGACACAAAGTTAAGTCCCTCAAAATTCATATTTGAGTATTGTCTTTCCATTGAGAGCCTTATATCACATTGAAATTTTAAGTGGAGAAATGTGTGAATTAAGGTGTAAAGTTTGAAGGTATGAAAAAAAGAGGCATCAAGAGATATGTCCAATTAGAGAATGGGGTAGAGATTTTTTTAAGCACTACTTCCTATCCCTTATTGAAAAGAAAAGAAACTCACTTGGACATCTCTTAGGTTGATTTTTGGATCACTTAAATACACAAATGTCATGACAATTTGCCTTGTCTAATTGAAGTACACAACATTCTTTAATTGAGTTTCTAGTGCGCTTGTGTTGGGAACAAAACTTTATTTTCTTCTAGATGGATGAGCCAAACCCTAAATGAAGCCACTCTGTCAATAATTTCACACTATGATGATCAATTAACAGAGTTGGGGGAGTTAGTAGAAGAAGTTCTCTTCTTCTAAAACAAACACAACTGGCTAGGCTTCAGAGGTCCCTCCACCTTCAAAGCACGATGGAAATCATGCTCTAAGTAATTGATGGTGATCAGATATAACTCTTTTCTAAAGATGAGAAAAACAACACAAGCACCAACTTGATGCATTAGACTTCATGAGCTTATTGCACCTACAAATTCATGTTTGGATGATCGAATTAATAAATTACAACCATACCCAATGTCAAGAATAAGATTCCTAGCAAAGATGGAATTAATGTACCAACTCCTCTCTTTAGCTGAGAGATAAAAGAAATTCCTAAGAAAATTGTGATGACTTTCCAACTGTTAATGGTGGATTGCTTTGTTGAAACCAGGGGCCTATAAGCAAGGAGAAGAAAATCTACAGAAATAGAAACCTATAGTGCAGGATAAGAACTTATCTTAAGAAATCTCTACAAATGGGAAAAATAAAATGAATAGGAGTGGTGGAGTATAACCCATATTGGAGAATGGCCATCTTAAAAGAAATGCAGAGAAAGGATGGAAGTCAAAACATAGTTAAGATCAAGGCCAAATAGAATTGCTTGATTGATATTTTTTTAGCAAAAAAAGATCCAAAATTCCAAAGTACAAAAGAGGCTTGATTGCCAGCCTTTGACACCAACTAATTTGGACTCTTAGTTCTCACTTACAAGAGCTAAGAAATACACACATAAACAATAGTGAAAATAAAGGGACAACATGTCAAAACTGAATGGTTTGTATACTCTTCATCAAACTAGGATAAATAATTGAACAAAGATGAGGATATTTTGGAGCTAAATGAGGCCAAGAACAAGCATAAATCCAAAAAGTATATTTCTTGGTGTGTCTTACATCTAGTTAGAAAAGGCATTAGTGAAGTTGGATTGCATAAAAGGGAAAGCTAATAACAAAGATTGAAATATTTACGCAAACCCTACAAGTGTGATAATTCTAGATGATGATATTCTAAGTAGTTTTTGAGGAGTTTCAATTTCTGGAATTTGGAAAGGTGATATGAGGGCCCCCCAGACTTTCCTACAATGCAACATTGAGAATAATAAACTTCAAAGCACACTGTAGTCTTCAATTTTTTATTGAAAGAACAACTATTTATGATATGATATGTCTAACATCCAAATGAATGGTACTATACTTTGATATTTGACAAGCATTTTAACTGTAAAATAGAGTCAGTGGGTAGCTAAGTAAGCTCATCATCATATCAAGAAGCAACCTACGTTGAGATTGCTATTAACATACAACCCCAAAAATAGTGATACCAAACGCAAAGAGAGGTGATGATTCTTATGTTTTCTTGTGAGCCTGTAAAGTTGTAAACATTTTGAAATATGCTTACAGAATAGATTTGGGCTTTAGAGTTCATTTCCAAGCTACTGTAAAGAAAACTAGCATAGTACACCCTGAACATTCAATTTGTTTGGTAACTTGTGAGTACAAACAATTGAGAACCATATAAAAAAATAAGTAGCATTTTCAAATCATACCTCTGTCATGCACTTAGGTGACATACCACGAAGCACTAATGCATTTTTTTTCAAGTTACCCTTACCCAAAGCTAAATAAAAAAATCAGATCCATGTACATAATTGTGGTACAAGTTGTGAAAAGAAAACTTACATGGCTAACAAGTATTTGCATTTTAAACAGGGAATGATGAATCCAAAAAGTACAATTTTGGAGTTGAGGACTGTATTAACAAACTTGAGGTTTGTAAGACTTTAGTATTGACCCCCAAAAAGTTAGATCTATGTAGCATCTATATAAGATGTCGACAACTATAATATTTTTGCGAAAATCAAGATATAAGAAAATGTCTCAAAAAGACCCATTACCATTCAACCTAGGGGAGTTCATGATGGTCAAGCAAGAATTGACATTGTTTACTAAAGGCAAATCAAGAGTATGAACAAAGATGTTGAGGCAATGCCTCTAAAGGCAAAGAGTCATATGTTAATTGTGCTAGATTTTTTAGAAGAGACCTCCAATGCTACGGATCTGTAAAATTGATCTAACTTCTCAGCAAGTTGGATTAATACAACATACATTTCTCCAGAAAAAAGAGAAAAACATAGGATGTTTAGGTTTTGGACGCACTGAATTCACCGAACACTACTGAAACAACCTACAAAAGAATAAAAAATACTTAAAGCATTTCAACTAAACATGAAACTTGAGTTTATTATTGTTGGTGGCAAGGGCCAAATACCTTAATACATTATATTACACATGAGCAACAAGATTATAGGTCTTTATCCACAAAAATAGAATTGGGATCTTGAAAACTTAAAAATATACTGCATTTCAAACACCAAAACAAATAAATAAACACATATAGCAATAGGATTATAGACCAATATTTAACGTTTCATAAAATAAAATTTAAAATTGAAAACACATGATAATTTATGCACCTTTGTCTGTTGATGCTCTTTGTTGGTCTGTGCAAGTCGTCGATGCTCTACTTTTGGCTATGCAGGGTCATTGATGCACTATTTTTGACTATGTAGTGTATGAAATGAAAAATGTCGCGAACAAATACAATGATAAATGTATTTTCCCTTTTTTTTTTGGCCAGAATAATTTTTTAGATGTGTGACAAGTGGCATAGAAAACTCCTAAGCTAGTGAGGCAATTTCTATCCCCACTCCAATTTCACATATTCATTCCTAAAAGGTAGGGACTCCTATTTTTCTCAAAAAAAAATTCAATTAACCCACAATTAATTTTTTCCTATAAAATCTCCTGCTCTATAAAAATAAAAGCCCAAACCCTCCAAAGAACCATACAATAATCCAACCACATGCAACGCACAAACACATACTCGCTAGATATTAACATAGAAATTGTTTTCCATCGGCAACCATTTCTTTAGGTGCAAGTGCTAGTATGTATCTCAATCACAGACGGGCGTCTAACTTATCGGGACATTGACTGGAACTTCCGATATTTATGCCGGCAACTTGCTTAGGCGAAGCCTGTGTGTTAGAAGGCATGGAGAAAAGGCCAATGCCACAGCGCGGCCCAGACGGCAGATTCTTACCACAAGGGCAACAAGGGCAGCCAGCCCCAAAGACGAGAAAACCCCCTCTAATGAACAAGTGCAGTGCCCTGCTGAAACATCTCATGAGCCACAAATATGCCTACGTCTTTAACGAGCCTGTGGACCCCATCAAGCTCGGTGTTCCCGACTACTTCACAGTGATAGAATCCCCAATGGATCTGGGCACCATCAGGGCCAAGCTCAGAGCTTCTCTTTATTCCTCCGCAGAAGAATTTGCGGCCGATGTTAGGCTCACCTTCTCCAATGCCCTCAAATACAACCACCCCGGTGACGTGGTTCACGGCATGGCCAAAACCCTAAGCAAACGCTTCGAGTCCAGGTGGAAGGTAATTGAGAAGAAAGCCAAGCAACGTGCCAGGGTTAGGAATAGGGTTGCTGCGGATAAAGCCAGGATTAGGGATAGGGTTGCTGCGGATAAAGGCGTCATGCCGCAGATGACTTACGAGAAGATGTATTACATTGTTCGGAGGTTTATGGAATGGCCGGGAGAAATTCCCGAGGTGGTTGTTGATTTTGTGAAGAGGCACGGCGCCGCCGCGATGGAAGATAGCGATGAATTGCAGCTAGATTTGAATGTTCTGAGTAATGATCGCATGTGGGAATTGCATGGCCTTGTGAGCAGGTGCTTGGAGGATTGTGATTTGCGCCCTCAGCAGGAAGTGGAGAATTCTGATACAAAGGTAGGTTTTGTCAGTGTAAATTTAATTTAATTTTTTATTTTTTTAATAATGTTTTTGGGGTCTAGAGTTTGCGTAGGCTTCTAATCCAGGGGCAAGTTTTGTTTGTTGATATTGTTTTCAATAAGTTTAGGGTTAGGGTTTGTGTATGCGTCTGGTCCAGTGGTAGGCATTAGTTCTTCAATATTGTTTTTGATATGTTTAGAGTTTGTGGTATGAGTAGGCCTCTGATCAACAATTAAGTTTTTGTGCTTCGAACATATTTTCCATATGTTTAAGTTTTTGGTTATACACAGGCTTCTGGTCAAGAGGTAGGTTTTTGTTCTTCGACAATGTATTAAGGTTTAGGGTTAGCAGAGGCCTGTGATTAGGAGGTAAGTTTTTGTTCTTTGATATTATTTTCAATCTGTGTATACTGATATTATTTTCAATCTGTTTATACTTTAGGGTTTTTGTAGACTTTTGATTAAGGGGCAAGTTTTTGTCAGGCTATGTTTTTTTTAATATGTTGGGCTTAGGCCTTGCAAAGGCTTGTGATGTAGATGTAACTTTTTTCCGTCTATATTATTTTTGATATGTTAAGCTTTCGGGTTTGCTTAGGCTTCTGATCAAGAGTTGAAATATTTTTCCGTCTATATAATTTTTGATGTGTGAGAATGTGCCTGGGCTTCCGATCCAGGAATAAGTCTTTATTTGTCTATATCATGCAGTCTTTTGAAAATCTTGTTAGCTATTTATTTTTTGAGATGCCCTCAAAAATTTCAAAATCTAATTTTAATGGAAAACATACATGTTTTATTGTTTTTATTTTTTGAAAAACTATAAATGTATAAACACACTCCTGTTTTCATTGCAGCAAATCAATGGGATGACCCACATTTTGCTCTGCAGGCTCTCCATGGGTTCTCTTTTTTTTTTTGTATTTTGGAAACTACCTAGCTTTTCACATAGTGCTAAAATCTTTACGCCATATGTATCCTGGGGATTTAAACTTTGGCCTTCTGACCCACATTTTGCTCTGCAGGCTCTCCATGGGTCTCTTTGTTTTTTGGAAACTACCTAGCTTTTCAAAAATGGGTTTAATTGCAATGTTGCAATAAATTTCAGGCTTGTTTCTTGCTGAAAGAGCATCAAAGTTCTGCCAAAGGTCTAACAAACATATTATTGGTTCCAACATTATGCAGTTTGTTCCAATCATTGAGTTTACTTGCAAGAAACTCACCTGACCCATGAGTTCGAAACTGCTGTTGAGTCATTTGCACCAAATTCTGGAGCAATTTTTTGTCAGAAATCGGTGAGTTTTTAGTGAAAAACTTGCCAAGTACTCCTGAGTTCAACCTGAAAACGCGTTAGCTGGTTGAAAGCATTAGTCTGCAGCAATTTATGCAAAAAGACAGTTCATTTTTCACACTTTCACGCTTCTAGCTCCAACTCCTTGATGCATTGACAGCTTTCTTTTCTTTTTCTTTTTTTGGACAAACTGCTACCAAAGGGGGTAGCGCCCATAAAGACGGCTTTCTTTTCAATTTCAGGTGATTTGTTAGTGATTTTGAGCTGATTCCAAGTTTTTTGATTGTTTGGAAATTTTGATGAGTTTTAGCAGATTCATGAGTTTTTAATCTAGGGTTACAATATTCAGTTTTGGGTGCTGGATAGCTTTTTGGATCAGCATTTGGGCCATGTAAACAAAATTCCTGCAAAGATACTTACATTTTCTGCAACAAATTCAATGATTTGACTTGAATGACTGATAGCAATATTGAAATCTCACCAAGGGAATCCAATCAAAGTTTGAAAACTCGGACTCGACAGTCCAAAATAGGACCCAGACTCTGGACTTGGCACTGACTCGGCAAAAACCTCATCTAGGACTCTGCAAAGAAGAAAACTGTAGTTTTACAAAAGAAACAAAAATAAATTAATGCAGTTAGAGAAACATAAGAGCCTAATTTGATTATCAATTTCTCATAATTCAAATAATACACATGTTATATGATCTTCAAACGCTCAATATTTGAAATTTCATCATTCATACTCATAGTTTCAAATTTTCAAATGAAAAAAAGTTTTAGGCCAACCTTGCCCGTGCCTTTGATTATATCCTTGACATATCCACACAGCATGTTGCCTCTTCTTGCAAGAGATGTATGCAAATCCTCACCTTAACATTTAAACATCATTTGGTAAATTTGCATTTATGAGTCATGACAAGTTATGCGCATCTGTATTTAGACACTGAGGATATGTAGCAATAAGATGTTTAAATGGAGATTTTTAGGGAACCATATATTACTAGTCATATATGTAAGTGATCTTTTTAACAATAACAATTTACTTCCAATAGATAGACCATGTTTTTCAATATCCTCTGAAATGACTTCTTATCTTGTCTTAATATTGTGACAGGCTGGTGATTACATGGATGTAAAAAAAGACCAAATCCCACTGTTACTGAAGCAATAGATGTCTTCTGAAGAATTGCAGGTGCTGCCCAAAAGCTATTAAGGAGGACTTTAGCTTGTTTGGTAGGAGATACATGAAGGTGAATCATGCTTTGTTGTCTGAATGTAAATGGAAGTCTGTTATGTGCTATATTAAAAGATGCAATCTTATTCTCAAATGTTCAACTTGGTTCTGAAAGTTAGGGAAAACTAGTGTATCAGACTGTTTGGGCTAACAAATAGTTCTTGAATTGACATCCTGATGTATTGGATCAGGAAAATACTACTTAAGGCAGAAGAATTTTTTTCAGAAACAGCCCAAAGCAGGAAGAATATTTTCAGAAACAGCCCACTGAAAGCACTAGAGGTTGGTTCTGAAGAAACATTGAAAGTGTATCATTTTTTTCACTCAAGGCAAGACGTCTATTTTATCTGATTTAACCCTCTATTTGCATATGTTTGTTTAATGGATGCAGGTTTCTGAAAAAAATGGGCTACTTGATTTGTTGATTTGTTGATTTATAGGTGTATTCTAATGTGTTTCCAGATGGAAGAAACTTCTGAAATTAAGGCAGATGCTTCAAGAGATTCTTTATATTATCAAGAAAATATTTGGGAGCAAAGTAATCCCCACTTATTTCACACTGTGTATTGATGGTAAATATTGTAAGGTGTAAATTTTTTCCAACAAAGCGATCTGTCTGTAATAAGAGATTATTCTACGGTTACTGAAGTATGGCATTTCTGTCAAGGGCTTGGTGTTCAATGTGTTGATTGACAACTCTTGTTTTAACATTTCTTTCTGTATTCTCTTTTCTTGAACTCAAAAATTCTCAAATCCATTTGAAAATTATTTTGTATATGAGTTTGTGCCATGTTCCAGAACAAAGTTTGTGTGGAAATAGCTTCAATGAGTAGCCTTTTTGGACTTACATATTATACAATTAAATGATAAAGGGTAATGAGCTCTTGGTTCTCGTCCAACTTTAAGTTACAATTGAGCTGATTGCAATTGGATTTTGTGAAAGCTGGACTGCAAAATGTTTTGTTAAAGAGAGGATAGCGGCTTCTGTTGACAAGATTGGTATCTATATTTAACTTTTAAGAAACCATTAATCTAATGGAATTTTGCAAGATGCACATAATTCTGCTTTTATTCAAACAGGATTTGATTCCACTTTTCACTCAACTTAGATTGAAAATATTTTTTCTTCTCTTCCAAGACCAGTGAAAGTTTGATGGTATGCCCCATGGTTAGGTTAATTCTGCTTTTCATTCAAACAGGATTTGATTCCACTTTTCACTCAACTTGGATTGAAAATAATTTTTCTTCTCTTCCAAGGCCAGTAGAAAGTTCGAAAGTTCGATGGTATGCCCCATGGTTCGGTTGCTATAAAAAATCTGTTACCTGATCCGTTGGCTTAGCCACTAGGGGAAACATACCAGTAGCCGCCAGGGCTAACTTCGCACATTCATGCAGAGTGCAAAATAGGTCTGATTTCAAAAAAAAAAAATTGGGCTTCTTCATATGTGAGTTAGGATCTTAAAACAAAAAAATTGGCTTCTGGGTATTTAAAATGCGCTGTTTTTAAACCTCCATCTGCTACATCTTTACCACTGCGCCAGTACCCATTCATTAGACAACCAATAAAACCCACAAAAAGTTAAGGTGTTTTTAATAGTTTTCAATGTGTTTTTTAATTTTTGGTCAACTACACATTCAGTAGTGAACACATATTGGTGTAATTTGTAAATTTTTATTGGCATAATTAAAACAATGTAATGACTAAAATGTAAACGGTTATTGGGTGGTCATGTGAACAAGGAGTAAATAGCAATTGGATTATGGGCAGCAATTGGGGGTTTTCCACTAGATCCTGGTCTGATTCGTACAGGATTCAGGATCTAGTTTCAGCTGAGATTAATAGTTATGTATTTATTAATATATTATAATATATAAAATATTTTATTATTATTATTTTTAGACTGTAGGAATCGAACTTTTTCACGTGACCGGTGATGCTGACATGACACACCCTCCTGTACCATGGGGCAGTGAGAGTAGACCTCATGACCCAAATATTTTATTGATATATAATATATTATTAATTAATTTATAATATATAAATATATATATTATTATATTATATATTTAAAAAAAAAAAATTGTATGGATGAACCCACAATAATCCAACCCCAATTTTTTTTAAAACCGGAACCAGGATCCATACTGGAATTGGCAACTTACTAAAAAATGAAAAGGAAACAATAAAAATATTATGAGGTGGAACTATACTAATAGGAGAGATTTTAATGTTAAACAACAATCAAATATATATATTATTATATTATATATTTAAATTTTTTTTTTGGTATGGATGAACCCACAATAATCCAACCCCAATTTTTTTAAAACCGGAACCAGGATCCATACTGGAATTGGCAACTTACTAAAAAATGAAAAGGAAACAATAAAAATATTATGAGGTGGAACTATACTAATGGGGGAGATTTTAATGTTAAACAACAATCAATAAAAGGTAAAAAATCAATCGTAAGGGTTGAAAGGATTGGGATTGAAGACCCGATTAAATCAATGAATATGGGTACAAAATATTAAAAATAACACCAAGAAATTCTATGTCAAACTTTCCGATCTGTTGGGTTGTGCTACGCAATATGTAGGCAAGAGTAGAACGAATACACTTTTTTCTTAGAGTTGAGATCACTTTCAGGTCCACAATTGATTTTGCATTGCAAGATATTCAATGATGGCTATAACACTAGTGTGTCCACTATTGTAAAAGATGAAAGGCGAGTTTGGGGTATTAGCAATACGTGTTCCTGTCTCGCATTATACTGTTTTTTGGGTATTACTCAAGTAACACGAGTCAATTTTTATAGGAAATAATCTCCAGGACATATTAGGTTTACTGTTGCACAGATGGAATTAGAGGTTACACACAAGGGAAATTGGGTGTGTAAAGACCTTAACAAAACTCATACAGAAATAAATCAGACTGAAAATATTCCAGCAATACATAATTTCAGTTTTATTTGGTTCATGCATTCGCACACGATACAGATACAGATTGCTGGGTGCAGCCAACATGCAAGTCTGACTGCCTATGAAGCTCTTGAACTCCCAACAATCCGCAAAATTGGACACTTAGATGATCCTGGATATTCTACATGATCTTTTTGGAAGTTTGTACTCCAAATAACCTCGAGGCTTTTTGCCCACAACGATTAGATTGACCTGATTGCAGATTGCTGCCTCCAAGTGTTCAGAACTGTTGAGAGTGTCGTCACATCATTATGAAAGAAATTTTGTTTGCAATTGTCAAAAGTGTTCTCTTTTTCCTTATGCCTTTTTTATAATTGTAGTTCCGAGTGATTCTAAATCATAGGCAACCATTCTTTAAACGATGGCAGTTGACTACCATGCCCCTCCCTGAATTAATGACAATTAACTGATCAATCTATCTCTCAATTGCAGGTGGTTAACTAAATAGTCAATTGTCAAGGCCACTCCTCAATCAATCCAGAAACTAATCAGTTAATTGACCACCTTATTCCAGTCTATTGTAGACCCAACCGACTAACCACTTGACCATATTATTTCAATCTAAACTATTTGACAAAAAATGCAAGCATGCCCATCTATGCTACTTTTGCACTAATGGCCCACTCTATGAAGATGGGAACATTACAAGTCCCCATCGAATTTGCTTGCCCTCGAGCAAGACAAAATAGGGTAATCTAAAATGTTAGCCAACTCCCACATTCTAATACTTCCATGCACGGCTCAAACTCTCCGTCGTTGTTAAAGCACCACTCTATCTAATGTCCTTTTCCCTTTCCCAAGTGCATATGCTAGGTCCCAAGGCTCCTTGCAGCTGAAGCATAATTGCTTCCTTTGCATCTCATTGTGGGTCATGTGACCTCAGGATAAACTTCTAGGCGTGTCTCTCATCCCCTAGTGAGCCAGAAGTCAAGAGGGTTGTACTGAGAACTCTATTGCTGTTGTGGTGCTTCTGTACTCACATCTCTAGTGGTAGACCCTTGGAAGGATTTGCTATGTGTAGTGGTCTCAAATGACAGCCTATTTTATTGTTGTCTATAATGACTCCAATTCAAGGGCCTTGCCTATTAAGATGCAAAGAGATGAATTTGCAATATTCGAGATAATCTATTCACATGAAAGAGTAACTAAATAGAATACAAAGCTTGAGATCCAATAATCATGGAGACGTGATTATAGACATAACTGAAAGAAACAGAAGCATTAAAATAGAAACTAAGTTTAGTTCTAATACCCTCCCTTAATGTTTAATCTATCAACTACACCAAGTAGCCCCCTAAATTTGATGAACTTATTCGGGTTCAGAGACTTGGTGAGAATATCCGTAGTTTGATCCTCTATCAGAAACATATTGCAATGTTATGGATCCGTCTTTGACAAGATGGCGAATGAAGTGACAATGAAGATCAACATGCTTTGACCGTTCATGGAAGACTGGATTCTTGGCGAGTTTTAGCACCCCTTGATTGTCGCAATATAAGGGGGAAGGTCCTACTTGATACATTTGCATGTCCATGAGCATCCTTCGAAGCCA
This sequence comes from Sequoia sempervirens, assembly GCA_007258455.2. Taxonomy (NCBI): domain Eukaryota; kingdom Viridiplantae; phylum Streptophyta; class Pinopsida; order Cupressales; family Cupressaceae; genus Sequoia; species Sequoia sempervirens. The sequence goes on from VDFB02281492.1 coordinate 753,849,328, forward strand.
AATTGCCTCACAAGCTGCTTTAATAGCTCCTCGATATTCTGCTCTGGTCAAGGAGAGAGCCACTACCTGTTGCTTCTTGTCGGTCCATGTAACTGCACCTATACCCAAACTGAATACATACCCTGAAGTAGACTTCCTGTCATCAACAGAACCTGCCCAATCTGAGTCTGTATAACCAATCAACTTTGGATCTTTGCACCTCCCATATAAAATGCCAAGGTCAAAAGTGTCTTTCACATATCTTAGCACACACTTTGCTGCAACCCAATGTTCAACTTTAGGGGTTGATATGCAGTGAGAGATGTAGCTCACTGCAAAGCTAAGGTCAGGTCTAGTGGTAGTGAGATAGATGAGGCTGCCCACAAGTTGCCTGAATTCTAATTCATTCTCCATGGGTGAATCCAACTGAGTTGATAACTTCAGCCCTTTCTCCATAGGTGTAGATGTTGGTTTGCAATCTATCATTCGAAACTTGTCCAACAAACTCTTGGAATACTTCGATTGTGAAATGAAGGTATTGCCAGTAGACTACCAAACCTTTGTAGCGAGGCAATAATGAAGGAGTCCCAAATCTATCATGTCAAATGATTGACTGAGATTATGTTTGATCTCCTCAATGAGATGATCTGAACTGCCAGTAATGATTAAGTCATCAACATAGACAACTAGGAATAAGATATCATCACCAATCCGTTTGACATACAAATTAGAGTTAGGACTTCGTTGAAGGCCATGATCAATAAGGTACTGATCAATCTTCATGTACCAAGCCCATGGTGCCTACTTAAGGCCGTAGAGTGCTTTCACCAATTTGCATACCTGGTGTTCTTTACCAACAACCTTGAAACCAAGAGGTTGTGTCATGTAAACTTCTTCCTACAAATTACCATTAAGGCACTTTACATCCATTTGATGGACTTTCCATCCAAACTGAGTTGCTATCGAGAGGACAAGCCAAATGGTACTCATCTTGGCTATAGGAGCAAAAGTCTCCTCATAGTCAATGCCCTCTTGTTGTGAAAACCCTTTGGCTACCAACCTAGCCTTGTATTTATCAAGGGTTCCATCAGCCTTATACTTGACCTTATAAACCCATTTGCAGCGTATGGGTTTCTTCCCATGCGGAAGATTTGAAAGCTCCCAAGTGTGATTTTGCATGAGATTATGATGTTCAACTGTCATAGCCTATTCCCACTCAAGTGTGCCTTTAGCCTCTGTATATGTCTAAGGCTCCAAAATGCTATGAAGGTTGGCCATAAGAGAAAAAAATCATTGTATTTTGTTGTTTGCTCTTATTTTGAGCAGATCTACCCTCTAGTAACTCATCATCATGAAGAGCACCAATCGTCGAAACCTGCCATTTAGGTCGTAGAGTAGATGAACCAATATCGGAATCAGGAGGAACAACCTCTACTAGATCAATTGGAATTGATATATCTAGAAGAACATCCAGATCATGCTGAATAGGGGCTAGTGGTGGAAGCAGCTGTTGAGGTTGCCTGCGCCTCTACAGAATCCCTCCCATAAAGTGGACCAAGTGGAAGATAAACACCCAAATTAGAATCTTTCTGAGGTTGATCCTCAGAACAAACATGAGAAGACTGATAGAAGAGCCCACCATTCTCATCAACCATGACATCACGACTGAAGATTAGACGATCAATGTCTATATCTATCAGTATGTATGCATTATGGTTCTCACTATAACCTGCAAACATGAGTTTCTGGCTCTTGGAATCCAACTTAGTGCATTGAGCATCAGGAATCCAAACATGAGTGGTGGAGCCAAAAAAATTCAGGTGACTAATGTTTGTCTTATGTCCAGACCAGGCTTCTTCAAGAGTCATCTTCTTCACAACATGAGTAGGAGATTATTCAGAAGATAAACAACAATATACATTGCTTCAGCCCAAAACTTCTTAGGAACATGTCTCTGTTCCAACATAGAATGTGCCATTTTTTGTAATGGTGTGATTGTGACACTCGACTACACCATTATGCTAAGGGGTGTAAGGTGTAGTGAATTTGCATTTTATGCCATGTGCAAAACAAAATGTGGAGAAATCTTTGGAACAAAGTTTCCCCCCATTATCAAACCTGGGAGTAATAATAGAATAACCAAACTCTTTTTCCACCAAGGCCTGAAATTATTGAAATATTCTAAACACCTCTAATTTAAGCTTCAAAAAATACACCCACATCTTTCTACTGAAATTATCAACAAAAAGCAAAAAATACATGGATCCAGTGATGGAGGGTGTGTGCATTGGACCACATACATTAGCGTGGACCAACTATAAAACCCTGGAAGCCCGCCATGAGTCGCCATCGGAGAAAGGAGTTCGATGTTGCTTTCCAGCCTGACAAGCCTTGCAAACTCCATGAGTTTGAGCTTGAATTGTAGGGAGACCACCAACGAGATCATCTCATGATAGCTAAGAGAGATAGTTCAGGTTCAGGTTCCCATAACGCTAATGCTAGACACTGCTGATAGAAGTGCCCTTGCTTGCCATAGTGTGTTCTTGAGAATCGCCAAGTCTATAAAGACCATGATCCTTAAGTCCTTGAATGATTGTAGTATGTGTCTCTCTGTCAACAATACTGCATGTATGCATACTAAAGATGATGTCCAATTGAGGAGAGTGAGTCATAATCTGACTTACAGAAAGTAAGTTCATCTCCATGTCAGGTGGGTAAAAGTACAAAGTTGTGTCACACTTTTCGCCAACTTATCAACACAAGTGAATTTTAGTATTTATAACTAAGAATCAATTTTGGTCAAACATATGATCTAGTATGATTCATTCTAGATAAGTTAAATACTTCCACAACTTTTCCAACTAAAATTGTTGGCTCAATGCATATGTAGCACCACTTTGAGGTCAATTTACCAAAAAAGTGAAATTATTTGAATTTAATGCTTCAACAACTCCTACGCATATAAATAACATTTTTTTAAATGTAAAAATACCCTTTTGTAGATCCATAAGTGTAGTTTTAAAATATTTATTTATTTTAATAGTTCAATTATTATTATTTTTATTTTATTTTTATTTTTATTAAAAGTAGGTTATTAGCACAAAAATATTAGGTTGATTACCATGCCAAGAAAAATACTAAAACTTATTAAAAAAAATATGATGTCCTAGATAAAAGAATTAAGATTAAGATAGGATAATTTGTTTTCTATTTTAGATAAATATTTAATATACAAGTTGACATCAACTAGAAACAATCGTGTTTTAATTCATGCACATTTAAATATTAATTTAAAATTATATATTTATTAAAATTGTAAAAAAAAATATCCATGCCCTAAAGTAAGGGGAAAAAAGAAATTTTACTATATAAAGCTTGATGTCTCATGTAACGTCATTTTTTAGCATTTTGTCAGTAACTAAATTATAGTGTTTCAAATAATTTTTTAATTTTTTCAAAAAAATACAAATATAAAATATATTAAAAAATACACATTTTATTAGTTTACATCATTTCAAAATTCAAAACATATATGCCACTTTCTAGTGATTGAAGTTTAAAAGTTAGATCAGCGTTGGTCATTTCCTTTATAAAAGTGTGACACGACTTTGTACTTTTACCTAGGTACAAAGTATATATCAAGAAATATCAAATTTATCCCACCAGATTGAATCTGAACATAGCCCTTGCTGACAACAGTATACTCTATGTCACCTCCAAAGATAACTGAATCTCTGAAAGGCATGTATTGAATGAACCAATCCCGATGATGCGTGAAATGGCATGAAACACCAGAGTTAATGTACCAAGCAGAAGTGTTTGCAGGATCTATAGGACTCTTTCCCATGAATGCAAAGAAGGCAGACTCCTTTTGCTCAATCTGCTCAGCCACATGTGCTTTCAGTCTAGACTCTCCTTGCTTGCCTTGTTCAGAAGCCAAGCATTTCCGGCAATCCTTCTTTATGTGGCCAAACTTGTGACAATAATTGCACTGAATATTCTTCGACTTCAAAGAATCTGAAGATTGCTCCTGATTGTGTTGTTGAAAGGACGAAGGTTTTCCCTTATTCTTCTGAAATGTCTTTGCAAGGAATGCTTGCACTGAAGAGGATGAAGTGGCACTAGTTCCAAACTGTTGTTTCCAATGATCCTGTTGTAGAAGTTTATTGCAGAGATCTAGAAACGTCAAGTCAACATTAGTCATTGTAATGTTGAGTGTCTCAATAAAGTGCTCATACAGATGTGTTAGACTCTTCAAAGTGATCACCACCATATCTTCTTCCTCCATTTTCCGACCAATAGCCTCGAGTTGATCTCGAATGTCCTTGATCCTGGTCAAGTGTGCTTGCAGAGGTGTATTGTCATCCATGACAATGGAAAACATGTTCTTCAGAAAGAAAGTACGACTCTTGTTGGAAGTCTCATGAAGATCTTTCAAGAGATCCCAAATCTCCTTCGCTGATTTACCTGAAGGAACCTGAGGTAACTAGTCATCAGTGACTAATAACTTTATGAGCATAACGGCTTCCTGATTTTGCTCATCAAACTTCACCTGATCCTTATCAACTATGAGAGGTTGTGTCATGGTGCCCAGAACAATCTGCTCAAGACATAGATACTCAAATATCGTCATCATACGCTTCTTCCATGTGTTGTAATTATGACCGTTGAAGTTCTAACTATTGTCCAACATGATGTTGGTCAAAGAGGGCATGCTTCATGCTTTTCAAGGCACGAAAAATGAAGATGGCGCAAGGAGATAGACAACACAAAAATCAAGACAACACACCCTGTACTAAGGAATAAATTTGAACACGGATTTCGAGGCACAAAGAAGAATTTTAGCAAATTGGAAAACACCAAACCCTAGGTACAAAAAAATACCTAAAATACTGATGAAACAAATTCCAAGGCTGAAATAAGGATAGAAAACAAGTTCAAATCTTGAGGTAAAAATAGGTATAGTTGGCACGAATCCCAAAGTTTGGATTTCTGATAGAACCAAAAAAAATGATGAAGATCCATAAATAGTTGTGAAAAACCCACAAAGAATATGTATGTAGATTTTTAATCCATCCAGGAAATCAAAATATTTTCCAGAAACCCTAGTCGGCTCTTCAGGAGTGTTAAAAAAAAAAGCACCCATAATACGTGCCCAAATTCGAGCAAAGAAAATGTACAAAAATCTCTCTAAAAATCACAGCCCTAGAGGGCACAAAAATGTGGCTCCAAATTAGAAAAAATCACAGCCCTAAACACATCTAGAAGAAAGTTCAAATCGCGTCCAGGCAAAAAGAAAGTCGTGCCTAGAAAGAGCCATTGAAATGCCAGTCGTGCGACAGAAAATTGCATGTAAAAACTCAAAAAATTGCTCGAATCTGTCGCTCAAATGCAGACAAAAACACGGATTGAGTGATAAGAAAAATGTTCCAGAAATGAAGTCGCGCATTTCATAAACAAAAACTCAGCAAACGTTTTCAAAAAATCGCGTGCAGATTGCAAGGAGTCACGACCTCGGGAGAAATCGCGTCAAGAAAAAATGAGTGCAAATAATGCTTTTGAAACCCTTCAAAGAAGGTCACGTGCCACAACAATGTAGAATGCGAAACTAGAAAATGCAGCCACGAAAATGCAGAACGCGGCTTGGAATGAGGTCGCAGGTTGAAAGAAACACTTTGTGTAGGTTCTACAAGTCGCGCTGTCCAAAGGAAAAGGTTGTGGTAGTAAAAATATCTCATGTAAATTTTTTTAACGAATTACAGACACTTAAAAAAATGCCCAAGATGCTTAAGGCTCTAATACCATATTAAGATGCAAAGCAAATGAATTTGCAATATTCGAGATAATCTATTCACATGAAAGAGTAACTAAATAGAATACAAAGCTTGAGATCCAATAATCACAAAGACATGATTATAGGCATAACTGAAAGAAATAGAAGAATTAAAATAGAAACTAAGTCTAGTTCTAATATTGCCTATGAGGGGATTTCTCAACTCCATGAAAAGGAAATTGAGATACCTCTGGCACATTAAGGGCCATCACAACTACTCTCTCAAAATAAGCCACGTATGCATCCACTAAGCCATGGTGTACCTGTGCCAACTCTCTTAAGTGTTCTTTTGGATCTTGCTTCTTGAATCTTTTGGTTTACCTCCCACAAAACTCCTCATAGGTGGTGACAATGTTATGCCCTTGAGTGACTAGCTTGTGATCCACCATTCATTGTCAATTCCTATTGGACTCAAGCAACAATGAGAGGGGGGAGGTAAATCAGTGTTGTGCAATTTTTAACTTTATTAATTTGTTCTCTCAAGTCCCTAAAATATTGAATCAAAAGAAAGATGCATGAACAAAGAACAATAAGCCACAACACCATAACACAAATATTTTTACATGGAAACCCTATTAGGGGAAAAAACACGGTGGAGGTCAATCCACAATTTGAGTACTCAAAATATAAGTGTTTTACAAAATGGGAATGCACTTGCATTCAAGCGCATTGCCTAGAGCTCATTGCCTAAAACTAGGAAGGCTCACTGTCTTACAAATATTTGGATTACATCAAAAGGTTGAACTGAGAAGATAGCATCTACAAATGCCTGGTTATAGTTCTGGTTAGGCTCATAGATCAGATTTTGGACCTTTTGTCAGATTCTGCACTTCACTTTTTGCTATGAAATAACTTGCACAATAGGATAATATGATATGAAATATGTTGCAAATACTTGATAATAACTAAGAATAACAAGCTACTTCAAGGGGGAAAACCTCCAAATATCTCTAATGAGAACACACTTCACAACTTGATGATGAAATAAGACTCACAAACTCCTATATATACCTATTTATGCCTAAGATATCACCTAGGCTGACTTAGACACACCTATATAATTCTTAGGCCAACCTAAACAACTAAATAACAATATACTAATAATAATATGACTTAACAGAGAGTTAAGATAGCCACAAGCCGACTATATAACCCGATGTACACTAATATTAAGGGCGTAGCATGCCCCCCTTCTTCAAAGAAGCATTGTCCTCAATGCTAATCAAGCTTGGATTCTTTTGAATGAACTCTTCATCCTCCCATGTGGCATCTTCAACTGGTAAATTCTTCCATTGGATGAGATACTCAGTGAGAGTTCTATTCCTCAGCTTCTTTATGTGTGTTTGACGAATGCACTATGGTTCCAAAATGATTATTCCTTCTTCATTGAGCTCTGGTAGTGTTGTTTGAATGGGAATATTATGCCCAATTACCTTCTTCAAATAGGAAACATGAAAAAATGGATGTATCTTTGTTGTTGGTGGCAACTCTAGCTTTTAGGCAACACTACCGATCTTTTGCATGATTTGGTATGGACCATAATACCTTGGAGACAACTTATTATTCTTTTTTTGTTGCTTTAGTGAGATTTGCTTATAAGGCTACAATCTCAAGAAGACCCAATCCCCAACTTCAAAACTTCTTTCACTACGATGTTGGTCTTCCTATTGTTTCATACAATTTTGTGCCATGGCTAAATTATCCTTGAGTCTTGAAAGTACTTGTTGTTGATGAAGCAAGTGGTCTTCTACTGCCTGAACTCTTGGTGACACCTTTATTGATGATGTGATGGAAGGAGGATGATATCCATAAAGTTCCAAAAATGGAGACATTTTTTATGAGCTATGAAAAGAAGTGTTATACCACCATTCTGCAAGTGGTAGCCAATCTACCCATTGAGACTGTTTCTCTGAAGTGAAACAACATAGATATCCTTCCAAACACTTATTAACAACCTCAATTTTCCCATTTGATTGAGGGTGGTATGAAGAGCTATGAGCCAATTGAGTACCCAAACATGAGAATAAATATTTCCAAAAGTTACTAGTGAAGATAGGATCACGATCACTAACAATAACCTTAGGTGTACTATGTAGCTTTTGGATATTCTCCATAAAATATTTTGTCACTGCACTTGTAAAAGGATGTGATAATGCAATGAAATGTGCATATTTAGTGAGGCGATCAACTACTACCATGATGACACTATGACCTTTAGATTTGGGAAGCCCTGTGATGAAGTCCATGGATACGTCTCCCAACACTGGCTAGGAATAGATAAGGGTTACAAGAGACCTAGTGTCATAATTGTCTCCCTTTTATTCCTTTGACAAACCAAGCATTCAACCACAAATTTTTGAGCATCACCTTTTAGCCCTTCCCAAAAAAAATCTTGCTTGACTCGATGATATGTCTTCAAATATCCTGAATGACCACCCACTGGAGACTCATACAACTCTATGAGAATCTTGTGTTTAAGAGTGGAATTCTTGCAGAGATACAAACACTCTTTCTACCAAAGAGTATCTCCCTTCCAACAAAACTTATCTAAACTAATACGATCACGTTTTAACTGTTCGATGAGATTACTTGTTGCAACATCTTTTTTCCACTTTGCTTTGGCTTCCTCCACCCAATTTGCTTGAAATATTGAAAGGGCACACAATAAGGCTTCATCTTTCTCATCCTTCCTTGAAAGTGCATCTACTACAATATTTGCTTTCCCTTTCTTATATTCAATCTCAAAGTCATATCCTAACATCTTAGTGACCCATTTTTGTTGCTCTTCAGAAGATAGTCTTTGTTCCAAAAAATATTTTAGGCTATCATGATATGTCTTAACCTTGAAGTGTCTACCCAATAGATAAGGCCTCCATTTTTTAACTGCATGGAGGATTGCTAGCATTCCCTTCTCATAAATAGGTTTTAGTTGATTCTTACCCTTTAATTGACGACTCTCAAAAGCAATTGGTCGACCTTCTTGCATGAAAACTGCTCCTATCCCATTTCCAAAAGCATCACATTCCACAATGAATTCCTTGGTGAAGCCAAGAGTGGCAAGCACTAGAGTTGTAAACATAGCCTCCTTCAATCTCTCAAATGTTGTATTGGCAAACTCGTTCCAATGAAAAGAATCCTTCTTCAATAGAGTGGTGAGAGGTGTTGCTATACGACCATAATTCTTCACAAATCTTCTATAGTACCCTGTCAATCCCAAGAAACCCCTCAGTTTCTTAATGGTTTTTGGAATAGGCCATTCCATGATAGCCTTAAATTTGTTAGGGTCCACCTTTACTCCTTCATGTGAAACTATGTGTCCCAAATACTCCACCTCCTTAAGACCAAAAGCACACTTGGATGGCTTAGCATAGAGTTTATGATCTTCAAGTATTTGTAATGCTTGATCCACATGTTGCAAATGTTCTTCCCAAGTCTTTCTATAAATCAATATATCATCAAAGAATACTAACACAAACTTTCTCAAAAACTTCTTAAAAATGGAATTCATCAAAATTTGGAATGTAGATGGTGCACTGGTAAGACCAGATGGCATCACCAAAAATTCATAATGACCCTCATGATTCTGAAATTTTTTCTTACAAATATCTTCCTCCTTAATCTGAATTTGGTGATAACCAGATCTAAGATCTAACTTGGTAAAATACACAGCTCCATTCGATTCATCTAGCAAGTCATCAATGACCGAAATAGGAAACTTATTTTTAATGGTGTACATGTTGAGCACTCTATAATCTAGACACATGTGCCAAGTATCATCCTTCTACGTACCATCACCACAAGGAGTAAGCACTTTGGTTATGCCTGATAATTCCTACCTCTAGCATCTCCTCAACATTTTTTTCTATCTCACTCTTTTGTATGTGTGGATACCTATAAGGCCTGATGTTCAGTGGTTGGCTCCCTGGAACTAACTGTATGGCATGATCATGATCACTCTTAGGAGGAATTCCTTTTGGCATATCTCCAAGAATAATTGAGTGACGATCAATTATAGCTTGCAAATCTAGATGAGTAGGAGCATTAGACTGAGAGACTTCTAATAAACATAGTTGGGCCACAAATCCATCCACTCCTTTGTTAAGAAACTTTTTCATTTGATGAGAGCTTACCATTTGTGAGGATTTTTCCTTCAACCCCCTTAGCTCTACTACCCTTCCTTTTGATTGAAATCTCATGAATAGTTCTTGGAAGTTCATCTCAATCGTTCCCAATGTAGTAAGCCATTGTACTCCCAAAATAATATTTGTTGCACCCATGGATATCGCATACATTAGGGTATCAAGTTGATAATATCCCATGGATAACTTAATGTTATGACACTTCCCTAAACAACTAACTGTACCACCATCTGCAATCAAAACTTGAAACTCTGGAGCTGGATATATAAAACAATTTAGACAAGTAGCTAACTTTTTGTTGATGAAATTATGAGTACTACCTGAGTTGATCAACACTGTTACCTTCTGCTTCTTTAAGAACCCCACCACCTTGAGAGTTTGTGGAGCATTGAAACCTAAGATTGCATGACAAGAAATTATTGGTTGAGAATCATGTGATTCCTCATTTGACTCCCTTTCATCCTCTAGTATGGGTTCCTCCTCTTCTTTCTCACTTGGACCTTCAATATAGAATAATTTCTTTTCACTACATTTATGTCCTCGACTGTATTTGCTATCACAATTTAAACACAACCCTTTTTCTCTTTTCTCAATTTTTTGTGGAGCCAACCTAGTCGGTTGTGTTGAATATCATTTCTCTCTTGTCACATTAGCCCCTTGCTTCTTAGGAATCAAATACTTCTCCTGTACCCTGCGTGCTAAGATAAAAGACTTGTTTATGGAGCTAGGGCTAAACATGCGTACCTCAAGTTGAATGTGATCCTTGAGACCCCCCAAGAATAAGTCATTCAATTTTTTATGTGTAATTGTATACACTCTTAAGGATAGATTTTGGAATTGTTGAATATAATCCTTCACTGATCTTGTTTGTTGAAGTTTAGCTACCTGGCTAAAGAATTTGTTTGTCACGCTATTGCTATATTGTGCTTGGAGTTCCTTCGTAAAAATTGACCATGAGACGGTGAGCCCCTTTTTCCTTTGATAAGTGCAAATCCAATGATACCAAATGAATTGATCTGGTTCTAGATATAGGGAAGCCATCGCGACATTTTTTCCATTTGGGATTTGGTGTACTTCAAAAAAAATCTCCATTTGGTTTATCCATGTTAGAGGATCCTTTCCATCGAACTTGCGCATATCCACCTTTAGAAATAAATTCCTAGATCCCATAGGAGTACTAAAGCTTGTGTCAATGTTAGCTGACCTAGAATTTTCACCTTGGTCGCTTGAGAACTCCTTTCTTGGTTTAGCCATGTAGGTGCTTAACATGTTTCATATGTTCAATATATTTCCTCTTAGGTCACACATATCCATCTTCATAGAGGAAATGTATTCCTTGACCTTAGTAATTTCCTCATTAGGAGTAATATCCTCTATTGTTACCCCATCCTTATCAGGAGTCTTCCCTGGAGTGACAAAATTCTTTTTGCCCCTTTGTTGCAGGTCGCGACATGATGGGAACCACTAATTTTGAAATTAAATCACAAAAATGAAGCTTAAATTCTCTAAGATTTTTTACTATAACTTACTAGGGTCAAAATAGCTCTCACCTAGAAAAATCTCCAAGAAATAAGCAAATTTGCAGCGTGGAGAGTGATAATTGTGAAAAAATTAATTTTTTAATAACTAGCTTACTTCTGCTCCAATTCCTCCAAATTTTTTATTGTAATCTCCTTTAGTATTTCTTCAAAAACCCAATAAAAATTAGACTTCAATTCAATAATATGTGTGAGATATGAAAATTCCAAAAAAATGTGTAGAAACCCTAATTCTGCAATAATTTGCTTAATTCTGCTCTAATTCTTCTGAAATATAGACTGTAGCTTCTTTAATATTTTATTCAAAAATAATTTAAAAATAATAAAAAAATTCACCAAGTTCTGAAAGATATGCTCTTCCCAAAATCGCCTCCAAAATTGAGAAAAACCTTGCCTCTATGGTGCCAAGATCATGCTCTAATACCACTTGTTATGAAATAACTTGCACAATAAGAGAATATGATATGAAATATGCTGAAAATACTTGATAATAACTAAGAATAACAAGCCACTTTGAGGGGTAAAACCTCCATATATCTCTAATGATAACACACTTCACAACTTGATGATGAAATAAGACTCACAACCTCCTATATATACCTATTTATGCCTAGGATATCACCTAGGCTGACTTAGACACACCTATATAAGTATTAGTCCAACCTAAACAACTAAATAACAATATACTAATGATAATATGACTTAATAGAGAGTTAAGATAGCCACAAGCTGACTATTCATAACCCGATGTACACTACTATTAAGGGCATAGCAGCTTTGCTTTGCCTTAATTCACTTCACTAAATCCTCTTCTGCACAAGTGAAATCGCTCAACTACTCTTTTGATATTTGCACACACATCAACACATAATGAACACTCACACACACACCAACACATATCAAACACTCGCACACACTCACCAAAATGAATTAACCGATCTCATATATATATATATATATATATATATATATATATATATATATATCTGCTACCAAGGATTCAATTGCTATATGTCAGCTTCAATAAAGTAGAAAATATTTTCCAACTTTTGGCTCAAATCATTAGTAACATTTAATGCACATACACCAAATTTTTCCATAGCATAGTCAGGACCCAAAACAAAATCTCCAATACGAAAATACTCCAAACAATTTCGCCTTAAACATCCGCAATACCCAACATTCACTTAGTCAGCCTTCTAGCACTGTTGAACAGAAAATTGAACGACCGGATCTCCTAACCCATACACCAATTGAACAATAGTAAAAAACTCAAGAATAACACATTTCATATACCCAACAGCCTTCCCTAAGATCCACAACTAAAATTGATAAACTGGTAATGCAAACCACTTGACAGATTCAACTTTAGTCGGATACCCTATTCTCTACTTTGTCTTCCTATATGGTCAGATACTGAAGTGCAGACTGGATCAATGACTTAGGTTTCCATCAATGACAACACAAAAATCCATATGCCAACAATCTCCCCCTTTTGTATTGATGGCAACACTTAGTGAAAAATGACAAGTGTCAAAACCTTCAAAACTTCAAAACGCCATAGGTGAAAAAACTCAACAAAACTCCCCTTGAGTTTGATAAGGCATTTTTCACTGCTCTCTCTCCCCCTTTAGCATCAATGAAAAAAAGATAATAAAATATTTTATTTCTCCCCTTATGAAGTGTAACCAAAAACTTACTTATGCAAAACTGATTCAAAAATTTGAAGAAATACAACTTCTAATTGAAGATTATTTTGTACTTTTCCTTCAACTCTGGAAGAAACTTCTTCCATGCTTCCACTGCAATCCCGATGATTATGATCATCTTGTTGTTTTCAGATGTCTGGTTGATAATTTTGATAAGCTATTGTGGAATGGTGATGCATTCTTCTAATACTTCTCCCTTCCTTAGTATCTCAATCAACTATTCTAGCCTGCATTCAATTATGTCCTTCACTTTCCAAAAGTTGTCAACAATCTTGTTCCTGGTGTTCTGAACACTTGTTTGTATGCTCTGACTATAGTTCCTAGATCCTTTTCTTGATTGCACCATCTTGATCCTGAAACATGTTAAAATTTTGTCTAATATTGTTTAGCTTTGTTTCAATTTGTTCCAGCTTCTCTTTGTACTTTTTGATTGCATGAGGCCACCGAAGACAATAGTTATAAATGTTGTTTGTTGTGCTTATGCATTGCCTTAGTAGATTCATGTGATTTTTCAGCTTGGTAAGTGACATGACAATATGTACTACTTCTTCAGGTGTAAGATCACTTCTTCTTCTGTATTATGAGACTCAGAGTCCATGATTTCTTTGATGCATTCAATCATCTCTTTTGGCAACATATTCTAAAAAATCTCCAATTTGATATGATTGTACACAAAATGAGCACTTAGTACGCTTAAGATCAAGTCCTACTCATATGAAGGTCTGATAGACCACATATTCACAATCTTCTACAATCCATCTTCCTCATGAATAAGCTACATTAGCTCTTCTTTGGTTAAATCACCTTCTCCTCCACTTCCTTCTACCATTGCCTTTTCTTGTTCTGATTCGGCTGATTCCAGTTCCTTTCTAAGGGTGTCCTCAGTTTCCTTATCATATTCCTCATCTGGTATGTCCATAATCACCTATTATTTTCCTTTCCCTTCAACTTTTGGAGTCTTGCATGTTGGTGGAGTACAGAAAGCAATTTATTTTGCTCTTTTCTTCTTTCTTTCCATCTCACCAGAGGAGGAACCAACTTCAAGTGCACTTACTGGAATGGGAATACCAATTGATCCAAACTTCCTTAGCAAATCCTTAAAGAAACTTCCATACACTTTATCACAGTTTGTCAAATTATCAAAGTATATGTAAATTTGCTTGCAAACTAGTTCACTCCCTTCCCATATTACATTGTTATTCAAGGGTAAACAATTCAAAAAATACATCACAAGGAATATAACCAAAGTACCAGACCTAAAAGGGTAACCTATCTACTTTGTCAATTGCACATTTTCCATCAGTTGATCTTTCAGCAATCCACAAAGATGAAAATCCTAATCTTCCATTATCATCTTGTGTGAGATGTAAACAACACTTGCCGAAGTTGCACCTTCTCTGTTTCTGAAAAATATTTTGTAGGATATTCCATGTGCAATGTACCTTGTCACTGAATCATTAATTGTGGATATTATCAATGCCCTTTGATCTCCAATTACTCCAATTAAGGTTTCGACTTCTTTATTTCAAATTGATTTCTTCCTCAGCACATCCCCAACTTTGCATAACCCAGTTACAGCTACAATCACTTCTTTTGAGATATGGTAGGGTTTATCCCAAGTCAGAATATCATCATTCAATTGGTCTAGAATAAACTCAATGATTTATGTGTTTACTAAATAGGGGAATTCACTCCAAATATCCAAAATTTTGTGTTTTGCTTCTTTCAACCATTTCAATTCTTCATGTGATATGTTTCTTTCAGCTCTAATCTTCTCACCGCTATACTCATATAGTTTTACCATTCCTTTGATTTGTTCCATTTTTCCTTTCGTGCACATGAAAATAAGTTCTTCAACCGCACACTAAATTAGACTAAAATTTCTCAATACTACCGAAGTACCTAATGAAGTAGGGTTCCGCTGCCAAATTCTCCTCACACTTTTGAAGTTCTGATGCAGGGTGCTCTCCTTCTTTTCTTCGACACAGTGGAAAATAAGGGTTTCAAGTTTCTTTTATAACTCACACACCTAACTTCAATTTTAATAAATGCTTTTTTCCCTAACTTATCTGGATACCATGTTTTCTCAGTCATCAAACAAAAGCTTCTAAAGACCTTCAACTCAACATAATATCCTTTCCAACTATTCCAACAACATTTGTATTGCACTCATCTACATCCTAGTGTCAATTACCTGTAGGGGGTTTGAAATATTTTCTTAACAGCTCCCCCTAGGCCAAAGGCCTAAAACTAGTTCCCAGAGGAATTACCAGAAGCAGGTTCTAGTGTTGGCTCATTTCCTACAATAGAGGAACACTTCTTCACCCATGTCTTCTTCATCTGATCTCTTATTTCATCCACAGTCACTTTCCCTTTTCCTTTATCATCTTTTTGCATATTTCTCCCTTTGTATTCTAGACCTCTTCTATCCATATTCTTGTTTTTGAAGAATCTTGCAATGTGACTATATTTGTTGTAATTGAAACACACAACATTTCCTTGTCCAGACCAATCATTCCATCTGCATTGATTAGAAATATGCCCAAATCTTCCACAGTTATAACATTTTACATTCTTTCTATTGGCAGAGTTGTTTGACATATTTCTACATTCAATTGACTTATGACCAAACTTATTGCAATTGAAACACTGACTGAAGAACGATGGATCACTTGATTTCATTTTACTTCTACATTGATCAGCCATATGACCAAATTTATTGCAAGAAAAATAGTATCCATTAAAATTTTGAGCATTAGGTTGTCTTACCAAATGCCTTTTTACTTTTTTCATTTGATTTCCTTGCCTAAAATTTCTTTGTCCGGATCCGAAACTTTCTCCTATCTCATATCCAAGACCTCGCTTGTCATTTCCATTCTTATGT
The DNA here is from genome assembly GCA_007258455.2 of Sequoia sempervirens. Classification (NCBI taxonomy): domain Eukaryota; kingdom Viridiplantae; phylum Streptophyta; class Pinopsida; order Cupressales; family Cupressaceae; genus Sequoia; species Sequoia sempervirens. The sequence continues at coordinate 753,865,410 of VDFB02281492.1, forward strand.
CCTTGAGTCAAGTCATCAACTTAATAGAGATAATTTTGAACTTCTCCTTGTATTCATTTGCAATAGTAAGTTCATCCTTGAGAATAACAATTTGTTTTTCAAGCTCTTCTTCATTATTTCTAGATTGTTGTAGTTCAATCTCTAACTGAATGAATTCTACATTAATTTTGTTGTATTCATCAAATCTTTCTTTTAGGGACTGGGCAAGATTTTCCTCATTCTTCTTTCTTTCTTCAATCTTCTTAGTCATCTTCATTGCCATAGATTCCATCTCATGCTTTAAGGTAGCATTGTCTCTAGCAAGCTTTTCACATTCTTCAGTTATTTCCTTCAAGGTTTGATTTAGGTGAACATCATCCATGCTTTTGCTCTCTTTCTGCTTAATCTGATCATAGAGATCCTTTATCTTCTCCCTAGATTTAATAATTTGATCCTTCAACTTCTAAATGAATTTCTCAACATCCTTAATATTTTCTCTCAATTCCTAGACTTCTGCTTTAGACTGATCAAGATCATCAAGTGCCACCAAAAGTTGCTGCTAAAAACTACCAGAGTCCACTACATTCCAAGATCAACCTCAAGTTGTTAAACTTCTTCCAAGAAACTTAGCTCTGATACCAATTGTTGGACTCAATCAACACTGACAGGGGGGTGAATCAGTGTTGTGCAATTTTTAACTTTATTAATTTTTTCTCTCAAGTCCCTAAAATATTCAATCAAAAGAAAGATGCATAAACAAAGAACAATAATCCACAACACCATAACACAAGGATTTTTACGTGGAAACCCTGTTAGGGTAAAAACCACGGTGGAGGTCAATCCACAATTTGAGTACTCAAAATATAAGTGTTTTACAAAATGGGAATGCACTTGGATTCATGCGCACTACCTAGAACTCACTGCTCAAAATTAGGAAGGCTCACTGTCTTACAAAGATTTGGATTACATCAAAAGGTTGAACTGAGAAGATAGAATCTACAAATTCCTGGTTATAGTTATAGTTAGGCTCATAGATCATATTCTAGACCTTCTGTCAAATTCTGCACATTGCTCTGCTCTGCCTTAATTCGCTTCACTAAATCCTCTTTTGCACAAGTGAAAGTCACTCAACTGCTCTTATGATATTTGCACACACATAAACACATATTGAAAACTCACACACACACCAACATATATCGAACACTCGCACACACTCACCAAAATGAATTAACCGATCTCATATATATCCGCCACCAAGGATTCAATCACTATATGTCGGCTTCAATAAAGTAGAAAATATTTTCCAATTGTCGGCTCAAATCATGAGTAACATTTAATGCACATCCATCAAAGTCAGCCATAGCGTAGTTAGGACCCAAAACAAAATCTCCAATATGAAAATACTCCAAACAATTTTTCCTTAAACATCTGTAATACCCAACATTCACTTAGTCGGCCTTCTAGCACTATTGAACAAAAAATAAAATGACCAAATCTCCTAACTTGTACACCAATTGATGCGACAACACAAAACTCAAGAATAACACATTTCATATACCCAACGACCTTCCCTAAGATCCACAACCAAAACTAATAAATTGTTAATGCAAGCCATTTGACATATTCAACTTTAGTCGGATACCATGTTCTCTATTCTATCTTCTAGTATGGTCAGATACTGAAGTGCGGACCAGATCAATGACTTCGGTTGCCATCAATAACAACACTAGAAGCCATATGCCAAAAATTCCTTCTAGGTGAAGGGCTACAAATTTAAGTACTTCCTCCTCATACACAAGTATCAATGATATGTGGGTATTTAGCATTTGTATCCAAGGATGAATTGAAATTTTGTTGGATCTATTGAAATAGGGGACAATGAGCTTTCCCAAGTCACTTTGAAAGTCTTCATGAGCTCTGTTCATATGGTTTTTACTTGCATTCCTAGTTTTGGTTTTTAACTAGGAAATATCTTCTTGAAACTCAACACTCTTTGTCTTGTATTTAGCATGAAGAGTATTCAAATCATCCTCCTGTTGATTTTCCATACCTTCATCTTGCATCAAGGCTTCTTTCTGAAAGAACATAACATTGGGTAGTCTTGTACTTTGATTCTTTTTTGGGATATTTTAATCTATTTCTGCAGATGAAGACATCTCTTGTGCCTCAGTACTTGGAGGTATGGTGGCCTACTTGGCTTCTTTACTTTGTTGGCTTTGATTGAAGAGTTTGATGTGCTTTTGTTTCCCATCCCTTGAGGATTTCATTACATTGTGAAATTCCTACTCTTTATCCTCGTCCAACATCTTCTACTTTCTTTGTTCCCTCTATTGATACCTTATTTCCCTGTCACTTTCTGAAATGTGATAAAAAAGTTCTATATGTTTTGGTATTTTTTTGAATTTGATTGTTTTGTTTTGTTTTAAAGTGCAAAAAAATACCAAAACCTATAGAAAATTTTTACCGCATGTCAGAAAGTGACTCAAAAACAAGATATCAGGAGAGGGAACAAAGAAAGTAGAAGATGTTAAGACGAGAATAAGGAGTAGGAATTTCACAATGGAATGAAGTCCTTAAGGGATGGGAAAAAAAAAAAATTTGAACTCTTCATTCAAATCCAACAAAGTAAATAAGCTAAGTAGGCCATACACCTCCAAATAATGGGGAATATAACTAAATGCATACAAAAATAAACTAGATCCAAAAATATTCCAACAACAAATAATTTTATTTTTTATTTGGTTCATTTATTCACATATGAAACTAACACAACTTACAAGGTGCTCACAGCCTACAAGTTTGAATGCCTTTGAAGAACCTGAACTCTTAGTAGTCTGCAAAATTGGACACTTGAGAGTCCTGGATATTCTGCATGCTCTTCTATAATTTTTTACCATGAACTGCCTTGAGGGTTTGTCACCAAGGAATAGACTACTTACCTATAGATTTATACCTCCAAGTATTCAAACTGCTGAAAGCAACATTACATTACCATGAAAGGAATTCAAATTGTTTGCAATTGTTAAAATTGTCTTATCTTTTTCCTTATGCCTTCTTTTAATAATCCCAGCTCCTAGTAATCCTAAATAAGAGGTAGTGATTCCTCAAATGATGGCAGTTGACTACCAAGCCCCCCTCCCTAAATCATTGACAGTTAATTAATTAGTTTATCTCTCAATTGGAAGTGGTTAACTAAATAATCAACTATCAATGCCACTCCTCAATCAATACAGAAGCCAAACAACTAACTAATCATCTTATTACAGTCCACTACAGACCTAACTAATTGACCACCTGACCATCTTATTTTAGTCTTAACTATTTGACAGAAACTACAAACACACCCATGTATGTTATTTATATGCTAATAGACCACCCTATCAAGATGGGGACATTACAGTATGAGAAGGAAGAGGTTCCAGTATTAGTTACCCATGTGGGAGGGTAGGGCATTATAGTTTGTGTTACTCTTTAAAGTCCCTTATGTTGAAAAATGAGGTGTTTTCTTAGCTCAATACTCTATAAAACTTTAATATTGCTGATCTAAATAAGCTTTTCCTTTTGTTACTTTTTCTTTGTGGGTGATTATCTTGATTAATCCATTTTACTATTGTAGAATGTAGACAAAAGTTGATAGAAGAACTAGACAAGATATTAGAAAGATAACACAAGATGTACCGTGGAGAAACCCTTTTGGGAAAAAACTCCACCAAGAATTATTCTATTATTCAATCTCTGAATTACAATCGCATCAATTCTTGCTTGAGAATGCTTCCTTCGCCTTAGCCAATCTTCTTCACAACCTACAATAACCATTAATGAAAAATCTCTTCAACTTGAATGAGATATAGAGGCAATAAGCAACCTTGTAATCTCCAAAAGGTGACAATTACAATGCTCAAGCCCAAGCCCTAGAAAAGGTATGCCATATTACTTCAAGTTGAGTTCTACTATGAAAAGAAAAGCTTATTACATGTGCTTCATCCATTTGGGCATCCCAAATTGAAGTTACAACTCATCCTTCACTTCGGTGATAATTCCAAAGCTCCTCCTCAAAGATGGCACCCAAGAGAGGGTCCCACTTAACTGAGCCTTCAGAAGGGAGTTAATTACAAGAAGCAAAATTGGGTGCCCAAGTTGGGTCTAAGTCATTTCTTGCTCACTAAAACATTACTCAACACCATTCATGCAAGAATGGTCATCTCTTGTTAACTAGAGGTAGTCTCTATTATCTATCCTACAACTCAAGTTATTAGCCATGCATTTCAAGTTAACTGAGGTCAACTAGCATACAACTAAAACTAACTGAAAACAACTGAACCATAACTTAACTAAACTAAACTAAACTGATTCTTAACTGAACTAAAGTGAATAGAACTAAACTGATCTGAACTAAACTAAATTGAACTTCATGCATACAAACATCAAACCCTAACTCCTAGGATCTTTACATGAATTCAGAAGTGTTATATGTTACTCTGAATAGTTAACTGAACTCAAGGTGAGTGTCACCTTACCATGTGGGCACCCCATGTGCCCCTATTATTTAGGAACTCACAATGGACACCCTCACATGCTCCTAGCATTTAGAATTAATTACAAATATCAATAATCATGATTATTTCATCAAATATTTATCTCATCCTAATCTTAGTGTTGTTGAACACATTCCAAGAACTTAGGAGATACATGAAATAATTAATGTTTAGGATTTGCAATTAAATGGCATCCTATTTCCAACACCTTGGAGACTGATGGGGATCACAAATTTGAATAGTGTCAATATTTGATATGCAAAAATAGGAAAAAGTGAGAAAGAATACAAACCATATTAGGGGTGCACTGAATCCTAATGACAGTTCACATCATGCAAAAACTTTGTACCCCATTCATATTTCGCACAAAAATCTAGTACTATGGTTACATAACGTATGTATTGGGGAGGTAACTAACCTAAAATTCTTAACTCTAGCCAATGGTAATAAATGAATATGTTTTGTGATGCTATGTATTTTTTCTATTTGAGAATGAGTAAATACATGAAACTACAAGATGAGATTCATATGGGGCATGCTCTTTAGCAGATAGGACACTGTTGAATGAAAGATGCAAAACCTTAGAGATAGTTGCACAAACAACTTTTCTGGATACAGTCATAAAAATACTGAGTTATGTTGTAGATTTCCTTATCGACCTAATCATCAATGTGTGTGATGTGAATGATAGTTTTATTTATACCAATTTAGAGATTAACGTATTAGGTAAGAATACATGGCTTGTCATTGGAATCCATTCAATCCTTCTCCATTTGTTTATATATGGAAAACAAGACTGAGTAGCCTCTTAGTATATTGCACAATGCAAAGTTATATATCATCGGTGTCATTTTATTTCATTTTTGAAGTTTTGGAGATGGTGGATACTGATAAGTACCCTAGCTCAGGGTATTTTTTCTAGTGCCATTTTTTTCACAAATATTTTAAAAAACTTGCACTAATTATTTTTTGAAAATTGAATTTGTCCGCTTTTCCTATTTATTCCTATTTAATTTACATAAACTTGTTAGGTTTGCTAAAATATACACATATGTAATGGTATTAAACTGTGATATTCCTAAAATTTGCCTATATTACATGTATTCTTCATGTTTTTAAGTTGTTGGCATGTGTTATTTGTTGTGTACTTCCTAAAAAGTCATTCTATACTAACCTAAAATGCTTAACTCTAGTCAATAAATGAATATGTTTTGTGGTGCTATGGACTTGTTCCATCTAAGAATGAGTAAACACATGGAGCTACAAGATCTAGTTCATATGGTGCATGTTATTTAGCAAATGGGATTGTTGAATTAAATATGCCAAATCTAGTTAGAGATAGTTGCACAAACAACTTTTCTGGATAGCCACAAAATATTTGAGCTATGATGTATATTTCCTTCTCGATCTAATAATCAATGGGTATTGTGTGAATGATGGTGTGATTTATACTAATTTAGATATTAAAGTATTAGCTAAGAATACATGGCTTGTCACTGGAATCCATTCAATCCTCCATTTGTTTTACATATGGAAAGCAAGACCGAGTAGCCTCTTGGTGTTTTGCACCATGTAGAGTTAGGTATCATCAGTGTCATTTTATTTCAATTTTGAAGTTCTAGAGATGGTGAATGTTGATAACTACCTAGCTCAGGGTATTTTTTCTGGGATTTATATGCACTATTTTTTTTTTAAATTATGTTTGTCAAGAATTCCTATTTAATTTACATAAACTTGTTAGATTTTCTAAAATCAATGTTTCATGGGCGTTGGGGACTCGAGGACAACGGCGGGGTGGTGGTGCTGATATAGTTATACATATACTTATAGTACTTGAAAAACAAGTTTTGAAAAGATGTATAACAATATAATAGTATAAGAATTACATTTCAAATGAAACTATAGGAAATTAGTAAAATTATAACATAGAAAAAATTGAAATACTAAATCTAAATACGAAGATTTCTTGCATGCTAATTGCTAAATAAAATTTGATAAATGAAATTGTCAAATTGGATATTTCTATTATATCAAAAATATGAATATCTAATGTCATATGAGATATCGCAAAGTCTATAAAGATGATTACATGATTCATCATTACAATGAGTAGAAAATTCCAAATAGTAAATACAGATACTAATAGCAATAGCATTACAAAAGACAAAATGCCAAAATGTCAAAACTCAAAATGTAGTGAAGGGAGGCCTCTAATCATTTGCAAACTCCTCATCATTGGAAAAGTTGGACTCCACAAGGTCAAGATCCCTCAAGCTCACACCAACCATCCTTGCATTTGAAGTGGTTTGATCATCCTCATCAATCTGTGAAAGCTCCTCTGGGTCCACATCCCATCGTGTCATTGGACTCTCCTTGTACCCAAGTGTCTTGTAGTACATGAGATGCAAAGCAATGAGTACGGCCACAAGCTTCTCTAATCTCTTAGAGGTAAGTTTGTTCCTCTTAAGAGAGTGGATGAAGCTATATGTAGACCAGTTCCTCTTAGCAGTTGAAGAACTGGAAACCTGGGATAGCAAATGGATAGCTAGAGTGGTGATCAAAGATTTCAGACCATGACAATTCCACCACAAAAGTGGGTCCTCCTATGCCATAGATTCTATATCCATCTCTGTCGCATCTGAATCGCCTCTAAGAGTGGAAAATCTTCCCCACTCAGTGTGAATTATGTTGGAATCTATAGAATCATACATCCTCTCTATGCACATAAAGAAACCCATCTTCACCTCATCATCCTGAATTGGTGTCACTCTACCCAGTCTATCCTTGTACCACTTAGGGTTCAAGGCAAAGGCAATCATATGCAGATGAGTGTTCAACTTGTCCCATTTGTGTTGAATGATTGGTCAGATGTACTCATTATAGAATGTTAGAGAGTGGTCCTTCACTTGCACAACAATCCTCATTTGGTCAATCATAGATTTGATGCACTCATACACCTCTCCAAGGTTAGGTGCATCCCCATCCCCATATTTGATAACTTGGAATACTAGAGAAATGATGGAGACATTGTATTTCACATCAATCCAAAACACATCACTCTTCACTATCTCCTTCACCCTTTTCCCCTACATTGTCTTGGCCTCAGCCCATCTATTCCACTCATTAGTCATAACCATGAGTTGCAATGCCTCTTGCAACTCAATCATTCTCTCCAAGAGAATGAAATAGGATGCATATATGGTCTCAACAGGTTTCAAGAGCTCCTTCTTCGCGAAGGTCCTGAAGAGTGCATGTGAAGTCTGGTTGTTGCAGATAAACATCTACACATCTCTCATATCAGTTACCACTCCTCTAATCCAAGCAATCTTCCCCATGTCCTTGAGTGCATTGTTGATGGCATGCACACAACATGGGGTCCACCAAATATGTCTATATGTTGCCTCAATGAGTCTCCCTATTGCTCTACACACATGGGTTGCATTTGTGACTACTTGGACCAAATTTTGTGGACCAACCTCCTCAATATCCTCCCTAAGGATCTAAAACTGAAAATCAACATCTTTGTGATGTGTTGTGCAATTTTCGCACACACGCCTTGTTGAAGGCAGGGACCCTCTCTCTTGTTTTGCTTTCACATTTTCTTTTTGTAGGGCCTTGACATCATCCCCTTAAGGGATAATTCCCTTAGTTTTGATCTTGGTTCACCCATGTGCACAATCATGAACTTGCATTTGAAATGTTTTCTTGCAACTTGAGGTCATACTCTAACCTTTAAGAATCCACTTCAGGTCGAAATTTGTGAAAATCTATTAAAATTGGCAAAGTTTGGAGGATTTTTCAGAAAATCTGAGCAACGTCGGATTATCCAAACCTTAATCCAATCAGATAATCCGAGGTACCTCAGATTATTCAAAATTCATCTTGAGATCCTATTTTTGAAATTTCAAATGTCTTGTCATGCATTAATGAGGGGTCATTTATTGCACTGAAGTGGTACTATATTCGGTTTGGCCCTCCTTTTTTCTTATTTGTGTTTGATTGAAGTGGAAGATAACTTGGTAGTCTTCATAGCACGTCGTAATTTTCCTTTGTTGGAAGATTTCTCACGTGGATTGTGATCACCATCCGATTTCATTTCTTTTTCATCAAATTGTCTGGTGTCTTCTCTAGGGTTTCGCATTTAAAGGTATGGGTTTCGATTTCATTCGTTCACTCTTTTTTTTCTAAGTTTCATCCTTGAATTCTTGAGTAATGAGTGAAGTTAGTAAACCTTGCGATCACAGTGGTCCACTTCTTGCACTGTTATTGTCTATTTAGCATGTTTTAGGGTTTATCATTACGTGATGAGCTTGTTAGAGCTTGCTAGGGCATATTTTATTGAGAATATTAGGGCTTCCCGTCTAAGTGTTTTTCCTTGGTGAATGCATATTTTAGGTTACCCTCAAAGTTGGAGTATAAGAGTCGAGAGAGGTTAAGTCTTCTTGTAATGTCCAGTTTAACTTAGACCCTAGATGAAAGATTTCCCTCCCACAAGTCTCAAGCTTGAACGTTTAGATCTGAATCATTGAGACATTACATATAATTGTGCAAGTAATGGCATGAAGATTGTTTGAATGGTCGATTTATTAGAGAAATTGGTGAAATTCCATGGTTTTAACTCGAAAACTCTCAACACTTAACATTTTTTGGGCGTCTTGGAAAAATCTCGACAAATCCGAGCTAGCTTGGATTACCCAAACCTTAAACCGCTCGGATAATCCAAGATGGCCTGGATTATCCAAAAATATCATGTCTTGGTGCAATGAACTTAACAAATCTTGGTTTTCACCTTGGCACAGAACTTTCTAGCTACCTAGGATTTGTCGAACTTTAGATAATCTGAGATAGGCTAAAATTTCTGATTTTCTCTAGATTTCGTGCTTAGTGCTCACCTTTGAAGTTCATGTTGATTCTAATGTTTGAGTGAACTTTTAGATTAATGGTTTAGTGCTTTGTATATTATGGGTTTTAATTCATAATTCAAAAGTAAGATGCTCACTTTCATATGACTGAATTTGGTAAATCCAAGCTAGGCTGATTACCTGAACCATAATCTGGTCAGAAAATCTGAGCAAGCTCAAATTCTCTGAGTTTCTATGTTATGACTTGAAAACTCAATGAAAGTGGTTAATGATTGATGATTCCTTATGATTTTTTATGTGTTTCAATGATGAGGAAGATGGTCATTGCAATACGTTATGCTTTCCTTTTGGTGATTGTGGTCTTGTGTTTGTAGATGCATGTACAAGAAAGTCCAGATAAGACCACCAAAACCAAGGTTTCTCTAGCACAAGAGGAAGTTAGAAAGAGGAAGGAATGGGATGAAGTATGATTTCAAAGTCATTTGGCTAGAGACAAAGATTATTTTTGCATGGTCAAGGATTACAGACACCAACATGGGCCATATTGACTATGATGACTTCCACTAGAGGATGTTTGGAAAGGCACCAAGCGAGTTGGCTCAGAAGATCACCCACACAGGACTAGCACAAGTAGTAAGATTCCCACCTACGCAACTATGTCCAAAGCTAGTTTTGGAGTGTGCAAAGAACTATGATTCTAGAACAAGGATCATTGTTGGGCCTCAAGGGAGAGTGATGGAAAATTTGACAGAAGAATCAATTGCAGAGATCTTCAACATTGCCTCCCATCACAAATTGATTGAAGAGATAAACATTGGGGAATTTACTAAATTCTATGAGGAAGATCCTAATAGAGCCCTGGAGATAATGAACAATGCTTGGATACTAAAGCCAAAGCCCCACTATTCAAAATTTCCCAAGCAACTGCACATGAGTGATTTCAAGCTGGAGTATTGTGATATCATAACCCTCCTAGGTGGAGTTATGGGAGTGGAGGAGGCACATATATTCCAACCTTGGATGTTCCACCCCATTACTCATATCATAGCTAGCAAACATTACCATTGGGAAAGGATCGTTAGAAATAACATAGATTCCCAATTGAAGAGTGTGCAGGTGACCAACAAGTTTACTATGACTTCATATTTAGTATATATGCTTGCACATAAGAAAAAATAAAAAGGTCTCAGTTGTAAAGGAGTCTTTGGGAAAGATAGGATATGGGAGGTATATCCTCAATTGCAGTATAAAACATCTAATTACAGGAGGGCTAATGATGCTTTTTTCATGTACATTCCCAAATTGTTGCAAGATTCCCTTCACATGAGGATCTCTGCAGATGCAATGGATTTGATAAAGAACTATGGCCAATGGTTCATTCAGTTCCAAAGGTTTACATACATCTAAGTGCAAGGATCACCAGTTGTCCCTCTCAAACTATCTCGGTATCCCACTAACAAGCTTATCCTATTAGAACTGACAAAGCAGATGGTTGGTTTTGAGGAATTGGTCCACTTTGGGTGTTTTTTCATTTACATTGTTGTTCTTAGGAATCATTTAATCTTAGAATCTCTCTGCACCCTTATCTTTTGTTACTTCTTTTAAAATCTGGATTAGATTTAGAATTTTAAGAATCAACAAATTGCAAGATCTGATAAGTTTAAAGTTCCAACATTTATTTTGTAAGGTCCCTTTGTGATTACTAGCATTTTCACATTATCTTTGAGTTGTTTCACTGCATTGTCAAGACCTGACATTAGAGACCTTAGCATTATCTCTTGAGGCTTGTTGATAGAGATTTACCTTTCAAGAGAGATAGGATATTTGTATCTTGTCTGAGTTGTTGTTGTGTAGAAAACACCATCAACACAATGCCTTGTTCAATCAATTTCTCTAAGGAAGTATGGACCATCTACACATGTGACCATAATTTTGATGAGTGGACGATGGCTAATGTTCATCCATCCACCCATAACTGTGTTGCACCCAGATGCCACCCAACATGCCTTCATCTTCTCCATCAAAACATTGATCTTGGAATAGCACTTATCTAAGATCGAGGTCCTCATTTTCATCTCACCTGGTAGCACATATGATGTTCCTCCCTTTGCCACCATAGCCACCATCTCCCTATAATAGGGAGACTGTGTAACATGAAATGGAATTCCATTGGAAAAGAAGAACTTGCCAATGGATTCATCTACCTCATCTCTCAGTTATACATTAAACATATCAGCTATGGGGTTACTCTGCGATGTCTGCAACTTTTGTTTCCTTGTCCCCCTAGCATCACTAGAAGTGGAAGTGGATGGAGATCCAAACATCATTCCTCATGTCTATGATGCATGAGGAGAAGTATGTGGTGCATGATGGATGTGTTGAAGGGATTCCCTAGCAAACAAAGTAGTAGGGACTGGAATATTTGTGTCATCTAGAACACCTCAAAGCTTGTTAAACTCAATTTTATACTATATATTTTTAGGTTCCTTCAAAAACTTACAAGGCTCCACACCTTTTCCTATCCAAAAAAGAAAGTGTGCATTCACTCTAGTGATGCTACCAAACCATTTAGTCCCACAAATGTTGCACTTCCACTTCCTTGTTCCCCCACCTAAACGTGATGTGTCTTGTATTCTTGAAGAAAACTATTTGAGAGGAGACTTACGATCAAAAGCACCCTTAGCATGTTGTGCCAACAACTCTAAAGTTCAACCTATACTAGTTGGTGCACTCGCAATGGAAATAGATTGGGCTCCAGGATCAGCCCCATGGTCACCCCCCTCATTCTCACATTCAAAATCTGAATCATGTTCACTATGAGAATGGATTTCCATCTCATCCCCACTCGTATATTGGGAACTCATTGTGAAGGTGACTACATTTCACAAAATAAAAATAAAAATAAAATCAGCCTAGTTTAACAAATTGAAATACAAATTTGAAAACACAATTTACAATTTATAATTTTATATTATTTAAAAATTAAAATTAAAATATTAAATAATAAAATTTGATGTTGAATCTAAAGGGAAAAATGATGAATGATTCATTCATCTTCTTCATTTTCCCCTCAAGATTCAACATCAAATCTGATTTTGAGATGAATAAGAAAAAAAAACAAGTTTAAAGTTAAACAAACAAAGAATTGAAAAATGAAAATCATAAAATAAAACAAAAAAACAAGAAATATAAAAAAAACCTACCTAACCCTACCTTGTGCTTGAAAAATCTCTCCAAAATGCAGTAGAATCCTCTTCCTCCTTCTCACTCCTATCACACTTGCAATAACTTTTTTCACTCCTTCAATCAGACTTCTACAATTTTTTCCTCCTCTTCAACCTGCTGCAAAAAAAAAAAATTCAAAATGTGACTGAAATCACCAAATTAGATGGTTTTGTGTTGTTTTGGGGGAAGGGGTGGGGCCCATGTCAAATTATGGTTACCCCCCAACCCCCAAAAATTAAACTTTATTTTTAAATTTTAAGTTTTTTTCATCCACTTGACATGGGGCGACAGGAGATGGCTAGATGTCTCCCCGCCTCCTGAGAAACACCTAGGCGTCACCCCAAGGAGGCGTGGAGATGTGGAGATGTATCTCAAGGAGACTTCGAGATGTTTCCCCGTCTCCAGCGGAGCACCGATGGCGGTTGTGGGACGGCGAGAGACGTCACGTACCTATTTCCCTATCCCAAAAATGTCCTAGTATCTGAAACACATGCAAAAAGGGGGGGAAACACATTTCAATGGAACATTGGCTAAAATATACATATTTATGTTAGACACTAGGAACACTGAGAGGAGGGGTATCAGTGTTCCACAATATTTGAATTTCAAACCAGATCTAAAATTGACAACAACAATATTTAAACTTTAATAGCATCCACAACATATAAATAGAAGGAAACAGGCAAACACATTAAAGAACACCATAACACCAAGACTTTTACATGGAAACCCTGTTAGGGGAAAAACCATGGTGGATGTTAGTCCACAATATATACTCTATTAAAATTATGAACAAAATGAAATGCACTTGCATTCAGGCACACTTCCTAGAGCTCACTGCTCAAAATAAGGAAGGCTCACTTCCTTACAAAATATTTGAGAATACAACAAAAAGGTTGAACTGAGAAAATAGCATCTCCAAATTCCTAGATTCAGTTCCAATAAGGCTCAATTCAAATGATCTTTAGCCCTTTTGACTAACTTTTTTTTTGCTCTGCTCTACTCTACTCTATTTTTTTCCTTTCTGAAACCCTTCTAATACTCGTACACACATCTACTCTATTCTACACACATTCGAACACTTTCACACTTCTTCACACATTCAAAATGAATTACCGATCTCATATATATATCCGCGAACAAGGATTTCATTACTATATGTCAGCTTCATATAAGATGTAATATTCTTCCACATGCCAGCTCAAATCACCAATTAAAATTAATGCGTACCCACAAAAGTCACCTAGACTATAGTAGGGACCCAAATCAAAATTCCCAACACAAGAAATATTAAAACAACTTCTCCTTATACATCCACAACATGCTATATACACTAGGTTGGCCATAATGAGAAAATAAACAATAAATCATTCTACTGAATTTCCAAACTTGTACACCAATCAATGCAACATTACAAAACTTACCAATTAGGTGACATACATGCTTGGTAGGCTTCCCTGGGGATCCACACAACAAAATAATGATCCATTGAAGTATTCAAACCAACTTACCAACCGGATACTCTATTCTTCATGCTTTTTGTCGATAGTATACTGTCTTCTGCTTTTCCTGTGGGTATGAGCTACTTCTAAACTACGAACCACACTAATGACTCCAGTTGTCATCAATGACAACACTAGCAATCAAAAACAATCTCCCAAATCCATATGCCAACAATCTCCCTGTAGACATGCAAAACTAACATTCTGCATTTGATCAGGATCATTTATCAACTGAACTAGATGTTGCATTAGATCTATTCATCACCTTCATCCATTCATTTAAATAATCTCATTGCCTAAGGTTATTTATTATCATCAATCTTTTAATAAATCAAAAAAATCCATTTAAATCAAATCCTAAATCATATTCCATCATTTTTTGATTTAAGTAAATCAATTATCAAAGTCTTGAAAGTCAAATCATCTAATCAGCATTAAATCAGCATAATCATCATCTAACCCTGATTAAATGTTAATCCCACCCCACTTGCATTATCTAGATATCTCCACTTGCACAATAAATCAATTTTATTGATTTATTAAAACACTCATTTTCCCTCAACATGACAAGTCAAACATGGCATTTATTGTTGTTTTTCTTGTCCCCCTCTCAAAATTTATTGCAAATTTGAATTCAAATTCTCCCTCTCATGGGCACTCTTCCCAAATATTGCACAACCATTGACCACTCACATGATGACAAGTGTCCTCAACTCATTGGCTTGTTTTTTATCCCACATTGATCCCTCTTCAACACTTAGCATTTTGAAAATCTATAAAATGGGGCATTCATTCTCATTCAAGGATCCACAATTTTATGCAAGGTTACTCTCTTCATTTGAGATTTGATCTTGTTCATCATCACTCCACCATCTCCATTTTCATTTCATCATCTTGAGCTTTGATCATGGATTGGGAAAGGGTCACTAGCACATGTGACACCAATCCAACTATGGAATAGGTAGCTTGCTTTTGGTTTTCATAATGCTTTAGTCTTTTTATCATCATTTGTGGCATTTTGAAAGTATTTTCAATGTATTTCATAGAGGTATTTTGATAGAGTTTGCAAGGCACTAACCCATTGTTTGAAGTTTAGTTGTTTGCAGATTTTAAAAGGATGCCTACATTTGGCATCAATCAAACATACATCCCAACCATCAATCAAAACATCTTGCCAAACGCTCAAAAATTATTGTTGACATCACAACAACAAACGACAAACACACAAGCAATGGCAACATCATCAAACACCCCCAAAACATTGCAAAGTGTGGTCTCTCAAGGGCCAATCACATCAACAACGCCACTTACCACATCAACAACACCATCCACCAATCACCACATCAACACGACAACACCATCCACCAACCAAATAATCAACACAACATCATCATCTACCACCATTCCAAATCCACCACCACCTCCACCACCACCAACATTCACCATCAAACCAATTCGACGCAACATTACAAGCCAGCTTTTCAAAGAGGATACCAACAAGTAAAATGAAAAGTCCAGTAAATAAGTCATCGCTTAAACCGCGACAAGCTGCATTACAAGC
>VDFB02281492.1:753881173-753955236 GCA_007258455.2 Sequoia sempervirens
CATCCTTGCTAGATCCTGAGTTGTCTTTTTTAGCAAATGGGAGTGTTGTTGTAAAGGGGTTCTCACAGATTCCAGAAAGTGACTACACCATTGCAGCTTCACATGGTTTGGGAAAGGCATCTTTCGGCATCAACACAAGGAACTTTGAGCAGATTTCAGAGACTTCTTACATTTTGAGGGTTCTTCCTTCTTCACTTGTGGATTGGGGAGACTTCATTCATACACCTTTGGTATTGTTTCTTCTTAAGGGGAGGAACGTTGTTCGACAGTTTTGGAGCAGCTTCTTCATTCCTTCTCGAGCATCTTCCATGGGTGATCATTGTACATTGAGGGGGGGCTACCTTGTCTCTGTTCTTCTCTTGTATGGGGGGGACTTTTTCCTCACATGGGGTTTTTTCCTTCTCATGCTATGTTCATAGACTTTTGTATTTCATCTCTCTTTTGGGGGGTAGTTTTTTCCCACTGGGTTTTTCTATCTTTACTCCACTTGTGAGAGATTTCATTGCATTTGTACATGGGTACCTAACATGGCCTAGTAGTCGGGACCCATCTTGCATTACTTTCCTTTGTGTACATTCTCCCTAAGTTGCACTTAAGGGGGGGTGTTGGTGTAATTAAATATCTTGTACCCTTGTCCTGTGGGTCATGATTACACCTTAGTTAAGCTTTCTACTTTTAGGGACCACATAGGAGTTGTTGGAGATTTTCCACTTTTTGGTGGACTTGACATGTCATTACCACATCACTTCCACCTTTTGTGGACACATCATGTGATTATCTCTCCACCTTTTGTGGGTGATCCACCTTTTGTGGTGATTATCACATTATCACTTCTCCACTTTAGGTGGAGTGATAACTTTTCCTTGTTGTCACATGTCATAAGATTACGACACTTGTCATAATCTTATGCCCTCCTATGTTCTCACCTTGGCTATATAACCAAGGGGTCTCCTATGTACATTTGGACCATTATCTCATATTATTGACATTGAATACAGTTTATTCTTGTCATATTATTTTCTCTCTTATTTGTGCTTTCTATTAGGCCTCTAGATCTTGGGTGGCTACCTTCATAGCCAATTCTTACAATGGCAACACTTAGTGAAAAATGACTAAGTGTTGGAACCAAAACTCAAAACTTCAAAACACAACAAAACACTGCTCCCCCTTTGTATGTCAAGGCATTTTTCACTACATTCTCCCCCCCTTTGAAATCAATGACAAAACTTCCACTACTTTCTCTCCCCCTTAATATTTTTACTGCACTCTTTCTCACTGCATTCTCTCCCCCAATTGATCAAAAAATTGCAACTGTTGCTAAATTCAAAAAATTATTTTATACTTATCTTTCATCTCTAGAAGAAATTTCTTCCAAGAATCCAATGCAATCCCAATAGTTGTTATCTAACTATTATTTTTTGATGTCCTATTGATGACTTGGACAAGGGATTCAGGAATGGTAATGGCTTCTTCCAGCTTTTCTCCTTTCTTCAGAACTTCAATCATTTGCTCCAGTCTGCATTTGGTATGATCCTTCACTTTCTAGAAAGTATCCATAAGAGTGTTTCTGGAAAACTGAACCTTTGCATGCTCAACCTGCAACTCATGAATCTTCTTCTCAACTACTCCATTCTAGTCTTAAAACATACTATAGTCCTGACCAATTTTGACCAGCTCATTCCCAATTTGCTCCAAGTTGTCCTTGTATTTACCAACCACATGAGGCCACCTAAGATAATAATTGTAGATATTATTTGTTGAGTCAATGCATTGTCTTAACACATTCATTTTCTTTTTTAGTTTGGTGAGAGATAGCCTAAACTACTCCTTCAGATGTAATATTATCTCATCTTCTTTCCTGTCCAAAGGCATAGAGTCCATAGCCTCCCTGATACATTCAATTAATTCTTCTAGAAGTACATTCTACAAACTCTCCAATTCAATATTATTTTCCACAAAGTATCTTCCTAGAGTGTCATCAATGAATTCATGTTCATATGATGGCTCATTTATCCATATGTTAGTTATCTTTTGCATTCCATCTTCTTCCTGAACAATCTGCAGTATCTTTACTTTGAATAAAGTGCCTTCTTCATCAGTTGGTTTCGGTTCATCTCTTGGTGTATATTCCTTAGAATCTTCATCCACTATATCCACAACTATCTTCTATTTACCTTTTCCCTCAACTTTTGTTGACTTAGGTGTCAAAGGAGTGTCACAAGCCAACTCTCTTTCTCTTTTCTGCTTTTTCTCTACCTTACCAGAGGATGATCCAACTTCAACTACTTTTACTGAGAGAGGAATATCACTTACACCAAACTTTCCTAACAACTTTCTAAAGAAGTTTTCATAGAATTGTTCACCATTTTCAAGAGTGTTGAAGTGCTCAAAGATTTTCTTACAAACTGGCATATTTTCCTTCCACACCATATTATCATTTTGAGGCAAGCAATTCAGGAAATACATCATAATGCATTTAACTAGGGTACCAAACCAAAAAGAGTATTCTATATACTTTGTCAATTGCACATACTCCATCAATTGATCCTTCAACAATCCACACAGATCAAAGTCTTCATCTTCCATTATCATTTTTTGCTCAATGTAGACTGTGCCTGCAGAGGTTGCACCTTCTCTCTTTTTGAAGAAAAATTTGCATGAAATTCCATATGCAATTTACCTTGTTAATGGATCTTTGATTGTTGAAATTACTAACGCCCTTTGATCTCCTGTTACTCCTGTGATACCAAAATGACTAACCCTTTCTAAGCAACTAAAATGCAATGGAAAAACATAAGGAAACACCTCAAGATTGGCCTAAGAAATTTGTAAATGCAAAGAGGAAAGTGTTAAATGAAGAAAAATAGATATACCTCCCTTTTCGTAGCTGAAACTCCTTGGTTGGCCCTTGATTTAGATTTGATTTGTATGCTCCTTGATGGCTCTTGATAGGGCTAGATGCAAGGCTTAACTATATGCTTCGATGCAAATGAAAATGGATGATATTGATGGCTAGATGAGTGCACAAAATGGCAGCATTTAGTTGCAAAATGGCTAAGTCCCCTCCAAATGCCTTAGAGGATGGGGTATTTATAGAGAAACTTGAATTCTCTAGAGAATTCAATGGTTGGGATTTATCCAACAAATTCAAGATGAAGGGCTAAGGTGAGTTGAGGACTCACAAGCCCTCACATTTTGACATGTGTAATGTGAGAGGGCTAAGGGTGAGATGATGTGTAGGTGATGTGGAAGGGAGGTACATGATGTGGTGGAAGGACATGTACCTTGGAAGTACATTGGGAGATGAGAAGATTCCTTGGAGGAATAAATGTGAATTTTGGGAGAATCTAGTGGATAAGAGAGGGTCTCCAAAAAGGTGGGATTTTGTCACATGTGACTTGATGTGACAAGTCAAAAGTTCTAGAAGATGCATGGGAAAAGGGGATTCTAGGAGGAATAAAATGTGAATTAAAAATTCACATGGGGAAGAGGGGAACCTAGGGTGAATAAAAAGGAATTAAAAATTCCTTGGGGGATGGGGAGAGTTGACCAAGGTACTAATTAGTTTAACTAATTAGTAATTAAAGGATAATTAGGGGTTAATGAGGATTAGAAGCCAACTTGCAAAAGTTGGAGGATGTGACCCATCCTAATCAAGGATTAGGCATGTGCACATCCTTAATGAAGAGATTAGAATTAGATGAAAATGACATGTGAGGAATTAAATAAATGTAATATTTATTTAATTCATTTGATGAAAAGGGGATTAAGGAGGGTAAGGTATTTAATTATTAATTAAATACCTTAGGGATTTGGCAGAATTAAGGATATTAATTAAATAATAGTAATATTACTTAATTAATGCAAATAAAAGGATGCTTAGATGAAAAGTGATAAATTTGGATAAATTAAGTGTCCAAATTTGGATGTCTACAACACTAGTTAGGGCTTCAAATTCAATATTCTGAATTGATTTCTTTTTTGGGACATCTCCAATACTACATAATCCTATCAGATTTCTGGCTAACCACTTTCGTATTGTCGAAATATGGAAATTCATTCCAAATGTCCAAATTCTTATGTTTCGCACTTGCAAGTTTCTTCAATTCATCGGCTGGAAACAAATTTCTTACATCCCTGACCTTTCGACTACTATATTCATTCAGAATTATTGTTCCTTTGATTAGCTTCACTTTTCGTACCGAATAGGCTTCTAGCGATCACCAAATAAGTATGAAATTGACAAGCAACTGAAATACTTAGAGAATTAACTACTAAATTAACTTTCACTCCAAAATTTTGTTGAAAAAGCTCTCCAACTATTCTCCTTCAATGTAAAGTGACAAATGAGGGTTCCAAATTCCCTTTTATAACTTTGCACACCTAACTTCTTGTCGCATTAAATGATTTTCCCTAGGAGTTCTGGTTACTCTGCACTCTCAGACAAGAAGAGTAGAATCCATCTATGGACCTTCAAGAATTCATCCTACTCAAAAAATGATCACTAATACATTTGAAGATGAATAACACAACTGTTGACAACTTCTTGTGATCTGGAACCAACTACACATAGGGGGACAAAATATTTTCATGAAAACTCCCCCTAGGCAAATGGCCTGAAATTAATTACTAGATGAATTACCTGCAGAATCTTGCAATGTGACCAAATTTGTTATAGTTGTAACACACCAGAGTTTTTTGTCTATACCATCTACTCCATTGATTTCCTCCTAGTTTGCATTGATTAGCAACATGTCCAAATTTTCCACAGGTGTAGCATTTAACATTCCTTATACTGAAAAACATACTCCTACATTCAATTGACTTAAGACCAAACTTTTTGTAATTAAAACATTGACCAAAAAATGATGGACTGCCAAAATTTATCTTACTTCTACATTGAGAAGTGATATGTCCAAATTTATTGCAAACAAATTAGTAACCATTAAACTTCTGAGCATTGGGTTGCCTTACCGAATATCTTCTACCTTTGTTATTTTGAGTTTTCTTTTTAGAGTCTTTTTGTTCAGATCTAGAGCTCTCATCTTTCACATAGCCAAGACCTTGCTTGTCATTTGCATCCTTATTTCCTTTAGTCATCTCATCAAACTTAGCATAACTCATCCTAAATTTCTCCTTGTATTCATTTGTTGTAGCAAGTTCATCTCTAAGAATAACTATCTCTCTCTCAAGCTCATGTTCATTATTTTTGGATTGTTGAAGTTCAATCTCCAACTGAATGAATCCACTATTAACTTTGTTGCATTCCTTAGACTTTTCCTTCGAGGACTAGGCCGGATTCTCCTCATTCTTCTTTATTTCTTCAATCTCTTTAGTTAGCTTCATTTCCACAAATTCCATTTCAAGCTTTAGGAAAACATTGTCCTTAGCAAGCTTTTCACACTCTTCTGTTATTTCTTTTAGGGTTTGATTCAGATGAACATCTTCCAAGCCTTTTCTTTCTTTTTGCTTCAACTTTCCACATAGTTCCTTCCTCTTTTCCTTTGACTCATTTATTTTATCCTTCAATGATTGAATGAATTTTTCAACAGCCACAAGATTTGCTTTTAGTTCCATGACCTCTGCTTTAGACTGATCAAGATCATCAATTTCCACCATAAGTTGTTGTTGAATACCACCTGTGTCAATTGTAATCCAAGATCCACCTCAAGCTATTAAAATTCTAAAGAGGAACCCACTCTGACACCAATTTTTGGACACTAGGAACACTGAGAGGGGGGGTGAATCAGTGTTCCACAATATTTGAATTTCCAACCAAATCTAAAACTGAAAACAACAATATTTAAACTCTAATAGCATCCACAACATATAAACAAAAGGAAGGCTCACTTCCTTACAAAATATATGAGAATACAACAAAAAGGTTGAACTGAGAAAATAGCATCTCCAAATGCCTAGATTCAATTCTAATGAGGTTCAATTAAAATGATCTTCAGCCCTTCTGACTAACTCTATTTTTGATCTACTTTGTTTTCTTCCCTTCTGAAACCCTTCTAATAATCGCACACACATCTACTCTGTTCTACACACATTTGCACACTTTCACACTTCTTCACACATTCAAAATGAATTAACGATCTCATATATATATCCGTGAACAAGTATTTCATTACTACATGTCAACTTCATATAAGACGTAATATTCTTCCACATGTCGGCTCAAATCACCAATTAAAATTAATGCGTACCCACACAAGTTGGCTAGACTATAGTAAGGACCCAAATCAAAATTCCCAACACAAGAAATATTAAAGCAACTGCTCCTTATATATCCGCGACATGCTATATACACCAGGTCGACCATAATGAGAAAATAAACAATAAATCATTCTACTGAATCTCCAAACTCATATACGGATCAATGCAACAATACAAAACTTACCAATCAAGTAACATGCATGCTTGACAAGCTTCCCTAGGGATCCACACAACAAAATAATGATTTGGTGAAGTATTCAGACCATCTTACCAATCAAATACTTTGTTCTTCATGCTTTCAGTCGGTAGTATACTGTCTTCTACTTTTTCTATGGGTATGAGCTACTTCTAAACTACGGACCACACTAATGACTCTAGTTACCATCAATGACAACACTAGCAATCAAAAACAATCTCCCAAAGCCATATGCCAACAATGTAATGGTATCAAGCTATGTTTTTCCTTTAAATTTTCCTAAAATACATAATATTCTTCATTTTTATAGTTGTTGGCATGTGCCATTTTTCCTATACTTCCTAAAAAAGGATCATTCTTTACTGATCCCCATGCGGGTCTACCTTACATCACCCTCTTTTCTTTTAAGCTAGCATGGACATGTTGTTTGAAAGCTAGACTCAGTTTGTAGGAACAACACCCTCCCAATTCAATATCACTCTACAAAAAATTGGCATGCAAAACAAAAAAAATGAATCTACCCAAAACCTCAAAGTCCTACTATCCAATTAATTCAAGGGATAACTATGTGGGTCCCTTGAGGGAAAAATCCTTGAACTCTAGAACACTCATCAAATTAGTAGGGTCAATCTACAAAAGTACCATGATATGAAAACCTAACCAACGCCCAAACATATTAGCATGAAATGGACTTGAGCTTACTGTGCTAATCTTATGGGTGTTGGGCTATTATGATCTATTAGGATAGAGGTGAAAATTCTAACAAACAATATCCTTCCAATTCAATACCCTTTGTACTAATATATGTGTAATAATTTGGCATCTCGTCGTAAAAACATTATGCTTTTGAAAAAATTGAGGCCTTTACGTGTAGAATGTGAGAGTTTGTGCCTATTTCACAAGCACATATGACCTATGAATTTAAAGAAAACTTGATTGTCTTAAAACTTAGTGTGCCAACATCAAAGTAATCTCTCCTCTCTCTACCTATCTCTCCCTATCTACCCTCTATCTCTTATCATATATCTCTATATCTTATTTCTCTCCCTCTATCTCTCAATCTCTATTTGTATATCTTTATTTTTCTCTCTTTATATATATATATATGCTTATCTCTCTCTATCACTTTATCTCACCTTTTAGCTCTCTATCTCTCCCTCTCTATCTACTATTCTCTATTCCCACCTCCCTATCTCATTATTTTTGTTTCTCTCTCCCTCTCTCTATCTCTATCTCTATCTATTTTTATACCTCTTCCTCTCCCCCTTAATCATAATGTTTACCTCTACCACTCTCCATTTATAGATACCTCTCCCTCTCTCTATCCATCCCTTTCTCTTCCTAGACCTCTATATCTATATATCTATTTTCCTCTCTATCTCTCTCCCCTATCTCTACATATTTCTCCTATCTCTCCCTTTATTTTTCTCTATCTTCTTATCTCTCCATCTCCCCCTCCCTCTCTCTCTCTATTTCTATCCATCTTACCTCTCTTTGTATCACTTTCTCCATCCCACTCTTTCTATCCCTACCTTTCCCTCTCTCCCTATCACTCCTTGTTTTTATATCTTTCTACTTCTCAACATCCCTCTTATTTCCTCTCTCTCTCTCTCTCTCTATCTCTCTCTCGCCCCCCTCTATACCTCTATTAATTATCTATATCACCTCCTTTCTCTCTCTTCTATCTATATCTCCCTCTCCCTCTCTATTTCATTATCTCTCCCTCTTATCTCTTTCTATCCATATCTCTCTCTAACTCTATCTCCCTGTTAGCACCTATAAATTTCATGAATTTATATTGCTTTGTATTACCCCCCTATGATTCCCATCAATTATAATCAACCTAAGAAATCTCAATGGTGTGTCATGCTCAAGTCCCTCAATTGCATCTAACCTTTGCCTAGTAAAAAAACCTATTTGCAAAAAACCTAAAAAATTTGGTTTAAGTATTGAAATTTTTGTTGTTTCGGACTTTTTGTATTTTGCCTACTCACTTGCCATCTTTATTGCTCTCGACTCTCTTCCTCTTTTTCCCTTCTTTCCATTGCTTTCCCAAATTTTTCGGGTTTCATCCATTGACCTTAACCCTTAACCCTTAACCTTTACTGCTCTCTTTTCTTAAGCCTTAACACTTTATCCTGATCATTGAAGGTTTGAAGAAATCTTTAAAATTAACAAATTTTTGAAGGTTTCGGGTTTCGAGAATTTTCCATACTCTCTAACTCTTATCGTCTTTTCATTGTAAGGTATAAGACTTATGCTCAATCCCTGATATTTGATGCCTTTCCTTTAGCTTTTTGAGGTCAGGCCACTTGTCTACCTTTTGGCTTATCTCTGCAATAAGACGAACACCTTCTGCCAATCCTCGACATTGTGAGTCTTTGGCCTCATACCCTTTATCAATTTTTGCGATAAGATGCAAGTCTTCCTCTTGACTCCTAACTCTCAACGCCTTCTTCCCTTTCATGTTGTTTTGAATCATTCCTTTTCCCTTTCACCCTTCCATTCTTCCAACAAGAGGTAGACCTGAAACCCAACACTTGATGTCCAATGGAAGTCTTCTTTTGGGGCTTGATGTTTTGGCGCTCTTCGTATCATTGTTTCCATTAGGAAATACGTTGCAAGCCTGAAACCTGATGTCTAAAGATGGTTTCATGAAATATGAACATTTTAATTTGTTAACCAAGTATTACTTTGAGCCCAAAACTTGTGCAATGTCTTGATTGACATGATTTTAGTTGTAGGCACCATTAAAACTGTAACTACCCTCTCAACTACTAGATTTAATTTTTAGGGCTAAAAGAGTGATGTTTATTGAATTTTTCAACAATGCAAGTAAGGAAAAATGATGCCCATGCTTCTTTATGGCTCAAAGACATCCTTTTTGTTAGAAGTCAACCCTTGGTAGAGATTTGTTGTGGATTTAGTGGAGGTTTTTTTCCTCATTCACATTCTTATCAATGCTAAGATATGGATTTAACGCATGCGACCACGTGAAGGTGACACCAATAGACATAGGAGCCTTAGTTCAACCCCTCATGCTTGTGGTTCTTTCTGCTAGGGTTTTTGAGTGTTGTAAAAGATATATGTGTCAATCAAAGAAATATTGAGGGGAGGAGAGGATAACATTTTGGATGAAAGGGAGACATTTGTAGAACTAGCAAAAGAAATATACTTAACATTAAACCCTATTTTTTTATTTCCCTCTTTCTGGGTAAGGCTATTTTGTAATGTAAAGATTTGGGTTTTATCCCAAAAATGTAATTAACACTTGAAAACTTTGATGAATGATTGATTAAATGAAAATACAACCTTAGTTGAGTGTCTCCTTATGTATGGTATCCATTTTTAGATGTATTTTGTTTAGTTTTTCAACCAAAGGTTTGTAAAATCCTTGCAAAGCTTTTACATGGTATCCTTTCAACATAATAAATGAAATGTATGGGTATACTTGAAGATCACTAAGTAGACTCTCTTAATATTTTGCAACCATCCATTGCCTTTCCAAGTGAATATGTAGAGTCCAACTTGCCTGTACATTTTGAAAGGTAGTCTTTTGTAGTGACTTGATTAAGCCATCACCTTGCTTTCAGTTGTTGCTTGTTAGATTAAACCTAGAGACTGTGTTGCCCAATAGATAAGGCATCAGTTAGTGAACCATCATCCTCAACACATTCCAGACACATCAACTCTAATAATTTAAGTGTTATTTTATGTGTGTTTTACTACTATGTCTAGAAAAATATAGCAATACACCCTTGTATCGCAAACACATTCTCACATTCATATGGTATATTATCTATTATTTAAGTGGTCATCATTATTTGTTCAAATTATCACAAGAATATTGTGACACCTGTATATTGGGATACACTATACAGTGGGTATAGTTTGCTATAAGGTACTGTTTAAGTGTTCCAATCATTAATTAGACACTTTAGGGAGAACCCTTCTTGGTTTTGTAGAGCTAGAAGTTAAGGAGGCCTTACCCACCTCAAATATTGGTCCTCAACAGCCCAACTAAATATCGATTTGCGATAATTTTCCCAAGTTTGACATCCCTAACACTTGGAAGATTATCAAACCTTAGGGGTTTGGGACCTACATCGCTAATCACCAACAAATTGACATTGTTGCCAAGGATATATAAGTCAATAATCAAGTTGATGACCCGTATTACTTAAGCGATTGGGTTTTGGTTTCAAATCAGAAGTTTCTTAGTCTCACTTATTTTCTCCTCCAAGGAGTGGTGACTCTGTCAAGGAAGATCCAAAAATTTGTTTCAAAAGACAAAATATTTCAGGTAGAACTAAAATCCAAGTCTCCTCTACATAATTCAAATAATCAAGTTGACGACCCGTATTACTTAAGCGATTGGAGAGATGAAAATCCAAGTCTCCTCTACATAATTCAAGAAATATTGGAAGACAAAATATTTCAGGTAGAACTACTTCTAAATATTTTGATCAACATACATCAAATGACTTAGCTGATAATAGGGTTCAAACTACTAGAATGTTAGTAGTGTTCACATGGGTGTTTGAGTTAACTTTATTAGTATGTGTGTTGGGTGAATATTTTGTAATTCCTTTAATAATTACAAAATAGGAGTTTCAGCCATGGCTATGATGAGAAATGAATTTCTCCTCTCATGAAGGGAAGGCTCCCTTCTTATTGCTCACTAAAATCAACTAGAAACTAAACTAAGGTATGTACATTATGATTATCCATGGGGGTGTCTCCATTAGCATATTCTCTTTTTTAAGAATAAGGGAAACAAATTACAATAATATCCTTAAATAAAACTAGTTGGAGCAATAATATTTGATGCTCAATTTTGTTAAACCTAGGAATAACAAGAACAAATACCAGTGATCGATAGTAACTTTAAAAGTCTACAGAAACACAAAGTCTCTTGCTAATTTCCAAAATGGTTCCAAAAGTACGGTAAGATCACACGAACAACAACAATAACTTACAGATCAAAGACTCCAAGTTATTCCCCAAAATGATTCAAAAAGTAACTTGTGTAGCAAGTCGTAGCTCAAAGACTGCAGCAAACAACACCAAAGATCCATGTGAATATATCTAACAATTGTAACTCAAAGACTACACATTCTTAACCAGATTCATACACAAAAATGTAATTGGAAATTCCAGCTCAAAGGCTACACATTCTCAACCCAATTCATACACAAACTCCAAAAGAAATATGATAGCACAAAGTCTCTTAGTATTAAATCTGAACTACCTTTCAATAAAGAAACAGTATGCTACTTAGAAATCAACTTCAAGATAATATAACAAGAATGACATAAGAACACTCTCACATACAACAAGCGTGCTCCAAAACAAAGGTTGGAGGCAATCTGCTTCTTTTCTTGATCAAAATTTCAATTTGCACATTCAACTCAAAGATTGCAATTATGCTCTTCAAAATCGCAGCATCTAGTTTCAAAGATCAAAAGTTTCCTAATACAAAAGAACTCCCTCATATATATAGAGGAGAGTTGAGAGCTAATCTAGGAAAAGAAATAACTACTTTGAATTATTCAAACAGGAGAGTCCAATTTGATTTGGGACTTCTATGTTTTTACATGTAATTACAATTTTGAAAATGATATGTAAATTGTCTAGAACTAATTACATAAAGTATGAAAGTAATAAAAATTGAACAAGGCATGTCTAGCCTTCTCCATCGTCCTCCATTAAATCTTCATACTTCTTCATGATCGATTGTACTTCATCATTGTCTGGCCCTGAAATATGTTTGGAGATGGCAAGGAATCTTGTAACAGAATCCTTAACAGTATTGTAAGCCTTTTTGTGCCTTCCTAAGAACACTTGAAGTTGTCCAAGGTTAATGAAATATCTAGTAACTTATCCATCAAAGCCACTAAGAAGGCTTGATCTTTGAACTCCTTATGCATCATGTTGGTAAATTCTTGGAAAATTGTATCTGAAGAAAAGGACCTTTTTATTATCATCATACAACTTACATGGAAGCTCTTTGATCCTATTGACAAGTTGCATATCATTATTCTCGCTGACTTCACGAGCATTTTGCAGATCATTGATCAAATATATGATGATTTTTACATTATGTATCATGGTCTCTTTAATATCTACATACATATCTCTATTGGGAATAATCCCAATTTCTACTAAGGCATCTAGTTTGAGATTTTTCAATTTTACACAAGCCTACAAATTATTTTCCATATCTTCCTTTTCTTGAGAAAAAGCATTAGCAGTTTTTTCTAACTATGTCCTTATACTTTCCATCTTTTCCAATTTTTTCATAGTAGATCCCAGTATTTGTGTACACTGTGTACTCATTTGGTCTATGAACCCACCAAATACTTTTCCTCTTATGTGTACTTTCTCCACCTTCTAGATGACTAGATCCTCAATGCTTACAACCACAAGTTCAACTAACTTAGAAGACTAGGTAATCTTTTGGAGTACTACAATTAGTTGTTCTACCTTGTCCTTATACTAATCCTTCACCTTTTTGACTTCATCAAATTTCTCAATGAGAGAGTTCAATGTGGATTGGGCATCTACTTTCACACTCTCATGAGTAATCGACCCCAACTTAACTCATGTGGTAGAATAATTAGAAATATCCACCTCTTTCATATTCTTATTTGGAGGAGGTTGAGCCACCTTTGCAAACTTGTTACCTTCTTTATCAAACAACAACCCAGAAAGGGTCTTGTCCTTTTTATTGGATTGTTTTCTTCACAGGTGCAAGTTGCATGAATTCAATGTTATCTATGGAGACAACTTCTTTCTTTCTCTTAGGTGTTTGAGATGAGAGCCAAGGTGGAAGTTGTGAGCTCTCTTTTGGATTAGCATCCATGGTTTGAGTAATTTTTGTTGCATTCACAAAATTTATTGTAACAATAGGAGGTTAGTCAAAACAACAGTAGGAATCTCCACACTTGACAATTGCATAGATTCAGACATGAATTGTTCTAAGTCAGAATGAGAAGTTATATAAAATGAATGTGATGATAGACTTGGTAGAGACATAGGTGATCCTATCACATTGTCCAAACCATGTTTGGTACTTTCAAAGATATACCCTAAGGAGGGAGACAAATGGATGGATTCAACTGACACTATAAGAGCAACATTGACAGTAACTATAGGAATAACTATGGCAGTAGGAACATTAGAAATAGGTGAAGACATAGGAGTAGATACAATTGGGGTAGAGGAGACAGGTGGTTCCTCTAGAATATTCTCACAATGAGACATTTATGATTCCTCTGTGCTTTCCTTCCTCTATTTGCCTCTCCTCTTGAATATATTCCTCTTGTCCTTCAACAAATGGCCCCTTTATAGCTTTTTTTCTCTTCTTCTTACCACCTTTTACAACAAATGTGATCTTTGTCTTAGAAGACTTGCTAGAAATATGAGAATTGCTCTTGTTCTTTATTTTCAATTTTGATTTCTTACCTGTGGAATCTTGTAATTCCTCCTCTAACCTAGTGAGAAAGTGTTTCAATTGAATTTCCTTTTCTTCTAACCATACATTCGTGTTAGCAAGAATCGATTCAAACCTTTCTCAAATTGAAGTGACCTCTTTCAGTGACCACAGGATGGGAAATAGAGGAGATCCTACAATGTGTTTCCTCTCATAGGCAGGGTCTAATATGTCACCATTGTCTTCCGTGTGTTTAGGAGTATTAGCCAAATCTAGCTCTTCAATATGTTCTAATGTGAACCTACAGTAATCCAACTTTCTTATTAAACTTCCTCATTCCTATAGTCAACCCACACATCCTCAATTCTATGTACATGAATATGTGCTTTCTTGATCTGATCTTTCATGCCTCGATAATCAAAATCTATCCTTTTCTTGAACATTTTCAAAGTGATCAGTTGCATCTTGGATTCAATGGCTTTGGATTTCGAAGAGGTCTAAATGGAATACCTGCCAATGGTCAATGGAAACTTGAATCCTAGCTTGTGCGACTCCATCTGTTTGTTATGTATCATTATTATCTGTCTACATAGCTCCATCAAGACAATGCTATCATTGGGGTATTGTGGGAGCATGTATAGATATCCCACAAAGCAATCAACTCTCAGATATGTGAAAGTGAGGAATTGCAGGTAGAGGCAACCATACTTGTTTACCATTGTCCAAGCCTCATCTGACACTCTTTTTCTTTCCAATTCAGGATCAAATGGACACAAAAATGGAGCAAAGAATGCATCATTCACTCTTTGAAAATGGTGAATGCTCCCATCAAGAGTAATTTGTGGAAAGTATTTGTACACTGGAGTGACCCTTTTATTTCCTTTTGTTGTCAACCCAGGAAAATTTGTCATGGTTGCAGCAACATATACTAAGTAAGATGCCATGTAGAACCTTGATGTAGTATGCACCTTGATCAACTGATCATGAATGGCATCACTAATCTATTGACCCTAGAATATCTATTGTTTTCCCATCTTTATGATCTTGATGTATAAATACATCCAATCTTCAAATGTGGATGAGGCAAGTAAACCTTGCACTCTATTAAGAAGAGTGATCAGATCATTCACCTCTTTAATGAAATCACTATGAGGGAAACTCTGGGGCCATCTTGAGACTGTCGACTAAGGATTCTTCAACCATTTGTTGTTGATTGTCCTTTTAGAAGAATCCAGATCTTTATCATATTCTTCCTATACAAATTCCTTGGTGATTTCTACATAGCTGTCAATACTAAGGCCTATGAAGGCTTTGCCAAGAAACTTTGCATCTAGCCTTATGACTACATCCCTATTACCATCTCTGACACTTCTATCATTTCTTTTGTAATGTGATGCAACTTGAAGGAAAAACTTCAGATTATGTGCCGCAACAAGAAAAGAAGCCACCATCTGAATATTACTTTGCATTATGCACCTCATTCCACCATCAAGTGATTGCTTATGAGTCCTTGTCACAAACTCAGACATGCCAGCATGCCTAATTTCAGTGTCTTCATCTCATCTATATTTGATGAGTTTCAAGTAGCCAGAAACACACCATGATATTTATATTTCATTGATTTTCCCTTGCTTGGAGAGGGATATGACATTTAGAAAATAACTGGCAAGTGATTATGTGCTTGCAGGAAGGTAGATGTGAAATCCTTGGAATATGTGCACAAGAAACTACATGACAATTTTAGCATTTTGCAATTTTAGAAAACCAACATGATTGGAAATTTGCAAAGGTGGGAAAATTCAGAGTAATTGTGCGCATTTGAAAGGATTAAGCATGATGGAGGCGAAAAATAGAGCAAAAGCGGACAATCTAGCAAAAAGGAAAAAAATTCTAGTGTTAAGAATTTTTTTCAAAATGGGTGTTAGGTCACTAAAATTTAGTGCTTCTACAAGTGATTTGATGCAAAAAGTGTTTTAGCGTTGAAAAATAGTGCTTCTGCATGTAGATATGATGTTTGCAAGGATTTTGCACTTTCATGTAAATGCACTACAATTCAGAGCTTAAGAATTTTGAGTGATGCAAAATTTTGCAAGGTCGTTAAATTTCAATGAATCTAAATGAGGGTAAGTCATCTACAAATTGCAAGGTCAGCGAAAAACCCCAACCTTGCAAGTAATGAAACTTGGGAAATTTCGCTCCCTTTATAGTGTCAAGTCAGCAAAATTTTCCAATCATACATGTTGCATGGGATATTCCATGCACAATCAGTGAAAAACATTGATTTGAAAAACACTACTTGTACATGTCTAAAGGGTCGAGTGGTTTTGGAGTAGTGAAATATACCATCTCAACATTTAGGTAAGATCATTAACCTATGCAAACCATGGGATATTGGTGAAATCCACCAATATCACATGACATGTTAAGACAAGTTGGATTGGGTTGTGTTGCATGTTGCATCAGTGAAAAACACCAACCCAACATCTAGTGTGCTTGATAACCTATGAATTGGTGGAAAAAACAAATAACAATACATATCGTGGAATGGAGAAGGTACAAACAATGGCTTCATTTGTGTTTAATCTGTGAAAAACACCACCATCTTAGGGAAGGTTAACACGAGAAAGTTCACAAGGGGTTTGAAGAAATGCACTGTGCAAGACATTCTACCATTCAAAAATATGAAATGACTTTGAATCAACCAAGGTTCAAACAAGATGGCATGTGAACAAGATCAATCGACAAACCAAACACAAAAAACCCGCATACCCTAAAGCGAGAAACAAAGAATATAAACTAGGGTTTGCAAGTAAAACAAAAACCTAAAGGATAAATTGATATATACATAGTAAAGTCTTAAAGAAAATAAAAAATGATTATAAATAAAATGAAGCGGATCTAAACAAAAACCTAGACTTTAAAACAAAAACAAAACACATGAAAGAAAAAGAAAAACATACTGAATGAAAAAGAGAGATCGGTGGGGAAAATCTGCGAAAACCCTAGTTCAAAATGCTAAGAAATTTGCTTGGAATCCACACACCTTTGAACCAATATCACACAACAAGAATCCAGAGTAGTAGAGAAGGAAAAAAATGAATTGTAAAATGAAAAAAAAACAAGCAAAATCAAATTAAAACACCGATTTAAATGCCCTTGACACAATTAAGACTCCACATTTATTACACTCGTGTGGACTTCAGTTGTAGAGTCAAGAAACTTTAATGCCCTTGCAATTTTGATAAATGATGAATGATATATAGGTTCAGTGAAATTCACCAATCTTACATATTTTTATTTTTGCATTAGGCATGCAAGCGCGTTGAATTGGAGTGCTTCTGCATGAGCAAAAAAAATTCTACTCTAGAAACAAAATTTTCTAACTTGGTCTAAAATGCAAATTTTGAAAAACTAAAAAAATTTAACACTCAAAACGATGTTATGAGGATGGGGGACCATGCATGAGGGAAAGAATGATCTTCCTCATTTTGCATGCTTAGAGTAGGTAGGTTACGAAACAGACAAGTTTCGTAGGGGTTATCCCACGAATTGAGCACCGTTGAATTTGAGGATAACAATGTGTTATAAAATAAAGTTAAGTTAATATTATGTTGTTGAGAAACAACTTAATATTATGTTATAATGAGTGTAATTGTGTGTGAGAATAGTAATGTAAGTGAGTTGTTAATACCACTTGAGCACATAGAGATTTAGGAGTGAAAATAGGAGGGAGAGAATAAAGGTGGTTGAACAAGCCACATAGATTTAGTGTGAGAAGTTAGTGGAGTTGTTATAGGATTTAGATAACTCATCTGATATATTTGTAATATTTTATTCAACGTGAAGTGTGATAGAAGCATAATATTATGTGTGCAATTTTTTTATTCAACTTCTATAATTTATGCCCAAATTTTTATATGGTATTAGAGTGTTTATGGATTTTGATGTTGTGATTTGATGTTCTCTTTTGTAGTTAGAAAGGGAAATCCATGGAAGAAGAGCTACGCTGAAATTAAAATGGAGTTATAAAAATTAGTCTAAAATAGTCTTAGTAAAATTGCGATAACTTTGTCATTCCTCAATTAAATTAAAAAATTCAAAATATTCTAAAAAGTTGGTGAAGAGAACAAAGCCTAGAAATGGTTTGAAGATATTCTTAGCATTTAGTGAGAAGTTTAGCAGAAGATTGATGTAATATTTGTGAGTGTGAGAAATGGAGTTTTACTATTGTGTTTGAATGTTAGGCATCTACAACTGCAAGGTATCATTTATTATTTAGAATTTTTAGGTCCAATGCTATCAATGAGCATTTAAAATCTCATTCTTGACATGGGTTACATAATTTATAAGAAACAACTTAATGTTATATTATTGTAAGCCTAATAATGTCAATATAAGTGTTATAATCAAGGTGCATTATCAGTGGAACCCAACACCTTTGATTTTATTTTGATTAAAGGAGTAATCATGGATAAATTAAGTTTCATTGAGAAATTTGAAGGTAGATTTTTCATACATGGAAAATACAAATGCATTTACACCTGATAGACAAAGATCTATGGCACATTGTAAAATCAAACTCAGTCTCACCAACTATTGCACATGAACTTGCTAAGTGGAATATCAAACATAAAAAATAATTAGGGAATATTGGGACTATTGGGCTTGGCTTGTCAAAATCATACCTACACCATGTGGATTTCATGAAATCTACAAAAGAGATTTTGAAGTCACTAAACAAGCTTTTCAGATCTAAAGCAAAAAGTGTCAAGATGACATTAAGTAGAGATTGTATGGATTGAATATGGATAAAGGTGCAAAAAAGGTAGATCATATAAGTAAGTTTCACTCCTTACTAAATCGGTTAGCTGACATTAATGAAAAAGTAAAGGATGATAATGCAAAAGTAATACTTTTAAATAGTATACCTAAGAGTATGTCTAGTATGGTGTTTACATTAAGCAAGATAAAAAATAGTCTTAAAGGAGTAATATCTACTCTACTTGAACAAAATGAATGCTCAGAACCAGAATAAGTATTATATGTCCAAAAAAATGGGCAAGTACAAATCAAAGCATGTTACTCCAAAAGGAAAAATCAAATGTTACTATTGTAAAGAAATAAGACATGTAATTTTGAATTATAAGAAGAGGGAACAAGATCTACTAGATGCTAAACTAGATCAAAATGCTTACTTGGCTGAAGAAATAAATTGGGAAGAATATGCAAAATATGAAGAACTATCTCGTCCTAGTGATGAAGAGTATTTATTTTAGATAAATTCAAAATAGAGGTTGGAGGCATTGGAGGAAGGAGGATAAATAGCGCCTCTCGTCAACCACTAACAGTGAGGTCACCTTTTGTATTAGTGTTATTTTATTTCATTTCATTTTGTGCAAAATAAACACAATGAACATTTCCCTGCTAAGTTTGAAAAGAGGAGAATGCAGATATCATTGATGATGTAAACAGTTGTTTAGGAGAGCAATTGGCTATAGAGATACTCTGACTACTAGACTTCTTGGAAGTGTGGTCAACCGGTTATAAGTTCATTGGAAGTGAAAGCAGGATAAAATTTTATATGTAGGTGCTCATGTGTAGCAAGACCCAGATAGCATTATGCAGACCTAAAAGTATGCATAGGCATAAGATTATGTTTCTAGTTCATCAGATGTAATTTCTCTCTGTGTTTGCACTAAGGGGGGTTTTAAGAATTATTGTTTGCATGGTTGTTTGAGTTAACTTTATTAGTATGTGTTATAAAATAAATTTATGTAAGTTAATATTAAGTTGTTAAGAAACAAATTAATATTATATTATTATGAGTGTGTAACTATGTGTGAGAATAATAATGTGAGTTGTTAATATAACTCACATAGAGATTTAGGAGTGAAAATAAGAGGGAGAGAATAAAGGTGGTTGAACAATCCACTGAGATTTAGTGTGAGAAGTTAGTGGAGTTGTTATAGGAGTTAGATAACTCATCTTATATATTTGTAATATCTTATTAAACGTGAAGTGTGATAGAAGCATAATATTATATGTGTAAATTTTTTATTTAGCTTCTATAATTTATGCCCAAATTTTCTTATATAGAACTTTCTAACATGACCATACCAAATATGGAAAAGAGACCAATCCCATCACACAAAAAATATCAATGTGATTTCAATTCAAATTTCACATCAGAGAAACCCTATACAACAACCTTTGAGAAATCAAAGGGAAGGTAGATATGATACTCCTTAGTCTTCTGAGTATGGAACAAAAACACCATTTCAAGATGTTGACCAAAACATTCAATTATAAAATGATTGTAGAGAAAGGAAATTAAATCAACACATTGATCTTGTTGATCATATCAAAGAAAGATAGTGTGAAGTATAAGCACAAATTGCATTACAATAAGCCCAAATAGCTCAACAAACCTCACTAATGAATCAACAACAAAATATTGTTCAACCCCAAAATGTGGCAACAACTATTCCAATTCAACAAGTGCCTACTATTCAAAAAAATCATCCTAATCCCCCACAAAAAAATATAATACAAAATGTTTGGGTTAACCATAGAAAGCAAGCTCAAAGATTTGCTCAATGAGACCACCAATTGAATTAGAAAGATATAGAAAATGGATTTTTGTGGCATCTTTAATTATCCTAATCCAATTCCAGCTAAGATTAGAGGGAAGGTGCCAAAATTACATGATAACAATGCTATCACTAGTGAATACCACTTAAGGTATTTCATCAAGGTCACTTATGAATACAAGATTGAAGATTAAGATGTTATGATAAAGCTTTTTGTGCATCATTGGAAGAGACTGCAAAAGAATGGTATATGAGTCTTCTAGGAAATAACATAGACTCATGAGAGGAGTTTATGAGGGTATTTAGGTTGCAATATGGAGAAAGAGTGGATCAAAAATTTGCAATCCACACCCTAACTACCATCAGAAAATGGGTAAATGAATTGGTTGTTAATTTTAACAATAGATTCATTATGACAATGAAGAAAGTACCTCACCAAGTAAGAACAAATGAGCCTATGTTCCTTATTCTATATTGTGGAGCATTTGATTCAAAGTTGGGCTATCTCTTGAGAGATAAAAACCATCAGACCTTGAGGGAAGCATATGCAATGACAATCAACATAGAGAGCAACTTGAAGGCATCTAGACAAGACAACAAAAGAGCTGATATAAAACTCTTGAAATAAAATACAATGAATTCCAACAAATCTCTCACTATTGAAGAAAAATTAGACATGTTGATGGGAGCTGTAGACATCCGAATTTGACCATCTCCATGTGGTCAAATTTATTCCTTATTTCATCTATTTCACACTCGCAACCATATTGATTAAATAATTTCATTATTTGATTAATATTTTTGTCTATGTATAACATTCCCTAAAGTGTTTAATTGTTTAATTAAATACGTTATCATCTTCTCTAAATTAAATAAATGGACCAATTTATTTAATTTAGCCATTTGGCCAATATGAATTAAATTAATTTTTAATTCATCCCTTTCTCTCTCCAAATGTCACATCCTCCATAATCTTCCTCTAATCTTGATTAGCCTCCCTAACCCCATCATTAGGATGTGCACACCACTAATTGTGATTAGTGTCTCGTCCTCCTTAACTTGCCACTTGCCCTTAATCACTCTATTAATTTGGCTAATCATTTGCACAACTATAATCCCTAATTAATTAACCCTTAATCTAGGTCTATCGTCAATCATGGCATGTACCTAGGTCAACCCCCTCATAAAGGCTTCCTACATTGAGAGAAGTCATCTCCCTTTCCCAAGGAATTTTAAATTTCTTTTTATTTTCCCCATGATCCTATGTGGAATTTTCAATTCCTCCTCCAAATCCCAATGGCCTTACAAAGGGGATTTTTAATTACCCTTGGTCTTCCCAAGGCCTTCTCCAAAATCTATGGAGATTTTGAAAGGAATTTTAAATTCCTCTCTTGTCACATCCTCCCCATGATTTGGGGAGGATAAGACAAGTCACCCCTTTTTCCCTTCCCAAGGTACTTGAAAGTACCTCCACCTCATTGCCACTTAAGCTCAACCTCACATCTCCTCATTCCCCTAGGATGACACATGTCATCCTCACATGTGTTGAGATGCCTCAAATCATCTCGACCATTGATTTAGATCCCTAGCTTTAATCTTGACCCTTCATATTTTCTCCCCTAAATGACTAA
The DNA here is from genome assembly GCA_007258455.2 of Sequoia sempervirens. Classification (NCBI taxonomy): domain Eukaryota; kingdom Viridiplantae; phylum Streptophyta; class Pinopsida; order Cupressales; family Cupressaceae; genus Sequoia; species Sequoia sempervirens. Next base: position 753,903,245 of record VDFB02281492.1, read on the forward strand.
GGAAAAACACAAACATTTTCATTCATTCATGCACACTCAACACTGAGCAATTTTCAAGCACTACCACCATTTTTGCAGCCATCTTTGAGCACATATCTTGCATCCAAATCCATTTTTATCACCCTCATTGTGTCCATTACATTATCCTAATCATGTTCATCTAGGTTGCATGTTGTCAGTTTATCAAAGGAGCACATAAATTAAGCATCATCAAGGGCCAACCACACATCAAGTTTGAACAAGGTAAGATTGGTTGTTTCTTGTATTCACTTGTTTGAATTTCATCATTAGCCCAATATTGAGTGTTGTTCTTTTTTTTAGTCATTTGCATTGTTTATTTGCATCTTAGTAGGCTAGAACACTTGCACACATTTTTGGCATGCCCAGTGGGGCCCATGTCATGAGTCCTTTCACATTTTTTGATGTTTGATATTTTGCAGGTTCGAGTCTTTTCAACATTCAGAGGAGAATCCACTCAATGGGTGGACCTGTGACCTACAAGGGCAAACCCACCTCTTATAGGAGCAAACATGTGTTTGGCTTCAAGTCTTTAGCATACAAAGGCGGACATGTGCACGGATGGGAAAACCCATAAACCTACAAAGGTGGATCCATGAAGACCTCACCTCTTCAGGGGCGAACCCGTGTTCTTCAAAGGAAATCCTAGGCCTTCACATTTGAATCCACTACAAAGGAAAAAGAATGTTCTTCAAAGGCGAACCTATTGCAGGGTACAAGGGTGGATACATGAGATACAAAGGCGGATCTTTGGTGGCTATAGGATGAACCTACTCCTCAGATAGGAAAACTTGTGGTAAAATCCAAATTGTTAATTTTTATCTAAATCTTTTTTGACTTTTGGTTTTCGTACTAATCTGCTTGCCTATCTGTCTATTCTTGTGCTATCTTTTAATCTTTTTTTTGTAGCCTTATGTTAGTCAAAGATCGAAGTATCAAACTACTAACTTATCGTCTACAAGTTGATCAATCAAAGATTTGGTAGGTAGTTTTTCACACCAACTAGGCACATTTGGTTTTGTAAAGGGAGTCAATAGACCTTGTTTGTCGTGTTTGGGATTGTGTTGTTGACATGTGATCTCCCCTTGCACCGTATGGTGAACCTGGGGATCAGAAATCGTAACCCAATCCAAGTCTAGTTGAGTTTACCTAGGGAGTGTTAGTTTTGTGCATATTCTCTCCCCTTGCAATACGTGTGAGCTTGGGGATTAGAAACGCCTAACACTTCCTTCCATTTAGGAGGCTTGCTTGGGATTTCATTACCCAAGGGACGACCTCAAGCACATGAACCATTGAATTATGAAAAATTTGGTCAATGCTAGGGTATAAGGACAGGCACCCAAGGGCGTCTGAATCCTTGATAGGGGTTCTATAAATTCAAAAGTTGAAAATTAATGTTGTTTAAGGTTGTTTCTATCTACAAACAGGTTTGACGGTGACTATTTTTCTTCAATTTAAGACAATGTGATTCAAATGCAAGTATGCAACAATAAATGACAATTTTGAATGTAGATATGATCTAAATTATTGAGATAAACCCTAATACAACCTATGATGCAATATGTGATCCAAAAAAGTTATTTTTTTATGCTTTTATAATGCAAAAATGAAACCCTAAATGAGAAATGCAAAGCAATTCAATGTCAAACCTAGATCTAGGGTTTTCAAAATGTTTATGATGTCATAACGTCAGGTTCACCAAAATGTAACATATGAAAATGGGAACCCTAATTCTTGGGTATAAACCTAGGGTTGTTTTTTGCTCCTTTTTCAAAGGTACATTAGAATGCAAATCAACAAGGTGCATAGATTGAATTTCAACCATGAAGGTGAGTCAATTAGACCTAGATCTGCATCCTTAAGGTCTTTGAAAGGGATTGGAATGATTTGGAATTGATTAACCTAATTTAACTATTATGGCCTAATATGAAAAATGCATGATCCCAACAATGCTCAGACTGAAACAATAGTTTGTAAGCAGATCTAGGAAGTGCAAGGGACTGTGTACCTGCCAAAAAAAATTGGTTTCAGTGTGCATAGGAGGACTTATACGTCCAATGGTGTATGAGTCATTGTAATGTTGTCCTACTCAACTTTTGGGGTCCTCTGGTGGCAAATTTGAACTTCCATTTCCACTTGTAAAGTTTCCAGAATGTTGTCAGATAATTTTGTAGGTGAGTTTCGTGACTTGACAAGATTTAGGGCTTTGAATGCAACAATGAACAACTTGTCTTCAATCTTCCTTTAATCCTCTTCAAACTTTAAACCTGCACATTCAAAGAGTGAAAATGTTGGGCCATTTAGGGGCTTACCTTAGTTAAACCCCGTGTAAGTGTTTCTACTTCCACAATGGCAATGTCAATGATAGAATGGATAAATGGATAGGAAGGAATGATGAAATTACAAAGTGCTACAATTCACCACCCTTTAATGGCTTCCTTGAAGGATTGAAGTCATATTCGCTAACCGACAATTGGTAATCACAAAGAGTTGTGCAAAGATGTGTAAATGAAGGCTATCACATAATAAAATCTTATCTCAAATGTATTACTATAAGTTTCCAATAAAAAATTGTTTCACATCAACATCCAAAAGGAATTATGAGATTTGAAAGTAGAGGTCATGATATCACCCTAAAATGAGTCACTTTTTCCTTGGCTCCTTGCTCACAATGGACCAAATCAGTCAATGTGACTTGAGCTCCAATATTAGCTTGGAAGTGTTAAATAAATTTAATGACAAGTTGTGAAAAAGGTGGATTGAATTATTAGGTAATGAACAAAACAAACCTAATCCCATGGCTTTCAACAACCAATGAAAGAGCTTGGCTAAAAGATCATCTTTGAAGAGAAAATCACTACATAGTGTGGTAAAGGCTAACACATGATTATTAAGATCCCTCTTTTCATTATACTTCTCAAAACATGGTGTTTCAATGTTTTGTGATATTGGAGTTTTTAGAATTATGAATGATAATGGGCTAAGAGTGAAGTATGTTTAAGGATTGGAGTGGGATTGATTTTGATTCATATTTGATATTTTTTTATTTTTATTTTTTTAGACTGCAGGAATCGGGTAGCACGACCCCCTATAAACTGCAGTGCGCCTGGTAAACTTTTTAACGTGACCGGCGGCGCTGGCGCGACACGCCCTCCGGTACCACAGGACGGGGGGGAGACTAGAACTTGTGACCAGTAGAGCCGCAACGGAATTACTTAGCCAACCAAGCTAGGGCCCCCACCCGATTCATATTTGATATTTGTTGTTGTAAAGAACTCATGTTTTTTTAAACTCGGTTAATGACATGATCAATTGGTGAGGGGGTTTGAGAATTGGTAGAGTGCGAAGGGCTAGCGATAACAATAGGTGAATTGGAATTTTGATAGGTGAATTGTGGAACATGTTGGAAAATGGGTGGATTGACATTTTGAGAAGTAAATGGGAGGATTTAAGAAGGTGGATCAAAGTTATATTGATTGATAGGATTTTCGCATGAAAGCCCCAACCTATTGTTAAGGCCATTACCATATTGTGTAGCAAGAGTCATGATAGAAGAAGTGAATGTTGGAATAGGAGATATGATCATGGGTGTTGACACTTGTTTTCCTATTTGATTTTGAGGAGATGTATTGCTAAGAAGTTTTTTGCAACTAGCTAACGCCATAATGTTTGAATCCACTATGTGAGCTAGGATGTGTAGAACTTCAACACCTTGTGCAACTAGCTAATGTCAATTTCTTAAGGTTGTCTTTAAGAGAGACAAATTCTCCAACTAAATGTTTGATACTTAAGGATAGTTGGAGATCAACCAAGTCTTGGTCTAGTTTTTGGATTTATTCTTCAGAAACATAAGCCACAGAGTTTCCAACCCCAAGTACTCATGAAGGGATTGTGGGTCAAAGGTCATTGGTAAAGTGAGAGTAGGAGTGGGATCCAAGAGTGATTGTGTTGTAATAGTTCCTTGAGTGAAAGAGTTAACAAACTCAAGCTCAACCCCAGAGCTAATTAAAGCATGAGAAGCCATAAATCAATAACTTCATCTCACATAAGTGTTGGATATAGAACACTAGGTTGTGAACTCATAAATGAAATACAAGTTTCAAGACACATAAATGTTCATAAGAAGATAGAATAAAGTGATAAGAGAAGTAGAAGAAAAGTAATGACAAGAAAAATATGTTGATTGTATGTTAGAAGAAGGTGTTTTAGGTTTTGTGTTTTGTAGTAACAAAAGAGAATAAACATTCAAATGCCTTGCTTTCTAATGTAAACATACAATGCTTGCATATGAGAATGAAATATTCAGTGAATCTAATTCCTTAATTAAATTAAGTAAAATATGTGCATTCAAATAACCTAATGTCTTCATTAGATTATAGAATATGTGCTTGTAAATTAGAAGAAATGCAATTGTAAGATATGTTGGGTTCACAAAAATGTAATATATGGTGAAATAGAATCTACACTAAATGGCCTAACCTAAATCAATTAGTCTACCTTATATATCGAGGGACACAAAATTAACCTAAAGACACTATTTGGTTGTTGTCTTCAAGGAAGAGCCAAACAAGTTGGTCAAGGTTTTGATCACTTTTTGTGTTTTGTGTAATGATTGATGACAAGACACAATGAACTAGGTGAATTAGGGTCAAAGTGACTGTAGGGTCATCCCACAATAATGGGTCCCAAACTTGGGACATCTTGATTTTTGCCTAAAATCACAATATTTTTTTTTAAATAATAATTTAAACCTTGAGAGATTCCATCTAAAGGGTTTTAATTGAAGAGGGTTAGATAAGACCCCCTTAGATCAAACCCCCTTGAATAGAACCCCTCTAGTCTTAAATCATACCCACAATGGAGTCTCCTTCGCACCTATCAAAATGCTAGCAAAAAGACACATTTTCTTTGCCTTTTGATGGATTAAATAAAGTTATTTAGAAATTATGTTTTGTAAGTATGTACCTCTTATTATAAGCTTTCCAAACAATATAATTTTAATTTTTTTTATTTTATTATTATATTTATATTTTATTTCTTGTGAATGTTTTTTTTCCACTAAACATAAAATATTTATTTCACACGTGAAAAAATAGAAAAAAAATTAATTAATTTCAATACGTACAAAACAAGTTATGCATGATGACATACACTTATGTCCAAATTATAATTATTTTGACTTCAAAAAATAATTAAAAAAAACTATGCAACAAATAATTATGGAAAAATATCATCACTAGATATTGATATTAAAAATCTATATAATTTTATTCTTTCAATAAAAAAAGTTATGTGTGACAACATAAACGTCACATTTTTAAAATGTTGTTTATTATAAAAATAAATAAATTATTAAAAGTTACGTAAAATAAATTCAAATTTATTTCTAATTATATATATATATATATAGAATCTACACACAAATCACTAGTCACATCATTTCCAAATTATTAATGGTTTAGTTGCTATAGGTTTCATAAAGTAAAATTTTGTAAAAAAATATTGATATTAATGTCTTACTTTGACCAAAAAGTGGGACACGGTATTGTGCGCTGACCCTGAAATAGAATTTAGAAACTTTCAAATAGAAAGACAAAAATAGAAGATAGATTTGGAGAGTGCAGACAAAAGAAATTGGCATTAAAATCTAGAGTTGAATTGGCAAGACAAGGGCATTGGGTGCCCTAGTCCAAAGGTGCTAACATTTAGGGTTCCAAAGTTGATATAGGTGCGGTGGTGTTTATAGTTCTTTGACTATGAAAACCCATATCCAAAGTTTGACAATGTGTGAATAATCAACTTGCCCTAATTTGTTGATGATGAGTCTTTGAATGCATAAATTAAGGTTTAAGAGTCTTGAAATCTCAAATTCACTTCAATCAACAATAGACTAGTAACCTACAACAAGCATAAAGGGAGAAGTGTTGTGCCGTATATAGGCTTGCCTTGGTCAAACCCCGTTTTGGTGTTTTCGCATCCACAACAACTATGATGATAAATGATAGTGTGTGCTATCAAGGGAGCAGAGATAAAATGATAAATATGAACGATAATGAACACAAATGAAACTTACCACTCAGATATGAAACCCTTGTTAGATTGAAGTCGTCAATTTTGCTCATCACACACAAAAAGAAATAGGACACTTGGAGATCTTGCAAGTGTTAATGCACATAATGATAATACATATAAACAATAAACATCTTACAATGCATAAACATGAATTTGTTGGTGTTGCAAATTGTAATTGACTGTAATTATGCCTTTCATCTTTTGCTTATTCTACTCTTGGTGTTGCATTAATTGCCTTTAGGTTGCTCCGAAGAGATTAAGTTGCTAGATGTGAAAACAGATGGAACCACTTATATTTTAAGGATTTAAACATATTTTGCATTAACTGTTAAGATAGGTTGGCAAATGATTTTTAATTCTTGAACATATTGAGACTGACAATAAGATTTGAGATTTAAGACCGGATTAGATGAGATAGGGGCGTTGGGCACCCTAGTCTAGGCATTTTTAGCTCTATCAAAGTCTGATAAATAAAGATTAAATTCAATTTATTGAAAATAACAATTAAACAAGTAAATTCTTCTTTTTATCAATAAAATTTTAGTGGCCTTGCCACTTTTATTATAAAAAAATAAATAAAAAATTAAACAAGTAAATCAAAAAGCCTAATTGAACACATGCATTAAGAGGGTGTCAAACCTACTGTGAAATTGTCAGGGGTGACAATTTGCTACACTACATAAAGAAATCAAGAAACAAATCTTCAATCTACTTTCATCATTGCATGGTGAACATTGTAATTGTCTCCCTCTTCACTCTACTTTTTTCACTTTCCTTAATGCAAAATCTATAATTTGTACATTTCAATTACTTTCCTCTTTTTTCACCTTCAATCTACTTTTTCATCTTTTCATAAAATATTTTAATGAAAATAATTTCTAAAATGATTTATATTAAACATGAGCTGAAAATGATTTATGTATTTAATTCCATTATTTCTTGGGTCCACACCTTGCCACATTAATCAAAACAAACCAATGGAAAACTTGTGAAGTGAAAAGCATCACAATTATGTGTTATTGGCTGGCGGAGCTGAGTTGAGAAAACAAGCCACTAGCACAATATTTCACACTACCAACGCTAATAAATTTCTTGTGATGCGCCATTCGTTGGATTCGCTTTTTATCCACCAGTTCTAAGGAGTCGTTGGACTTTTTGGATGGATTGACGAGCTACTCTAGAGATTTGGTTGTCAAAATAGGTATCTTCTCTGTAAGCAATTCATCCTGCATGGCAGCATGGCTGCATCCCTCACTGTTGAATTTTTTTTTGTAGCTCGAAAGGTGGGATATGGATTTGTTTTAAAGCAACTTGAGTTGGATATGCTTTAAATCACTTTAAAGCAACTCAAGATTATATATGCTTTAAAACAATTCGAGTTGGTTTTTTAGCAACAGCAGGATTTTTATTCTTTAATAGAATGTTTCCGAGTTTGTGAGGATAAGATAAATCCAAGAGTGATTTTATGTGTAATTAAAGCCAAAGAAAGCAAGGAAAGATTCTTTCCTTGCACGCTAAGTAAAGCAGCTAGGCTCTAAATATGTAAGATTGTTGTAGCAAACTCATATTGTATTTTCGAAAGAAAAGTTTGTTGTTAGGCTGAATAGAAGATCCAACATTTGCAGGTTTTTCCCCACATTGGGGTTTCCTGGGTATATCTATGTTATTATCTTTTTGTGATTGGCTTATTGTTATTTTTGCTTCTGTTGTTATTAGTTGTTAATTAGCCTAGTTGTATTAATTGTTATAAATCAGATTTCTTTCTATGAATTTATTGTGCAATTAATCTGTTGCTAGGTTATAGAAATTAACATGGTATTAGAGCTCTAAACTCTGAATACGAAGCCAAGATTTGTGACGCAGATTTCAAGAAAAAAAAATCATCATATTTTCGTCTCCAGTTCTTTTGTGGCTATGGCAACCAGTGTTCGATACGAGGACAGGCTCGAGGGTGCGTCTAACTTCTTGCAGTGGAAGGTTTGGATTACATCTTTTCTCAAGGAGAACAGGTTGTGGACCTATGCTAGCACAAAAGTGACTCCACCAACAAATGATCATGTTGCCTTAGATTCGCATGAAGTCAAAGAGGCCAAGGCTCAAAGGATTATCCTGGATGGAATAAGAGATCATTTAATTCCTCACTTATCGGGGAAAGATATCGCCAAGCAGATGTGGGATACGCTCACAAAACTTTATCAGAGCGACTATCAGAGTCGTAAGATGATGCTCAAGGACAAATTGCATAATACCAAGATGTCCAAAGGCGAGAGTGTGACCTCTTACTTGTCCAAGCTGACACAGGTCAGGGATGAGCTTGCTACTGTTGGAGAGACGATTAAAGAAGATGAGTTGGTGCGTATAGCCTTGAATAGTTTTTCAAAGCACTGGGAAGTGTTTGTCAAGTGTGTTGTCGGCAGAGATGGGCTACTTGATTGGGCAAGACTTTGGGATGATTTTGTTTAGGAGGAGATCCGTGAAGGTGCTCATCTAGGAGATTAGACGAAGAAGGGTCAAGATGAAGAAAATCTTGCTCTTGCAAGCAAGGGTAAGAAGAAGTCCAATAAAGAGCAATCGGAAGGTTCTTCTTCCAAGAGTGGGAAGAAGAAAGATCTTAGAAAGATTAAATGTTTTTGCTGCCATCAGATGGGTCACTATGCCAGTCAATGTCCGAATAAGAAAAATAAGGACAAGCAGAAGAAGCAATTTTCTGCTATAGCAGAGGTGGACGAGTTTGCATCACGATTTGAGAATGAGTTTTCACTCATTGCCTGTCTCTCAAGTTCAATTTCCAACAAGGTATGGTATATTGATAGTGAGGCTTCTCGCCACATGATGGGAGTCAGAGAATGTTTCACCAAGTTGGAGGAGAAGAAGCTGGACTTCTACATTGAGCTCGGAGACAATGCCAAGTACCATGCAACTGGTATTGGCACCGTCAAGTTTCAAAGGGAGTCTGGAAAACCTTTGTTGGTGGAGGATGTGTTGTATGTCCCTGGAATGACGAAGAATTTAATCTTAGTTTCTGCTTTGGAAGACAAGGGTTACATCGTGACCTTTGAGAGGGGAAAAGTCTATATTCGTCCCAAAGATTCCAAGATTGCAAAAGTGATTGGAGTCAGCCATGGCAGCTTGTTTTGGTTACAGTTTGAACCAACACATGCGTTGATTAGTAGCTGTAAAGGGATAGGAGAATTGTGGCACAAGAGGATGGCTCACCTTCACCATGAAGCACTTAATATTCTTAAGGAAATAGTGACGGGGCTGCCTGAGATGAAGACAGAAAAGCATGAGGTGTGTAAGGGTTGTGCTCTTGGGAAATATGCCAAGACCAATTTTCCAAGCAGCGACTCTAGATCCGAAGGGATTTTGGATCTTGTACATTCAAATGTGTGTGGGCCCATGTCAACAACATCCTTGAATGGATATGAGTATTATGTTACCTTCATTGATGATTTCTCTAGGAAGATGTGGATATATTTCATGAAGAATAAAGATGAGGTCTTCAGTAGGTTCAAAGAGTTTAAGGCTCTCGTGGAGAACCAAACTGGGAAGAAGATCAAGATATTGAGGTCTGATAATGGAGGCGAGTATACCTCGAATGCCTTCAAAGTTTTTTGTGCTCAAGAAGGTATCAAGAAAGAGTTGACAGTTTCGTACAACCCTCAGCAGAATGGGGTTGCTGAAAGAAAGAACAGGGCTATAGTTGGAGCAGCCAAGGCCATGCTTCATGATCAGGATCTGCCTTGGTTCTTATGGGCAGAAGCTTGCAACACAACTGTGTATTTGTAGAATAGGAGCCCTCACAAAGTGTTGGGAAAATTGACTCCAGAAGAGGCATTCACTGGTAAGAAACCAGATTTGGGGCACATTCACATCTTTGGATGCCTTGTGTATTGTCACATTCCTCTTGAGAAGAGAACCAAGTTGGAACCTACTGCAGAGAAGGGTATCCTTGTTGGGTACAGTGAAACTTCTAAGGCTTATCGGGTTTACATTCCAACTCTCAGGAAAACAGTGGTTCGCAGAGATGTGAAGTTCGAGGAAGAAAGGGCTCTTCAGAAGTCAAGCAACTTGATGAATGAGGAGGAACACTCACCCACGATTGAGGTAGCACAAATTCCTCAAACTTCAGTCATGCAAGCTGGAGAGTAGAACAAGCAGGATGATCAAATAGAAGAACAAATAATTCCTCAGCCTCAGATTCCTATTAGTGAGAAGAGGAGAAACAGGGCAGCTGAGCAAACACTGAGAGAGGCTCAAGAATATGTAGGTGATCCTCAAGATTCAGTCAGACAGAGAAGGGCTCCTAGATGTTATTTTGATTATGTTGCACTTATGAGTGAATTAATTGAAGTAGAGCCTTCCAGCATTCAGGAGGCATCCAAGCACCAAGTGTGGAGAGATGCCATGGTGGAAGAGTATTCTTCCATCATGAAGAATAGTGTGTGGGAGGTAGTACCACGACCAAAAGATAAGTCTGTGGTGGGCTCGAGATGGTTGTATAAGATTAAGCATGTTGCAGATGGTAGTTTGGAGAAGTTCAAAGCTCAGTTTGTGGCTAAAGGGTTTTCTCAGAAGGAGGGAGTCGACTATGATGAGACTTTTGCTCCAGTAGCCAGGTACTCATCCATAAGAGCTATCATTTCTGTAGCAGCACAAATGGGTTGGAGGATTCACCAGATGGATGTAAAGACGGCCTTCCTCAATGGAGTGATTGAGGAAGAGATTTACATAGAGCAGCCAGAAGGATTTGAAGCACATGAGAGGGATTCTCATGTATGCAGGTTAAAAAGAGCACTATATGGACTCAAGCAGGCTCCCAGGGCGTGGTATTCATGTATTGATAGTTACTTGCAGAGTGTGGGCTTCATCAAGAGTGAGGCGGATTCAAACCTGTACTATGTTCAGGTGAAGGGCGAACTTCTCATATTGTTGTTATATGTTGATGACCTATTTCTCACAGGGTCAGAGGAGCTCATAGCACACTGCAAGCGGGATCTTGCAAGAGAGTTTGAGATGAAGGACTTGGGGTTGATGCACTACTTTCTGGGATTGGAGTTGTGGCAGAAAGAGGGAGAGATCTTCCCTTGGACAAGGGAAGTACTTAATTGATATCTTGAAGCGATTCGGGATGGAAAACTCAAGTCTATGTCAACTTCACTTGTGACCAATTGGAAGAAGATTGATGCTGACGAGGCGCGGACCGACTTATACGACAGCTTGATAGGCTCTCTTATGTATCCGTCAACACCGGACATTTGTTTTGCGCTGAACTCACTCACCACCACGTGGAAACCTAAACGCAGGTGCGATAAATGCTAAGCATGTTTTGAGATATTCGGAGGCTGCTGATTATGGGTTGAAGTATGTTCGCAAGAGGGATGGAGTGAAGCTCAAGGTTTACCGATGCAAATTCAAGTGTACAAAGTTCAAAGAGCACCGGGTGCCAGGCTTTGGGATCAGAAACGCTCTTCTCACAAGAGGAAATGGGGTCAGCATTAAGTTCTCGCGAGGTCGAGTATAGCCAAAGAGCAAGAGGTTGCTAAGCTTCTAGCTTAATCAAGACGATCCAATCATTTACGCTGATAATCACAATGGTAAACCTCTCTAGAATCCAAGCGTTTCATGACAAGTCAAAGCACATTGAGATCAAGTACCACTTCATTAGAGATTGTGTGGAGAAGGGGATAGTGAAGCTCATTTACATTCCTATGGACGAACAAATTACAGATATCCTGACGAAGGCCTTGATGAAAAGCAAGTTTGAATTCTTCAGGGACAAGTTAGGTGTGGTGCAGAACACCTTCCTCGCTAAGAGGGAGTGTTGATTTTTTTTTTGTAGCTCGAAAGGTGGGATGTGGATTTGTTTTAAAGCAGCTTGAGTTGGATATGCTTTAAATCACTTTAAAGCAACTAAAGATTATATATGCTTTAAAACAATTCGAGTTGGATTTTGAGCAACAGCAGGATTTTTATTCTTTAATAGAATGTTTCCGAGTTTGTGAGGATAAGATAAATCCAAGAGTGATTTTATGTGTAATTAAAGCCAAAGAAAGCAAGGAAAGATTTTTTCTTTGCACGTTAAGTAAAGCAGCTAGGCTCTATATATGTAAGATTGTTGTAGCAAACTCATATTGTATTTTCGAAAGAAAAGTTTGCTATTAGGCTGAATAGAAGATCCAACATTTGCAGGTTTTTCCCCACATTGGGGTTTCCTGGGTATAGCTGTGTTATTATCTTTATGTGATTGGCTTATTGTTATTTTTGCTTCTGCTGTTATTAGTTGTTAATTAGCCCAGTTGTATTAATTGTTATAAATCAGATTTCTTTCTGTGAATTTATTGTGCAATTAATCTGTTGCTGGGTTATAGAAATTAACACTCACATCATTCTTTATTCTTGATTCATCCTTTTTATTGCATTCAATAAGGATGCTAAAGGTGTGAACACACTATCATCCAAATTGTGGCAAAGCTTATGAATTTACTGTGGCCTTCTAAATGAGCTTTAGTTTAGGGAATTAATAGATTCCTTTTATCATAACATGAATCTCTATTTTAGATTTATAGCCATGCCATTTTGATAAAGTTGAACTTAGTTCTAAAGGATTGCACACCATTCTATGTTGCACCTTTTTGTAATTTGGTTGTCATACTTGATATTGACGTGTAGTTTATTAATGTTGTGCCATGATCCTTCATGAAGGTGCCATTATCTCGGTCGTGCCATTGCACTAAGTAATTTTAACAACATGCCATTGCTAACTTTTACTAACTTCAATAAGACCTCTATCTTATTCTCCATAGCAGGATCTGCAATGATCTGTATATCTCCCTTCAGCAAGAGTTCCCTTGTCTAGCTACTGATGTGCACTTGTTGTCCCTTGGGTGCTCTGCAACCACAAGATGTCCAAAATTAATTTCTAATAAAATAACTCTAAATTTATATACATCACTTTTTTCTATCAATCCATGATGAATGTAATATTCTGGATCTACATATCTTGTGACGCCTTTCACTAGCATGGTTATGTGAGTAGCTCCATCCAAAGGATCAATTCTTGACAATCCAAAATCTGCTACTTTTCCCTTTCTGCGATCATTGAGTAGGATATTTGAGCTCTTCACATCTCTGTGAATAATGGCTGGGTTACAACCTGCATGTAAATACTCCAGACCTTGAGCAGCATCCAATGCACCATAAGCCTTGTTTCCCACAAGTGGCGTTTTCCAAATGAATTTTTGTCATCAAAACACCATCAAAGGTCTCTTTTGGACATAAATTCATAAATTATTATTATATTCTCCTCCTCAAGGTGATAGCCAATGAATTTTACCAAATTCTTATGGTGTAATTTGGAGAGCATATCCACCTCAATAGAAAATTCTATTGGACCCTGATGTGACTTATCAAATAATACTTTAACTGTTATTTCCTGGTCTTGAAGCCAAACGATATAAACTAGTCCATAAACTTGTGGAAATCACTGGTCACCTCTATCACCTCTTGGTAAATGAATGATTGTCATCCTTCCAATTTCACAAGAGCTACCTGCATAGATGTTGCTTTTGTTGTGCTAATGATAAATGAGTGGACTTCTTTGATTTTATCCTCATTATGAACACTGTTAGTGCACTGAAAATTACAACTGCTACAACTCTAGTTATGATTCCCCCACAGCTATATTATTCTTGCTCTGTTTCCCAGTAGGAGGATTATTGCAGCTGTTGATATTAGAATTTTGCATTGGCTCCATCTCAGAGAGTAGCCGAGATACTTTGCAATGAAAATGGCCCAGACAGACCACTCAAGGCACATATGCATCCCTGTTTAAGCTAATGAGATACTTAAGAATTGAGTTTACATTATCAAACAATGCAAAACAAATTCATGCCAATCAGCTGAATTGTTGAAGATCACAATCTACTACCCCCAATCAAGTGAAGTGCGAGAATCGGACTACATTATGATAAGAGTTCTATCCCATAGTCTAAGCTATCAAATACTAGAAATGCCATATTCTCAATAAAGAATCTATTATCCATATTGACACTTGCCTCTATACTTTTCTCCAATCCCAAAACAAAATTGAAGAAGCTAGGCATATCAAATGTTCTTATTTAAGAACAATTTCACTTTATCATTAAATACAAAAAAGGGACCATTGATACTATTGCAAGCTGCTGGATCCATTGTTCTACATCTTTCTCTTTGAGTGTTGACACTCCAAATCTTGGATTTCAAACTCGGTCTTCTAAGTATGCTAATGATCCAAATTTTGAAAAAGTCCACAAACACCTACAGATTTCAACATCTTCCAATCTTGCAACCATTAAGGATTTCCACATCAAGGAAGTGTTGTGCAAGATTGAAAAGTTGTGCACACCTTGTGATTGCTGCACTTCTCTTCTCAAGGAGTCACACTACTCTCTATGATGGCCAAATTGGCATGAAACGACAATTCATCATTACAATGTTTCTTCTACTAGCCTCCAATGCAGTGCAATGTCCTTCGTTTCTTGACGCATTGTGCAATCTGTTGTGGCTCCAAACAACCAACTGAAAATCAGGCTAGAGTGCTCCTCTACCCATTCCTACTTGGCCTTGGGATATCATCTCCTTGAAACTTGTGTGGTTTTCCGATGACCAGTTATCACCACAATTGTGCTTATGTGGCTGCCAATTGATTCGGCAAAATGACCAAGTTCACTCCTTGTTGCAAGACCGGTTCTATAAGCAACAGCCAAGTTATTTTTTGACTCTATTTAGTGATCCTTTGGTCTACCTAACAGCATTATTTCTGACTGTTACTCACATTTTAAATGTTCAATGTGGAAAATTTTGGGAGTTTCTCTTAACTTATGCCAACCAACAGACTTGGCTTGCTTTCTAAAAAGGATTGGTGATCACACAAACAAGGGTTTGCCTAGCCCATTTGTATATTAAAGTTGGTATTTCTATGGAAGTCATTTATTAAAGCTATTGCCGTTTAATGAATGGCCTTGCTTTCTAAAAAGGATTGGTGATCACACAAACAAGGGTTTGCCTAGCCCATTTGTATATTAAAGTTGGTATTTCTATGGAAGTCATTTATTAAAGCTATTGCCGTTTAATGAATGGATGACTCTGTAAGCTTTCACTCATATGTACTAAAGGTTTATCCCAACACCATATTTACCCAATTCATCTCTTAGACGCATTACTTAGTTGGAAATTTGCAAAGTTCTACACAGATTCAAATGTCAAATTTTCATGTATAATCTACCAAAAATAAGTCTTTGTTTGAGTAGTGACACAAGCACAGGAGAAGCAGACAGCAAAGTCCTAAGATACCTCAATCACTCAAACTCAGCACAAATAAATTTTTATTTGAGCTAAAGCAGTGACACGGGCACAGGAGTAGTCAGCAGAGTCTTAGATACCTCAATCAATCAATCTTGGTCTAATAAGGAAATAGAAATCCATTTTCCCTAACCCTCCCGACACTGTTAAGCAAATTGTTTGATCAATATAACTTTTCCTACGGCCTACCAAATGGAATAATATTATAATACCTATAAATTCTAGATTCATGAAGTTTAATTGCAACAATTCTAGAACCTCATAATCAACATAGATTGACTCTTTTATCATTCTCTAAATGCATTACCGATGAATAATCAGCAGGTAACATGAAGCATTGAAGAGGTCATCATCCTGGATATTTTTTATCAGAGTGATTCAATGAGAAAGTTAATACCCAGCTGCACAGGGCAGTGCATTATTTTGATGGCAATAATTATTTCTAGGATTATTGGGCCTCATGCATTGATGCATATTGTTTATACATGTCTCAATAGTCTGAAAATTCAACACAACACTCTTAGGAGGAAACCATGTAACAATGAATGAACACTTTAAATCTGCATTAAATAAATTTCCAGTATAAGTCACACAGCAAAATCAAAGCCACCAAGCCTTGAATGAATATAACGTTCACAAAGTATGCATGAATGCACCCAGATGCATGCATCCCTCTGCATAGTTCTATCTTCTATGGATCAATCCCCACTTACATATCTTGCCTTCGAAAGGATCAGTACTATCCTGTTTGAATAAAACTCAGAACCTTTTTGAATCATAATTTAAAAAAACCTTCCATCTGTTCAGCAACTTTCTAGAACCAATCTTTCTTCCGAAGAATAACATAATCTATATAGTACATAAAGAAATACTCGTGTACATAAGAACCATTGGAGGCAATTTGAACTCCATTAGTTCCTATTGTCAAATAGAAAATTAAGAGTTGCAAATAATGGCACTAGATTCAATCAACTAACGAGATCAATCCATGTCCATGTCGGCTTGACCACCCTGTCTACGCTTTACAGAACTGGAGTTCGTGAGACCACTGACAGAAGAGCTACCTTGTGATGAAGACTCAGATGCCAAATCTTGCAAGGGCACATCCTTAAAACTGCCATTTTCCCGAGCAGCTGAGCCAAAATTTCCATTTCCAGATGCTCCAACCTTGCTCCCCTCATCAGCAAGCCGCTTTAGAAGGCCCATGACAGTTGGAAGAAACTTGGTTGATAATTGCAGGATGCCAGAGACCTGCAGCATTTTAAATGATGAAACATCATGCAGAACTACTAGATCAAAATTGATTGGACAAAATGAAAACATGATGACTATACTAGGAATATAATATATTTGTCGTAAACTCCCTGTTAAATTGGCAAATCAACCATAGGCCAAACATCCTTGATTGAGTAAGAGAAAGCAAAACTTACAACACCATGCTGAAATATGCCTGGTATGTCTAGCTGTACCCATAGGGCTTTGACCAACAAGAAAAGCACAAACAGAACACCAAGATAGAGAGGATTCCTGTCAACAGAAAGATGAAATCAACACAGCATATGCATGGAGATGAGAATAACATAATCATCATCCCGAGTAAATATTTCTTCAATGAAATGCCAGATTATTACCTCAGAAGAGTCATGAACTCGTTGAATCCAAGAACTATCATAGCAACTATTGCCCAAGGTGGTGGCAAAAATGCAGAACTACGCCTGCTAGCTTCCTGAGTAACTCCAAAATTTGCTTATATCATTAATATGTACTAAAGAAGCATATTGATTTTTTTTAAGAAGAAACTAGACCATTATCTAAGGAATCTACTAGAAAACAAGCAACTTCTAGAATCTCATGAGATTGATAATGATTCTAAACCAACCAACAGTTCTTTGAGAAAAAACCAGAAATGGAAAAAAATTATTCAAAAATAAAATAGATGAAAGACCTCCCCAAAGATGTCTCCACAAATCTTTAAGTAGAATACTTATTAGACAGTATTCCTAGATAGTAGCATGATATGAGATTATCTTTCAAATCAGATTTTATGCAACAAAAACATAATATCCAGCAGCAGATCATCGTGGCAACAAAAAAGGTTACAAATGGTCAGATAAAAATAGGGAGAAAAGCACACAAAAGGAAATACTGGAAGACAATGATGCCAATCAGGAAAACTAAAGAAATCCAACTCTACTTTGCATTGAAGCATTACAGGTAAAAGTTAAATAAATATCATTGTGAGCAAGAACAAATCAAGGACAATAACTCACGTCACTTACAAGATCTCCATCACATTTGAGGCAGAAAAAATATGAAAAGCAACCATAGTTACCAGATTCAAAATATTTGAAATGTTCTAGAGATCAAAAAGATTGGAAATTAGAATTTTTCAACAGAAATCGGTAAAATTTACATAGTAATTGAAAACACTGGACAAAATTGGACAAATCCAATGGGTCCAAAAAAACTCAGATCCTATATAGGCAACATTGCTCGAACACGTACATCAAGTAACAAAGCTAACAAATTGTAACCATAAAGGGATATGCTAGAAATGCCACATGCATGTCTCACAATAAGAAACACTTGGACTACAAAGAGAGTATGATAAACAGATCCCCAGAAAGCCGAAAAAAACACATTGTATAGATTCAAGAAGACAACAAAAGAAAGTGAAATCCATAAAGTGTCTGTTGCCTATACAGTAAAGAGTTGCTCCATTTATATAGACTGATTCTTTTACTAAAAAATAATTAGCCTTTAAATGATTAAAATACTTAAATGCCAACCTTTTGAAAAGACGTCTCAAATAAGGTAGACTTGAAGGCAGTAACACAGTGAAGATTCACTAAATAATAGATTGATTCTTTTACTAAAAAGTAATAAGCCTTTGAAGGTTAGAATAATAAACTGAAAACCTTTTAAAAACACATCTCAAATAAAGTAGACTTGAAGGCAGTACAGGTGTGATAGAAACTCACCTGAGCAACAATAGCCTGACCCACTGTGTATTCTGTCTCTGTCTTAAATTGTCTCCATAGAGACTTACATTGTACTGGTGTAATTAGTGTATCAGAAGGAGCAATCTGCAAGCAGAAAAAACACAAGTAATTTATACCTGTTTACATGGATAAAGATAGGAATGGAGAGCAAAATCAAACAATTAAACCACAACATAAATTCAAGACTACACCTCATCCCAAGTGCTTGAAGCAAGTGGGGTCAATGTAGAAGAAATGCTTCTCTCCTGAATTGCATTGGATTTATCACTGCCATCTAGTAGAGAGGATGATAAAACATGTTCAATTTTATCTGTTTTCTCCTCGAGACGTAAGGCAGCCATAACAGAAAGAAGCTTCAGAGACTGCAAGCACAAACAAAATAATTCTTATGATAATGATTTTTGCAACACATAGATAATACTGCTTACAAACATTAAATAAACAATCGCAGAGAATAGCAATACCCTGGATCGAGCATCCTTTGTGATAGCTCGGATGTCTTCTTTGCCAGTCCAGACTCTTGGCATTGATTCAGAATCTTGACTAAACACATTTGAAAACCTGTAAAGGATTGAGGAAGTAACTGATTACTCCATCCAACTTAAAGGAACGATAATGATAAAGAGACCCTAAAGAAAAGTTGATATGGAAGGTGATGTACCTCTCCTTCATACGAATCAGCACTTGCCCAGCTTCCTCCCTGGCCTTCTTATCAACCACACTCCTTGCATAATTTCTCAAATTGAAAATCATCTTATCAGCAGTCTTCTCATCCATTTCAAACCCACTTATGGCAGATGAAAAATCTGTTACTGCTGCCTCAGTTTCACGGCTGAGGAGCTTTCTGATGGATGGCCAAGTGTCTTTGGAAGCAGCATCAAGAAGAGATGCCACTGGCTCAGCAAGGTTTTCACTAAGGCGTTTCTGTAACACCAGGAATATACAATAAGTTGTACTCTACATAAAATAAGAATCAATTTTTTGTTAAGGGTGCTCTCCTTTAACAATTAACTAAGAGCCAAACATTATCAGGCGTATCTAAGCTCTCACAACTGAAAAAATGGTAATTCCACCTCAAAGTTTGCTGTAATTTCTGACAGCTTTGCATCACGCACAGAAGCTGCATGTGTGTCAATATCTCGACGTAGTTTTTCCCTGGTTTTAGATGAGTCCCATGTTGCTTGAGAAACAGTTGCATCTGAAATTTACAAATAAGTGTAACCACCAAAGAAAATGCAGTACTGCTTTAAGAAATCAACAATAATATAACATCAAATGCATTTATGAAATAATCTCAATTTCACCATCATATTGGCAGGCCTTGCTACTCAATTGAACAATGTTCAAAATAGCACTAATGATTGCATTTGGAATAGTACAGCAAGTAAAATAACAATTGAGACACATGGAAAATTTGAGAGACTTCCTGGTTTTAACTCATCTAAATTTACCCCAGAATGCATAGAGGTGGGATAGACCCTTTTAGAAGCATTTTCAAGTCTCCATGATGAATGGATAATTTATTGCATGTGAAGCTTGGTTCATCTATGTGATAAGAGACACTGTAACTCAGAAGCTTCCAAATTAACATACCTACGCATCCTTCATCAAATTCTGCCAAGGAAGCATTTGTACAATTTCGAACTACCACTTGAAAACCTTCCCCTTCCTTTAGAGCCTGCTCAAGCTCATCCTTGAACATGTTTAAAGCTTTGGAGCGGAGATGCCCCAACATGGCTTGATAAGCAGGACATACAAGCTACAAAAGAAAAAGAAAAAATGTGACAGCTAATTTAAGTGAAAAGAGATAAAACTGACTAGAGACAATTCTATATGGCACCCAAAAGCATTAACAATTTAACACCCCTTTTTCTCAATGAAGACAATTCTGATGGGAATTCCCCCACAGAAGGGAATTTCCTAATTAATCTTCCCCTTATGATTACAATGAACAAGAAAAAAGGTTATCACAACTTACATCCAATGACTTAGACATCAAAAACTGGCGCTTTGCTGTTCTTACACTCTCCTCAAAATAAGCAGCTTCCATATCATATCTGCAAATACAGTACCATCGTTCAAAAAAAATCTTACTCATTTTTCACAAAATCAATAAAATTGTGGCAAGATGCAAATCAAAAAAATAAATGGCAGTGAATTCAAAATTCAACTGTATATTGCAATATATTCACTTATCATTTTTATTTTCTTCTTATTTGCTACCATAACTGCTCAACTAGATGGTCACTCAATGCAATAGGGTTTCAATATCGGACAGTTTATTTTTATTGGATAAAGCAAAACAAGAGTTACAGATAATCAGAAAACTGTGACAGCAAAGAACAAAAGAACTTTTTGGCAGCAGTCAAAAAGCCAATTACGTCAAGTAACAACAGCACTCAAACTCAGACAGTTATAATTATCACTAAGTTATTTGGCATCCAAAATGTTTCACTAAATTTTGACAGTATCAATATCAGACAGTTAACCAGCATCCAAAATGTTTATAACTTCAGCATTGATTTATAGTTTCTTCAGTTTTTGCAGCAGTTGTATCAGTCAGAACTTGTCACTGGGTAGCGTTACAAAATGAAAGAGATTCTAATGGTATAGTCCCAAACCAAATTTAAGGTCAGTACAACATATGATATACCTGTAGATTTTTTCAGATTAGTAAATGCAGAGACAGCATGGCACATATCATTTACCACAGGGCCAGATACAATTTCTATATTTGCAAAGTTCCAAGGACAGCTTAAGAAGCACCATAACTTTACTTAGCAACATGTCAATTTTCAAACTTGTAAATTTATCCACTATTTCCAAGTTACACCGTCATAAATGCAAACTGCTTTGGTATACCGTATAACAACATTTCGTTCCAAAGATTAAAAAATAAGAAATTTGCAAATATTATTTTTACTTCAATAAATGGTGAGTAAACTATAAGCATGGTTGGTGACATGGCCATGTTGGAAGCTCTCACGTATCATATGTCTCTGTATATACATATAGAAAGTCTGAAAAGTACAACAGTTTTATTTGGATACATTAGAAAGTTTTCATTGTTTAAATTTACTCACGTCTTTTCCAAATTTTGGTGCTATTACTGAAAACTACAAATAATTGGATCAAGAAAGCTCCCACTTAACATAATTTCATGACAAAGTCTCATAGATTTAAAATATCATACTAAAACAAGTACTTAGATGAAGAAAATTCTCATTTAACATATTTTCATGACGAAGTCTTATAGCTTAAGAATATCATGCTAACCCAATTTTCTTTCATTCAATTTCAGAGTCTGCATATGAATAACAAAAATCATTAAGTGTGAAGATACAAAACATACATATCTTGATTAGATAGAGAGATTCTCTTTTTCATATTCTTGGAGAAACACGTCCTTGTCAAAAACCATGTGGTTTCCCAAACTATTGACATCAGATTAGCAGCCATTTTCTGGAAATGAAAGCACGCATAATTTGTAGGCTCAAGGACGGAATTGGAGGTAGACCCATTATCACTACAAAAAGGGAAAATGTTTTCCAGGAATTGTCCCCCTTTAACAGCTTTTAATTGCCTAAAATTATTGATAATATCATTTTAAGTTGGGCCCAAATTTTAAGGGCAACTTAATAATATTATTATAATTAAAATAAAAGGTGTTTTTAAACACTAGTATTAAAATTAAAATAATTTTTAAATACTTGGAAGGGAATTAAATCCCAGGTCCCAATTTAGAAAGGTATATCAAAGAGGTGCCCAGCTTCATTTCATTATCAAGATTTCATTTGGCATTTTAATTGTGAGCTTGTGTTTGAATTTGCATCCAAGGACAAAAACCCTTGGCTTTTTTTTCTGAGGTCTATAAGGACAAAAACCCTCTTAGATTTCTACCTTGGAGGCGAGGACAGAAACCCTCATCTCTAGCATTGGCAATTCCAATGGAGGTTGCATGGTGAGCTGATTTGGAGTTTGTACACATTTTTTAAGGTTTGGCAATAGACATTTGCAAGCAAATCATAGATCGCTGGTTTTTGGAGTAGATTGATCATTGAAGCTGTCCAACATTAGTTCTCAAACTAGAGTACCGGCTACTGGAGGATATTCTAAATCATAATTGGCAGATTTCAGGGTGTACACATAGTTTGATTGCTATTTGTGGTTTTTGCTGCTGTAGATGTATGAATTGCTGATTAATGTGAAAGCTGTGAGCTGCACTAGCTTACCATCCAACCACAGGCTTGTTATCTTCTGCATATCATTAGAGGAGGAGCAACTGAGATCACAAAGAGGTCGCAGCAGAATAAAGGATTCTAAACAGCAGATTTCAAGGTTCCACATACAGTTCACACCATTCAGGACATTACTTCAGTGTTTGAGCACTGATTGGCCTCCTGCAGTCATTATCCGTACCTGATACAGCAGTCTGGGAAGCATTTGGGATTGCTGGAGGGGTTATACTTCATTGACCCTGACAGAGAAGGTAGTACTGCATGTTTAAGCACAATTCAGATCTACTGTGGGTTCATTTTAGGTGTACAGTCAATATCATAACAGCATACAGAGCTTGATCATTGACCACTGTCCTAGCAGCATCCTAGTGCATATTTTGTGAGTGCAGATTTAGATTGTGTAGAAAGGATTGCAGACTTATATTAGTGCAGATTGTGTAGGGATGCTCATCATCTAAGGTGTTATTCCAGTTTGCTATCCACTATTATTATTAATATGCAAGGTACTTAAATCTGAACATTGTATGAGCTTCCATATTGCCTTATTTCCACTGCCAGAAGTGTTATTTATATCAGCAACAATATTTCTGGTTATGAACAATTCAAATACAACTGGTTAACCATGCAGAGTTTATTTGATCTGAATATTAAATTGAAATATCCGAATGGTTTAGCTATTTTCAATACCAAAACAAGTTTACATTAGTAATTATCTTTCAATTCAGCTGGCAGTAGTTTTGGCCCTTCTTTTCAAATTCAGAAAATCAAAATACATTTAAGTTTTAAAAATCAGAAAACTATAAAAATATAAATTGGGGACATTAAAGACAGGCACATGTGCAAATGCCAAATGGTTTGGAGAACCTTCTAAAACTCTTTACTTAGGCTTTAGGGAGAATATGAGGCCCTAATTTCATATAGCAGTGAATATGCACATAATTTTGCTCTCCAAACTACAGAGCAGAGACCCCTCTAAAAATGTGTTTCAGGCCTTCCACTACTTCTAAGGCTTCACTATCACAAGTACAAGAAACAAATGACAGAGAGACCGGACAAGCAATTGTCTGACAGAGCAACTGCTTACAGGTTTTGGAAATTGAGAGTACGATAACTAAAAATATGTCATGAAAACTTTGCTATGGCACATTCTACCCTGTTGAAATGAATTTAGAGGGCACACTGAACCCTGAGAAACGCATTTCACAAGAAACAAACTACCTAGCTACTTTTAGTCAGAAGCACATCATGAGATAAGAGTTAAAAAATTAAAATGCATGGAAAACAAGTGATAATCTCAGGGGATTCAAATGAACTGCTGCTCAGACAAGCTAAGCATGAAAAGGAAAATCTGAAGTATTTATTGACCAAATTCATTGAGTTGGATTAAAAACTTACTCTGATAAATAAGTGTCTAAAATGGAGCTTAGTTTCCTCCCAAATGATGGTACTGGTCCCAATTGTACAGCTTCCTCTAGTTCTTGCCAACCCTGAACAATATTACCACAAATCAAAGGAAAGCTCTGCAACCACAACCTTCCCACTAGAAATTATCCAGTCATTAAGTACCTGATCAGATGTCAAGTTGACAAGTTTTTCATTTGCTATTTCCTCACAACGAACAGTTGCAACCATCACCTGTGACAGACATTTAATATCTTGTAACAACCAGTGAAGCTAGAAACATAAAAACAGCACATTGAAAACTATTGTGTATAAAAATCATGCTAAACACCTTGTGAGCAGGCAGATCGAGATCTTTATTCTCTCTAATAACTTTCCAGATTTGTTGTGAACTGAAACGAAAAGCAGAGGCAGGAACAGCTCCCCTTCTATCACCAGCAAGTCCACCCGGTGCAATAGAGTTGAAAAACCGCTGTCTTAGCATTGCAACCTATATAAAGAAAATAGTGAAATTATTCTTTTCAAGCTTTTTTGGAACACAAATACACAACAGTAAAAATTTATTTCAAGTGCAATTCATCTGCTGCTATGAAAACAAATACTGAGATAAATTATTGTTAAGAAGATCACTACTGGCCATTTTACTACTGGACTGTTCTTTCTCACAGCCTTGCCCACCTGAATTTTTCAAGAAATGATATATTATTTTCAGAAACTTCAAGTTTAGATGTTAGAAAGTACTGCTGCAAGGATTCAGATACCAATGTAATGGTTCTTGTCTCACTATGCTTCTTTTTCAGAGTATCATGTACTTTGGTGCAAACATGACAACAAGGACAATGAACACAAAATAGCACCTTAATTAAAAGCCATGGGAAATTTGCAGATTTTCAAATTTAAAGAGTGGACAAGATCAACTTAATTCATCATGACCTTGGAGAAAGAAATGACGTAATGATGAGTGAAGAACCTATCGAACTGTGAGTAAAGAGAAAACGAAAAAATGGTGGATATCATATAAGTCACCTCAGTTGAATACTAATTTCAAAATTGATGGCATGCAAATGAAAATTCTAAACATTTTTTCACTTCCTAGTCCTGAAACTAAAATAAATGAGTTTGTCATTGCATTCAGACACATCATCCAATGAAGTATACACCTTAAAATCTGCAAAGTTACCAATAAGGATTATTAGCAACAAAAATGATCATTGTCTACAGAACTAAATGTAATTACATTTAAGTTACAATAGTGCAACTATTAACATTTTTTTTGGTTATTTTAAACCAAGTGTTGATTGTACAGCATAAATTAATCAACCAAACATCTCTGCTGGTTCCACCATAAAAACATCACTAAATTCAGTTTCACTACAGATGCAGTTACACTAAAAAATCAGATCATCTTTGCTTCAGCACATTTATTACAATTCTACTATTGCAGTTATGACAGATTTACCTGCTCTCTGAACTGCTCTTCCTTCTCTTCATAACTGGACAAAGCTGTCACGTCTACCTATGTTATCAGAAAAGACATGCAGGCATCCAAAGTAGAATAAGTCATATAAAAGGAATAAGCCATCTGATGAAGAAATAATACTTCAGTTCAGACCAACTAAAGTGGTTATCAAATGACCTACTTACATTGAAGAATTCACTTAGTGGGGTTTCTCTATGCATAGGAGGCTTAGGAACAGAATCCCATATCTGCAAAAAGGTATATTGATTAGTACAAAGTCCTATAAAACCTGCACAATTCCAGGTAAAGAAGTAAAAGAAATGAATAATGAGACTTGCCTTCTGAATATCTTCTCTAAGAACGGGCTCCAGAACTTCTAAAGGAGTCTACTCAAAAGCCATAATCATTGACTCAGAAATAATAAACAAATAGTGGAACCATGACAATTCTTTAGCTTTGTAATATTTGAATTTTCATAAATGAAATACAATCATCATCATTCGTACCTTGGTCTTGTCTCGTATAACGAATAATAATGTTGTCTTCCGAGGACTAAATAGGCGCATCATAACCTGTTGGCCAAGCAGATAAGTAAATTACAAAAGGCAAGAATTTACTAAGATGAATTTCACCCCAAGGCATCACTGTGGTAAGAATACCTGGAATACAGTTTTAAGGAGTGGCTTGTTTGCAGCCTGTTCTCGGCCAATATCATGACACCACCTAAGTAAAAAACAATACATTTAGAAAATGTTGAACTACTTATGACATGGAAAATTAGGAAATACACATTTTCGTTTTTTCATAATTCAAATGTAGCATGCAATCATCATAAAAAAACAAAATATGAAGACGCTTACGTACATGTTTATCAACACTATGTCTGAAACAGCCAAAGCAAAAAGAGCACTCTGTTTCTCAAATGTAGTATCATCCTGAAATCAAATAGCAACAAAAAATACCAATTAGCATGTCATACAGAAGAAGACGCACAAAAGAACAAGATGAATGCTATAAGTTTAGTCTTAGGATCCCACCAATATATATGTAGTTTCTGTTGAAGAGTAAATACATAGGAATGAAAATTTCACCAATATGTATTTCATTTCAATTGAAGACAAAATACATATGAATGAGAAATACAACTAACTTTCCCATGTCGGCAAATTTAAAAGGTGTGCAATAAGTTCTTCTGAATTTATTGGCATTCAAAGAAATGAAAATACAAATTAATGGACATACAAGACAAATAGAATCAAAAAGTCAATTCAAAAGGAAAAGAAAAAGATTCCAATGCTTGCTCTTAAGTGCAAGCAGCTCAGAATAAATATCTTTCATGCAGAAACTAAATATGTACAAACAAATAAATAACAGTCTTCTTAAAACATGCTCCTTTCAAGGCAGGGTGAAAAAATAATCCACAAATTAACCATATAGTATTTATCTTTCAATTATATCTAGTTTACTATTAGCGTCATTGCAACTAAATCTTGAACAATAGAGTAGGACCTTATGCAATTAAACAGGTACTCTGAGAAACTATGGGGAAGAAATAACCTTACAGAAATCTTAATGCATGGAATAACCTGTCTATACTGTTTATTATGTTCCATGCCCTAAATCATAAATGTCGTAAATTATTGTAGAGAATATCTGAAGAAAGCTCAGTGATGTCTAAGCCAGAATACTAGACCATACTAAAAACCTGGTTGTCTGAGAGGAACCTACCTAACTGTGAGTGAGGAAAAAATGAAATAATTTCTTAAAAAGGAGAAGAACCATCACCTCGCCTCTTTCTCTCCCATCAGTACCCTCCAGATCCATAACTAGTGTGCAAGGATCAATACCAGTTGCCTCCGCCAACCAGATACCTTGTGTGGTTTGTGTCCTGCATCAGAAAAGGCAGTGGAATCAAAAATCTTGGATCCTCTGCTATGTCACAAAACAAACCAGAAACTATCTGAAAAATAAAAACAATGTAGGAGCCAGAAAGTCACCTTCCCTTAAATGCATCCATCTCTCTGAAATTTGTTTGGAATAAATTATTCAAAAGCGTACTCTTCCCTGTCCACATATTAGAAAAAGTTTAGGTAAATTGAAACTACTGTAAAAAGAACTTCACATTTGTATACCTGAAATTCACATGCCATTGCATCAAACTGTCAAAGGTGAATATCCAAACATTCTTCTTTTGGAGCACACAATCATTTATATCATATATTGTGTATAGTTACTTGTTAATATTTGAAGTTTAGCTTGCATTGAAACATACAGAATCAACAAAAGAGAAGATCTTGCAGGCAACCATGCTCACAAAATATTCACTGTTTATATTATTGGTTGGTCGTCTTTAAAGATGACGTGTACATATTCAGAGCCAAAATCTTGACTGCAAGGATGTAAGCCAACATTTATTGCCAAAAACTTTGTATTTTATCCGGTTTTTTTGGTCATTTAGATTATTAAGTTATAATCTCAGATTCCACTTTCTTATTAATCTTCCCTGTGAGAATAATTTAAACTTTATTAAAATTGAGCAACAAGAAATTGCATAAAGCACAAATGAAGAATCAACTTGATCAGACTAAAGAAAATTGGTCACTCTATGAAATGACAAAAATGTCTGACTCTTCACAGTGATATCTCCTTCTCTGGAGCTGGAAAATTTTCTCTCATGGCTGTATATAATATATTTGGACTACATAACGTTACCTTAACTGGAATTGTAGGGTTTACCCATTTTGAGTCTCTACACCCCAGTTAGTTTGATTATGTTTTTTTAGCTCTTAACTTGTATCTTATTGGTTTTTGTCTGTTATAAGGTTGAGCACTTTTTAGCTCCCATGTTGAACTGTTATCACTTCTACTTTTGAGTCCCATTGTGTTACTTTGGTCACTCATAGACAATAATTTTTTTATTTCTAACTACTATTCTATGATTTTACTATAATTTTTTTCTTTCCAACTTCTATTTTATGAGTTACCCTAATCAATATATTCCTAAAAACTTCACAAGTTTACACAACTTATTCTAGAATCATATAATTTAAAATCTAACAGCACCACTTATGGAAATCATAATTTAACAGATATAAAAACTCAGTACTCAATCTAATGAATTGCATTCACCCATGTGAAGTAACCTAAGAACAAAGCATAAGTTAGATAAATACAACAGAAATGCTGAAGGTCCACTTGTAACGCAGAAAAGGAGAAACTTGACATTTAAATTTTAAATACAAATGTGGGCCTCAGCTTCATCATTATTCAGCATAATTGAGAAAGGCAAAATTGTGTACCACTGCTCTGGGGACCCATGATAGAAACCACAGCATATGAAAGTCCCCGGTCCGACAACTTCACGGACTTCATGAAAGTATCAAGACCACCCGCATTAAAATTTCCCTCTCCATCAATAAGCTGAGTAGAACAACACTCGTCCATGCCCATACCTGTAAAATAGGTAGTACACACATGTTTGAACAGAAACTCAGATAGTGCAAAATTTTGACAAAATATCTCCTTCTCAGTGTAATTAAGTTGTGACTTATAACATATGAAATCGTAAACAGGTTTGGAAACATGTTTTAATTTTCAAGCTACTTACATCCTAAGAATGTCAATGTATGAACAAAATGAAGCATGCAGAATTTCCTTTTTGGGACCAAACCAAGTTCATTAATGGATTATTTATTCAAGTGCAATGTTGTAAGCCTAAACAACTGGGGCTGTAATTCATATAAAGAGCTTGAAATACAACCATAGAAAGTGAAAATGACAATAACAGTATCATAAAAATATCTAATGGATTGGCTCAAGCTGTCTAATTCTTCAGAGGAAACCGTAATAGAGAAAACATGAAACAAAGCATTTTAGAGCCAAAGAATATAATTATTTTACGGAATATTTTACACATGTTAATTGTAGCACACACATATGCTATCCCCTCTTGGGTGGGTGGGATGAGGTAGCTCTAGGATACGAACTCTTCTTGGCCTGCATTGTACTTTTCATATAAAATAAACTCCTATGTTTTTCATAATACAGAAAACTCCCACACAGAGCAGGCAATATTGCTTGATTTCTTGCAAGTAAAGTTACCCTTAAATATCAACATCATCCTTTAGGCAAGCAAAGAGCACCGACCTTGGAATCTGTAATCCAATAAAGAATAACAACATATATAAACTTATAAAGCAAAAAAAAATCAACATTTATAAACTTCTAAAGAATGTGTAAAGCATTTGTTCATGGTCCTTCATTAAAGAGCAAGAAATGACATCTCAGTCACACAGTCCAATGCCTTCCAAGACATCAGCTGTCAAAATTCCATGCAAAAGCAAAGTTTTTTGCTCTATTGAGCTGGTGCATATTTGAGGGAATAAATCAGAGGATCAACACGATTTGAACTATGGTGGCTGAAGACTTTCACAGAACTGGTGATCATATATATTATAATCACCAAATATTTACAAAGGCTGTCAAAAGATCTTGTATAGAGAATAAGTATCCTTAAGAAACCGATTTTAGAAAGTGTAATTAGACAATAGACTTTTAAATAAATTGGCAACATAATAGCAGTAAGCCTTTGAAGCTGGCAATCCATGTTCTTTGAAGTCACTGGTGCCTTACAAATACAAAAGGTTGATTTTGAAATGCCGGGGCTCAGAGCCCAAATGCTAACCCAGATGCCCGATGTACAAACCTCGGTTATGGAGAGACTCTCCAACAAATGAGGGTCACCAGTTTGAGGGATTCAAATACCCTGGTGCTTACACATAATCGCAGGAGGAGTTGAGTCAACTATGCAAAAAGCATATGCCCATTAGCCTAACCTCTGAGAACCAATTAAAGACATTAATTTTCCACAGTCCATAATATTGGATATTGAAAATTTCTGGATTTAACTGTGAATACTTTTTCCATCAACGTTTCATATCACACTCTGTGATCAACCATCAGGATGTAGAGAGCACAGAAGAGAATGTAAAATGGTAAATTGCAGACCACAACTAATTACATAGAGGAAGTGAGGTGATGCAGGAACCAAGTGATCACAAGGGTTAAAAAATGAACTAACTATTTTAAAAGTTAACACAAATAGTATAAAATTGAAAATAAGCGTCTATACAATCTACAATCTGAGTACCAAACCAAGAAAAGTTGCCCTACCAAATTGAGTATTGGCTCAAAGTTACCCAAGATAGCTCTCAACCATCTTTATGAATTAATGTTATTGAAGGGCAATAAACACATAAACCCAGAGACAAGTGATCGAAAAGATTAAACAACAAGAAAGACTGCAGAACAGAAAAATCAAATCAGATCATCAAATAGCAATAAGGGTTTGGATCATGCAGAAACCAATTTTAATTGAATATTCAGCAAATCAATCCACTTCTGCCCATGTCTATGTAAGGCCAAAGTCTTTAAATTACTATCCTCCGATAATTCAAATCAAAGTCTTTCCTCTAGAGCTAAAATCGCTAAGAAATTATTACCTCATACCTTAAACTCAATAAACAATACTCCATTCCCATGTATTGTTTCAAAAAATTGAATTTCACAAACGCTAAAATCCTGAATCATCTAATACACTGACATAAACGGCTCCTTTTAGCTAAATGTTTGCTCCTACAACTCCTCTCAGCTTTTCTGGGAACTAATTTAACATTTTATCTCTTAAATATAAAGATCTGCAAACTAATACGCAGTTTGACCACTTGAAATGAAATAGCACAGATCCTCAGATTGATTGCTAGTTAAGAATGGGGATAAGATCTTATTGAACTTACCGATCAAGCAGTCTGTGTATAACTAAGCCGATTCAGCTAAAACCCCACCAAACTCGGCAAAAAATCCACCAAACTGGACAAAAAATAGCTCGATGGAAAGTTTAAAACCTCAGTAAAACGATCCTGTGATTAAACACTCCGATTTGTTGAAAATTTCAAGTGTACTCGCCTCAGGTTATTAGTGCTCCTCTGCGAATGGTTGATAATACATATACAGATATGATCCCTTCACTTTCATTTCCTGTATATTAAATTTTACAAAAGCGAAAGCAAATTGGGTTCTTTACCAATAAATTATAAAATATTATTATTTTACAACATTATATACTAAAATTATTTATGCTGGCCAGTTATTATTATTGTTGTTTGAGACATTAGATATGAAATGAAATGTTATGTGGTTATCAACGTATTTATAGAGATTTAATATTAATTTTTATATAAGTGGTATTTTCACAATATATTAAATTAGGTGATTGATATATTGAAATTCAATTTTCTAGTTTACAGTCAATTTTTTGAGAATTTATAATATCAAGAGGAATTAATTCATATTCATTTCAATAATATGTTCCATTTAAATGTATAATATTATTAAAATTTTAAAAATCAATTGATAGTTTATGGACAAATTTATTTTAAAGACTTATGGTAGTAATAGTAGATATAAGTTTGGGGTAGGGGGCCTATCTCGATTGGCTAAAGCATCATGTAGGCAAGAGGTCACCAGGTCTAGTCTCCTCCTGACCCCCCGTGGTATCGAGGACACCCTGTAGGCAAGAGGTCACAAGGTCTAGTCTCCTCAAGACCCTGTGGTATCGAGGACATCCTGTAGGCAAGAGGTCACAAGGTCTAGTCTCCTCTTGACCCCATGGTACCCAGGACATCTTGTAGGCAAGAGGTCACAAGGTCTAGTCTCCTCTTGACCAAGGTCACAAGGTCTAGTCTCCTCCTGACCCTGTGGTATCGAGGACATCCTGTAGGCAAGAGGTCACAAGGTCTAGTCTCCTCTTGACCCCATGGTACCCAGGACATCTTGTAGGCAAGAGGTCACAAGGTCTAGTCTCCTCTTGACCTCGTGGTATCGAGGACATCCTGTAGGCAAGAGGTCACAAGGTCTGGTCTCCTCTTGACCCCATGGTATCGAGGACATCCTGTAGGCAAGAGGTCACAAGGTCTAGTCTCCTCCAGACCTCGTGGTACTGAGGACATCCTATAGGCAAGAGGTCACAAGGTTTAGTCTCCTCCTGGTACCGAGGACATTGTCACTCAATGAAAAAAAAAATAGATACGAGTTTACTACAATCCATAAAGATTATTTTCATCATGATCAATAAAAGAAACTTCTCAAATCCTATTATTAGAATACTTTAAGTATTTTATTTTGATAAAAGCTCATATTTCTATAGAGTTTAGAATCTAAACTTTAAGTGTTTTTTTTATGAATAATGACTAAATTACTTTTTATATTGAAAAAATACACTATTCAAAAAAAAAAAAGATTAGTGATAGAAGACATGCTTCCAAAGTCTAAACATAACTAAACCCACACAATCAATTGAAAAAACATCATCTTAGAGATATACCAACAAAAAAAAACATAATCATCTTAACAAACCTAATACATCAACAAAACTAGAACCATCAATTAATTAATTTTAAAAATTTATAAAAAATAAAATTGATATAAAACTAATATTTAGTCAAAAGGGAAGATGAACAAATACAATTTTTTTTATTTTCAATATAAAAAATACTATTTATTTTTAGGATGAGCTTTACCCTAAAATAGGATAGGCTCTATACCAAATATAAAGATCTAAATATTTTTTGTTTTAAATTGTATTAAAAAATATAATTAGGTTTCGTCTCTATTAAACCTTTGGTCGGTTCAGAAAATTTCTGCAGACGACACGTGAGCATATATTTAATACAATAAAAAATAAAAATATAATTTTAAAATTGCATTAAAGAATATAATATTGATGCTATGCATTTTGGATTCGGAGGGAATTTCTTTATGTTTGTGCTTTGTCTTTTACACCGACCACGACTCCGAGTGGGGCCCATCATCGCCACCCCACCTTTATTTTTTGATCTTTTTTCTCTCTGACCACAGACCTTAGTACTTTTTCATTTTTCTTAACTTTGACAAAGTGTAGTACTAATGGGGCTGCTGCTCTTAACAACTCCCGGGCCCACCAATGGACCCAAATTAATGGAATTTACTTGGGAACATTATCAAGTACTATGATTATTTTGGTTTTCGACTATTATTTCATTCAAAATTGTCATGTTTTGAACATCTTTAGAATATCAGTTAGGTATTCTTTATTATATAGGTGGGTGAGAAGATTTAGTAGTTATGTCTTTAGTTTTTGAATGGTGAGTTGAGTTTTTTTAATTTTGGTATGTTTTTGTGAGCAAGTTAAGAGTTTGAAGTTATTGTTTGGGATTTCGGGCATTAATATATGGTAACATTAGTTGCATTTCACTAAATTGTTTGAAAAAAGAAAAAAGACTTAAAACATATACTTTAAAATATATGTTACATATCAGGATTCATCTCATAGTGTGATGGTAAAGTGGTGGTGTTCTTGTTGTGGCCACCAAGATTAAAATTTTCAATAGGCTATTGTGATTGCGGGCCTTATGCTCTTGTTGATCCAATGTGCTCACGTATTTGAACCTTAGCGTTGATGTTGTTGACGTTCATGCCAAGTGACTTAATGCTCCAGAGTGTGTTTCAAACCCCTGTTGGGCTAGTGTACTCACGGGGTCTCACCCTCTCTATCCCTGTTGAGTTGTTGTGCTCACGAGTCTGGACAATTCATATTGATGTTGTGTGTTCATGTCAAAGATGAGGTCTCCTATTTGTGACCTAACCTACAATAGACCATGTTAAAAATCTCTCCTCGACAAACAATATAAACAATAGATAAACAAACATAATAACTATTTGTACTTAATTTTATAATTCTCTCCTTTTTTTTCCTTTATCAAATTTAAATTGACCTTTTCAACAAGCTGAAGTGATTATTACTTTGTTTTACCATATCTCAAAAGCTAAAGGGATTACTTGTTTGGATCATAATGAGCTTTCAATGGAGTGGGTTGTAAACATTAGGTTAGACTTTAACTAATACCTACTCTTTTGAGTGACCTCCAATTTACGAAATGGGAATAATACTTTCATGCCATTTGATTATATACATTTAAAAGATGTTATGTTGAAATGGTTTATGAAGAAAAAGTGGGGCCTTTTTAGTGGAGATAGGGAGAGGTGTGGGTTTCCTAACAAAAAGAAAAGTTTAAGTGTAGATTCACTTGGAAGGCGATACCTCCAAAGACAAAATTCAAAACTTGGTCGAATAGAATATAGATTTTGTAGGGAATAGAATGTCAACTAGGATATATTATGCAGCCTATACTATAATTTTTATTAGATGAATATGAGATAAGATTGTAATTTAATGTATAATAGTTTTTAAATTAAACTAATCATATATTAATAAAGATAAAGCAAGTTCTTTTAAGAAATGTATTAATATAATTATATTGATGAGATCAAATAAGTTTTTGTCATAGGTTTATTAATATAATTATAATAATTGAAAGTATTTAAGGTTTGATTAAATTATTATTATTTATTTAAAACATAAATAATTAGTTTTAAATTGTAAAAAATATTAATCGGTTCTATTAAAAAAATTAGGAATCTGTATATTTTTTAGTGAAGGAAATTGGTTTCACAAATATGTTCATTATGAAGAGATTCTTTCATACCCAACAAATTATTAATAGCATTGATTAAATTTTTAATTACTTAATATCACTAATTAAATTTTCAACTTTCTTTTTTAAATGTTTATGATCATTAAGTAGAGCAACTAATCGAGTTTGAAGAAACTCCATTTGTTTTTTTTTTTTTTGAGTCAACATTGCTCTTGAGTGTTTTATGTAGCACAAATATCATTATGTTTAATATGACAAATATACTTGAGAATGGTTTCTCTAAAGGTTTCAAAGATGTTATTAGAGGAATCATGAATCTTAAGTAGAGCAATTTTCCATTTAATGACTTTGTTAATAACAATTAGAAGTGAAGACATCACAACTTGTCAAATTTATTGATCTTGTTTTTGAAACAAAAAAGGCATATTTAACTATTTATTTTCTAAAACAAAAAAGTATTAGAAATTAGTGTGTCCTAGTAAATTAACTTATTTGTGCTAATTTATAAATATTTTTTTTAAAAATAAATTAACATTAAAAACGTTAGTAATGTTAGTAAATGTTGTTGTGAAGCTTCTTGAAAGGAATTAATTGGTTTGTATGTGAATCAATGAGATTATAAGTCAATATACGTAATCATCTCAAATGTTGAAGATGGAAAAATGATTAATGTGTGTGAGCCTTTAGCTATAACTTTGTGTTTAGTTTTTAATAGAAATGAAACTTAAGCTTCTAATCATAGAAAGTGCAAGAATTTATTGATAGGAAAATGGTAATGTAATATCTTCCAAGCTAGAAATTATGCTTGAGAATCAACTTTGGACTTATAAAGGGAGAAACTCAATTTGTACCATTTAGAAGCTTGCATAGTGTGCCTACTGATCATAAAAAGATTGGGTAGTGTAGACCACATGTGAAAGTTTCTTCATTTGATAGGTTATTTGTTCTTGTCGACAACAAAAGAGCAATGAAGACCACATGCAATATTGCTCTCAGTAGTGTGAGTGTATTTTTTTGTAAAGGCAAGTGAAGGCAACGTAAAGGGCATTGAAAAGAGTACAAAAATTCTATTGGATATGAACATTATTGGAGAAGGCATGGGCTTGTATTAAATATTTTTGTTCATTCATTTCTATATGTTGATCTTTGGCATAATCAGATGTTTATTTGTAGTGTTTCATTCCTAGACAATTCCACTAGCAAATATAGTAAGGGACTTCCAAGATTTAGATATTGGCCAACAACTCTTCATCATTGCTAGATTCTCTTGTTCATTGAGATATTTCAAGAGGGAAAATTTGGAGGTGATATTTGAACCGTCCAAGTGCCCAAGGTTGAAGCTTTCTAAAGCAATGACTTCCTAGTCTAGTATCAAGAGTTGGGACTCTAAGTGGTCCTTTTTCAACAACCCACAGATAAATCTAGAATGATTTATATTTGATAGCACTACTAATAAGGAAATATCTTATTAAAAGCTTGCAAATACTTCTTGACCACACAAAGCAAGATTTAAGGTGTGCATTATTCTAAAGCAATATTTTATTAATGTTTTCAATGACATTTTAAGAGGCTACAAAATAATTTTAGTATAAAAAAAGGATGGTAAAAATTTAATGCACAATTAGAGTTTTCAGTGGATGTTTTATATTGGAGAGATAAGGTAAATGTGTCATTTTTTATAATTAGAGATAAAAATATTGAAGTTTTGTGAACACCAAACCTGCAACAAACTAACAAAAGATCAACAAACACTTGTTAAACATGTTAGAAAGTCAAATCTAGTATTCCCTATGAAATTATTAGCCAAATCAAATAGAAAACATGAAAATGAGAACAAATCAACTAAAGATAACATGAACTCCAATTGAAATAGCTAAACCTTCATCCCATAGGGGGAGTGGTGCTCCTTTGATGTGGAAAGAAGCCCTTTCCCAATCCCTTTGATAAGCTTTGATGATGTTGATGATCCAAAGGGTGAGATTGACTCCAAATAATGATAAAACTTAGCTAAAATGATGAAAATGGTGATTGCTATGAAGTGAAATGGCTATAGTAAGAATGCATGAAGTTATGGATCCATATTATGAAGAGAATGCTTCTATTTATAGAACT
Organism: Sequoia sempervirens; assembly: GCA_007258455.2. Lineage (NCBI taxonomy): Eukaryota > Viridiplantae > Streptophyta > Pinopsida > Cupressales > Cupressaceae > Sequoia > Sequoia sempervirens. The sequence continues at coordinate 753,940,419 of VDFB02281492.1, forward strand.
CAAGGGTTGGGGAATGAGAGAAATAGTTGAATGTGGGATAAAATGGGAGCCAATAGGAATGTGACACTTGTCACAATCCTATTGGGTGAGAGTGGAGCACATTTTGGGAAATGTGTTGAGGAAAGGGGGATGTAAGAGGAATAAATGAGAATGGATGGGGATTTGAAAGGTTGTAAGAAGAAATTATTGAATGTGGTAGGAGATGTGAGAGGATGTAAGAGGAGTTGTTGAAGATGTAAGAGAAGTTATTGAGGATGTGATAGGTTTTTGAAACCTTTGGAGGGAAATTGAATGAGGAGGTGGTTGGGAGGAATATTCCTTGGAATATGTCTTTGTGAAGATAAATAGAGGAATTAGATAATTAATAGAAATTATTTTCATGTGCAACCCGGTTAGTTGACCATGGGTTGATTTAACTCTTAAAGAGTTAAAAGCTAGAGGATTTATTAATGATGATTAGAAAGTGATTTAGGATTAATTAATTGGAATGGGTTAAGGGATTGTGACATTTGATTTGATTGATTTAATCAAATGAGAGGACTTAGGGGGATTTAATTAAATGGCTTGATTTAATTAAATATGATGAATATTAGTTAGAAGAAAGGGTGAATTAATCTAATAAATTTAATTATTTGATTAATAGCTAAAATTTGTTGATTTTAACTAAATGATGTTGATTATTTAATTAATTGGTTACTTCAAGGTGATTTAGGAAGAAATGGTGTTAGTTAATCAAAATCAGATACACAGTATCAATCAGGACTTTTTAAGTGTCTACATTTTGCCCCTCTTTGAAGCGAGGTACATGTTGCATTGGTTCAAAGAATAACACTGTCGAGATCAAAATTTAAAAATTTCTTGATTTTTCGGAACCCCCACTATTGCCCCAGTAGAAGAAATTACACTGCTACATTGCCCCCTTGAGAGATCGGGCAAAAATTACAAAATTTGGGTTGAGCTTGCAAAAAAGGTTCAACAAGGATTCAAGCGTAGAAAATAGCCCACGAGATGCAAAAACAGGCTCACGATAATGAAAATGGTTCAAAACAGGCTTCGTTTGGCAAAAAATGGATTAACGTGCTCAAAAACCCTAAAAAATGCCACCAAAAACCCTAAAAAAATGAATATATAGGGTTGAAGGGGTCACTTTCAAATCATTTGCACACCTAACCTTCTAGAATTTGGGTGATTTTGCTTTGAGGTGTTAACGGAATGGCAACTCATGTGCTTCCCATCCATCAGATGGAGCGGGTCCGAGAGTTCCAGTGGCCTCAAGACGTAGGACCCCTGGTATGCCTTTTGAAACTTTTCTCATTTTCCACATTTTTGATGCATTTATTAAGGTCCAAGTAGGTTGGCCAAAAGTGGCTCTATAGGGCATCACATTTTCTATGGTCGGTGTTGCTTTTGTCCATGTAGACCCACGTTTGTAGTACAGTGTCACGTGGCGCTAGAGGGTCCTAGGGTCATGTAGAAAATGTCGACCTGCCTTTGCAAGATTGCATCACACGGACCCAAAAAAGTTTAGCATCGCCCAAAAATGTCTACTCACCTTTGAGATATAGCGTCGCTTTTGCTTATAGCATCATTTTTGTGAAACCACAGAGCACCGCTCCTGAAAATACTAGCTCGCCTTTGCTTTCTAGGAATTTTATTTTTTGAAACACGCCAGGTTGGTTAAATTTAACGTCGTGGGTGCTTTGGTTGCAAGAGGTCCTTCAAGTGCTCAACTCAAAGGAGCATAGAGGCTGGATACTGCGTCGAGCAAGGCACTTTCCAGATGAGGCACTATTTTTCCTTGGTTTGATTGGATTTGGACATGTGGCGCAGATGCCTGAGGTTAGGACGCATCTAGCGATGATGACGACATTGGTGGAGAGATGGCGGAGCGAGACCTCATCATTCTATCTACCGATTGGAGAGGCCACTATAACCCTAGAGGACGTATGGCGGATCTTGTGGATCCCCATACATGGTGAACACATTATTTATGATGTCGAGGCTGGTAGCGATGCAATATTTTAGTTTTTCAACATCGATGAGTATGAGATGGATAGTGGTCAAATCGACCTTGCTCGATACGAGGGGATTGCCCCAAATTTGATCCTTTTCATCGGTGCACTGATCTCGAGAGTCATCATTCCTGATCGGTGAGCCAAAGGCTGCAACATTGGATGGGGGATCATTTGGTCGTGGATGATGAAGGAGATGATTGTCTATGCCTAAGGGCCAGTCGTCCTGGCTTCATTATATCATGATATGCACCAGGTTGTATATTATGGGGCTTGTAGCATTGGAGTGAGAGTAAAACTACTCCATGTCTAGGTGTATGAGCACATAGCTGTTTTGAGGCCCATGATCTCAGATGTGTAGATAGCTCGTGATGATCCAATAGTCTACTGATACGAGGGTATGACTACCCTCTACTACATAGGTATTACAGGCATCCCACACTAGAGGTGGGTTATTGATGAGATGACCATGTGTCCAATGGAGACCTTGGCTCCATTACCACAAGTGGCACGATGATGATGATTAGTTGTTTTACTACCACCAAACTAGATATATGTAGGGGTGAGAGCACCATATGATTGAGCGATATCTTCCGAATAGGGTTGTTTGTCAGTTTGGGGAGGTGCAAGGTGCACCAAATGATGCACATGGAGCCATTTTTGCATGCCGAACATGAGAGATAGTGTGGGGGCAATGGATCCAGCCCTAGCAAGCTGTGATGATATCAGGCAGTTGGTGATGTAGTTGTGGGTGTATTTTGATGGTACCACATATGCAAGCACTACACAGGCCTACGATGCATACTTTTAGGCTCACACTCCCATCAAAATAACTTTACTAGTTGTGCCAGTGGCAAGCGGAGGATGGGTTAGAGGACCTTGGATTGGATAGGTGCCACAACAGCCATCTCAATAGCCCCAAGATGGACAGGACAAAGGAGGTGGGGCTAGCAGATAGGATGGGCATGATAGACAAGTGCCACCTCTAGTACCACTAGTGTGACAGAGGGCACCACAGTAGCCCCCACAAGGTCCTGATGCTAGGGACAGACAAATAGCAGTGCTACAGGTGCAGGTACAAGCACTAACAAGGCAATTGCAGCAGGCACAAGCCCAAATCCAGACCCTGATCCAAGAGAGGGATTAGGTGAGATAGGAGGCGGCGCAAGAGCACTAGTAGAGATAGGATGTCAACCTCAGCCTAGCACCAGAGATAGGTTAGAGACAGCAGATGAAGGTAGCAACGCAACAAGTGTAGGGATAGGCTACAGTCCCAATAGAGATGTACAAACCAGTGATGCAGGAGGCATCGTACTACATATTACTTTACTATAAAGCCTACCCACAAGAGCATCAGGAGCCAGATTTCTCCCATATTAGCTAGGTTGCTTTGAGCAGGTCTCGGGCAGGGGCCTTAAGTAGACCATCAGGATCCCACCATCAAAGTCGAGGCAACCGCCATAGCGACCACCAGAGCAAGGGGAGCTCAAGGCACCACTAGTGCCTTAGACACACTTTTTTTAATGTATAGCCTGATTTATGATGTGTATACATTTATTGGCTGAGTTTTGATTAGCCTCTTGTATATTCTGATGATGACATTATATATTTGATTCCGATTGTAATCATCACATTCAGTTTTTTGATATATATACATGAGATGACCTCGATGCGATTTATGATGTGATGTTATTTTATTTATGTTATGGATGGATACATTTAATGATTATGCTATGATGCTTTATGTTGTGATGCAATATTATCGATGTATGATGGATCTATGTGGATGCACTTTTATGTGATGGATGCAAATCTATTTTGTGTTCTGATGGATGATGGATGTAATGCAATGATATGTTCAATTTATTTTTTAATATATTTTCTATTTGTAATATGATGATGCAATATGTATGTATGCATGATGCAAAATGTGATGATTTTAATAATGTTTATGTGGTCATGTGATGGATGATAATGCAAATGTGATGTTTATGAGATGCTTAGAATAACCAATCTATAGTATGCTTTAATGATAATGCAATGATGGATGATGCTTTCTATTGTAATGATATGAATGATATGCAGTATGATGACGGTTTGTGGATGCGGGATGGATGCATATAGATTATTATTTTGAATGTCATGATACCATGTTTGTGTGTGGAGAAGATAGAAGAAAGAGGGATCAACCCTTGAGTTTGAGACGATGTAGAAGTCCAACAAGTCCATGAGTCATTAAGACTTTATTAGAGATGATGATGAGTGATGATGATGCATTGCTTATCAAGGATTAGGGACGTAAAGAGCATTACTTTCCTTATGTTTGATAACACACTAAGGCACGATGCATCAAGGTATAGAAAACTAGGATGGTGTTGTACCTAGTGAGATGGACTTTAACTTAACAATCAGATAGGAGTATCCTTGTTCACACCTGGTATATGAAACCTTGTTAAAGTGTATTTCAGACATTTCAAACATCTTGGACCAAAACATAAAAATGAAAAACCTCCAAATGTAATAGTCAACAAGGTATCCAAAACATCCTACACATCGAACAAGATTAGCATGACCAAGGTTATATTACAAGAATATCCAACAAGCACAACAGACAAAAGATAATGATCAATGCCCCATTCCTTTCTCTCTAAATCATTTTGATTAGACATCATTGAGAGATCATTGGAATGAGTGCAATAAGATAAATCAAAAGAAAAGATTAAGTACACAAACAAGTCAATGTTCTTCATACCTCTAGCCAAGACCAAACTACGATGATGTCTAATGTTGATGTCCATTGTAGGAAGGATGCATCCTAGGACATGATGTTATCAGATGATTTTGGGATTAACTGGATGATAGGCTATTGATACCAAGATTTGACCAACCTGTTTACCTACTAACCTAGACCTAAGACCCTGACGTTTGAGTTTTCACTTGCAATTTGCTAGAGTTGTCTTTGATTGTTTTGCCAAAGGTTGAAGGTGACGATTGATTTATTGTGAGTGGATGTTTATTGTAGATGAACATGAAATGGGATAGATGATTTTGGGTTTTTTAAATGTTTTTGGTATTTTTGAAATGTTTTGAGGCTATTTTGGGATTTTTGAGATATTTTACAAATGTTTTGATTTTCCAATTTTCTATTGTTTTTGTGTTTTATGAGATTTTGACCAAGAACCTACCCAAAGGACCTATCCTAGGGGCCTCGGGGGCTGATCAAAGATTAGCCTTGCCTACGTTATACATGCAGAGACCATGTAGTTCGACTGACACATATACGTTTATTGATGAGATATGAACAAATGGATTGTCAATTTATTGTGATGGACACCTAAAGGACTGACCTAATGTCTTAGGGATCAATCAAAGATTAGAATTTCCTACGTTCATGTTGGAAAAATAAGGAAAAACAAGTGAGAGGGGGGGTGAATCAGTTGTCATAGAATATTAAACTTTTTTAGACTTAACTTAATCTCAGATCTGATGAATGAACAATAAACCATAAACAATCAACACATCAGAAACACAGAGAACACCAAGATTTTTTATGTGGAACCCTATTAGGGGAAAAACCACGGTGGATTTTAGTCCATAATATTATACCTTGTTAAAAGTATAATGAGAATAGTAATGGGAATGCACATGCATTCAGGCACACTGCCTAGAGCTCACTGCTCAAATACAAGAGAGCTCACTGCCCAACAATGCACAATAATTTGGATTAGATCCAAAGGGTGTGAACAGAGAAAATAGCTTCTACACAAGCCTGATTATAGTTTTAGTTAAGCACAAAAAACCTTCTTCACACTTTGCTTATCCTTCTTCTCACTCTACTGTGCAATCAAATGAATAGATCAATATTTGCACATTTTCTCTTCTTTGGCTCTTCTCCACTTCAGAAACACACTAACTTTGCTCAAATAATCACTCTTATATATCTGCAACATGAAATACATCAACAACTTAGTCGGACAGAAATGTAAAACATATTTACAATGTCAGCCCAATTTTACAAATAAATTTTAATGTGAATCAAACACTGTCGGCTAATATTATGATGAGACCCAAAAAAATATCTTCGAGTGCACAAAACATTCAAATTTAAATCTTCAAGGATCTACAACACGTTACAACCATCATGTCATCCAAGAACATGAAAACCGGAACATACCTAGAAAAATATTCGACCATGAGCACACCGATCAACGCAGACATACAAGGATAGAGAATGATCTAGAAGCATCCACAAACAACAAGAACTAATAGAGAATCATCTGCAGCAACAAAAATTACTAGAATCACATAAACTTCAATCAGGAACACTGACAAAACCCATAGAAATACTGTTAGAACACAATTGTTCATAGCATGATCAAATCTTTATGCAGACCTCTGAAACTTCCGGTAGATGAACTAGATACTCTCAACAATAAACCCTTTAGTCCACGACAACTGGTCTTCAATGTACAAAACAAGACACCTTCATGATCTTCATTGCTCCACTGGCAACTTGCAACTCTTCTTTTAACAATTTTCTCAATATCCTCAAAATATATAGCCTTCAATACAATCAATGCTAATAGTGTTGACATCAATGACAACCACATATCAGCAACACAACCACAACATCCAACAATCTCCCCCTTTGGCATTGATGGCAACACATGATGTGAAAAATACCATCAACACAGCTACTCTTACTCCCCCTTTGGTTCAAACTCTTCTCCTTAATTTCTCCTCTCCCCCTAAAAATATTTTTCACATTGCTCTTCTCCCCCTAAAGGATTTTTCACATTTCTCTTCTCCCCCTTTGACATCAGTGCCAAAGATAAGCATTACCTTCTCACATACAAGCTCTGAACCACATATTTGCACATCTGACTACTCCCCCTAAGTAGCAACCATGGGAACATCAATCTGGATCAGGAAATATCTATGAAGCATACAGATTGATGCAAAGAAATGCATCTCTAGTTCATATCAGGAGGGGTAATCACCCCTAGCATCCCTTTGAGATACTCAAAGGTATCCTTCGGCAACGACTTAGTGAAAATGTCTGCAACCTGTTCTTTGGTAGGCACATACTCCAATATGACTTCTTTCTCTTTCAATTTCTCCCTCAAGAAGTGAAACTTGATTGATATATGCTTGGTCTTAGAGTGTAGCACTGGATTCTTTGATATGTTAATTGCACTTGAGTTGTCACAATATATGGCAATAGGTTCATCATATACTACTCTGATATCTTTCAACATCTGTTTCATCCACATCACTTGAGTATAGTTATTTGTAGTAGCAATATACTCTGCCTCAGCAGTAGATGGAGTGATAGGGAGGCTGCAGGAAGCAATCACAGATTCTTGTGCGAAGCTGCAGGAATCAATCACACTGTTTTCAGGTGCTGCAGGAAGCAATCACAGACTCATGCACTAGGTCTTGTCATAGACCTCCTTGGTGAAATTACTGTTCCACCCTAACCTATAGGAACTCTACCTTGTCTAAGTTCCCCTGGTTCTCCTGCCAACCTCACTATCTTGTCAAGTTTGTAACTATCAAGACAAATCTTGGTGCCATGACTCCTTTCTTCCTTAGCCTTTTATGCATCCAGAAGACTAATCCTCCCTCAATACATGAATGGATCTTGCAGGGGTGAGGGAATGTTTTCCAAAACTCCAAAACAACCTCCTAGGGTTCTTGAAATTTCACTTAGACTCCATCTTACCAACACTTGCATGAAGCCTATTCCATAGGTTTGGCCCTTGAGCCACTGTTTGGTCTTTGAACAAGGGTAAATTGCTTTTCCCTCCTAAACCCACCAAAGAAATGTGGTTCTTGGCTTAGTAAATGTGTTTCCCCTATCTAAACCTTCAATATTTCTAGGGTCTTGGCTCTGTCCAGGCCGTACTCTGCCCTCATGCAAACTCTGCCCAGAAAACTAGGGTTTCTAACTGTTCAGAACCAATTTTAGGACTGGTGAAAAGTTCTCCTCCTAAACAGATTGCTGGGATCTCCTCCTTGATACCATATGTGGCCAATACCTTCCCCTAAATTCTCCAAAAATAATTTTTTGAAAATCTTTTCTCCCCTACAAGAAATCCGCGTTGTTCTGCAGCCTTTCCTAGCCGGGCTCTCACTGGCTTGCCTAAGGCAAGGCTTTTCTCATAACTCCTACAACCAAAGAAAACCTAACACCTACCACTAAAATATGTATAGAGATGGAGCCTGACCATGTTCCCAACAATTCCATACTTCCTGGTATGGAGGGAATGCAGCCTAGAACTCCATTTTTACACAGTTCCAGTCAAAACAACAAATAAGGGAAAAACATAGAATTTACAAGAATGGATGAAAGCGATGGAAAAAACTATCAAATGTGCCAAAAAAAAACTTTCAGAGGCTTCTCTACATGCTAAAAAAACCTACAAATGCCTCTTTTAATTCATTTAGTTGCTATCATGCAAACAAGAACATAAAAAAATAGAAAAATAGGACAAGAATGTTGTTTTCTTCAATTTTTGGAAAAAATAGTACGTACAAAGAACTTATAACCCACCAAAAAGGTCATGGAATGCCTTAAATATTCCTCCCCAACAATTTAGGTTATTGGTTCGAGGCTTAGATGACCTAAAAATAACTTTTGTAAAACCCGCTGTGTTTTCAGACATTTAACAATTTTTGCCAACCTAGCAATATGATGTTGTAAAATTATTTAATACTTGTAACCTTCTCTCCCAAAGTTAAAAAAAACCATAAGCACCTAAAATAATGGTCAACATGACCTTATGATAGCACAACAAAATTAAAGAACTCAAAAACAAAATAGTCCTTTTTATCAGGTGCTCCTGCACCATTCTCCCCCTCTCAGCTTAAACAACTAAGGAACTTTAGGAGAGATTAGAGACATATCAATGCCTTTCTTCTTAAAATCTACTTCTTCTACCTAGGTAGCTTCAGATTCATGCTTATCCTTCCATTTGACAAGATGCTCCATGTACACCTTGTGCCTTGTAGTCTTCTTCACTATTGACTCCAAGATCTTCTCTGCTTGTAGCTTGTCTGGAGTTGGTATGGACATGTTTCTGATGTCCTTGAAGACCTCCTAACTGTCCTGATCCTCATCCTTGACTGTCCCTTTATATTTGATCAAATCAGCAACATTGAAAACTGGAGAGATGCCCAAATCTGATGGTAACTCCACCTTATATGCATTCTTGCCATATTTGGCCAATACCTTGCATGGACCCACTCTTTTCATCTATAACTTGGTTGCTATGCCCTTCCAAAATCTGGATTTATTGAGGTGGACCATAACATAGTCCCCAACTACAAATTGTACATCCTTCCTTGACAAATCAACATTCTCCTTCAACTTTTGGGTTGCTGCTGTAACTGTCTTCTTGACCTGCTCATGAATCTCCTTCATGGTCTGAGTGAAGTCTTCAGCATGTCCACTCCTATTCTCCATTGATCCAAGGTCTCTGAGTTCAAAAATTCCTCTTGGGTGCATCCCATACACAACCTCAAAAGGACTTTTCCCTGTAGTTCTATTGACACTGTCATTATAAGCATATTCAGCTTGAGAAATAACCATATCCCAGGTTTGTCCATATTCCTTTGTCAAGCACCTCAGAAGATTACCTAGCACTCTGTTAACCACCTCTGTTTGACCATCGGTTTGAGGATGGTAAGCTGATCCAAAAGATAGGTTTGTACCCAATCTGCTCCATAGAGTCTTCCAAAAATGACTCATGAACTTCACATCTCTGTTTGAAACAATGCTTAGAGGCAAGCCATGGATCCTTACAACCCCCTTGAAGAAAAGGTGAGCTATGTAGCTGCGTAACTATGCAGTTTGCGCGTGCTAAAGTGACTGCCTTTACTAAATCGCTTCAAATACAACAAAAATAATCGGTTAAAACCAGGCCTTTGGTCTTAGGAAGCATCTATTTGATAAAATCCATGCTCACATTAATCTCATGGTCTATTAGGAATGGGTAAAGGCTGATACAAACCAGCATTGCTAGCTCCCCCTTTGGCTTTCATGCAAACAACACACTGCTCCACATATTTCCTAACATCTCTTGCTAACTTAGGCCAGTAATAGAACCTTTGTACCAGCTCTAAAGTTTTATTTATTCCAAAATGCCCACTAAGACTGCCATTATGTTTCTCTTGAATCAGATTTTCCCTCATTGACCCTCTTGGGACACATAACAGATTACCCTTAAATAACAGTCCATTTTGCAAAGTATACTCAACATACTAACTATGAAAATGATTTGCAAAATCAGAGCATACCTTGTAGGCTTCTGAGAAATCTTCATCCTCACCATGGAGGTCTTTGAAACTCTCTAATCCAATGCTTTTCAGCTGTATCTCTCGGACTGTCAGCAACCTTCTGCTTAATGCATCTACCACCTTGTTCATTTGTCCCTTCTTATGCTTGATGGTAAAAGTGAAAGCTTAGATGTATTCCATCCATTTCAAATGTCTATTACTCAACTTCTCTTGGGTGTTGATGTAACTGAGTGCCTGGTTGTCTGTGAAGACCACAAACTCTTTGGGTAACAAATAATGCCTCCACTTCCTAAGGGACTACACTAAAGCATATAATTCTAGATCATAGGTAGAGTACTTTTGCTTGGCTTCATTGAGCTTTTCACTAAAGAAGGCTATAGGTCTACCTTCTTGACTAAGTACTCCTCCTACAGCTACTCCACTTGCATCACACTCAACTGCGAACAACTTGTCAAAACTAGGCAACAACAAAATTGGTTGAGTTTCCACTTCTTGTTTCAGTTTTTCAAACCCTTTATCAGCCTCTTGAGTCCACTTAAACTTTGTTTTTAAACCACCTTTAATAGTATCTAGGACTGGTGCACATATACCACTGAAATTCCTTATGAATTTTCTATAAAATTGGGCTAATCCATGGAAACTTCTTACCTCTGTTGTTGTGGTTGGTGTAGGCCAGTTTAGGATGGCTTCCACCTTGCTTGGATCCATCTTTAACATTCCTTGGGATACTGCAAAGCCTAGATACACAAGTTCCTGCTTGAAGAACTCACACTTCTCTAGATTGATTGCCAACTTCTCTTCTTGCAACCTTTTAAGAACCATCTCCACATGTTTCAAATGTTCTTCTGCTGTCTTACTGAAAATCAGTATGTCATCAAGATAGACTACTACAAAGATCCCTGTGAAATCCTTAAGCACTTCATTCATTAGTCTCTTGAACCTGCTAGGGGAATTTGAGAGGCCAAATGGCATCACTTTCCACTCATACAAGCCATCATTTGTCTTAAAATTTGTCTTCCATTCATCACCCTCCTTGATTCTGATTTGATGATAACTGCTCTTAAGATCCAGCTTGGTGAAGAATTTTGCACCTCCAAGACAATCCATCAAGTCTTCAATTCTAGGAATAGGAAACCTATACCTAATTATGATTCTATTAATTGCTCTAGAATCAGTGCATAATCTCCACTTACCTCCTTTTTTTGTTGCCAAAACCACTGGGACTGCACATGGGTTGATACTCTTTTGAATCAAACCTTGACCCAACAATTCTTCCACTTGCCTAGCCACCTCTTGGTTCTGCTCAAAAGTAAGCTTGTATGCTACTTTGTTAGGCAATGAGGCTCTAGGTATGAAGTCAATTTGATGAATTATTGCTCTCTTTGGTGGTAAAGTTGTTGGTGTACCATCACTCACTATGCTCTTGTACTTATCAAGCAACCTTTGGACTGCTTCTGGTAAGACTGTCCTTTCAACCTTTTCCTCCTCTGTGGGTTGCATCATGATCACATACCCTTCATTCCCTTGGTGTAGATCCTTGATGAACTCCTTACCACTGCTCAACATGATGTTAGGTACCTTTGACTGCCCTTCATCTTCCTCTGTCAATGACCGCAGTTTGAAGGTTCTTCCATCCTTCTTGAATGAAACGGTGTTCTCTTTCCCATCATAAATGGCACTCCTATCATATTGCCAAGGTTTGCCTAGTAGTAGATGGCATGCATCCATGGGTAATACATCACAAACCAGCTTGTCTTTATAGCCTCCAATTGAAAATTCCACTATTACTTGTTCATTCACCAAAACACTCTACCCTTTATTCAGCCATGTGACCTTGTAGGGGTTATTATGAGGTACCTTCTCCAATTTTAGCTTTGTTACTACCTCCTCTGAGATTATATTATCTGTTGAACTAGAATCTACAATGACTTTGCACACTTTTCCAAGTATCTTGCACCTTACTCTAAAAAGAGCTCTTCTTTGCTTAGGTTCCTCTTTGACTGGCTGCCTGATCAGAACTCTGTTAAACATCAAATTCTCTCCAATTTTAGACTCTATATGACTGATCTCATATGCTTTAGGACTCATGGTGTCCTCTTGTGCATAGGCCACTCTCTTTTCATTGCTAGAAGAGGATGCTTTCTCCGGGCACCTATAAGCAGGGTGACCTAGTTGGTTACAATGATAACACTCCATGTTTGCAAAGTAAGAATTACTCCTACCTGCTCCTCTTACTCTGTTTGAACCTCCTTGAGGTCCTCTTCCTCTGTTAAATCCTCCTCTTGAAGATGTTTCACCTCCATGCTCAGTGAGCTTAGATTCTCCTTGATTCCTTTGATCATTACCTCTACCTTGGTAACCACCACACTGTCCTCTTTGATCTCTGCCTTTGCCTCTACCCTTAGAAGACTGATCTTGCTTCCTCTTATTCATTTCCTCAATCTTTATAGCCAACTAATAGCATTGGTGTACTATTTTAGGACTCAAAAGAGCCATCTCTTCTTGAATGTTCCACTTCAAGCCATTAAGGTATCTAGCCACCTTTAGGCTCTCATCCTCTATCATGTTAGATCTTAAAAAAAGCTTCTGAAACTCTTCAGTATAGTTTTTGACATCTTGGTCTTTCTGCCTTAGACTTTGCCTCTTCTTGTGAAGCTGAATCTCATAATCATCTGGCATGTAGGCTTCCTTCACCTTAGCAACCATTCCTTTCCAAGTTGATATGGGCTGCTTGCCTTCTTTTTCCCTTTCTGTCTGAACAAACTTCCACCATGTCAAGGTTGATCCTCTCAATCTTGACTTAGCAACCTTCACCTTTTGTGCTTTAGTAACTCCATCACACTCAAAGTGATTCTCCATGCCTTCTATCCAATCCATGACCAAATCAGGATCCATCTTTCCACTGAACAGTGGTATGCCCTCAAGTCCTTTTCCACTCAAGGCTTTCAATTCCTTCAAGAAAGGCTCCTCCTCCAAAACAGGGTCAGGTATAGGGACCTTGTCCTCCTCTACAATCTCTTCTTCCTTTGGTACCGTTCCTTCCAACCTTGCATCATTCAATGCTTTCTCAAGTTGCTCTATCCTTTCTTTTAACAACTTGTTGTCCTCCTCTTGTCCTTCAACCATCTTGGCTAACTGTGCATTTGTCACCATGGCGGGGGTTTCACTTGACTCAACTTCTGACATATAAGCTGCTTCCCAAATCTTTTGCTAAGATCTGATACCAATCTGATAGGGAGGCTGCAGGAATCAATCACACTATTTTCAGGTGCTGCAGGAAGCAATCACAGACTCCTGCACTAGGTCTTGTCATAGACCTCCTTGGTGAAATTGTTGTTCCACCCTAACCTATAGGAACTCTACCTTGTCTAAGTTCCCCTGGTTCTCCTACCAACCTCACTATCTTGTCAAGTTTGTAACTACCAAGACAAATCTTGGTGCCATGACTCCTTTCTTCCTTAGCCTTTTATGCATCTAGAAGACTAATCCTCCCTCAATACATGAATGGATCTTGCAAGGGTGAGGGAATGTTTTCCAAAACTCCAAAACAACCTCCTAGGGTTCTTGAAATTTCACTTAGACTCCATCTTACCAACACTTGCATGAAGCCTATTCCATAGGTTTGGCCCTTGAGCCACTGTTTGGTCTCTAAACAGGGGTAAATTGCTTTTCCCTCCTAAACCCACCAAAGAAACATGGTTCTTGGCTTAGGAAATGTGTTTCCCCTGTCTACACCTTCAATATTTCTAGGCCTGGCCTGCCTAGGGGTCAGTGACCATGCAAACTCACTCGGGAAAACTAGGGGCTTTAACCTGCTCATAACCGGGCCAGGGGCTTGTGAAAGTTCTCCTCCCTAAACTGGACAGTTGGGCTCTCCTCCTGGTACCATGTGGCCAAGACTCTAAATCTCCAAAAATAATTTTTTGAAAATATTTTCTCCCCTGCAAGAAATATGCGCTATTCTGTAGCCTTTCCTAGCCGGGCTCTCACTGGCTCACCTAGGGCAAGGCTTTTCTCATAACTCCTGCAACCAAAGAAAACCTAACACCTACCACTAAAACATGTACAGAGATGGAGCCTGACCATGTTCCCAAAAATTCCATACTTCCTGGTACGGAGGGAATGCAGCCTAGAACTCCATTTTTACACAGTTCCAATCAAAACAACAAATAAGGGAAAAACACAAAATTTACAAGAATGGATGAAAGCGATGGAAAAAACTATCAAATGTGCCAAAAAAAAACTTCCAGAGGCTTCTCTACATGCTAAAAAAACCTACAAAATGCCTCTTTTAATTCATTTAGCTACTGCCATGCAAACAAGAACAGAAAAAAAAAATAGAAAAATAGGACAAGAATGTTGTTTTCTTCAATTTTTGGAAAAACAATCCGTACAAAGAACTTATAACCCACCAAAAAGGTCGTGGAATGCCTTAAATATTCCTCCCCAATAATTTAGGTTCTTGGGTCGAGGCTTAGATGACCTAAAAATAACTTTTGTAAAAC
>VDFB02281492.1:753955336-754478154 GCA_007258455.2 Sequoia sempervirens
TTTTCAATGATAGTGAATAGGCATACATGCTAAATTCGTGGAGCATCTCCCCAGGGAATTATAGAGAAAAAGAAAAGATGACAGTGATATCAACAATTTGAGTATCATGAAATCAGTAGGTGTTATTTAAATAAAACAACTAGGTGCTATTTAAAGCTATTGAAAGCCCCAAAATTTCCTAATATTGGGTGAATTCAAATGAAAGACAACATGTGTTGTAGTTGCAAGTGATCATAGCATAATCAAAGCAGTAGGCTACCAAAATAGAGAAAGGAATTAACATAATGCAAATTAATTGTTTAAATACATTCATATTCATCTTTGCCTCTTATAGCTATTAAAACAATATGACATGATGGAGATGTGTAAATCACATGTCTATATTGTCATTTATCACTATGTTAATGGAAAGTTTTAGATCATGAAAAAGAGGGGTAAAGCTTTAGAAATCAATGTATGATGCTTGATTCATAGAAAAATATAAATCATAGAAAGCACAAAACCCTCGGCTTAGGTTTTTGAAGGTAGAATAAGCTTCAAAAGGTTCCAATGAATCATGTTTGTATAGTTCAAAGGTTTCAAACTCCTGCAAGCACAAATGGAAAATATGCATAGAGTCTTAACATAGAGAAGCCTCAAAGCCACAGCCATTAAGTACAGGCCCATAATATATATAAAGAGCAATGGGCCATGAAACCCATAGCCAAGCAAAAGGGAATTGAGCATATGGATCTTCCAGAAGAGACAAAGGAAGAGAATTTTCAACTGAAGGTTATAAGGTAAGTAGCTCAGCTATAGCCATATACAAATAGAGTACATTTATAGAGAAACCCATAAGAGAATGCGTAAGGCCACAGCCATTCCAAGTTTCAAAGAAAATAGGAGAAATATTTTGCATTGTATTCCTACAGAAAATCAATAATGCAGATAGAGTTTTTTTTTTAAACCTAAAAAATGAGCAAACCTTCAGAAGCATAATACCCAGAAGCATGAAAATCCCTATGAGAAAATGTTTGGCGGCCTATGAAAATATATGGTAACTATTTTAAGCAAAGACCAAACTTTGAAAAGTGAAGATACAGACCCTTTATGGGTAAGAAATTTAAATATTTCTAAGAGAAACAATGAGTCCACGGCCTATAAGGAAAATGGATGGCTACTATAAAACAAGGCACCGAATCATGATAAATACAAAACAAAGAAACAAAGGAGGATTTACCCTATGGTAGAAGGCCCTTAAGAAAATAATGAAGTCGTGACCATGGGAGGTGTATTAAATACACAAAAGGTGCAAGGTAAATGGCCTGAATGCATTTAGAAAAAAATATCATGCTAAGCAAATGCATATTAAGAACAGAGGGAAAGAATGCATAAAACAATAGAGAATGTTTACCTTAGTAGCAAAATATTCCTCTGTCTGAAATACACAAATAGAATCTCTTGTTTTTCTAGGTCTTTCAAAAGACCTCAAGAAAAATCTTCCATCGAACCTCAAAACCCTCCTAGCAGCGAACTTCTCTAGTTTTCCAAAAGGCTCTGTTTAAAATGAATGATTTCAACATTTTTTTTGTGTTACTTTTGTGTCTAGGGTTCCAAACCTTAAAATGCCAACTTTACTATTGTGAAGTATTAATTCAACTGTGGCCATATATTTCTCAATTTTGGCTTATACCTTCATTCATTTGGAAACTAAGTTGCTCCCGAAGCCTTCTGAATTGAGCTTTTATAAATTATTCTTCTTTTAAGAATAAATCATTGAAATAGCTGAGATTTTTACTTTTTTGCAAACAATTTTATTGTAAAATAATATGACTTAAGAGGTGTTTTTATAAACCCTTAGGTCTTATTATTATCTTTTAAAATGCACTTAATGGTAAGTCAATTCAAGAGAGTGTTAAAAGCATGTTTATTGATTTTGAGAGAATATAGGGGAGTTGAGAGAAGTTAGCAAACATTAGAAGGGAATATAGGTGTGATAGGGTGGAAATACTTGTTAGAAAATGAACAACAAGCAAAAAACAAAAAAGAGTAGTGCAAATAACAACTAAAAACACCCTACACCTCAATATTAGCCTAAAGATTAACTAAACTAAGCAAAATGAAAGATTTCATCTTGTTGTAGTTGTCCCTTTGGTTGGCCCTTCGATCTTCGATATTGTATGCTCCTTGGATGGAAAGAGATGCAAGCTATGAGGTGAGATGAGGATGGAAAAATGAATAAAAAATAGATCCAAATGTGAGAAATTGGCTAAGTATGGCTCAAGAAAAAAAATTGCAAGAGTTTGGCTAGCATAAATGATCTCCCTCAAAATGAGAGAAAAGAGGGGGTATTTATAGAGAATTTGGAATTCTCTAAATAATGGATGGTTGGGATTGAGCCACCAAGATCAAGATGTAGGGCTAAGGTGAGTTGAGAAGTCACAAGCCCTCACATCTTGACATGTGGCATGTGAAGTGGCTTGTAAGAGATGATGTGTACATGAGGTGGAAAAAGAGTACATGGGCATGGAGGTAGTACATAGTACCTTGGGATTGGGATAAGATTTCTTCATAAAAGAGGTCTTTGTCCCCATGTGGGTGAAAGGACATGTGAGAAATTAAAAAATCCTCAAATATCCACATGGGGATGAGAGAAGAAATTTAAAATTTCTTGGAATGCATTGGGGGATTAAATGTGAATTAAAAATTCACATGGGGAATGGAGTGCCTTCTCAAAAAAGAAAAAAACATTTAATAGGGTTGACTTAGGACACATGACATGGAGATTAGGTTGACCTAATTAAGTGATTAAGGTTGTGCAAGTACCTAATTAGACAAATTAATGACATATTAGAAGAGGGTTAGATTTCACATGTGACTTGATGTGACAAGTCAAATATCACATGGGGAAGAGTAAAAGGAATTTAATATTCCTTGGATTGATAAAATGAATTAAAAATTCTTGGAGAGGTTGATTAAGCTAGTTAATGAAGGATTAGAGGAGGGTTAGCTGGCTAAGAGAGATTAGAGGCCAACTTGTAAAAGTTGGAGGATGTGACACATCCTAATCAAGGATTACGCATGTGCACATCCCTAATGATGAGATTAGGAGAATAATTAGGATTAAGAAAGAGATGTGACATAAGAGGAATTAAATAAATATCATATTTATTTAATTCATTTGATGAAAAGGAGGATTAAAGAGATAAGGTATTTATTTATTAATTAAATACCATATTTATTTAATTCATTTGATGAAAAGGAGGATTAAAGAAATAAGGTATTTATTTATTTGGCAGAATTAAGGATATTAATTAAATAATAACAGTATTACTTAATTAATGCAAATAAGAGGATGCTTAGATGAAAGGGGATAAATTTGGATAAATTAAGTGTCCAAATTTAGGTGTCTACATTTTTCCCTCTTTGAGATGGTGTTACGAAGTAGCATCATTTCAAAGAATATTAAAACATAGAACCTAGAAGAATATGGTTAGATTGGGAAAGATGCCCCAGTCATTCAAAAGAGTGACTAGGAAGGGTAAAAAAAATGAAAATTAGGGATGAAGGATGCCCCCTCGAGAGGACATGTGGGTTCAAGAGAACATGGGTGTGCTCTCGAAATGGAGGAGATGATGCAAGGGGGGATGAAGAAGATGATGCAAAGTGATGGACAAGATGGGAGGATAAGCGATAGGAGATGGATGAAGCACAAATAGATTTGAGGACAAATATGATGTTGCCCCAGTCAAGGTACAAGCTAAAAGGGGTTGATGATGGATGGAGTGTTGTCAATGAGGGAATGAGAGATCCTGAAACAACATGAAGATAGGGAAGGATATATCCCAATGAGTGGTATTGATGAGGGAAGGATACATCTCAAAACACCACTAAAGGATAGGGAAGAATACCTCCCGATGATGATAATGATGATGATGAGGATGATTAGATCAAGGCTTGTAACAAGATTGGGAACAAGACCAAGGATATGATTAGATGATTTGTGCTAGATTGAAGGGGGAGGATTGGATTGGGATGTGAGATAGATGAAAGGAATAAAAATGATGATGGACAAGATTCTTAGAATGAAGGGATGGGGGATGTATGCAAGATGATGGAATGAAAAAAAATGAGATGCAATCCTAATGCAATTTGCCATCTTTGAAGCACTGATTTTTTCTATAGCATAAGACACAAAATGCCAAGGTATAAAGAACCAAGGTCGATTAGTGTCTAATGCATGAAACAAACACATCAAACAAGAAGGCTATCCCAACACCCCAAAGTCGTGATGACCTTGGTCGGGCTAGGTATTGGGATAACCACAAGCACACAAGGATGTCTCAGCATAACACGAGACCTTAGGGATCTTGGTGGGTACTACGTGGGACAACCAAGAAGATAGCAACAAAGAAAAGATCAAGATACGATCCTATGTTGACTAGTCAAAGCACACCATGATATGATGGATCAAGGCGACCATGACAAGTGATGATAGGGAGCTCAAATGATAAACAAAAGCCAAAAGCATCAAAAGATCACAATCAATTTCAAATGTCCTTTGCCATAGGATCAAGGGGATGGATGGGATTGATGAGGTTTGTTAGGAAGGATGCATCCTGTTGAGACCTATGATGGATACTAAACTAAAAGATCGATATGACACAGGATATTCAGAACTGATTGGATTTGATGATACAAGTCAATTTTGTTTGTTAAGAACCAGCTAGATTAAGGGCATAGCTTGATGACAAGACATAAGAGACATGACACAAGATAGGAGACAAACACATCCTAGCGACCTAGGGGCTTGGGGGCCGATCAAAGATTAGCCTTTCCTACATGAAAGCGTAGAGCCCTTGTAGTTTGATAAAAGGTTGACGACAGACCATGATGGGGACTTTGATGGATGATAAAGATAGGATGGAGAAAATGAGCAAAGTGGACAATGAAGATCGATGATAGACGATAAAGGAGCAGACGGACAAAGTAGAAAGACCGATGATAGGCGATAAAGGAACCCTGGGGGTGGATCAAATGATCGACCTTGCCTACGTGAAAGCACAGGGGCAATGTAGTTCGACGAAAGGACCAAAGACAAACGATGGATAAAGGATGATGAGATAACCCTAGATAAGGGGATAAAATGATTGGACCGACATGATGGGATAGGATAGACCTGCTAGATTGGATTGGAGGATGGTGACTACACAAAGCTCAGGGATGGGATAGTTTTTCAAATCATCAAAGATGAAGTGGGAGGATGATGAGATGGATAGATGGATGATGAGAAAGGAGAGGAGATTAAAAAAGTGCAAAAGAAGCAGAAGTGATGATGATAAGATAGATGGCATTGGATTGTGTGGGGAGTAGCCTATAGCTAGATACCAATGACAAGGGATTATGAGATGGGATGAGGATAGAGGATGGGGGGAGGAAAAGGATTTTTTGGATGGATCGGATAGAGGGATAAGGATTTGGATGAGGAAGAGGTTACCAGATGGATAGATGAAAAGGGAGGATATGATGGAAGGATAGGAAAATAAGGATGGGGAGATGGATATAACAATTGTTTGGAGGGATAAAAGATAAGGATGGGGAGATGGATATAAAGATAAGGAGATGAGGATAGGGAAATGGAAGGGATTGCTCTGATGGAATGAATGATGTCTCCAAGGACTATATCACAAAGGAAGATAGATTCCCCCACTCTAGATATGTCATGTGCGAGGAGGCATGAAGGATGGATAGGCAAATAAAGGAGTGAGATGGATGAAGATAGGATGCATGGATAAGGAAGGGAGATTGAGGGTAGCATGACGGGTGGATAAGGAAGGTAGATGAGTGCGAATGAGTAGGATAGTGTGCGGATGAGGGGAATGTACGCTAAGAGGTGTCCAAATCATGTTGATATGTTTTCCCCTATCGTTATCAAGATCACAAGGAGGATGGAAGTATTGGGATAAACAAGATATGCCTAACAAGATGTGTAAGATAGGTAGGATGGAGGGGATGAATGAAAAGGATGTATAGGAGGAAGATGGGTGCATAGCTGGAAGCATAGCGGATGGAGGGAATGCATATCAAGAAGTTTCCCTCAAGTGCAAAGGGGGATTTACGCATGACGCCTATTTTCCAGGTTTTCATCATGGTACTTATCCAAGGCACTTGTTTGCCAAGTTTTCACCATTGGATGAATTATTTCTCTTTACTCTTTTATTTTATTTTTTTCTGATTTTTATTTGTTTTAGATTTTCTTGACTTTTTTGGATTTTTTTGACTTTTTGGATAAGGATAGGGAGGTGAATAAGTGGATTTGGAAGACATGCGATGAGGATATGGATGAAGGACTCAAGAATCAAGTTCTATATAAGGTATTAAGAGCCCATGTTCGAATTGACTGTTGGATGTTGGTACAACCTTATTAGGATAAATGGATTATGCAAGAGGATGAAATAGAGGGATTTGAGAGGGGAGATGCATGGGATAATGGGTGGGAGGTTGGAAAGTGTATGGATGGAATGATGGGGTGGATATGTGATGGGGAGATGTGTTCAGGACCAACATTAGCACATGTGGTGGTGGATGTGAAAAGATAAGAGGATGAATGGATGGAGAATGCAGGAATAATGGAGGAGATGGGATAGTGAGTTTTGGGACATAAGGACCCAAAACAGACTTAGGAGATAAAAGGGGGGTATGGTTAGCTTTTGGATTAGAAACTTTGGATGTTGTTACATATTTTTCTTTTGAAGATATTGCATCTTTTTTCTTTGGGATCCACATGGTTTTGATTTTTCCTTTGGTGGGCCTTTGTGGCCTATGGATTTGATTTGGATTTAGATTTTTCTTCTCTTCAACATGTCTTTTAGAGGGAACATGGGGAGCTTTAGATTCATGTGGATGTTTTTATTTATGTATTTTTACTTTAGCATCCAAAGTGCTTTTAGTAGCAATGGGATGGGTGTGAGGAGATGGATGATGTGGAGTAATGGAGGTAGGATTATGAGGATTACTTGGAGATGGAGAATGTGTAGGTATGTGCCTTTGTTGATCCTAATTAGGGGACATGCGAGAGGGATGTTTATAATGGATGACATGGATAGGTGTTGGATGGATGAAAGGATGAGATGGAGGAGGTGATTTTGGGATATACGGACCCAAAGTAGATGGAGTGGGTGGAGGGACATAAGAACCCAAGATGGATGGAGTAGATGAAGGATGGGAGATGGTGGATGCAAGAATGTAAGGACCCAAAATGGATGGAGTAGATGAAGGAGGAATGTAGATGGTTGTCTTGAGGTGATACGATAGATGAGGAGGAATGGCAGTTTATGATCTGGTGGAGCGATGGGAAGAGCTGACATTTCTTTTGGAAAAGGCTCGTTGAGGACATCTAGAGGTTGTACCAACATCTTTAGATTGTGAGTCTTGAGAAATAGGTACAAGACCTTGCATGCAGATTTGTTCTTTGACTTGGATGGGCTCTAAAATACCTTGCTCATGAAGGCCTAGACCTTTTCCTTGATAGTTCATTTTCTTGAGCATGTGATCCATGATAGGATTTGTGTTATTCTGAAAACATGATGCGAGTCCATTATTAGGTGGAGGATAATGGGTGGTATGTACACTATTTTTTTCTTCTGCGAGGAGGCCACCATGGAAGAATGTGAGAGTACCAAGGGGATATGCAAGTGGTGTGGGGATAGGAGGTTTAGGCGATTATGGGGGATCATGAGAGGGAGATGATGGGATAGCAGCATTTGGATGGGTGGTATCAGGAGAGGGATTAGTGGATATGATAGGATTTGGACTTGTGGTAGTGGGCTCATGCGATGGAGATGGAGATGGAGTGGTGGAATCTTGAAAGACAAGGGGATCATGGGATGGAATGGATGGGGGACCGTGATCTTGAGGTGGACTAGATGGGATGGTAGGATCTTGATCTAGAGAAGGGGATATGTGGCATGCTTTGGATTAGGCTCTTGGCATGACTCATCTTTTGTGGATGGCAGGATGACAAAGTGTTGGAGAGAGTCTTCAAGTTGGGGAGATGGAAGGATAGAGGATTTGAGCCATTCATTGGAATGGATTTTGATAATACTAGGAGTGGGAGGAATGGATGGGACTTGTGTGTCGTCGCTAGGAGTGGGAAGAGTGGCATGGACTTGTGTGTCGTTGATGGGTTCAACGGCTCTTAGAGTAGGAAGAGGGTATTCAATGGATTTGGTAGATGTGATGGTATGAGATGGGAGCTCAGTGGATTTAGAGGGTGTGATGGTTTCGACAATTTGAGTGGTGCTAGGGGTGGTATCATCAATGATAGGTGTTGGGTGGAGAAGGGTCTCGTCACCAATGACCGTGGATGATGGGTTGGGATGGCATGATTCTGCAACTTCAAGGTGTGGAGTGGGAGATGTTTTCTTTGTTATAAGTCCTTGGAGAACTTCTAGAGTGAGAAACTTCAATACTCTAGGCTGAGATGGCATGGTAGGAATAGATGAAGGATTATGGATTGGCGGGGGATTAGGACTAGGGATTGGGGGACTAGGATTAGATGGGGGAATGGGATTAGATGCAAGACTAGGAATAGATGGGGGATTAAGATTAGATGAAGGGTTAAGATAGGGGGATTGGAATGGTGAATTAGGACATGAGGATGCAAGTGGTGGATTTTACTAAGGGTATTGGGATAGTGGATTAGGATGGGAAGATTGAGGGGGTGGATTGAGATAGGGAAATGTGGATGTCGGATTAGGATAAGAAGATGTGGATGTTAGATTAGGATAGGTTGGTGTGAATGTAGGATGAAGGTGAGCAAATTGGTATGGAATATTAGGGTAGTGGGTATATGCAGATGAAGGATTGAGATAGGAGGATGTGGATGGGGGATTAGGATAGGGGTATTGTGATGGAAAACTAGGATAAGAGGATGTTGGTGTTGGATAAGAGGATGATGTAGATGAAGGATATGATGGATGTGATGGATATCCCTTGTCAAAGGTAGCATAGGGATCATGATTAGGAACGGATGAAGACATAATAGGATAACTCAAAGGGGTGATTGGATTTTGGAAAGCGGGTGGAGAAAACTTACTAGCAATGATAGTGTCAAGGGGATCTATGTCACATTCTTCTTTATCGACAAGACTTTCATTATCGTTGTTGACGTAATTAGGGTTTCCCTTGACCACTATTGATGGAGGATAAGGATTCATGATGATGAAAGGATAAAGAGAATGGTTTAAATATTTTGGATGGGAAGTAACTAAAGCTCAAATCGAGATTTAGGTCAAGCTCAAATCAGGATTGGATTAAAGCTCGGACTAGGATGATCAGATGGTGTGATGGGATTGATTCTACTGATCGGATTTGATTATCAAAGGATGATTACGACACCGAATCTGCTTCGAGATGGAAGTAGATTGATTGGGTCGAAGGTGATTGGATAGGGATGCAATTGGATCGGATTGGATAAGATCGATTGATGATTGATAAGATTGACTAATGGATTGGATAGGATGATGAAAGGGATTGAAAAAAAAACCCATTCAGAGATTACCCTAGGTGACGTAGGATATTGATTGATCGTATTAAAGGATAAATGAATGATTGCAACACCGAATCCACTTTGAGATTGAAAATGGATTGACTGGGCCGATGACGATGATTGACTTAAGACGGATGACAATCCTAAGCGAATGTTGATGATGATGATAAGATCAGACACTTAGGTCAATTCAGATAATAACCTAAAATGAAGTTTAGAGGATTTGGATGGGGAAAATGATGATTCAATTGGAGAAATGGATGATGGAAATGGACAAATGATCGCTCGGAACGAGAGAAGGAGGTTCGGAATAGGTGAAAGATTACTTGGAACGTGTAAATAGATGATCAAGAGGGATGAACGACCACTCACAATGAGTAAATGACCGCTCACAATGAATGAATGATTCTTGGAATGAGAATATGAAGGTTTTGGAATAGATGAAAGATTACTCAGAACGAGTAAACGATTGATCGGGACTATTGAACGAGAGTTTGAAATGACAGAAGGAGGTTCAGAATGGATGGACGTTTACTCAAAACGAGTGAACGGATGATTAGAATGGATGAATATGAAAAAATTGAAGAAGATGGAGGGAGGGATCTTAAAATTTGTTTCAATATCCAAAGATCTTGACTATAGATGGACTAAAGCTCAAATTAGGGTTTTGGTTAAGCTCATATTGGCATTAGATTAAAGCTTGGATTAGGATTGGATTGAAGCCTAGAATGATTGGAGGATGTGATGGGATTGATTCTACACCAAGTTCTGGGGTTTGAAGGACGTAAGGTGATGACAATCAAATTTTTCTAGATTTGGCAATTTTCAAAATTTGTCAAATTTTGCCATTTTAGGAAACTTTACAGACATACTTTTGAGAGTCTAGTTTTTTCCCAAAAAATACCCAAAACTAAGATAGGATGAACTGCCAACTAACATCCCAAACTTGAGATAGGCATTTCGAGTTATTCACGAAAATGATTTTTCAAAAACTAAAAAAAAACACTAAATTGTGATTTTGAGGGGTCAAGATGAAAGTTTGAGGCCTCAAAAATGTGGAAAAATGGGGTCCACCCAATTCTTAAGGATCCACATGCCACCTCATAATGCAACCACCCATAAAATTTCAGCTCAAACAAACACCTGAGTCAAAAGTTATGGCCTCCGGAAGTTTTGGCACAAAAATCAAAATTCTCGAAATGAAGTCTAGGTGATTGGGATGGATGATCAGATGTTGGATATGGACTCTAATGATGTTCTAAGTAGCACTTATATGATTTTGGTGATGAAACAATGACTTACAGAACAGTGTTGATGATGGGCAAACGGGTGCTCGGAATGACTGAGCGAGGGGTGAAATGATGAAACGGATGATGAAACTAACTATTCAGTGGTCAAATTCGCCTATCCAAAGGTCAGGTTCGCCTGTCTGGAGGGAAAGTTCACCTGTCCAGAGGTCAAATTCGCCTATCCAGAGGTCAAATTTGCCTATCCAGTGGTCAAATTCGCCTGTCTAGAGGTCAAATTCACCTGTCCAGAGGTCAAATTTGCTTGTCTAGAGGTCAAATTCGCCTGTCTAAGGGAAAATTCGCCTATCTAGAGGTCAAATTCCCCTGTCTAAGGGAAAATTCGCTTGTCCAGAGGTCAAATTCGCCTGTCCAGAGGTCAAATTCACCTGTCCAGAGGTCAAATTTGCCTATCTGGAGGACAAATTCACTTGTTTAGAGGGCAAGTTTGCCTATCTGGATGGCAAGTTTGCCTGTTTGGAAGGCAAGTTTTCCTATGGAGCAAAAGTTGGTCAAAGTTGGCTAAAAGAGGCTGGAAAAGGCTGGTTCAAGGGTCAAGTCTTCCCTTGGCTAAGCAAGTCTGCCCCTGGCTGGGCAGGTTCACCCTTGGCTAGGCAGGTCTGCCCCTAGCTGGGTAGGTCCGCCCTTGGGTGAAAATGGTCAAAAAATAGTTCAAATGCACGAAACAAGGAGATGGATGTTCAGAAGGGATGGATGAATGCTCAGAACGGATGAATGACTCTCAGAATGAGGGGAGGAAGATTCACAATAGACGAACGACCACTCGAAACAAGTGAATGATTGCTCAGAATGGATGAATGAGAAATCAGAATGGATGAAGGAGTAATCAGAATGAGTAAACGGTGACTCAGAATGGGCGAAGGATTCTTAGAATGAGGAGATAGAGGTTCAGAATGGATGAAAGTTTACTCGGAACAAGTAAACAATGACTTGAAATGGGTGAACGACTCTCGAAATGATGAGAGGGAGGTTCATAATGGATGGATGTTAAATCAGAACGAGTAAACGATGACCCAAAATGGACAAATGGCTCTCAGAACAAGGAGATAGAGGTTCGGAATGGATGAAAGATTATTCAGAATGAGTGAATGGTTGATTGAAACAGGTGAACAAGAGTTCGAAATGATAGAAGGAGGTTTAGAATGGATGAATGTTTACTCAGAACAAGTAAACGAATGATCGGAACGACTAAACAAGAGTTCAAAATGATAGAAGGTCTGAAATGGGTGAACGTTTACTCGAACGAGCAAATGAATGATCGAAATGGCAGAACGAGAGTTTAGAATGATGAAACAGGATGTGAAATAGATGAATGTTCACTCGAAATGAGCAAATGAATGATTGAAATGGAAAAATGAGAGTTCAAAATGATGAAAAGCGGTTTGAAATGGATGAATGTTTACTCGGAATGGTGAAACGAGCATGCAAAATGATGAAACAGAGGTCTAGAATGATGAAACGGATGATAAAGTTGATCGGTCAAGGGTCAGGTTCGCCTGTCTAGAGGGCAAGTTTGCATGTCCAAAGAGAAAATTCGCCTGTCTAGAGGGAAAATTCACCTATGGAGCTAAAGTTGGTCAAATTTGGCTGAAAGAGGCTAGAAAAGGTTGGTTCAAGGTCAAGTTTGCCTCTGAGTGGGTCAGGTTCACCTGTTCAGAGGTTAGGTTTGCCCTTGGACAGGTTTAAACTTGACCTTTAACAAGATGACTAAGGCAAAGGACCCAAAACACAACAAACATCAATCAAAAGGATATGGCTAAGTGAAATTAATCAGACAATCACTAGTTTCGCACAAAGAAGACAATTCAGACAACACAAACCTAAGTCTAGTAGAGAGGGTATGGCCGACAAAGTCTTCTATTATAGGATGAACATGGTTACTAGGGATTCCTCGATATACACCTAGTACGTGAGGCTCAACCGTGAACACCAACCCGTTACCAGCGTGAGTCAGGAACCTTAGTGAGATACTAAAGGCTCAAACCAACTCTTCACGTCATCCCGACGGTTCACCAATTACAACGTGGTTGGATTGAGGTACAACTTTCACTCTCCCACCTTTATATACCCCATCGGTATGCGTGGTTGGAATTGTCCCTTAGGGTGATGAAATCCCCAAGCAGGTCCCACTAAGAAAAGTAAAAGAGGATGACTCAAAGGACTTGGTAAGCTACAATTTCTCGTCACCCGGGATCGCTGAATGGCGCAAGGGGATTGGATACGTTAAATATCTTACCCACAAACACAGAAAACAAGCTTAATTAACACCCCTATTTAAACTATGTGCCTAGTTAGGGGGTTAAAAACCCTTAAAATAGTCAAAAGGAGTGCTAAAAATAGAAATTTTACCTTCTAGAAAAAGCTTTCTAGGGAAAATCCACCTGTCTGGAAGGCAAGTTCACCTGTCTGCAGGGCAAGTTTGCCTATCTGCAGGGAAAATTCGCCTGTCTGAAGGGCAATTTCTCCTATTTGCAAGTCAGGTTCACTTGTCTGGAGGGCAAGTTCGCCTGTCTGCAGGTCAGGTCTGCCCCTTCGTGAAAATTTTGGAAAATTTTAGTTTCTAAGTCCGTGGAGGGCAGGTCCGCCCCTAGGCAAGGTTGGGTCTGCCTGTGGAGGGAAAGTCTGCCTATTTATTAGGTTAGGTCCGCCTCTCAAGGTTGAGTTCGCCTGTGGAGGGCTTCCGCCTGTCTATCAGGTCAGGTCTGCCTCTCAAGGTTGGGTCCACCCTAGGAAGGTCAAGTCTACCCCTCTGTAGGTCGGGTTCGCCCCTCTATAGGTCGGGTCTGCCCCTCTGTAACCTGCACCTGCAAAAAGTCAAAAAATAGCAAACATGAAAGCAAGAGACCCGTTTGTGGGTCCCACTGGGCATGCCAGAAATGTGATAGGGTGGAAATACTTGTTAGAAAATGAACAACAAACAAAAAACAAAAAAGAGTAGTGAAAATAATAACTAAAACACCCTACACCTCAAGATTAGCCTAAAGATTAACTAAACTAAGCAAAATGAAAGATTTCACCTTGTTGTAGTTGTCCCTTTGGTTGGCCCTTCGATCTTCGATATTGTATGCTCCTTGGATGGAAAGAGATGCAAGCTATGAGGTGAGATGAGGATGGAAAAATGAATGAAAAATAGATCCAAATGTGAGAAATTGGCTAAGTATAGCTCAAGAAAAAAAATTGCAAGAGTTTGGCTATCATAAATGATCTCCCTCAAAATAAAAGAAAAGAGGGGGTATTTATAGAGAATTTGGAATTCTCTAGAGAAATGGATGGTTGGGATTAAGCCACCAAGATCAAGATGTAGGGCTAAGGTGAGTTGAGAACTCACAAGCCCTCACATCTTGACATGTGGCATGTGAAGTGGCTTGTAAGAGATGATGTGTACATGAGGTGGAAAAAGAGTACATGACATGGAGGTAGTACTGTTATGCCTTGCATAACCACCCCATTTTGATTTGGAACAAAATGGGTCCCCCTTTTCTTTTTGGTTTCTTTGCCTCTATTGTTTGCTTTGCTCTTGGGGGTTCTTCTGTTTTCTGTTTTGTTTGTATTCTTGTTCTGTTAATTTTGGTTTTGTCTCAGCTTAAGTTGGTTCCCTTCTTGTTAAGTATTCAATAAAATAATCACAAGCAATGGTGTATTTCATCATGATGTATTTTATGTTCTCCTAAGGTCTAATGGGGACTCTGTTTTGCAGGATCAAATCATGCACATGATCATATTTTCCAAGGGGGCTTAGTTGGGAAGCATTCCCCAATCCAGTTGGTCATAAATTTCCTCTAAGAAGAAGGTTGGCAAAACCCTGCAACTGTCTCGCTGACTGGCATTGCATTCTATTCATTTAGTGTTCACAGGTCATCCAAACATCTCACTCACCATGACTCTTTTTTGTGTCTTACTGACCAAAGGAGCCCTCACCATAAGCTCTTGTCGCTCGACGAAAGGTCTCACCAAAGAGGTAGGGTCTCGGCAACAACGACAGCATTGTCATAGCAGTTTGGGCTCGCAAAGAGGTCTTGGCGAAGGAGGAACGGTCTCACCGACAGGAGGGATATCACCAAAAGGTCTTTCCGCTCGATAGTACATCTCGCCGATCCATCGGAGTCTCAACGAAAAGAGGCAGGGTCTCGGCGAAGGATGGAGAGATCAGTGTGAAGTCTGGGCGACCCAAAGATTGTCTCGGCGAAGGACGAAAGCCTCGGCAGAAGGTCCTGCCAACAGACAAAACTCTTACTGATGCGAAACTAACTCGGCGAGGCGGAGTGAATTCAACAAAAGGTCTCCCTGAAGTGCTCTCAACTCGGCGAAAGGAAGTTTCGGTTGGTATAAAGTCTCACCGACCAAAGGGAGTCTCCCCGACAGGGTGTGCTTGCTAAAGAAAGGAAGGCTCACCAAGATGTCTTGGCGAGGGGACTTAGTCTCGCCGACATAAAGCAACGTGGCTTCGGTGAAGGGTCTCGGCAAAGGGAGCTGGTCTGGTAGATATAGAAGGATCCCTACAAAAAAAGAGGAGATCGATATAAGGTCTCCCCAACCATAGAAAGTCTGGCTGACATCAAGGAGCTCGCCGAAAGAAAAGGTGACATCGCCATGATGTCCCACCAACCTGGTGGGGTCTGGCCGATAAAAGAAAGTGAGTGAGGAGAAAAGAGGAAGTCATCGGGAGGTCTGGGTGACTACACTGGAGTCTTACCGAAAGGGAAAAGGAGCTTGAGCCCAGAGAAGAAGAAAGAGCTTGGGGAGAAGGATCCAATGTCGCCAAAAGGTCTTCTCGACTGACGGAGGTCTCCCCGACATGAAGAATGAGCTCGCAAAGGTATTTTGAGCCTCGCCATGACATCCCACCGACTTGAAGAAGTCTCTCCAAAGTGGAAGAAGCTTGGGCTCGGGGAGAAAAAGAAGAGGTCACCATGAGGTCCCACCGACCCAGTAGGGTCTTGCCGATATAGAATGTACTCACCGAGAAGAGAGGGGCTTCACCACAAGGTTATGCCGACTGGCGACTGTCTTGCCAATAGTTTTTATGAGTTCGATAAAACTTTTTGCAGCTCGCTGTATGGTCTCACCGACTGCCACATGTTGCGCCAATAACTGTTATAAGACGAAATCACATCGAGGAGACACGATGAGTGTCTCACCGACATGCGATTCAAGGTGGACCACTTTTAACCGCCTGATGAAGCTCATGTGGTGTATGCCCGATCAACTAGAGGAAACTAAAAGAGTGACTCATTGCTCCTTTGACCGAGTGACTATTCCTATGAAAGAAGACCAACAGAATGCAAGTGAGATGGATTCATTATGAGACTAAAGGGGCGATGGATCGGCTCGGGTGATAATGCGAAGGTCTAAAGAGGCCCGATGGTGCTTCCAAGAGACGGTCAACATGCAGAGAGTCTAGAACATGAGGGAGGCCAGAAGAACTAAGAAACTATGAGTCACAGGGACAGTTGTAGTGACCACTAACAGAAACAGATTAGTATTAATGGTGATATTTTGGAGCATTCAAGGCAAATTTCAAGGGGATTTTGAGTATGGACACAGAGACAGAGGAGTTAATGTTGCAGCTACAAAAGATCTAAAGGTTTCTTTTGAGGACAAAAATCTTTCATCAGCATGGACAACAGGGCTTCACATTGAATGCAACTTTGACTCTCTTCAGAAAGACCTAAGAGCCGACCTTCCTGCAACCAAGAAGATATTTTGTAATCCCTAATACAGAGTGACAGTGCATTCTTTTGATGCATTCTGTATATAAGGCATTCTTGCCTCTTTGTAAAGGTTAGAACTTGTAGAGTAAAACTTGTAGAGTAGAACTTGTAGAGTAGAACTTGTAGTTAGGAGTTAGATTAAGTAGAAGACCAATGTATCTTTTAGTTTTTAAGTGTAAATGGAAACAATTCGGAGCCACATATTTTCTGTACACTGGTGATTGTGCTAGATTTGTAAATGTTGCTTATCTATCTCATTGATAGTAGAAGCAACCAGATCTTAATCTACTTCATGTTGTGTTCCAGAATGGTGTTTGTCTTGAATTAATCATCTGATTTAAGAAGCTTTCAAGGAATGAAGTTTGGTTTTTTTTATGTTTTGTTTAAATGGTAACTTGCAATCTGGTGTTGAAATCAGCACTATGAATGAATGAAACTGTGTGTTAGTCACAAGTTAAGTTTGTTTTGCAGTTTTAGTTAGGAATTCCTTGGAAGGTGACAGGTCTGGTTAATTTAGATGAAGTGTCATTATTTTCTGTCCCAAAGCCCTGATCTATCTTTTTTTATGTTTCTTTAAAAACCATGGTTAGAATAGGTTTTAAGTTTATGTTTGATCTCAGAACAATCCAGAAGCTCAAAACCAACAGGCCCCTTGAACATTACTATTACATTGACCACTGAGGGACATCAGCACAGTTGAGAACCAACTATAAAGACCTTGGGAGCTAAGATATCCATGTGTTGTCTTTCTCTTTTAGGAGAAACAAGATAGCAATATTCTGTTTGCATGTTGATTGTGCCATTTGGACCGTCAACAGGAACTAGCGCTAGAAGGAGGGCCCCTTGAGCAAATTTTGGACTATTGTGAGTTGGAGTGGGTTAGATCTTGTAAGACCCAGCTCCGATGGGTAGCCCTTTGTATATACCAGGATTCGTTCATGAAGTCTTTGGTCACCTGTATGATAGGCTTCTTTATTTTTCCCTAACAGTGGGAAAAATGCTTCTAAACATGTTGGAATTTGCAGGCATGTACTTACATTTCTTCAGGTTCTGCATGAGGATGTTGTCTGTCAATTGTTCATCAAAACACTTCAAATTTTAGCAAGGCAATGGTATGTTAATCTTCCACCAAGTTGTATTTGTTCATGGGTGAAGTTAGAAATCTCATTCTTAGATCAGTTTGATCCTCGAACACAAGACCCATCGTTTGAATTTGCAACCACCAGAAGAAAACCATCGGAGTCAATTTATCAATTTAACCATAGATTCTTGTTTATGTATCAAAGGGTTCAATCTTTAGATTTGGTTGTGGATGATCATATACTGATAGAATATTATTATTGGGGTTTAAACCCCTTGTTTACAACCAAAGTCAGAGGTTGTGGTGAGGCTACATCTTTGCATGATGCATTTAAAAAGGTTCTCTTATTGGCACAATTTGGAGGTGACACTAGAAATTCAGATAGCCAAAATCATGATTATAATCCTCTTGTGCTTGCAAACTGCCATCATCTGAGGCCTTATGCCACTTCACCCACCATCCCTACCCAGGTGCAACCATTCTCATCAAGTAGCTACAACCTTCCTAAGGTTCCAAGCACCACATTTTTCAACACCCCACATCTGGTCAATCGCACACAAGACCACTGGGAGAACTCATCCCTGCAAAATCCAATCACAGAGTTAGGTACTCCACTCTTCAATGAGGTTGTGACCATATCATCTCTTTTCATTCATCTTCCAAAGCATAGTTCATTGCACCACAATGAAGAGGATGAGACAACTAGTACACATGAAAATGGTAATCAGTTCATCCAAAATGATGAGAATGACTATGAAAGGTTTAATTCTTCTCCATCTTTTGATGACCTTGATCCTTGCCTTGAGATGGATTCAACCACTAATGAAACTCCTCTACTTAGTGCAGACTTGATAGAAGGAGAGAATGGATTCATCGATGCATTCATAGATTCTTCCATGATGGGGAATGAGGAAGAAACACACTTTGGTGGGTTAGTACAAGAGGATGACTCTGCTGATTTAAGTAGTGAACAAATTGAAATAGGTAACACACTTCAAGATGAGATTGCCAATGAACCTGGTGGTCAAAGACAAGGACTTAAATGCCAAAATGAAATCTTAAGAGAAGAAGTCCAAGTAGATGTGCAGATCAGTCAAGTGTTCCCTGAAGAAATTCATGACAGGGTACATTTGGATGAAGTAGAGGAATGCCAAGAAAGCGACCAAGAGGCTATCTTAGAAGTTGAATCTCTTCAAATATGATGAAGAGAATGAGACCAGGGAGTATTTTCTTGATTGTGATTCTATTTACTCAAATGTGTTGTTGGAAGAAAGCCCTTGCTTAGCACCCATTAATCAATTTGATCTTAATACTGATAAATTTAATGATGAATGGCATGTTCTTGTTGATGATGTGCAGGAATATGAATTGAGAGAGTGTTTTCCTGTCCTTGACTTCATGCATTCAAATGAGTTTGAGGGAAATCCTTGTTCACCATGTGCCCGTATCCCTGACACCAATGGTGATAAGCTGGAGGCAGATTCTCAAACCTTTGAGGGTGGCATGTTTCAAGAGAATGTTGAAAGTGAGACTTCATCTCAAGAAATTCAAAAAAAATTTGACTCTGTGCCAGAGATGAATACAGAGATGCTGGTGAGTGAATATCCTAACTGCAAGACGAACCTTGATTCAGTGGTGTTCCATGAGCTGAGACCTCATGAAGAGGAGGTCATACACCACAAGTCTACATTAGCAACTAGAAATCTTCAGAATCAGGTGGTGTCCTTTCATTATCCTCTGTGTTTTAATAATTTTTAGTTTGATTATGGCGTAGAGGATAGTAAAACCTATTTGTGGATAAATCATGACAAAACCGAGAACCCACAACTGATAATATTTCAAGCTTTATGCCCTCAGAATGAACTTATTGCCTATAAACTTCATATTTCTGAGTATAAAGATAAATTTTCTAGGTTTAGAATTGTGCCTAGTAAGTTAAGACTATTGCACATAATGAAAAATCAGTCAAGTCAATGTATAAATTTTCATAGTTTTGTGTTTATAAAGATCAGCTTTGGAGTTAGTTTAGGAGTAGGATTGGTTAGTGTTAGTTTTTGGTTTAGTTAGTTTTTGTTTGTTTTGTTGTTTTCCTTTTCCTGTTCCTTTTGTTTTTGTTTGTAAATAGTTTGTTTTTTTGCTTGTAAATATTATGTCTATTTGTAAATAATTTGTTGTTTGTTTCTTTGTCCTTTTCTTTCTGTCTTTTTGTTTCCTTTGCTCTTTCAATTTTTGTTTTGTTTTGTTTTGTTCTTTGGGGCTTATCTGTTCTTCCCATCTTAGAATGGTGGTTGTTATCTAAAGTATACTATGGTCATAAGGAGAAAAATGGTTTAGATATTTTCAGATCTGCTGATTGGGTGATTTTGTCCTGAATTCATTGTTTCATGACCGTTGTCAATAAAGGTTGTGAAAAGTTTTGAAAACAAGGTGCAAAGTAAGTAGCCTTTATCAGCTCCCCTGAATCTGTCACAAATCAATAAGATCATCTCCTCTTGTAATGGTATATTTGTCCTAGAACAACAGTGTTGTAAGATTTGAGTGAAAAATATGATTTCCAAGTGTTGTTATGAGGTCCATGGTAGTTTTCAACCCAAATCAGATGTTAAACATCTGACATATTGAAAATGAATTAAATTAAATATCTAAAACTCTATGAAAAAAAAAAGAGAAAAGAATTATCTGAAAGAGAAAGAAGATTCAATATGAATGGGTGATTCCAGTATCTCTACCGGGGTTGTGGACACCTAACTGGCAATAGAGCAATGTTGTGAGGAAACTAGAGGTATCTCTGTCAGGGCTATGGATGCCTAACTACCAGCGGAGCAATGCCCAGGATATCATTGCACGATAGCTAAAGGGAATCAATTCATGTAGTTCAAATATTGCATGTTGTTGTTTGAAAGATGAAAAAAAAATTATGAAAGGATGATGCACTATCAAGCACACACATAGATTTAGGGGTAGCTAGTGTTGATTTACATTGGAGATTCTAGCTCAACCTTGCTTTCTAAAACTGACCCAATTGGAGCTGTGATGTTCATGAACCAAGAGTTCTGGGTACCTGAATCCTTCAGCTTCTTGAAAATGGTTAAACCATTTTCCCCAGCTGAGTCACCATTTGTTATGCCTTGCATAACCACCCCATTTTGATTTGGAACAAAATGGGTCCCCCTTTTCTTTTTGGTTTCTTTGCCTCTATTGTTTGCTTTGCTCTTGGGGGTTCTTCTATTTTATGTTTTGTTTGTATTCTTGTTCTGTTAATTTTGGTTTTGTCTCAGCTTAAGTTGGTTCCCTTCTTGTTAAGTATTCAATAAAATAATCACAAGCAATGGTGTATTTCATCATGATGTATTTTATGTTCTCCTAAGGTCTAATGGGGACTCTGTTTTGTAGGATCAAATCACACACATGATGATATTTTCCAAGGGGGCTTAGTTGGGAAGCATTCCCCAATCCAATTGGTCATAAATTTCCTCTAAGAAGAAGGTCGACAAGACCCTGCAGTTGTCTCGCCGACTGGCATTGCATTCTATTCATTTACTATTCACAGGTCGCCCAAACATCCTGCTCACCATGACTCTTTTTTGTGTCTTGTCAACCGAAGGAGCCCTCGCCATAAGCTCTTGCTGCTCGACGAAAGGTCTCACTGAAGAGGTAGGGTCTCGGCGACAATGGCAGCATCGGCATAGTAGTTTGGGCTCACAAAGAGGTCTCGGCGAAGGAGGAAAGGTCTCACCGATAGGAGGGATATCGCCAAAAGGTCTTGCCGCTCGATAGGACATCTCGTTGATCCGTCGGAGTCTCAGTGAAAAGAGGCAGGGTCTCGACGAAGGACGATAGCCTCGGCGGAAGGTCCTGCCGACAAACGAAACTCTTTCTGATGCGAAACTAGCTTGGTGAGGCGGAGTGAATTCAACAAAAGGTCTCCCCAAAGTGCTCTCAGCTCAGCGAAAGGAAGTTTCTGTTGGTATAAAGTCTCACCGACCAAAGGGAGTCTCCCCGACAGGGTGTGCTCGCTAGAGAAAGGAAGGCTCGCCAAGATGTCTTGGCGAGGGGACTTAGTCTTGCTGACATAAAGCAATGTGGCTTTGGTGAAGGGTCTCGACGAAGGGAGCTGTTCTGGCTGATACAGAAGGAACCTGGCAAGAAAAGAGGAGATCGATATAAGGTTTCCCCGACCACAAAAAGTCTGGCTGACATCAAGGATCTCGCCAAAAGAAAAGGTGACATCGCCATGATGTCCCACTGACCTGGTGGGGTCTGGCTGATAAAAGTGAGTCGAGCGGGGAGAAAAGAGGAAGTTGTCGAGAGGTCTGGGTGACTACACCAGAGTCTTACCAAAAGGGAAAAGGAGCTCGAGCCCGAAGAAGAAGAAAGAGCTTGGGGAGAAGGATCCAACGTTGCCAAAAGGTCTTCCCGACTGACGGAGGTCTCCCCGACATGAAGAATGAGCTCGCAAAGGGATTCTGAGCCTCGCCGTGACATCCCACCGACTTGAAGAAGTCGCTCTGAAGTGGAAGAAGCTTGGGCTCGGGGAGAAAAAGAAGAGGTCACCATGAGGTCCCACCGACCCATGAGGGTCTTACCAATACAAAATGTACTCGCCGAGAAGAGAGGGGCTTCACCATGAGGTTATGCCGACTCGCGACTATCTTGCCAATAGTTTTTATGAGTTCAATATAACTTTTTGCAGCTCACTATAAGGTCTCACCAATTGCCACATGTTGCGCCAATAACTGTTATAAGACGAAATCGCATCAGGGAGACATGATGAGTGTCTCACCGACATGCGATTCAAGGTGGACCACTTTTGACCACCTGATGAAGCTCACGTGGCGTATGCCCGATCAACCAAAGGAAACTAAAAGAGTGACTCATTGCCCCTTTGACCGAGTGACTATTCCTATGAAAGAAGACCAATAGAATGCAAGTGAGATGGATTCATTATGAGACTAAAGGGGTGATGGATCAGCTTGGGTGATAATGCGAAGGTCTAAAGAGGCCTGATGGTGCTTCCAGGAGATGGTCAACGTGCAGAGAGTCTAAAACATGAGGGAGGCCAGAAGAAATAAGAAACTATGAGTCACAGGGACAACTATAGTGACCACTGGCAGAAACAGATTAGTATTAATGGTGATATTTTGGAGCATTCAAGGCATATTTCAAGGGGATTTCAAGTATGGACATAGAGACAGAAGAGTTAATGTTGTAGCTACAAAAGATCTAAAGGCTTCTTCTAAGGACATAAATCTTTCATCAACATGGACAGCAGGGCTTCACATTGAATGCAGCTTTGAATCTCTTTAGAAAGACCTAAGAGCCGACCTTCCTGCAACCAAGAAGATATTTTGTAAGCCCTAATAAAGAGGGACAACACATTCTTTTGATGCATTTTGTATATAAGGCATTCTTGCCTCTCTGTAAAGGTTAGAACTTGTAGAGTAGAACTTGTAGAGTAGAACTTGTAGAGTAGAACTGGTAGTTAGGAGTTAGATTAAGTAGAAGACTAATGTATCTTTCAGTTTTTTAGTGTAAATGGAAACAATTCAGAGCCACAGATTTTTTGTACACTGGTGATTGTGCCAGATTTGTAAATTTTGCTTATCTGTCTCATTGACAGTAGAAGCAACTAGATCTTAATCTACTTTATGTTGTGTTCTAGAATGGTGTTTGTCTTGAATTAATCATCTGATTTAAGAAGCTTTCAAGGAATGAAGTTTGGTTTTTTTTATGTTTTGTTTAAATGGTAACTTGCAATCTGTTGTTGAAATCAGCACTGTGAATGAATGAAATTGTGTGTTAGTCACAAGTTAAGTTTGTTCTGCAGTTTTAGTTAGGAATTCCTTGGAAGGTGACAGGTCTGGTTAATTCAGATGAAGTATCATTCTTTTTTGTCCCAAAGCCCTGATCTATCTTTTTTATGTTTCTTTAAAAACCCTGGTTAGAATAGGTTTTAAGTCTATGTTTGATCTCAGAACAATCCAGAAGCTCAACAACAGCAGGCCCCTTGAACATTACTGTTACATTGACCACTGAGGGACATCAGCACGGTTGAGAACCAACTATAAAGACCTTGGGAGCTAAGATATCCATGTGTTGTCTTTCTCTTTCAGGAGAAATAGGATAGCAATATTTTGTTTGCAGGTTGATTGTACTATTTGGACCGTCAACAAGTACATAGTACCTTGGGTTTGGGATAAGATCTCCTCATAAAGGAGGTCCTTGTCCCCATGTGGATGAAAGGACATGTGAGGAATTAAAAATTCCTCAAATATCCACATGGGGATGAGAGAAGAAATTTAAAATTTCTTGGAATGCATTGGGGGATTAAATGTGAATTAAAAATTCACATGGGGAATGGAGTGCCTTTTCAAAAAAGAAAAAGCACTTAATAGGGTTGATTTAGGACACATGACATGGAGATTAGGTTGACCTAATTAAATGATTAAGGTTGTGCAAGTACTTGATTAGACAAATTAATGACATATTAGAAGAGGGTTAGATTTCACATGTGACTTGATGTGACAAGTCAAATATCACATGGGGAAGAGTAAAAGGAATTTAAATTCCTTAGATTGATAAAATGAATTAAAAATTCTTTGAGAGGTTGATTAGTCTAGTTAATGAAGGATTAGAGGAGGGTTAGTTGGCTAAGAGAGATTAGAGGCCAACTTGCAAAAGTTGGAGGATGTGACACATCCTAATCAAGGATTAGGCATGTGCACATCCCTAATGATGAGATTAGGAGAATAATTAGGATTAAGAAAGAGATGTGACATAAGAGAAATTATTTAATTCATTTGATGAAAAGGAGGATTAAAGAGATAAGGTATTTATTTATTAATTAAATACCTTAGGGATTTGGCAGAATTAAGAATATTAATTAAATAATAACAGTATTACTTAATTAATGTAAATAAGAGGATGCTTAGATGAAAGGGGATAAATTTGGATAAATTAAGTGTCCAAATTTAGGTGTCTACAATAGAAAGTATTTACTCACTTTTGGAGGAGTTGAGAGCTTTTAGGGATTAGTTTTCTAAGTCATCTTGTTTGACAAAGTCAAGTATGACTTTTTCTCATGTTTGAAGCTCTTTTGGATAAGATATGGAAGCTAGATTTATGGGTTTTTGGTTGCATCTGATCCATGAGCTTTCTAGAACCTTTTTTTTAGTGGAGATTGGCTACTTAGCCCATTTGGTAACTCATTATTGAGGAGTTCTTGATTATGCAATTTTTTGGAGACAGTGACTCTTGCAGTCCTTTTTACAGATTTTGTGCATACTTTTGTAACTCTTTTGGAAATGAAATACAGTTATACCTTGGAGACAAATGGTAATGAATTTTTTTCCTCTTGTTATTGTAGTTTTGTGTATGTTTCAAAAGATTGATCAAGTTATTCATGGAATTATCTTTGTTTCCTTATAACTTTGTCTCTTATTTTATACCCTTTCTACAAATAGCTTGTCCATGCAGGTTACTAAGAGTGTGTTAAAATGCATATAACTTTCAATTGTGAAGTTTACATTCCCTTTGTTGGTTAATGCATTCTATCCTCTTTGTGACTTACTTATGCAGAGACATGCTAAGATAGGTTATGCAAACTTAATTTCTGTCAGTTTGAATCAAGTGTATGCAAATCTAGATATTCATTGTCCTTGTCAATTTGGTGTATCACCATAGGAAGTAACCTTTACCATTTACAATTTTATTCATTTTAAGCAAATCCTCTTCCCTTTTCCCTTCAAACAAACAATAATTAGGTGATAACCAGTTAGGAAGTTGGCCTTCCCCGGAGGTTTGATCTCATTCAAAGTGGGATCATTCCCATGTTTCAATAAATTGTTGAATTCTAAATTCAACAGGGTGCAAATTTAAGTGTTAACAATTGGCATTGGTGCATTTGAACCCCTCTTGATGCGTGATTGTCTACTTTAGTGCGATTTTGAAGCAAGTTCATCCTCTCACTAAAGTGGGGGCTAGATGGAGTCACTGAAAAAGTAACCCTTCTACTTTTTTTGTCTTGTTCAGGCTCTCCTTGTGATTTTGGCTTAATGTTTCCTTGATTTAATGTTTCAATGTGGATAACACATTCATATTAGGTCTTTGGCCCTTGTGAACTAATGGAATTTAATGGTTCCTTGCAAAAGTGTTGTGAAGTGTTGTAACACACTTTCACACTTTTCTAGGGTTTTATCAATTAACTAAGCATAATAAACATAATTTCAATCATAATCAACCTTAATCTTGCCTTATTTGGAGTGTTGTAAATTTTTGTAACACACTTTCACACTTCTCTAGGCCTATCATTAATAATTGGGCTTTCTTATGCTTTAATTGGCCCTATTTTGCATCCACAAGCCTCATTTATTGCATTTTTTTTAGGATAATCCCAACACCAACTGGTAATCAATCATAATTTAGGTGTTCCTAGCTTGTATGGCCCAGATTTAGTGTCTAGGACTCATTCGCCACCTTGGGCAAATGAGTCCCACCTAGGTCTTTTTGGCCCGGATGCAAGTTTCACACATTTCTAAGCAAATTTCATTTTTGGTCCCATACATTATGTCTGGTGGGACTCATTTGCCACCTTGGGCGAATGAGTCCCATGTGACCAAAATTCAAATCTAATTCAATTTTTTGGTGGGGTTTTATTCTCCTAGATCTAATGTCAGCTTGTAGTGTTGTAATTTCAAGAATTCTTGCATAATTGAGTATAAATACAAGGTTTTTTTCACTCATATTCTCACCTAGCAAATTTTACAAGCATTCAAGAGTTCACAAGAGAATTTGAGCATTCACAAGAGAATTCAAGGCATTTCAAGGGAAGATATCAAGCATTTTAGAGCATTCCTCAAGTGCTAATCATCATGTCAAAGATTACATTCATCATGTTTGTTATTATGCTAACATTTGTGATGTAGAGTTTATGATTCAAGCAAGAATTTCAAGCAAGATCAACATCATTCAAGCAAGAGTCAAGAACCACATCCATTGCAGCCATTTCAAGCACATTTGTAGCACCTCATTTCTAGGGTTTGGTGAATTGCAACATTGTCTTTTGTTCATTCATCATTCTCTTTTCATGTTTGCTTTCATTTCAAGGTTTAATTACCAACAAGGGGTTTGACCAAGGAAAACCCCTATTCACTAACCCCACAACATTTTTCCCTCTTCTTGTGTGTGATTTGCAAGGATAGGTTGCAAATTTGTCAAGGAGCAAAGTTGGAGAAAAGCTGTCAAATCCATAAAGTTGTCATCAAGCCTTGGAGAAGCTTGGAGAAGGCCTACAAGTGGCAATTTACAATTTCGGATCCAAAAACCAGTCAAGAAGAGTAGAGTAGATTGAGAGGAACAAAATCCAATTCAAAACTTCCAGAAAAGCAAAAGTGGACTAATTCGCCACTATTGGCGAATGAGTCCCACTGTACAAGCCTGACAAATATTTTTATAGATTTGAATACGCTTTTGGCTAAAACCTGTATCTTCACATTTTCCTAGAAATTGGACTGATTCGCCCAGCTTGGTGAATGAGTCCCAATCAGCATTAACAACATATTTTTAGTGATCCAGACCTCCATTTTGCCTTCTTCAATTTCCTAGGTGCACATTTCCAATTTTATAGCTTTCTGTTGCATTTTACTTGTCTTTTTAGGTCATTTAGAATTAGTTTGCATTCAATTAGGGCTTTGTTTTACAACTTGCATTGCATTGTCTTTTCCAAGTCTAAACTTGGTGGTGAACCCCTCATTAGATCATATTCATTTCCCGGGACAACCCTATTGCAAGATTTCAATCTCCTTTGCATTGAGATCTCTAGGGTCATCCTTGAGTGGAATCTCTTTGCAAGTTGGTGTGAATTAACCTATCACAACACTCACATTTTAATAGGTTCCAACCTCCTAAAACCACAATTTGAGGGAATTAGGTGATGCAAATTCTTATCCATGGCAATGAACTGCAGTAAAATATATATTCAAAAATTAATATGCTTGGTAAAAAGAGTGTGTTGATAGACATATATGTTTTCATAGTGAACAATCATTGGAACATATTATTTTGTAAGTAAATGAACACAAACTAGCTGAAAATGGATTGTGATTGTTACATATTATTTGATACATTGTTGAGGTTTGTTTAAATACAACCTAAAAATTGAAACTAACACTACTAGCTTTCTAATAGACTACTAACAACATTCACATACAAACTAATGCAAATAAGGCTCTGCTCCTGCAAGTTAGTCTCTAAAACAATACTCTAGCCCTACAAATAAATGCCAACAAAATCCCCTCTTCTTTCATTTCATACTCAAGACAAAAAAAGTACCAAAATTGTAGAGGATAATGTGGAAGAATCCTCATCCAGTTATACCAAAAGAAGATACAACCAGGTTCCTTTTATTCATTATTAAACAACTACAGAAAAAAAAAAAAGAATGCACAATGTAAAAAAGTTATTGAATAGTCAA
The DNA here is from genome assembly GCA_007258455.2 of Sequoia sempervirens. Lineage (NCBI taxonomy): Eukaryota > Viridiplantae > Streptophyta > Pinopsida > Cupressales > Cupressaceae > Sequoia > Sequoia sempervirens. The sequence goes on from VDFB02281492.1 coordinate 753,983,436, forward strand.
AATAAACAAACACACCCACCCAAAACGATCCCAACTCCAATACATCCAATTGGATTATTTCTTAGATTTCTCTCACAAAAAATTACCACCAAAAACTAAAACCGTGAAATTAAAAATGAAAGACCAAAAATCACTACAACCACCACTAGCAACAATCACAAGCAAGGATTGCATCACATTCTCTTAATGAATACAAACGAATATCTATGTAGGTCCTAGGGACTAGATCTGAGTCATTTTGACACAAAGTTAAGTCCCTCAAAATTCATATTTGAGTATTGTCTTTCCATTGAGAGCCTTATATCACATTGAAATTTTAAGTGGAGAAATGTGTGAATTAAGGTGTAAAGTTTGAAGGTATGAAAAAAAGAGGCATCAAGAGATATGTCCAATTAGAGAATGGGGTAGAGATTTTTTTAAGCACTACTTCCTATCCCTTATTGAAAAGAAAAGAAACTCACTTGGACATCTCTTAGGTTGATTTTTGGATCACTTAAATACACAAATGTCATGACAATTTGCCTTGTCTAATTGAAGTACACAACATTCTTTAATTGAGTTTCTAGTGCGCTTGTGTTGGGAACAAAACTTTATTTTCTTCTAGATGGATGAGCCAAACCCTAAATGAAGCCACTCTGTCAATAATTTCACACTATGATGATCAATTAACAGAGTTGGGGGAGTTAGTAGAAGAAGTTCTCTTCTTCTAAAACAAACACAACTGGCTAGGCTTCAGAGGTCCCTCCACCTTCAAAGCACGATGGAAATCATGCTCTAAGTAATTGATGGTGATCAGATATAACTCTTTTCTAAAGATGAGAAAAACAACACAAGCACCAACTTGATGCATTAGACTTCATGAGCTTATTGCACCTACAAATTCATGTTTGGATGATCGAATTAATAAATTACAACCATACCCAATGTCAAGAATAAGATTCCTAGCAAAGATGGAATTAATGTACCAACTCCTCTCTTTAGCTGAGAGATAAAAGAAATTCCTAAGAAAATTGTGATGACTTTCCAACTGTTAATGGTGGATTGCTTTGTTGAAACCAGGGGCCTATAAGCAAGGAGAAGAAAATCTATAGAAATAGAAACCTATAGTGCAAGATAAGAACTTATCTTAAGAAACCTCTACAAATGGGAAAAATAAAATGAATAGGAGTGGTGGAGTATAACCCATATTGGAGAATGGTCATCTTAAAAGAAATGCAGAGAAAGGATGGAAGTCAAAACATAGTTAAGATCAAGGCCAAATAGAATTGCTTGATTGATATTTTTTTAGCAAAAAAAGATCCAAAATTCCAAAGTACAGAAGAGGCTTGATTGCCAGCCTTTGACACCAACTAATTTGGACTCTTAGTTCTCACTTACAAGAGCTAAGAAATACACACATAAACAATAGTGAAAATAAAGGGACAACATGTCAAAACTGAATGGTTTGTATACTCTTCATCAAACTAGGATAAATAATTGAACAAAGATGAGGATATTTTGGAGCTAAATGAGGCCAAGAACAAGCATAAATCCAAAAAGTATATTTCTTGGTGTGTCTTACATCTAGTTAGAAAAGGCATTAGTGAAGTTGGATTGCATAAAAGGGAAAGCTAATAACAAAGATTGAAATATTTACGCAAACCCTACAAGTGTGATAATTCTAGATGATGATATTCTAAGTAGTTTTTGAGGAGTTTCAATTTCTGGAATTTGGAAAGGTGATATGAGGGCCCCCCAGACTTTCCTACAATGCAACATTGAGAATAATAAACTTCAAAGCACACTGTAGTCTTCAATTTTTTATTGAAAGAACAACTATTTATGATATGATATGTCTAACATCCAAATGAATGGTACTATACTTTGATATTTGACAAGCATTTTAACTGTAAAATAGAGTCAGTGGGTAGCTAAGTAAGCTCATCATCATATCAAGAAGCAACCTACGTTGAGATTGCTATTAACATACAACCCCAAAAATAGTGATACCAAACGCAAAGAGAGGTGATGATTCTTATGTTTTCTTGTGAGCCTGTAAAGTTGTAAACATTTTGAAATATGCTTACAGAATAGATTTGGGCTTTAGAGTTCATTTCCAAGCTACTGTAAAGAAAACTAGCATAGTACACCCTGAACATTCAATTTGTTTGGTAACTTGTGAGTACAAACAATTGAGAACCATATAAAAAAATAAGTAGCATTTTCAAATCATACCTCTGTCATGCACTTAGGTGACATACCACGAAGCACTAATGCATTTTTTTTCAAGTTACCCTTACCCAAAGCTAAATAAAAAAATCAGATCCATGTACATAATTGTGGTACAAGTTGTGAAAAGAAAACTTACATGGCTAACAAGTATTTGCATTTTAAACAGGGAATGATGAATCCAAAAAGTACAATTTTGGAGTTGAGGACTGTATTAACAAACTTGAGGTTTGTAAGACTTTAGTATTGACCCCCAAAAAGTTAGATCTATGTAGCATCTATATAAGATGTCGACAACTATAATATTTTTGCGAAAATCAAGATATAAGAAAATGTCTCAAAAAGACCCATTACCATTCAACCTAGGGGAGTTCATGATGGTCAAGCAAGAATTGACATTGTTTACTAAAGGCAAATCAAGAGTATGAACAAAGATGTTGAGGCAATGCCTCTAAAGGCAAAGAGTCATATGTTAATTGTGCTAGATTTTTTAGAAGAGACCTCCAATGCTACGGATCTGTAAAATTGATCTAACTTCTCAGCAAGTTGGATTAATACAACATACATTTCTCCAGAAAAAAGAGAAAAACATAGGATGTTTAGGTTTTGGACGCACTGAATTCACCGAACACTACTGAAACAACCTACAAAAGAATAAAAAATACTTAAAGCATTTCAACTAAACATGAAACTTGAGTTTATTATTGTTGGTGGCAAGGGCCAAATACCTTAATACATTATATTACACATGAGCAACAAGATTATAGGTCTTTATCCACAAAAATAGAATTGGGATCTTGAAAACTTAAAAATATACTGCATTTCAAACACCAAAACAAATAAATAAACACATATAGCAATAGGATTATAGACCAATATTTAACGTTTCATAAAATAAAATTTAAAATTGAAAACACATGATAATTTATGCACCTTTGTCTGTTGATGCTCTTTGTTGGTCTGTGCAAGTCGTCGATGCTCTACTTTTGGCTATGCAGGGTCATTGATGCACTATTTTTGACTATGTAGTGTATGAAATGAAAAATGTCGCGAACAAATACAATGATAAATGTATTTTCCCTTTTTTTTTTTGAAAAAATTCAATTAACCCACAATTAATTTTTTCCTATAAAATCTCCATGCTACGGTGCTGATACCGTGCAAACATCAAATCAACCCTTGCAGCTGTGACTTTTTTTTATTTTCAAACAAAATACGTCCCTTCCTCAGTGCCGTGTAAAAACAATAAATTAATAATTAAAAACAGTAAATCAATAATTGAATATATTAAAATAATGATTCTTAAAGTGTAAAAATATTTAAAATATTGCTAAATTCACTGCCATGACAAATTCACCTCAACTAAAATTCACCACCAACAATTCACCTTCACGGAAAAGCGGTGAATTGCTAGTGGTGAATTTTACTTGAGGTGAATTTATTATGGCGGTGAATTTTCCCTCCGTGAATTGTTGGTAGTGAATTTTTTGGTGAATTGTTGGTGGTGAATTTTCCAAGATCCAATTTTATCATGATAGTTTTATACTTTTATGTCTATATACTCATGATCCCATCCCTTGTAATACCTATATTCTACTTTGATTACTTGATGCTTATTCCTATGACCTTGTACCATGCTTAGATCATATGCCTATTCTATATCACTATATTTTGGTTATGAGCCTAATCAATTTACCTCATTCCTAGATTATGTTATGTGATCATGCTTATTTTTTATAACTTATGTAATCATATAGTGTCTCCAATTCCATGTCATCAAGACATCATTCTTCCCCCATATTCAGTGTTCACTCGTGTTGTCCTATCATGATTCTAGAGACACCCTTTTAAATTGGAGACATCTAATTTTCTCCATTGTGATGTCCTTATAATGAGTTAGCATTTTACATCAAATGAAATTTGGATTTATCCATATCATCTTGTGCCTACATACTTGATTATGCTCCTAGATCTACCTTTACCATACTAGACATATCAAAATGCATTTTTTATCCTATCATGTATGTTCACATGCACTACCATGTTGTAAGAGCCACATAGGGGAAACCATGACTCCTCATATCACTTATTGTACTATCATGTGTGTTCACATGCACTACCATGTTGTAAGAGCCCCATAAGGGAAATCGTGGCTCCTCATATGACTTATTATAGCTTTGATTTTATTTAATTGATGTATTATGTGTAGTGTAAATATGATTGTAACAAGGGGTAGAATGTAAACATAATACAATAAAGCTCTTCAAATAAAAATAAATTAAATATTTTAATAAATATAATAATTGAATATTGATAACACTTTAGATAGATGCAATTAACATGTCTATACTAGTTAGGTGATTTTGACAGTTAAAATATTTTAATTTAATTATGTAAAGTAAAATTTTGTAGAAGAATATTCTAATTTATAATGAGAACATAAATATATTCAATCTTATTAAATATTTAGAATGTTCTAACATTAAAATAAATTATAATTTTTATATAAAAAAATTATATTTTTAAAATGAAATATTAATTTTAAAAAATATTAACATAATTAAAATACATTTAAAAAATATTTAAAATAGATACAATTTAGAGAGTTTCAACTATTTATTATGTATTTTTTAGTTCCTGCCCAAGGAACTATTGGCACGGCTCTTTGTTAACTAGTTATTAAAAAACAACTATTCAACAAATCAAAATTCATTATTTTTTTAATCTAACAAATATTTATCTATTGTTAAAGTAGAGATGCAAATTATATAAGAAAACATATTTTTAAAATGAATTTTCTTAAATTTAATTGGCAGGAGAGTTTTACCCGATAAGGGCGATTTATACGGATCCATTATCCTAATGGCGTAGATGGAAAGCCTAATGGCACAGATGGAAAGCACAGAGCATCGCACGCTGAGTGAACATGGTCAGAAAAATCGGAACTATTGCCTTGGCCACTATTATATTTAAAGTAGTCGTATTTGTTTATTTTATACACATATCATATCATAGTAATATTTACTTTTAATTTTAATTTTTTATTCCTCTAACTATTCAACTCTCAAACAACCTTATAACCTTATAAGAAAAATATTTACTTAACAATTAAAATTTTACAAACTTTCATACGTAACTTCATAACATTATAAGAAACCCAAATGTAGATTAGAAAATGACTATTAAGTGTGATTAAAATAAAAATAACAAAATAATACTTCAAACTTTTACAAACTATTTTAAAGAAATTAAAAAAAAATAACTACAAATTTATATATGAAATTTGATTCTTATATAAGAAAAATTGTAAATTTATTAAAAACACATGAAATTTGATTCAAATTTTTTTAAAGTAAATTACAAATATTTATAACTCTTATATATGAAATTTGATTCTTGTATAAGAAAAAGTGTAAATTTATTAAAAAGATTAAATAAGCTTTATTAAAATTTACTTAATTTTATCAATTAATTTATTGAGTTCACATTATAAATTTACCTTTTTAATATTTTCTTTTACTTGTCAAAATTTACCATATCATATCAAGTACTATAAATTTGTCTTTTTCACATTGAATTTACCTTAATTTACCTTAATGTTGCATACAAAGATTTTACCTTAATTTATCACATTATAAAACTTAACCATATCATATCAAAATTAAATAATTTACTTACTGCATGTGAAACATTAATTTATGTTTAATAAATTATTAAACAAAGATTGAGGAAACGAAATTTACTACTATGTGAAACATTAATTTATGTTTAATAATTCATTAAACAAAGATTGAAGAAATAAAAATTAGGCTTAACGGTTTAATCTAACAAATATTTATCTATTGTTAAAGTAGAGATGCAAATTATATAAGAAAACATATTTTTAAAATGAATTTTCTTAAATTTAATTGGCAGGAGAGTTTTACCCGATAAGGGCGATTTATACGGATCCATTATCCTAATGGCGTAGATGGAAAGCCTAATGGCACAGATGGAAAGCACAGAGCATCGCACGCTGAGTGAACATGGTCAGAAAAATCAGAACTATTGCCTTGGCCACTATTATATTTAAAGTAGTCGTATTTGTTTATTTTATACACATATCATATCATAGTAATATTTACTTTTAATTTTAATTTTTTATTCCTCTAACTATTCAACTCTCAAACAACCTTATAACCTTATAAGAAAAATATTTACTTAACAATTAAAATTTTACAAACTTTCATACGTAACTTCATAACATTATAAGAAACCCAAATGTAGATTAGAAAATGACTATTAAGTGTGATTTAAAATAACAAAATAATACTTCAAACTTTTACAAACTATTTTAAAGAAATTAAAAAAAAATAACTACAAATTTATATATGAAATTTGATTCTTATATAAGAAAAATTGTAAATTTATTAAAAACACATGAAATTTGATTCAAATTTTTTTAAAGTAAATTACAAATATTTATAACTCTTATATATGAAATTTGATTCTTGTATAAGAAAAAGTGTAAATTTATTAAAAAGATTAAATAAGCTTTATTAAAATTTACTTAATTTTATCAATTAATTTATTGAGTTCACATTATAAATTTACCTTTTTAATATTTTCTTTTACTTGTCAAAATTTACCATATCATATCAAGTACTATAAATTTGTCTTTTTCACATTGAATTTACCTTAATTTACCTTAATGTTGCATACAAAGATTTTACCTTAATTTATCACATTATAAAACTTAACCATATCATATCAAAATTAAATAATTTACTTACTGCATGTGAAACATTAATTTATGTTTAATAAATTATTAAACAAAGATTGAGGAAACGAAATTTACTACTATGTGAAACATTAATTTATGTTTAATAATTCATTAAACAAAGATTGAAGAAATAAAAATTAGGCTTAACGGTTTAATCTAACAAATATTTATCTATTGTTAAAGTAGAGATGCAAATTATATAAGAAAACATATTTTTAAAATGAATTTTCTTAAATTTAATTGGCAGGAGAGTTTTACCCGATAAGGGCGATTTATACGGATCCATTATCCTAATGGCGCAGATGGAAAGCCTAATGGCACAGATGGAAAGCACAGAGCATCGCACGCTGAGTGAACATGGTCAGAAAAATCGGAACAGTTATGAAGCCTCATTTTATTTCATCTTGGACAGTTATTATTCAAAGCTGACGGTGAATAGCACATCCCATGTTTCAGCCAAAACAAATATTTTTCTGTGCGAGCCTGAGCTAGAATCGTTAGACCACCATAACAATTTTCAAGTGTTGAAGCAAGCTCTTAATTCTATAGTGTCACAGGGCTTAGGCATACTCCACACCTGAAATAAATTCTTTGTAACGTGAGAGTCCTCATCCTTTACCATTTTTTTTCGGTTTGATGCCTCTGCAGAAGGCTGAAAATTTGATGCCTCACATTGAACTTGAAGCTCTTTGGTATATGACCAAAAATTTACTGTGATGCTTTATATTTTATTCAGATTGACTTGGCTTGTATGCTATAATTTAAAAATAATAATATACCATAATGGCATATGTATTTCACTTAATATTATTATGGACTTCTATAACTTAGTTCGCATGTATTTCACTTTACACTGCTGTAACTTATCTATTTCACATTTTCCTATTTAAAACTTTAACATAATGTTGTCCCCCAAAAATGGCCTTGCGTCATTGCCGTCCTCAAACCATTTACCCACCTTTCCTACCATCCTCGTCCTGCAAATGTGATGGAGCATAGTTTTTGGGTCCTAGTTGGTGGGGTTCTGCTGCAGCTTTTGTCTTGGACGTGTATTGGCTACTATAGTAGCTAATTGTTTGTTTTTTGTTGTCCAGATGCTCTTGTAGCCCTCCTACCTTTTTAGACTTCATTTATTAGTTCTTAACTCCATTTGAGTAAGGAAAAGCTAATTTAGCTGTCATGAACTTTTAGAAAAACATTAGGTAAAAATGATTATTTTCAACTTCATTTTACTGGGCTTGCAAAACTTTCTTTTGAATGGCTAGGTATTGCAGATCTTAAATAGCACTTTTGACCAGACAAGCAGCAAGCTTTGAGAACTTAATAGAAACTATGATACCTTTTCATTTCAATCCTGCAGTCTAATTGGATTGTTCTGGCTTATTTTCCAATTTGTGTCCTAACTTGCATCATAAGTATTGCACTTTCTTTCAACCCTTTGTTCGACTCTTTTGAGACTTACTGTAAAGGGACTGGCTTCTATGCACCTATAAATCAGAAAATCCTTTTCCTCTATATTATTTTAATTTTCTTTTGGGCTTCTTTTACAGTAACATTTAGTTTGATGTTTAGAAGTTATACTTTATGCAAATTAATTCTTTTTATGCCTATTTTGTAAATGTGCAATTTTTGTTCTTTCCTTAACTGTAACCATTCATTATTGAATTGTTCTTTTTGTCCTCTACAAGATCATAACAAATTGAAACCACTATTTTCATTAACTAGGGCGTGGTTGGAAGGCCTCTGAGCTACGTCTCAAGTCATGGAATGACCTGCAGAAACTCTGGTACTACATTTTGAACGGAGCCCATATGTTAAACGGTATGGTTAAAACTTATATTTTATGATTACTTTAAGGCTGATAACGTCTATTCGGGGGTAACCGTGAGAAAAAGTTATCAATGCACTTTGATGTAGTATAGATCTCTGAAAATTGTTAAACTCTCCATTATAAGCTTAGTCTCTTGTAGCCTGCCAGTAGATCTGTTTATTTCTCTTTAGCATGTACGCTCGAATTAAACATTTAATCTTGATAAGATCTGTGGTTTTAATTAGGAAATAAGTAAATAAATTTGTACTTACGTATATATATTCTTGCTATCTTAGTATTTTTTTTAATATGGTTACTTTATAATATTATTTATGGAAATATTGAGAGTTTTGAACCTTGTTTACGATATTGTTCTTTTTGTCCCCTCTTGTGAATATTAACTTTTGAATTAATAAGCTAAATATTTAGCTTTGAAATTTTGTTTGTTCAGTTGAAGCGTCTAGCTATCTTCGTTTAATTAAGGAAATTGAACAAAAAGAGCGCATAGATAAGCTTCCTAATTTCATTCTCCCTCCTCCACCTTCTAGTCTTCTATTATTAATAGTTAATTTTGATTTTATTATTAATGTATGACTTTATTTTTTTTTAATTATTATTGTTATTGTTTTATTGAATAAACAAATATTGTATCAAATAATTGAAATACAAGAAAAATATATAAAATTAATATGTGTATGATTTTTATTGTTATTTATAATTACAAGAAATGGTTTACTGTTATATTATTTTATTGTCTTAATAGATATAAGATATTCTATTGAAACATAAACAATTTAATGATTAAACAAAATGAAGGATATTTGATGAAATAAAAATATTAAAATGAAAGACATTTGAACTAAAAAAAATCAATACCAAACAAATTTTATGTAAAAAAAAATCAAAACAAAGAGATTTGATGAAAAAATAAATAAAATCAAAGAGATTTCATGAAACAAAAAAATCAAAACAAAGAGATTTGAAAAATATTCATTATAAAATAAATTAAAAAATCAAATAAATAAATCAAAGATTAAAAAATAAGTTAATTAAAAGATCAAATAATTCAATCAAAGACAAAAAATAAAAAATTAAGAGATCCAATAAATAAATGAAAGAGATTTGATAAAAGGATAAATAAATCACAAAGATTTGAGAATCTTTACCATAGATAAATTAAAGTTAAATGCACGATTTTTAACTTTTAAAATTTTGAAAATTATTTCTTTTCAATTTTATTGGCTAAAAAATTTGGACCGATAAGGGCGGATTTTGAGGAATGCTAACTATAAACTTTTTATCACAGTTTTTTTAGGACATTTTTCCCCACAAAACTATAATAAAAAACTAATTATTCAAAATTTTATTGGCTATGAAAACCACAACAATCTATAATAAACTAAAACAACCGAAATGAATTTAACATTTGAATTTTACAACCGAAATGTTTGGTATGTTGCAATGATTAAACATTATAATTTAATATTTTAAGTTTAATTAGGCCAAGGCCGAATGCTTGTACATAAAAGTATAAGATTAAATCTTGGATGTGAAAATAATTCTCATAAAAATATAAGATAATAAAGAGCAGAAAAATAAGCTTTATTGCATAAATTTCGATTAGTTATATGTTTTTGGAGTGCCTTAATTAGTTAAATGTTTTCTTGGGCCTCATGCATATCAATATCAATATCAATACCAATAGCAACTCAATTTATATATGATTTTATGAGAGGTTTGATTTTAGGGAGAAAAAATGGAACACTGAATTGCTGCGGATTCAAGATAAGAGACATCACATATCAAGCATAAGTATTTTCTTAGTTCTTGATAATTCATAGGACCATCGAAACTCTGAAGATTTCAAGTTTTATGTGAATTCTTTTCCTTTTGGAATGTAAATGGGGTAGAAGTTTCTTCATCTTATTTTATGAAGAGGTGGAAGAATTACTCTCTTGGGTAGTTTCTATTTCATTCCTAATAATTGTCTTGTAATTTATATCTTAAAAGTTTATAAAATGTATTATAATATTCTTTTTATTTTGCAGGGTGTATTTTCCTTCAATTGATAAAAAAATTAAAATCTTTAAATGCATTTTGGAGCACCACTTCCAAAGGGAATTTTTTTTCCTTTTTCTTATAAGATAATGGGGTCTCATTGAATGTCCTTCTGTGAATTCTCTCTGAACTTTATAAAATTTGAGTCAATCTTCATGGGACGCTAAAAACAACGAAGGGAAAGATTACTTATATAGATTAGGGCAAGAAGCAAACAATTTAAACATAACTGTTGGGGCAAGGGCTTGATTGATGACCTCTTTGTTGGCAACTTCCTTGGAAAATATGGTAATTCTCTTCATTACACATTTGAATGTGTATATATATTTTAATTTTTTAATTTTTTTTTGGAAATATAACATGGTATTATTGTAAATTCTCTTTTGGAAGTTGAGCTTACAAAAGATGGACAATCTAAGAAACAAGTTTTAGAAAAATCTGTGTATGGTTCCCTTTTGCATGTAATGGCACAGCATATAAAATTGGTATTGAGTGTATGGATAATAAGGTTTAGAAGTATTCTTTGCATTGAATTTAATGAGAAATTGATCTTTATCTCTTCTCTTAATTGATCTTTTGTAAAATCTTTGTACATAATTTTTTACTTATTAGTTTTAAACAATATACTCCTTTTTTTAAATCTACAAATTTTCTTTCTTCAAGAAATTATACTAAAAAATATGGTAATTATTACTATTTTAAACTTCTTGTTATTTAATTAATTGGTTAATCCTCCTTATATGGTAATCTTAGAATTTTTCAAAAAGATTATTTTATTTAATCAACAACTTCTCCTTATAAATATTATAATTATTGCTATGGTCAGCCAGAGCTAGGGCAATAGAAATATTGGTAAAAGACTTGAAAGTATTTTCTTCATTCAATGAGGAACTATTTTCTATAATGGTTCAAATTGAGCTTCACATAAAGAAGTTCCTTCAAATGAACAATGATTACATTTGCCTTGTCTGAAATTTTTTTATATAATTAAAATTTGTTTATTCGCTAATTAGTTTGTTGTTTTGTGGTATGGAGCAAGGAGTTTAAGTTGAAGAAAAGACTATTTGTTTCATGTTGTAGTGGAATTCACGTTTCTAACAAGAACTGTGCAACCACACATATAATTTATTTATACACCTTTTATTACTTATCAATATATAGTTTAATTAAAATGTGTTTAATCACCTCCTTCAGATGCAGTTTCATTGATTAATTGATTATTTATTTGTTCTTTCAACATTGTTGCTAAAAATTATCAAACACAACATATTAAAACATAACTATTCTATAACTTTTTGGCAGGAACTTCGCTGCCCTGCAGCTCTTGTTTTATATCTAATATATCTTAAATATCATCATACATGTAAAATGACCTTTTTTAAATGAATTCATTTATTAATTTATAATTAAAAAAAATATTTTTTTATCCAAAATTTAAATTAAAAGTTTTAAAATTTAAACATTTGGCCAAAATCTCATAAATATAATTTATATTTCATTTTAAGAGACTGTTTTTGTAAGAAATCAGATATCTTGAATTATTGTTGTTCAAATTAAAAATTTAGAAATTAGAAAATATTTTTATCAAAATTTATATTAAAGATATCAATTTTTTAATATTCAAATTAAATTAATAGAAACATTTTTTTAGAAGATTTTAATATTTTAATATTAAATATTTAAATATTCTTATTTTCAATTTTATTTTATATTAGATATTTAAAGAATTTAACCTAAATAACATCAACAAAATGTTTTGTGTATTTTATTTGACTAATTTACATAATATTAAAAAAAGTGTTATGCATACATTTAATTTAATCAATTTACTAATATGATTAGAAGGTGAGTTTTTATTAAAATTAAATATTAGTTTCTTTAACAATATTGACATAATTAATATATTAATTAAAATATATATTCAAAATACAATGAAATACAATTTGAAAACATGCATTATTCGTTATGTAATTTTTTTAATATAATATGTGGTTGGGATTTGCTCACTAGCCAAACCATCAATAATTAGAACAACCAAAGAGGTATGGCTGAGCTACTTGTTAGCTACAACAAAGTGCTTGAAAAAAGGGCAAGGAGGGAGCAGCACATCACTAGGCTACATGCGAATGAGGGCCAAAAATCTGATTTGGTTGTTGTCCAATCCAATGAAGAAATATCAATTGAAAGATGGGATGGAAGTTGATCTCTAGCAATACATTAAGTCTCACAGTTCTAATTTCTGGATTTTTAGCCTCTTAGTACTTATCAATAGATTAGCCTTATGGTAAATAATATAATCTGTCCTAAAACAGTAATGTTTTAGTTGTCTTTATAGTGATGAAAGTTGGTTTTTTTTAATCTCTGATATGAGGTTGATGAAAACAGTGTATTGAGTTTTCTACTCAATCATTAATATGAAAAAAATATAATATTATTAAAAGTACTATTTTAAAATATATTTTGAATATTTTGAATGTATTCAATTATTAAAATATGAAATTTTATAAAAGTCAAACTTGTGTTTTATTTAAAAGTTTTATATTCTTTCATATTAGAAAAGTTTAAATTTAAATTTTTATTTTAAACATTTGAATATTGTTTATCAACTTATTTAATCAAATTAAAAAATTATAAATAAAATTTATTTTTATCAAAATTTAAACATTAATTTATATTAAAAATATTAAAAAATTTAGATTTAAATTAATTTAATATAAACAATATTTAAGAACTTTATTTTTTTATATTAAAATACTCATATATTTGTATTAAAATATTCATATATTTATACATTAAAATAAAAAATTTAACTTTTATCAATATTTTAAATGTTTTTACATTTTAAGAATGATTATTTTAATATATTCAATTATTGATTTACCGTTTTTAGACGGCACTGAGGAAGGGACGTATTTTGTGCGAAAATTAAAAAAAGTCGCGGCTGCCAGGGTTGATTTGATGTTTGCACGGTATCCGTAGCATGCACCATAGCATGGCATGGCATCCATGCCCCAGTGCATTCCTGGGGCTGGATAGACGGTGCCCTATAAAAATACAAGCCCAAACCCTCCATAGAACCATACAATAATCCAACCACATGCAACGCACAAACACATACTCGCTAGATATTAACATAGAAATAGTTTTCCATCGGCAACCATTTCTTTAGGTGCAAGTGCTAGTATATATCTCAATCACAGACGGGCGTCTAACTTATCGGGACATCGACTGGAACTTCCGATATTTATGCCGGCAACTTGCTTAGGCGAAGCCTGTGTGTTAGAAGGCATGGAGAAAAGGCCAATGCCACAGCGCGGCCAAGACGGCAGATTCTTACCACAAGGGCAACAAGGGCAGCCAGCCCCAAAGACGAGAAAACCCCCTCTAATGAACAAGTGCAGTGCCCTGCTGAAACATCTCATGAGCCACAAATATGCCTACGTCTTTAACGAGCCCGTGGACCCCATCAAGCTCGGTGTTCCCGACTACTTCACAGTGATAGAATCCCCAATGGATCTGGGCACCATCAGGGCCAAGCTCAGAGCTTCTCTTTATTCCTCCGCAGAAGAATTTGCGGCCGATGTTAGGCTCACCTTCTCCAATGCCCTCAAATACAACCACCCCGGTGACGTGGTTCACGACATGGCCAAAACCCTAAGCAAACGCTTCGAGTCCAGGTGGAAGGTAATTGAGAAGAAAGCCAAGCAACGGGCCAGGGTTAGGAATAGGGTTGCTGCGGATAAAGCCAGGATTAGGGATAGGGTTGCTGCGGATAAAGGCGTCATGCCGCAGATGACTTACGAGAAGATGTATTACATTGTTCGGAGGTTTATGGAATGGCCGGGAGAAATTCCCGAGGTGGTTGTTGATTTTGTGAAGAGGCACGGCGCCGCCGCGATGGAAGATAGCGATGAATTGCAGCTAGATTTGAATGTTCTGAGTAATGATCGCATGTGGGAATTGCATGGCCTTGTGAGCAGGTGCTTGGAGGATTGTGATTTGCGCCCTCAGCAGGAAGTGGAGAATTTTGATACAAAGGTAGGTTTTGTCAGTGTAAATTTAATTTAATTTTTTTTTTTTTTAATAATGTTTTTGGGGTCTAGAGTTTGCTTAGGCTTCTAATCCAGGGACAAGTTTTGTTTGTTGATATTGTTTTCAATACGTTTAGGGTTAGGGTTTGTGTATGCATCTGGTCCAGTGGTAGGCATTAGTTCTTCAATATTGTTTTTGATATGTTTAGAGTTTGTGGTATGAGTAGGCCTCTGATCAACAATTAAGTTTTTGTGCTTCGAACATATTTTCCATATAAGTTTTTGGTTAAGCACAGGCTTCTGGTCAAGAGGTAGGTTTTTGTTCTTCGACAATGTATTAAGGTTTAGGGTTAGCAGAGGCCTGTGATTAGGAGGTAATTTTTTGTTCTTTGATATTATTTTCAATCTGTGTATACTGATATTATTTTCAATCTGTTTATACTTTAGGGTTTTTGTAGACTTTTGATTAAGGGGCAAGTTTTTGTCAGGCTATGTTTTTTTTAATATGTTGGGCTTAGGCCTTGCAAAGGCTTGTGATGTAGATGTAACTTTTTTCCGTCTATATTATTTTTGATATGTTAAGCTTTCGGGTTTGCTTAGGCTTCTGATCAAGAGTTGAAATATTTTTCCGTCTATATAATTTTTGATGTGTGAGAATGTGCCTGGGCTTCCGATCCAGGGGTAAGTCTTGATTTGTCTATATCATGAAGTCTTTTGAAAATCTTGTTAGCTATTTATTTTTTGAGATGCCCTCAAAAATTGAAAAATCTAATTTTAATGGAAAACATACATGTTTTATTGTTTTTATTTTTTGAAAAACTATAAATGTATAAACACACTCCTGTTTTCATGGCAGCAAATCAATGGGATGACCCACATTTTGCTCTGCAGGCTCTCCATGGGTTCTCTTTTTTTTTTTTTGTATTTTGGAAACTACCTAGCTTTTCACAAAGTGCTAAAATCTTTACGGCATATGTATCCTGGGGATTTAAACTTTGGCCTTCTGACCCACATTTTGCTCTGCAGGCTCTCCATGGGTCTCTTTGTTTTTTGGAAACTACCTAGCTTTTCAAATATGGGTTTAATTGCAATGTTGCAATAAATTTCAGGCTTGTTTCTTGCTGAAAGAGCATCAAAGTTCTGCCAAAGGTCTAACAAACATATTATTGGTTCCAACCTTATGCAGTTTGTTCCAATCATTGAGTTTACTTGCAAGAAACTCACCTGACCCATGAGTTTGAAACTGCTGTTGAGTCATTTGCGCCAAAATGCTGGAGCAATTTTTTGTCAGAAATTGGTGAGTTTTTAGTCAAAAACTTGCCAAGGACTCCTGAGTTCAACCTGAAAACTAGTTAGCTGGTTGAAAGCATTAGTCCGCAGCAATTTATGCAAAAAGACAGTTCATTTTTCACACTTTCACGCTTCTAGCTCCAACTCCTTGATGCATTGACAGCTTTCTTTTCTGTTTTTTTTTTTAACAAACTGCTACCAAAGGGGGTAGCTCGCATAAAGACAGCTTTCTTTTCAATTTCAGGTGATTTGTTAGTGATTTTGAGCTGATTCCAAGTTTTTTGATTGTTTGGAAATTTTGATGAGTTTTAGCACATTAATGAGTTTTTAATCTAGGGTTACAACATTCAGTTTTTGGTGCTGGATAGCTTTTTGGATCAGCATTTGGGCCATGTAAACAAATTTCCTGCAAAGATACTTACATTTTCTGCAACAAATTCAATGATTTGACTTGAATGACTGATAGCAATATTGAAATCTCACTAAGGGAATCCAATCAAAGTTTGAAAACTCAGACTTGGCGCGGACTCGACAGTCCAAAATAGGACCCGGACTCTGGACTTGGCACCAACTCAGCAAAAACCTCAGCTAGGACTCTGCAAAGAAGAAAACCGTAGTTTTACAAAAGAAACAAAAATAAATTAATGCAGTTAGAGAAACATAAGGGCCTAATTTGATTATCAATTTCGCATAATTCAAATATTACACATGTTATATGATCTTCAAACGCTCAATATTTGAAATTTCATCATTCATACTCATAGTTTCAAATTTTCAAATGAAAAAAAGTTTTAGGCCAACCTTGCCCGTGCCTTTCATTATATCCTTGACATATCCACACAGCATGTTGCCTCTTCTTGCAAGAGATGTATGCAAATCCTCACCTTAACATTTAAAAATCATTTGGTAAATTTGCATTTATGAGTCATGACAAGTTATGCGCATCTGTATTTAGACACTGAGGATATGTAGCAATAAGATGTTTAAATGGAGATTTTTAGGGAACCATATATTACTAGTCATATATGTAAGTGATCTTTTTAACAATAACAATTTACTTCCAATTGATAGACCATGTTTTTCAATATCCTCTGAAATGACTTCTTATCTTGTCTTAATATTGTGACAGGCTGGTGATTACATGGATGTAAAAAAAGACCAAATCCCACTGTTCCTGAAGCAATAGATGTCTTCTGAAGAATTGCAGGTGCTGCCCAAAAGCTATTAAGGAGGACTTTAGCTTGTTTGGTAGGAGATACATGAAGGTGAATCATGCTTTGTTGTCTGAATGTAAATGGAAGTCTGTTATGTGCTATATTAAAAGATGCAATCTTATTCTCAAATGTTCAACTTGGTTCTGAAAGTTGGGGAAAAATAGTGTATCAGCCTGTTTGGGCTAACAAATAGTTCTTGAATTGACATCCTGATGTGTTGGATCAGGAAAATACTACTTAAGGCAGAAGAATTTTTTTCAGAAACAGCCCAAAGCAGGAAGAATATTTTCAGAAACAGCCCACTGAAAGCACTAGAGGTTGGTTCTGAAGAAACATTGAAAGTGTATCATTTTTTTCACTCAAGGCAAGACGTCTATTTTATCTGGTTTAACCCTCTATTTGCATATGTTTGTTTAATGGATGCAGGTTTCTGAAAAAAATGGGCTACTTGATTTGTTGATTTGTTGATTTATAGGTGTATTCTAATGTGTTTCCAGATGGAAGAAACTTCTGAAATTAAGGCAGATGCTTCAAGAGATTCTTTATATTATCAAGAAAATATTTGGGAGCAAATTAATCCCACTTATTTCACTGTGTATTGATGGTAAATATTGTAAGGTGTAAATTTTTTCCAACAAAGCGATCTGTAAATTTTTTCCAACAAAGCGATCTGTCTGTAATAAGAGATTATTCTACGGTTACTGAAGTATGGCATTTCTGTCAAGGGCCTGGTGTTCAATGTGTTGATTGACAACTCTTGTTTTAACATTTCTTTCTGTATTCTCTTTTCTTGAACTCAGAAATTCCCAAATCCATTTGAAAATGATTTTGTATGAGTTTGTGCCATGTTCCAGAGCAAAGTTTGTGTGGAAATAGCTTCAATGAGTAGCCTTTTTGGACTTACATATTATACAATTAAATGATAAAGGGTAATGAGCTTTTGGTTCTCGTCCAACCTTAAGTTACAATTGAGCTGATTGCAATTGGATTTTGTGAAAGCTGGACTGCAAAATCTTTTGTTAAGGAGAGGATAGCGGCTTCTGTTGACAAGATTGGTATCTATATTTAACTTTTAAGAAACCATTAATCTAATAGAATTTTGCAAGATGCACATAATTCTGCTTTTATTCAAACAGGATTTGATTCCACTTTTCACTCAACTTAGATTGAAAATATTTTTTCTTCTCTTCCAAGACCAGGAGAAAGTTTGATGGTATGCCCCATGGTTCGGTTAATTCTGCTTTTCATTCAAACAGGATTTGATTCCACTTTTCACTCAACTTGGATTGAAAATAATTTTTCTTCTCTTCCAAGGCCAGTAGAAAGTTCGATGGTTTGCCCCATGGTTTGGTTGCTATAAAAAATCTGTTACCTGATCCGTTGGCTTAGCCACTAGGGGAAACATACCAGTAGCCACCACGGCTAACTTCGCACATTTGTGTAGAGTGCAAAATAGGTCTGATTTCAAAAAAAATTGGCTTCTGGGTATTTAAAATGCGCTGTTTTTAAACCTCCATCTGCTACATCTTTACCACTTCGCCAGTACCCGTTCATTAGACAACCAATAAAACTCACAAAAAGTTAAGGTGTTTTCAATAGTTTTCAATGTGTTTTTTTTTTTTTGGTCAACTACACATTCAGTAGTGAACACATATTGGTGTAATTTGTAAATTTTTATTGGCATAATTAAAACAATGTAATGACAGTTATTGGGGGGTCATGTGAACGAGTACATAGCAATTGGATTATGGGCGGCAATTGGGGGTTTTCCTCTAGATCCTGGTCCGATTCGTACAGGATTCAGGATCTAGTTTCAGCTGGGATTGATAGTTATGTATTTATTATTATATTATAATATATAAAATATTTTATTATTATTATTTTTAGACTGTAGGAATTGAACTTTTTCACGTGACCGGTGATGCTGACATGACACACCCTCCTGTACCATGGGGCGGGGAGAGTAGACCTCATGACCCAAATATTTTATTGATATATAATATATTATTAATTAATTTATAATATATAAATATATATATTTAAATTATTTTTTTTTGTATGGATGAACCCACAATAATCCAACCCCAATTTTTTTAAAACCGGAACCAGGATCCATACTGGAATTGGCAACTTACTAAAAAATGAAAAGGAAACAACAAAAATATTATGAGGTGGAACTATACTAATGGGAGAGATTTTAATGTTAAACAACAATCACAACTTACTAAAAAATGAAAAGGACACAACAAAAATATTATGAGGTGGAACTATACTAATGGGAGAGATTTTAATGTTAAACAATCAATAAAAGGTAAAAAATCAATCGTAAGGGTTGAAAGGATTGGGATTGAAGACCCGATTAAATCAATGAATATGGGTACAAAATATTAAAAATAACACCAAGAAATTATATGTCAAACTATCCGATCTGTTGGGTTGTGCTACGCAATATGTAGGCAAGAGTTGAACGAATACACTTTTTTCTTAGAGTTGAGATCACTTTCAGGTCCACAATTGATTTTGCATTGCAAGATATTCAATGATGGCTACAACACTAGTGTGTACACTATTGTAAAAGATGAAAGGCGAGTTTGGGGTATTAGCAATACGTGTTCCTATCTCGCATTATACTGTTTTTTTGGGTATTACTCAAGTAACACGAGTCAATTTTTATAGGAAATAATCTCCAGGACATATTAGGTTTACTGTTACTGTTACACAGATGGAATTAGAGGTTACACGCAAGGGAAATTGGGTGTGTAAAGACCTTAACAAAACTCATACAGAAATAAATCAGACTGAAAATATTCAAGCAATACATAATTTCAGTTTTATTTGGTTCATGCACTCGCACACGATACAGATACAGATTGCTGGGTGCAGCCAACATGCAAGTCTGATTGCCTATGAAGCTCTTGAACTCCCAACAATCTGCAAAATTGGACACTTAGATGATCCTGGATATTCTACATGATCTTTTTGGAAGTTTGTACTACAAATAACCTCGAGGCTTTTTGCCCCACAAGGATTAGATTGACCTGATTGCAGATTGCTGCCTCCAAGTGTTCAGAACTGTTGAGAGTGTCGTCACATCATTATGAAAGAAATTTTGTTTGCAATTGTCAAAAGTGTTATCTTTTTCCTTATGCCTTTTTTATAATTGTTGTTCCGAGTGATTCTAAATCATAGGCAACCATTCTTTAAACGATGGCAGTTGACTACCATGCCCCTCCCTGAATTAATGACAATTAACTGATCAATCTATCTCTCAATTGCAGGTGGTTAACTAAATAGTCAATTGTCAAGGCCACTCCTCAATCAATCCAGAAACTAATCAGTTAATTGACCATCTTATTCCAGTCTATTGTAGACCCAACTGACCAATCACTTGACCATATTATTTCAATCTAAACTATTTGACAAAAAATGCAAGCATGCCCATCTATGCTACTTTTGCACTAATGGACCACTCTATGAAGATGGGAACATTACAAGTCCCCCCTCGAATTTGCTTGCCCTTGAGCAAGACAAAATAGGGTGACCTAAAATGTTAGCCAACTCTCACATTGATATGATGTTAGGATCTAGGACTGTTGCACGCAAATAATAAATTTAACAATGATTAAATTGAAGGTCTTTAAAACGTAATTGAAATGCTTAATTTCAAATGCTTGAAAAGACATTTAAATGACTAACAAAAACAATAGAAATTGAGAAACTGGAAAGAGAAGACAAGACAACAGATTGATAATGGAGTTCGTCAATTGGCTACGTCTCCGGGTCTCTCTCCAATGGAGTGACCGATCCTCGATTATGCTCCAAACGCTTGATTACAAGGCATTTTGACTTTACTCCAAAATCTTACAAAGTCTCCTATAGATAATGAAGTGAAGAAAATCTCCCCTCTCCTGAAAGTACAATTCACTTGTTAAAATTCCCCTAATTATACAAAGTGGAAATAATTTCACTATCCAATTTTATCCTAACTCTCATTACCTTTACAAAGCCAAATATCCCCTTTTTATACACCTTTACATGCCAATTAAGGGTTAACAATAATATTTTTCTGATATTGCCCATATCTCTAATTTTGAGATCAAAAATCTTTTAAATTATGACTTATATTCATGAGCCATATAAAACCCTCCTTTAAAAATCTTTTAATATCTCTATTTACAGAGATAAATCCTTGGAAATAACCTTCTCCCTTTAATTCCTGACCCTTATAATTCTGGGCTTACAATATCTTTTTGCAAAAATCTCATTCCTAAATAATAGCTCTTATATTTTTTAGTCTTACAAAAATAATCTTTACAAAGAATTCCCTTAGAATTTTCCCCTAAACTCATGGCCCCTGTATTTTGGAGCCTTTACAAAAATAATGTTTACAATCTTTAAAACCCTTATTTATTTTAAAATATCTTTTTTGATATTTTAAGCCCTTAAAAATCTTATTTAAATCCCTTAAAATCTTTTAAAATCCTCTAAAAATCTTTTAAGATCCTTAAAGATCTTTAAGAATCTTTATAAATCTTTATAAATCCCCTTAAAAATCTCATAGTATGGGCTTTTAAAACTTAAAAGGTTTAATAATTTAAATATAAGGGAATTCAGCTTTTAAACTCTATTTTAAATAGTCATGTCATCATTTTTGCCACGTCATCATTCTTGCCACATCATCATTCCTGCCACATCATCATGGTCAACCCTTAGCTTTGACCGACCATAACTTTCACATACAGACTCGAATTTGGTCCGTTCAAAATGCGTCGGAAATCTCTTGACGAAATATTTGACATGGTGATAAAATGTAAAGCATGTGAAACACTTCAATTTTTGGCAAGTATCCACCTAGATCAGTCCTCCCCACTGGAGAGCTTTTGGACCTCTAAAAGTTCCTTTTATTCAAAATTTAAGTGAGGGCATGGCCTCCCCACTTGTCCTATATCACATGTGCATTTGTACCTTTGGCTTATCACCACAATCAGGACTGCAACAATATTGTTGAACATATACATCATTCTATCATTTCCAGAAGCATCTACATCAACTGTTATAGCCATTAACCAATAAGCACTGACTAACATCAAGCTGAATAATAATGCAGTACAAAAGAGAATGAATCAACAATATGTCTATCTTTCACAACAGGAACACTTTTACCCAAGGGAATCTCCAAATTCCCAACCAAAAGTTGTGGACTTGGATCATCAATGCTTCCATTTACTGTTTCCTCATGTTGTACTGTCGGTGTATCCTACAACATCTAATTAGCCTTGATTACCTCAAGTTCATGTCTAGAACCACCTGAATTAACAGAAATAAGAGATAAATCTTTACTCGCATTAATCACCCTTTTTAATTGCCTTGTGTTTGCAAAAGATTTATCAGTCTTGATTCTGTGAGAATGTACAATATACTTGATAGCATCTTTAAACAAGTGATAATGATTAAATTCCTTGTAGAAAATAATCTTCTAATCATACAAATATGGGCTACCCAACACTGCACCTCACCAACATACTTGTATGATTCTGATCATACAAATATGGGCTACCCAGACATCTAGTGGAACCACATCAAACTACACCTCATCAACATACTTGTGATTGCGAATCTCAAAATGCACTGCCTTGTTACTTGCAATTTATTATTTTCGTAAACCCAACCTAGTGGATAAGGTCTCTTATGTTGTGTAGTTTTCAATCCCCAAGTTCTTTACAACATTTTCTGAGATTATGCTAATTTGAAATCCACTATTTATGAGAGTATCAATTTTAGTGTGCTTAGCAACAACCCTTATGTGAAAAAACTCATTTATTTTCTTATCTTCAAGGACATCATAGATTTGAGAAGTAGAAGCACAACTAGCAACAGAAACATTAGACGCCTTACCTTTCAATCCCATTGTTATTATCTTAGTTTCGTCTTCAGACTCTAAACCAAGATCCATAACAACATTTGCAGTTTCCTTACCTTTCTGTTTACGAGCCCATTTTGGCTTCAATTCTAGATGCAACTGCCAGCAGTGATCTTCATTATGACCTTTCCTATCACAATGAGAGCATGTGAGTTTATCATCCTTCTTCTTAATTGTAGCTATATTCTTACCCTTTCCTTTATCTTCAGATTTACCTTCAAGCTTAGATGGCTTATTGTCAAACTTATCAATGAAAGTACTCTTACCTCTTGACTCTAAGTGTGTAGCTTGTACACAAACTTCATCCAAATTACAAGGATTCAAAACCAAAATAGAATGTCTTAGATATGAGTGCAAACCACCTATGTACTTAAGCAAAGTATCCTGGGTGTACAATGGAATAGCCCTTTTCCTGAATTCATGGGTGTAATCTTGGACAAATTGACCTTTCCCTTGCCTAAAAGTTTGCCAGTTTATCATTAACTGTTGCATATGGCCTAAGGGATAAATTTTTTTTTAAGAGCATTAACAAATTTTGCCCAAGTTAAATTGACTCTACCATGTTGTGAAAAGTATGCCCGAGTTCACTCTCCCACCAGGTGAGAGCTATTTCTCCCAACTGAAGAGTAGCTAACTAGATCCTAAAAGCATCATCTAAGAGACCTTGAACTCTACAGTACACTTCTACTTGTTGAATCTTTTGGCGGAGCAGAATCTGCAAAAAAAAGATGAAGAGCTAGCATCTCAATGCGCTCAACATGAGCAAAAGTTAGAAAAGAACAAGGCATACTTCAAGGGTCAAAAATCCCAATTAGAAAAAGAGCTCCAAGAGATGAAGTCTTCTATTGACACAGAGTTGGCAAACCACACCTGGGCCGAGGAAAATTGGTTTAAGGAGCTAAGTAACATCGGGGAGCAACTTGCATCCACAAAAAAAGAGAATTGTGGAATTAACAGAGGATGTCAGCTCAAAGGATGCAGAGATTACCCTTCTAAAGAGCGCTCCCCAAGCCCCTGCTGCACAATCGGACCTCGTTCCAGTAGCTCAGTAATTATACATTTCATGCTGGGAAAAGGTTAAGGTCTTATCCCTAACACTACAGCCAATGCTCCGATATATGTCAGAGGCAACAAACTTGAGCTAGGAGGTCCACAGAGCCATTGAGCAATTTCCAAAATTCATCACGGAAAGGGTCCCTGAAGCAAAGGATTTGCTAAATAAGCTATACATGGTCTCTGATGAAAATCTAGCAAAGGCGAGGATTTATGATCAAAATTTTGTGGCCAAAACGGAAAATAAATTCATCCATTGCCACTCGACCATCCTGTGTACTAATGTCTACATAGCTACTATGAACCGGACTATGGATGGCATGCAAAAAAAAAATTCCCAGTTAACTAAGATGGGCATGTTGTCCGCATTTCTTGAGGATGAGTCAATTGCCATAGCTGAGCAAATTGTAGAGAAGATTGAAGAAAAGGAGCAGGACTCTACCATTTTCCAGAGTTTCAGCCAACCTCCTACTGCAAAGGACATTGAAGGTGTCATCCATCCGGTTGCGTAGCTACTTTTCCATTGCGATTCAGGGGTCGATTTGCCTAAGGTGCTGCCTTATAAAGAAATGCTCGACCTATGGATGGTGCTCTAGTCTGCGCACTAGAGAAAAATTTGGGTTCTTCATTCCTCGAGCGAAACGCCCCTGATAGTCGCCAAAAGCTGTGAATGTAAAATTCATCAAGCTCCCTTCGGGTTTTGTTTTTTGAGAAGTATCAGACCTTTTTTGATAAACGACCGCTGGCCTTTGCCAAGTGTCTGCTCAGCGCTCTCCGAAGGAATTCTCTCCTTTGCTCTTCTACCAGCCCCCGCTATGCTCCCATGTGTCTTCATCGAGGGCTATTTTTAACTACTTTCCTTCACTTCCTTGTCGGGCCCCGCCGCATGCCACGTAGCTCCCATTTGCATAAAGATTTGGCTAGTCCCACAAGTGGTGTCTATAGCAAACATTATTGCTACGTGTCATCCCAGTGCAAGCTCTCAACGAAGGGAGGGAAGAATGAACCACAGGCAGCACCATGTTGCCATCTATCTCCTTGCGAATGCTTCTTCAACACAAAGGATGGAGCAAGCTATGGGTTGCATATGCTGCCACGTTTCTAACTACCTATATTGGGTAGCGACACTTGTCTGCTAGAGACTTTTTTGGGACCACTACTATCATTCGCAGGGGATGCACCTAGATGAGGAGCAACCAAATGCTATGGCCCAAATATTTTTATGTTGCAACGACCAAGGGAATCATTGCTACTGCATCATTGCTCAAGATTCCAAATCTTTTCAGTTACTACTCGTCAGGGGGTAGAAATGTCGGCTATATATGCTGCTTTTTGCTTCTGAGGAATGGTTTGAAGATTACATGTTACATGTTCCAAGTTCCACTGGTTTAAGAATTACAGGATTTTAGAGAGACACCTGACCTTTTTATTGTTTAGATTATTGCAAGAACTCACAGACTATGCCATTGTTCGGCCTCTCTGCTTTCTTATGCTATTGATAAACTTTATACTGTGTCATTATTGTTTGAATGGTTCATTTGCAAAACTTCTATAATTTTAATGCAAGTTTGTTGGTTTAGATCATGTCTTTTGACTCATTTTTTCAGTAATTGGGTGTGAAAATTATTTTATGTCATTGAATGAGTTATTCATGCTTCAATCTTTAATTTATGTTATTCTAAGACATACTAAATTGTTGAACGAGCCCTTAGATCATATCCAAAAGATAGGTTCATCGTGTCTTTTATCTAAATTTTGGTGCATCGCCTTAGATACTTTATTTTTATATCTGCATCTTTTTCCCATTCTAAAAAACCAATTACAAAAGAAGCCGACTTCTTTAAAAATCCGGAGGTCACTCAGTTTAGCGCAATAAGTCCCCCATAAATTGAGTTTCCCACAAAGGGTTGTTACCTTGCCAATTTTTGGCATCAACAGAACCCAATCATCTAGTTTCTCAGCATTTAATTCCCCACAATACTTAGATAGATCAAATTTTACATCCAATTTAATTTTAGGCTTATGTGCACCCTTGAAAGGATTAGTAGAAGAAGTAGAATCGGTAGAAGAAGAAGGAGAAGATGGAGAAGGAGTTTTTGGAGGCTCTCGATCACCTCCTGGTCTTTTCCCTTTGTCCTTCAGATCTTCATGCTTCTCTCACTTCAAAGTATCTCCTTTTTCATGCTTCTTTCGTTCTCGCTTTTCCTGCCTTTCCTGAAAAAGAACTTCTACCATTGCCTTCATTTCGAGAAAAGCTTTTTGAAAACTCTTCTCATCAAGCTTTAAAATTTTTCCAACTTCCAATCCTTCCATCCTTGGCAAAGTTCTTCATTTACCGATCTCAAGATTGTATTCTGCAAGCATGCCTTCACCTCGTTGGCTCCTGGATCGCGTTATCATTCACCTATGCAAACACTAGTCACAACAAAGTTTTGATACCACTTGATTTGATGTTAGGATCTAGGATTGTTGCACGTGAATAATAAATTTTACAATGATTAAATTGAAGGTCTTTAAAACATAATTGAAATGTTTAATTTCAAATGTAATTGAAATACTTAATTTCAAATGCTTGAAAAGACATTTAAATGATTAACAAAAACAACAAAAATTGAGAAACTGGAAAGAGAAGACCAGACAACAAATTGATAACAAAGTTCGCAATTGGCTACGTCTCCAGGTCCCTCTCCAACGGAGCAACCAATCCTCGATTATGCTCCAAAAGCTTGATTACAAAGCATCTTCAATCTGCTCCAAAATCTTATAAAGTCTCTTCTAGATAATGAAATGAAGAAAATCTCCCCTCTCCTGAAAGTACAATTAACTTGGTAAAATTCCCCTAATTGTACAGAGTGGAAATAATTTCACTATCCAATTTTCTCCTAACTCCCATTACCTTTGCAAATCCAAATATCCCCTTTTTATACACCTTTACATGCCAATTAAGGGTTAACAATAATATTTTTCTCGTATTGCCCATATCTCTAATTTTGAGATCAAAAATCTTTTAAATTATGACTTATATTCGTGAGCTGTATAAAACCCTACTTTAAAAATCTTTTAATATCTCTATTTATAAGATAAATTCTTGGAAATAACCTTCTCCCTTTAATTCCTAGCCCTTATAATTCTGGGCTTACAATATCCTTTTGCAAAAATCTCGTTCCTAAATAATAGCTCTTATATTTTTGAGTCTTACAAAAATAATCTTTACAAAGAATTCCCTTAGAATTTTCCCCTAAACTCATGGCTCTTGTATTTTGGAGCCTTTACAAAAATAATGTTTACAATCTTTCAAACCCTTATTTGTTTTAAAATATCTTTTATGAAAATCTTTTTTATATTTTAAGCCCTTAAAAATCTCATTTAAATCTCTTAAAATCTTTTAAAATCCTCTAAAAATATTTTAAGATCCTTAAAAATCTTTTATAAATCCCCTTAAAAATCTCATAGTATGGGCTTTTAAAACTTAAAAGGTTTAATAATTTAAATATAAGGGAATTCAGCTTTTAAATTCTATTTTAAATAGTCATGTCATCATTTTTGCCACGTCATCATTCTTGCCACATTATCATTCCTACCACATCATCATGATCAACCCTCGACTTTGACCGACCATAACTTTCACATATGGACTCATATTTGGTCCGTTCAAAATGTGTTGGAAAGCTCTTGACGAGATATTCAACAAAGTGATGAAATATAGAGCATGTAGAACACTTCAATTTTTGACAAGTATCCACCTGGATCACACATTCTATACTTCCATGTATGGCTCAAACTCTATCGTTGTTAAAGCACAACTCTATCTAATGTCCTTTTCCCTTTCCCAAGTGCATATGCTAGGTTCCAAGACTCCTTGCTACTGAAGCATAATTTCTTTCTTTGCATCTCATTGTGGGTCATGTCACCTCAGGATGAACTTCTAGAGGTGTCTCTCATCCCCTAGTGAGCTAGAAGTCAAGAGGGTTGTACAAAGAACTCTATTGTTGTTGTGGTGCTTTTGTACTCACATCTCTAGTGGTAGACCCTTGGAAGGATTTGCTAGGTGTAGTGGTCTCAAATGGCTAAGCCTATTTTATTGTTGCCTATAATGACTCCAGTTCAAAGGCCTTGCCTATGAGGGGATTTCTCAACTCAATGAAAAGGAAATTGAGATACCTTTGGCACATTAGGGGCCATCATGACTACCCTCTCAAAATAAGCCATGTATGCATCCACTAAGCCATGGTGTAGCTGTGCCAACTCTCTAAAGTGTTCTTTTGGATCTTGCTTCTTGAATCTTTTCGTTTACCCCCCAGAAAACTCCTCATAGGTGGTGATAATGTTATGCCCTTGAGTGACTAGCTTGTGATCCACCATTCATGTGCAATTCCTTCTAGGTGAAGGGCTGCAAATTTAAGTACTTCCTCCTCATACATAGGTATCAATGATAAGTGGGTATTTAGCATTTGTATCCAAGTATGAATTGACATTTTGTTGGATTTATTGAAAGAGGGGACAATGAGCTTTCTCAAGTCACTTTCCAAGTCTTCATGAGCTTTGTTTAGAGGGTTTTTACTTGCATTCCTAGTTTGGTTTTTGACTAGGAAATATCTTATTGAAACTCTAACACTTTTTTCTTGTATTTAGCATGAAGAGTATTCAAATCGTTTTCTTGCCGATTGTCCATATATTCATCTTGCATCAAGGCTTCTTTCTACAAGAACATAACATTGGGTAGTCTTGTGCTTACGACTCTTTTATGGGATATTTTAATATATTTTTGTAGATGAAGACATCTCTTGTGCCTCATTACTTGGAGGTATAGTGGCCTACTTAGCATCTTTACTTTGTTGGCTTTGATTGAAGAGTTTGATGTGCTTTTGTTTCCCATCCCTTAAGGACTTCATTACATTGTGAAATTCCTACTCTTTATTCTCGTGGAAAAAACATTATGCTTTTGACAGAATTGAGACCTTTACGTATAGAATGTGAGAGTTTGTGCCTATTTCACAAGCATATATGACCTACAAATTTAAAGAAATTTTAATTGTCTCAAACCTTAGTGTGCCAACGTCAAATTTATCTCTCCTCTCTCTACCTATCTCTCTCTATTTACCCTCTATCTCTTCTCATATATATTTATATCTTATTTCTCTCTCCCTCTATCTTTGAATCTCTATTTATATATCTTTATTTATCTCTCTTTATATATATCTCTGCTTATCTCTCTCTATCACTTTATCTCACCTTTTAGATCTCTACCTCTCCCTCTCTATCTACTATTCTCTATTCCCACCTCCCTATCTCACTATTTTTTTTTCTATCTCCCTCTCTCTATCTCTATCTCTATCTATTTCTATACCCCTTCCTCTCTCCCTTAATCTCGATCTCTACCTCTATCTTCCTCTATCCCTCTCCATTTCTAGATACCTCTCCCTCTCTCTATCCATCCCTCTCTTTTCCTAGACCTCTATATCTATATATATATTTACCTCTCTATCTCTCTCCCCTATCTCCACATATTTCTCCTATCTCTCCCTTTATTTTTCTCTATCTTCTCTCTCTCTCTCTCTCTCTACCTCTATTAATTATCTCTATAACCTCCTTTCTCTCTCTTTTATCTCTATCTCCCTCTCCCTCTCTATTTCATTATCTCTCCCTCTTATCTCTTTCTATCCATATCTCTCTCTAACTCTATCTCCCTGTTAGCACCTATAAATTTAATGAATTTATATTGCTTTGTATTACCCCCCTGTGATTCCCATCAATTATAATCAACCTAAGAAATCTCAATGGTGTTTCATGCTCAAGTCCCTTAGTTGCACCTAACCTTTGCCAAGTTGTAGTAAAAAAATCCATCTGCAAAAAACCAAAAAAATTGGTTTAAGTATTGAAATTTTTCGATGTTTTGGACTTTTGGTTGTTTTCCTACTCACTTGCCATCTTTATTGCTCTCGACCCTCTTCCTCTTTTTCCCTTCTTTCCATCACTTTCCTAATGTTTTCAGGTTTCAACCATTGACCTTAACCCTTAACCTTTATTGCTCTCTTTTCTTAAGCCTTGGCACTTTATCCTAATCGTTGGAGGTTCGAAAAAATCTTTAAACTTAACAAGTTTTTGAAGGTTTTGGGTTTCGAGAATTTTCCATACTCCCCAACTCTTATTGTCTTTTCATCATAAGGCATAAGCCTTATGCTCAATCCCTAATATCCGACGCATTTCCTTTAGCTTTTTGAGGTTGGGTCACTTGTCTACCTTTTGGCTTATCTCTACAATAAGATGAACAACTTCTCCCCAATCCTCGATGTTGTGAGTCTTTAGCCTTGTACCCTTTATCACTTTTGTGATAAGATGCAAGTCTTCCTCTCGACTCCCGAATCTCGACTCTCAATGCCTTCTTCCCTTTTGTGTTGTTTTGAATCATTCCTTTTCCCTTTCACCCTTCCATTCTTCTAGCAAGAGGTACACCCAAAGCCCAACACTCGATGTTTTATGGAAGTCTTATTCTTTCAAGGATCGATGTTTTGGAACTCTTCATATCATTGTTTCCATTAGGCAATACGTTGCAAGCCTAAAACCCGATGTTTGAAGAAGATGGTTTCACGGAATATGAACATTTTAATTTTTTAACCAAGTATTACTTCGAGCCCAAAACTTGTGCAATGTCTTGATTGACGTGATTTTAGATGTGGGCGCCATTAAAACTACAACTACTAGATTTAATTTTTAGGGCTACAAGAGTGATGTTTAATGCATTTTTCAATAATGCAAGTAAGGAAAAATGATGCCCATGCTTCTTTATGGCTCAAAGACATCCTTTCTATCAAAAGTCAACCCTTGGTAGAGATTTGTTGTGGATTTAGTGGAGGTTTTCTTCCTCATTTGCATGCTCATCAATGCTAAGATATGGATTTAATGCATGCGACCACATGAAGGTGACACCAATAGACATGGGAACCTTGGTTCAACCCCTCACACTTGTGGTTCTTTTTGCTAGGGTTTTTGAGTGTTGTAAAAGATATATGTGTCAATCAAAGAAAGACTGAGGAGAGGAGAGGATAACATTTTGGATGAAAGGGAGACATTTGTAGAACTATCAAAAGAAATATGCTTAACATTTGAAACCCTAGGTTTCTATTTACCTATTTCTGGGTAGGGTTGTTTTGTAATGTAATGATCTGGGTTTTACCCAAAAGTGTAATTAACTCTTGAAAATTTTGATGAACGATTGATTAAAGGCAAAATAAACCTTAGTTGAGTGTCTCCTTATGTATGGTATCCATTTTTAGATGTATGTTGTTTATTTTTTCAACCAAAGGTTTGTAAAATCCTTGCAAAGCTTTTACATGGTATCTTTTCAACATAATAAAGGAAATGTATGGGTATACTTGAAGATTACTAAGTAGACTCTCTTAATATTCTACAACCATCTATTGTCTTTCCAAATGAATATGTAGAGCTCAACTTGCCTGTACATTTTGAAAGGTGGTCTTTTGTAGTGATTTGATTAAGCCATCACCTTGTTTTCAGTTATTGCTTGTAGATTAAACCTAGAGACTTTGTTTCCCAATAGATAAGGCATCAGTTAGTGAACCATCATCCTCAACACACTCCAAACACATCAACTCAAACAATTTAAGTGTTATTTTATGTGTGTTTTACTATTGTGTCTGGAAAAATATAGCAATACACCCTTGTATCACAAACACATTCTCACATTCATCTGGTAGATTGCCTAGTATTTAAGTGCTCATCCTTATTTGTTCAAATTAGCACAGGTATATTGTGACACCTGTATATTGGGATACACTATGCAGTGGGTATAGTTTGATATAAGGTGTTGTTTAAGTGTTCCAATCATTAATTAGGCACTTTCGGGAGAACCCCCCTTGGTTTTGTAGAGCTAGAAGTGAAGGATGTCTTACCCACCTCGAACATTAGTCCTTAGTGGCCCAACCTAAATATTGGTTTGTGATAATTTTCCCAAGTTTGACATCCCTGACACTCGGAAGATTATCAAACCTTAGGGGTTTGGGACCTATAGCCCTAATCACCAACAAATTGGCATTGTTGCCAAGGATATATAAGTCAATAATCAAGTTGACAACCCGTATTACTTAAGTGATTGGGTTTTGGTTTCAAATTAGAAGTTTCTTAGTCTCATTTATTTTCTCCTCCAAGGAGTGGTGACTCTGTCAAGGAAGATGCAAAAATTTGTTTCAAATGACAAAATAGAAAAAGACAAGCATTCAAAAGGTCAAGAAATTCCTGAAGCTAGTTCTACTAGTGCAAGAAGATGACAAGAACATTGGAGAGCTAAAAAACCAAGTCTCCTAAACATAATTCAAGAAATATTGGAAGACTGAATATTTCAGGCAGAAGAACTACTTCTAAAGATTTTGATCAACATACATCAAATGAATTAGTTGATAATAGGGTTCAAACTAATAGAATGTTAGTAGTGTTCACATGGGTGTTTGAGCTAACTTTATTAGTATGTGTGTTGGGTGAATATTTTGTAATTCTTTTAATAATTATAAAATAGAAGTTTCAGCCATAGCTATGATGAGAAATGAATTTTTCCTCTCATAAAGGGGAGGCTCCCTTAAATCAGCTAGAAACTAAACTAAGGTATGCACATTGTGATTATCCACGGGGGGTGTCTCCATTAGCATGATTCTCTTTTTTTAGAATAAAGGAAACAAATTACAATAATATCCTTAAATAAAACTAGTTGGAGCAATAATACCTGATACTCAATTTTGTTAAATGTAGGAATAACAAGAAAAAATACCAGTGATCGATAGTAACTTCAAAAGTCTACAGAAACACAAAGTCTCTTGCTACTTTCCACAATGGTTCCAAAAGTAATGGTAAGATCACATGAACAACAACAATAACTTATAGCTCAAAGACTCCAAGTTATTCCCTAGAATGATTCAAAAAGTAACCTATGTAGTAAGTTGTAGCTCAAAGACTTCAATGAACAACACCAAAGATCCACGTTAATATAGCTAACAATTGCAACTTAGAGACTACACGTTCTTAACCAGATTCATACACAAGAATGTAATTGAAAATTACAGCTCAAAGACTACACGTTCTCAACCCAATTCATACACAAACTCCAAAAGCAATATGATAGCACAAAGTTTCTTAGTATTAAATATGAACTCCCTTTCAATAAAGAAACAATATGCTACTTAGAAATCAACTTCAAGATAATATGACAAGAGTGACATAAGAACACTCTCACATACAAAAAACATGCTCCAAAACAAAGGTTGGAGGCAATCTGCTTCTTTTATTGATCAAAATTTCAATTTGCACATTCAACTCAAAGATTTCAATTATGCTCTTCAAAATGGCAACATCTAGTTTTAAAGATCAAAAGGTTCCTAATACAAAAGAACTCCCTCATATATATAGAGGAGAGTTGAGAGCTAATCTAGGAAAATAAATAACTACTTTGACTTATTCAAATAGGAGAGTCCAATTTGATTTGGGACTTGTTTGTTTGTACATGTATTACAATTTTGAAAATGACATGTAAATTGTCTGAAACTAATTACATAAATTATGAAAGTAATAAAAATTGAACAAGGCACATTCAGCCTTCTCCATCGTCCTTCTCCATGAAATATTCATACTTCTTCATGATCGCTTGCACTTCATCATTCTTTGGCCCTGAAGTATGTTTGGAGATGGCAAGGACTCTTGTAACGAAATCCTTAACAGTATTGTAAACCTTTTCGTGCCTTCCTAAGAACACTTTAAGGTTGTCCAAGGTTAATGGAATATTTAGTAACTTATCCATCAAAGCCACTGAGAAGGCTTGATCTTCGAACTCCTTCTGGATCATGTTGGTAAATTGTTGGACAAATGTATCTAAAGAAAGGACCTTTTGATTATCACCACACAACTTACATGGAAGCTCTTTGATCCTATTGACAAGTTGTGTATCATTATTCTCGCTAACTTCACAAGCACTTTGCAAATTGTTGATCATATCTGTGATGATGTTTACATTATGAATCATGGTCTCTTTAATCTATACATACATATCTCTATTGGGAACATTCCCAATTTCTACTAAGGTATCCAGTTTGAGATTTTTCATTTTTACCCAAGCCTGCAAATTGTTTTCCATATCTTCCTTTTCTTGAGAAAAAGCATCAGCAATTTTTTCTAACTCCATCCTTATACATTCCATCTTTTCCAATTTTTCCATAGCAGATCCCAATAGTTGTGTAAACTGCATACTCATTTGGTCTATGAACTCACTGAATACTTTGTCTCTTGTGTGTACTTTCTCCACCTTCTAGATGACTGGATCCTCAATGCTTACAGCCATAGGTTCAACTAACTTAGAAGGTTGGGTAATCTTCTGGAGTACTACAATTAGTTGTTCTACCTTGTGTTTATACCGATCCTTCACCTTTTTGACTTCATCAAATTTCTCAATGAGAGAGTTCAATGTGGATTGGGCATTTGCTTTGGCACTCTCATGAGTAATCTTCCCCAACTCAAATCTTGTGGCAAAATAATCAGAAATATCCACCTCTTCCATAGTCTTATTTGGAGGAGGTTGTGCCACCTCTGCATACTTGTTACCTTTTTTTATCAAACAACAACTTGGAAAGGGTCTTGGCCTTTTTCTTGGTTTTTTTTCTTCACGGGTGCAAGTTGCATGAAGTCGATGTCATCTATGGAGACAACTTCTTTCTCTTAGGTGTTTGAGATGAGAGCCAAGGTGGAAGTTGTGAGCTCTCTTCTAGATTATCAATCATGGTTTGAGTCATTGTTGTTGGATTCACAAAATTTGTTGTAACAATAGGAGCAATGACAGTCAAAACAACAGTAGGAATCTCCACACTTGACACTTGCATGGATTTAGACATGAATTGTTCTAAGTTGGAATGAGAAGTTATATCAAACAAAGGTGATGATAGACTTGGCAGAGACATAGGTGATCCTGACACATTATCCAAACCATGTTTGGGACTTTCAAAGATAGACCCTACGGAGGTAGATAAATGGATGGATTGAACTAACACTGTAGGAGCAACATTGACAGTAACTATAGGAATAACTATGGTAGCAGGAACATTAGAAATAGGTGAAGACACAGGAGTAGATATAATTGGGGTAGAGGAGACAGGTGGTTCCTCTAGAATATTCTCATGAGGAGACAATTTTTATTCCTCATGTTGTCCTTCCTCTATTTGCCTCTCCTCTTGAATAGATTCCTCTTGTCCTTCAGCAAATGGCCCCTCTATAGCTTCTTTTCTTTTCTTCTTACCACCTTTACAACAAATGTGATCTTTGTCTTAGAAGGCTCGCTGGAACTAGGAGAATCGCTCTTGTTCTTTGTTCTCAATTTTTTATTTCTTACCTATGGAATCTTGTAATTCCTCCTCTAACCTAGTGAGAAAGCATTTCAATTGAATTCCCTTTTCTTCTAACCATACATTTGTGTTAGCAAGAATCAGTTCAAACCTTTCTCGAATTGAAGTGACCTCTTTTTGTGACCACAAGATGGGTGGTAGAGGAGATCCTGGAATGTTTTTCCTCTCATAGGTAGGGTCTAATATGCCACCATCGTCTTCCATACGTTCAAGAATATTAGCCAAATCTAGCTCTTCAATATGTTCTAATGTGAGCCTGTAGTAATCCAACTTTCTTTTTTCTTCCTCAGTCCTATAGTCAACCCACACATCCTCAATTCTATCTACATGAACATGTGCTTTCTAGCCTTTTCTTGAACATTTTCAAAGTGGCCAGCTACATCTTGGATTAAATGGCTTTAGATTTTGGAGAGGTTTGAATGGAATACCTGCTAGTGGTCAATGGAAACTTGAATCCTCACTTGTGGGACTTCATTTTTTTGCTATGTATCGTTATTATCTATCTACATAGCTCCATCAAGATAATTCTGTCACTGGGTATTGCAAGAGCATGTATGGATATCCCACGAAGCAACCAACTCTCAAATATGTGAAAGTGGGGAATTGTAGGTAGAGGCAACCATACTTGTTTACCACTGTCCAAGCCTCATCCAACACTCTTTTTCTTTCCAATGTAGGATCAAATGGACACAAAAATGGAGCAAAGAATGCATCATTCACTCTTCAGAAATGGTGAATGCTCCCATCAAGAGTAATTTGTAGAAAGTATTTGTACACTGGAGTGACCCTTTTGTTTCCTTCTGTTGTCAATTCAAGAAAATTTCTCATGGTTGCAACAACATATACTAAGTAGGATTCCATGTAGAACCTTGATGCGGTATGCACCTTGATCAACTGATCATGAATGGCGTCACTAATCTGCTAAACCTAGAAGATCTATTGTTTTCCCCTCTTTATGATCTTGATGTATAAATATATCCAGTCTTCAAATGTGGATGAGGCAAGCAAAGCTTGCACTCTATTGAGAAGAGTGATTAGATCATTCACCTCTTCGATGAAATCACTGCGAGGGAAACTCTTGGGCCATCTTGAGACAGTCGACTAAGGATTCTTCAACCATTTGTTGTTAATTGTCCTTTTAGAAGAATCTAGATCTTTAACATATTCTTCCTATGCAGATTCCTTGGTGATTTTTGCATACCTGTCAATACTAGGGCCTATGAAGGCTTTGTCAAGAAACTTTGCATCTAGCCTTATGACTACATCTCCATTGGCACCCCTGACACTTTTGTCATTTCTATTGTAATGTGATGCAACTTGAAGGAGAAACTTCAAATTATGTGCCACAACAGGAAAATAAGCCACCATTTGAATATTACTTTTCATTATGCACCTCATTCCATCATCAAGTGGTTGCTTCTAAGTCCTCACAAAATCGGACATGTCAACATGCTTGATTTTAGTGTCTTTGATCTCATCTATGTTTGATGAGTTTGAGGTAGCCAAAAATACACCTTGATATTTATACTTCATTGCTTTTCCCTTGCTTGGAGAGGGATCCGACATTTAGAAAATAACTAGCAAGTGATTATGTGCTTGCAGGAAGGTAGATGTGAAATCCTTGGAATATGTGCACAAGAAACTACATGACAATTTTAGCATTCTACAATGTTAGAAAACCAATATGATTGGAAATTTGCAAAGGTGGGAAAATTCAAAGTGATAGAGGCAAAAAATGAAGCAAAAGTAGGCAATCTGGAAAAAAGGAAAAAAATTCCAGTGTTAGGTCGCTGAAATTTAGCGCCTCTGCAGGTGGTTTGATTCAAAAAGTGTTGTAGCGCTGAAAAATAGCACTTATACATGTAGATATGATGTTTGCAAGGATTTTGTACTTTCATGTAAATGTGCTACAATTTAGAGCTTAAGCATTTTAAGTGATGCAAAATTTTACAAGGTCGTTAAATTTTAATGACTCTACATGTGGGTAAGTCATCTACAAATTGCAAGGTCAGTGAAAAAACCTAACCTTGCAAGTGATATAACTTGGGAAATTTCGCTCCCTTTATAGTGTTGAGTCAGCAAAATTTGTCAATCATACATGTTGCATGGGATGTTCCATGCACAATCGGTGAAAAACACCGATTGTACATGTTTAAAGGGTCGAGTGGTGTCCAAGTGGTGAAAAATACCGCCTCAACATTTGAGTAAGATATTAACCTATGCAAACCATGTGATATTGGTGAAATCCATCGATATCACATGACATGTTAAGACAAGTTGGATCGGGCTATGTTGCATGTTGCATTGGTGAAAAACACCGACCCAACATCTAGCGTGCTTGATAACCTATGCAATGGCGATGAAAACAAATGACATTACATATTGTGAAATGGAAAAGGTACAAACAATGGCTTCATTTGTGTTTAATCGATGAAAACCACCACCATCTCAGGGAAGGTTAACATGAGAAAGTTCACAAGGGGTTTGAAGAAATGCACTATGCAAGACATTCTACCATTCAAAAATATGAAATGACTTTGAATCAACTAAGGTTCAAATAGGATGACATGTGAACAAGATTGATCATAAAACCAAACACAAAAAACCCACAAACCTTAAAGCGAGAAACAAAGGATATAAACTAGGGTTTGCGAGTAAAACAAAAACCTAAAGGATAAATCGATGTATACATAGTAATCTCTTAAAGAAAATAAAAATGATTATAAACAGAATGAAGCGGATCTAAACAAAAACCTAGACTTTAAAACACAAACAAAACACATGAAAGCAAAAGAAAAACACACCCAGATAAAAAAGAGAGAAGATTGATGGGGAAAATATGCGAAAACCCTAGTTCAAAACGCTAAGAAATCTGCTCGGAATCCACACACCTTTGAACCAAGATCACACAACGAGAATGCAAAGTAGTAGAGAGGGAAAAAATGAATTGTAAAATGAAAAACAAAACAAGAAAAATCAAATTAAAATACTAATTTAAATGCCCTCAACACAATTAAGACTCCACATTTATTACACTTGTGTGGACTTCAGTTGTAGAGTCAAGAATCTTTAACGCACTTGCAATTTTGATAAATGATGAATGATATGTAGGGTCAGTGAAATTCACTGATCTTATATATTTTTATTTTTGCATTAGGCATGTAGGGGCATTGAATTGCAACACTCTTGCATGAGCAAAAAAAATTCTACTTTAGAAACAAAATTTTCTAACTTGGTCTAAAATGCAAATTTTGAAAAACTGAAAAAAGTTAACATTCAAAACGATGTTGTGAGGATGGCAAACCACACACGAGGGAAAGAATAATCTTCCTTATTTTTCATGCTTAGAGTACGTGGGTTACGAAATGGACAAGTTTCATAGGGGTTATCCCACGAATTGAGCGTCGTTGAATTCAATGATAACAATGTGTTATAAAATAAAGTTATGTAAGTTAATATTATGTTGTTGAGAAACAACTTAATATTATGTTCTAATGAGTGTGTAATTGTGTGTGAGAATAGTAATGTAAGTGAGTTGTTAATACAACTTGAGCACTTAGAGATTTAGGAGTGAAAATAGGAGAGAATAAAGGTGGTTGAACAACCCACGTAGATTTAGTGTGAGAAGTTAGTGGAGTTGTTATAGGATTTAGATAACTCATCTTATATATTTGTAATATCTCATTCAACGTTAAGTGTGATAGAAGCATAATATTATGTGTGCAATTCTTTTACTCAGCTTCTATAATTTATGCCCAAATTTTTTTATATGGTATCAGAGCATTTATGGATTTGATGTTCTCTTTTGCAGTTGCAAAGGGAAATCCATGGAAGAAGAGTTGTGTTGAAATTAAAATGGCGTTATAAAAACTAGTCTAAAATAGTCTTAGTAAAACTATGATAACTTTGTCATTTCTCAATGAAATTAAAAAATTCTAAATATTCTAAAAAGTTGGTGAAGAGGAGAACAAAGCCTAGAAATGGTTTGAAGATATTCTTAGTATTTAGTTAGAAGTTTAGCAGAAGATTGACTTAATATTTGTGGGTGTGAGAAATGGAGTTTTATTATTGTGTTTGAATGTTAAGCATCTACAACTGCAAGGTATCATTCATTATTTAGAATTTTTAGGTTCAATGCTATCAAAGAGCATTTAAAATCTCATTCTTGACATGGGTTATATAATTTATAAGAAACAACTTAATGTTATACTATTGTAAGCCTAATAATGTCAATATAGGTGTTACAATCAAGGTGCATTATCGATGGAACCCAACACCTTTGATTTTATTTTGATTAAAGGGATGATCATGGATAAATTAAGTTTCATTGAGAAATTTGAAGGTAGATATTTTCATACATGGAAAATACAGATGCATTTACACCTGATAGAAAAAGATCTATGGCACATTCTAAAATCGAATTGTCTCACCAACTGATGCACATGAACTTGTTAAGTGGAATAACAAACATAAAAAATAATTAAGGAATATTAGGACTATTGGCCTTGGCTTGTCAAAATCATACCTATACACCATGTGGATTTCATGAAATTTGCAAAAGAGATTTGGAATTCACTAAACAAGCTTTTCGGATCTGAAGCTGGAAAGTGTCAAGACAACATTGAAGTAGAGATTGTATGGATTGAAGATGGGAAAAGGTGCAAAAATGAAAGATCATATAAGTAAGTTTCACTCCTTACTAAATCAGTTAGCTGACATTAATGAAAAAGTAAAGGATGATAATGCAAAAGCAATACTTTTGAATAGTATGCCTAAGAGTATGTCTAGTATGGTGTTTACATTAAGCAAGATAAAAATTAGTCTTGAAGGAATAATATCTACTCTACTTGAACAAAATGAATGCTCAGAACCAGAATAAGTAGTATATGTCCAAAAAAAATGGGCAAGTACAAATCAAAGCATGTTACTCCAAAAGGAAAAATTAAATGTTACTATTGTAAAGAAATAAGACATGTAATTTTGAATTATAAGAAGAGGGCACAAGATCTACTAGATGATAAACTAGATCAAAATGCTTACTTGGCTGAAGAAATAAATTGGGAAGAATATGCAAAATATGAAGAATTATCTTGTCCTAGTGATGAAGAGTATTTATTTTAGATAAATTCAAAATAGAGATTGGAGGCATTGGAGGAAGGAGGATAAATAGCACCTCTCATCAACCACTAACAGTGAGGTCACCTTTTGTATTAGTGGTATTTTATTTCATTTCATTTTGTGCAAAATAAACACTATAAACATTTCCTTGGTAAGTTTGAAAAGAGGAGAATGTAGATATCATTGATGATGTAAACAGTTGTATAGGAGAGTGATTGGCTATAGAGATCCTCTGACTACTAGACTTCTTGGAAGTGTTGTCAGCCGGTGATAAGTTCATTGGAAGTGAAAGCGGGATAAATTTTTGTATGTAGGTGATCATGTGTAACAAGACCCAGATATCAGTATGCAAACCTAAAAGTATGCATAGGCATATGAATATGTTTCTAGTTCATGAGATGTAATTTCTCTCCATGTTTGCACTAAGGGAGGTTTTAAGAATTAGTGTTCACATGGGTGTTTGAGTTAACTTTATTAGTATGTGTTATAAAATAAATTTATGTAAGTTAATATTAAGTTGTTGAGAAACAAATTAATATTATATTATTATGAGTGTGTAATTGTGTGTGAGAATAATAATGTGAGTTGTTAATATAACTCACATAGAGATTTAGGAGTGAAAATAAGAGGGAGAGAATAAAGGTGGTTGAACAACCCACCTAGATTTAGTGTGAGAAGTTAGTGGAGTTGTTATAGGAGTTAGATAACTCATCTTATATATTTGTAATATCTTATTAAATGTGAAGTGTGATAGAAGCACAATATTATGTGTGTAAATTTTTTATTTAGCTTCTATAATTTATGGCCAAATTTTCTTATATAGAACTTTCAGACATGACCATACCAAATATGGAAAAGAAACCAATCCCATCACACAAAAAATATCAATGTGAGTTCATTTCAAACTTCACATCAGAGAAACCCTACACAACAACCTTTGAGAAATCAAAGGGAAGGTAGATATGATACTCTTTAGTCTTTTGAGCATGGAACAAAAACACCATTCTAAGATGTTGACCAAAACATTCAATTATAAAATGATTGTAGAGAAAGGGAATTAAATCAACGCATTGATCTTATTGATCATATCAAAGAAAGGAAGTGTGAAGTATAAGCACAAATTGCATTACAATAGGCCCAAATAGCTCAATAAACCTTACTAATGAATCAACAACAAAATATTGCTCAGCCCCAAAATGTGGCAACAACTATTCCAAATCAACAAGTGCCTACTATTTAGAAAAATAATCCTAATCCCCCACAACAAAATGTAATACAAAATTTTTGGGTTAACCATAGAAAGCAAGCTCAAATATTTGCTCCAATGAGACCACCAATTGGATTAGAAAGATATAGACAATGGATTTTTGTGGCATCTTTAATTATCCTAATCCAATTCCAACTAAGATTAGAGGGAAGGTGCCAAAATTACAAGATAAAAATGCTATCACCGGTGAAGACCACTTAAGGAATTTCATCAACGTCACTTATGAATACAAGATTGAAGATGAAGATGTTATGATAAAGATTTTTGCATCATTGGAAGAGAGTGCAAAAGAATGGTATATGAGTCATCTAGGCAATAACATAGACTCATGGGAGGAGTTTATGAGGGTCTTTAGGTTGCAATATGGAGAAAGATTGGATCCAAAATTTGCAGTCCACGCGCTAACTACTATCAGAAAAGGGGTAAATGAATTGGTTGCTAATTTTAACAATAGATTTATTATGACAATGAATAAAGTACCTCACCAGGTAAGACCAAATCAGCCTATGTGCCTTGTTCTATATTGTGGAGCATTTGATTCAAAGTTGGGCTATCTCTTGAGAGATAAAAACCCTCAAACCTTGAGGGAAGCATATGCAATGACAATCAACATAGAGAGCAACTTGAAGGCATCTAGACAAGACAACAAAAGAGCTGATATAAAACTCTTGAAACAAAATACAATGAGTTCCAACAAATCTCACTATTGAAGAAAAATTAGACATGTTGATGGGAGTTATAGACATCCAAATTTTACCATCTCCATGTGGTCAAATTTATTCCTTATTTCATCTATTTCACACCTGCATCCATATTGATTAAATAATTTCATTATTTAATTAATATTTTTGCCTATGCCTAATGTTCCCTAAAGTGTTTAATTGTTTAATTAAATACTTTATCATCTTCTTCTCTAAATCAAATAAATCGACCTATTTATTTAATTTAGTCATTTGGCCAATATGAATTAAATTAATTTTTAATTCATCCCTTTCTCTCTCCAAATGTCACATCCTCCATAATCTTCCTCTAATCCTGATTAGCCT
Organism: Sequoia sempervirens; assembly: GCA_007258455.2. NCBI lineage: Eukaryota > Viridiplantae > Streptophyta > Pinopsida > Cupressales > Cupressaceae > Sequoia > Sequoia sempervirens. The sequence continues at coordinate 754,026,606 of VDFB02281492.1, forward strand.
CCCTAACCCCATCATTAGGATGTGCACACCACTAATTGTGATTAGTGTCACATCCTCCATAACTTGCCACTTGCCCTTAATCACTCCATTAATTTTGCTAATAATTTGCACAACCATAATCCCTGATTAATTAACCCTTAATCTAGGTCTATTGTCAATTATGGCATGTACCTAGGTCAACGCCCTCATAAAGGCTTTCTACATTGAGAGAAGTCATCTCCCTTTCCCAAGGAATTTTATTTTATTTTTTTTTCCCCATGATCCTATGAGGAATTTTTAATCCCACTTTATTCTCCCAAAGACCTTGGAGGAATTAAAAGACAAATTTTAATTCCTCCTCCAAATCCCAATGGCCTGACTTGGGCAATTTTTAATTCCCCTTGGTCTTCCCAAGACCTTCTCCAAAATCTATGGAGATTTTGAAAGGAATTTTAAATTCCTCTCTTGTCACATCCTCCCAATGATTTGGGGAGGATAAGACAAGTCACCCCTTTTTCCCTTCCCAAGGTACTTGAAAGTACCTCCACCTCATTGCCACCTAAGCTCCACCTCACCTCTCCTCATTCCCCTAGGATGACACATGCCATCCTCATGTGTGTTGAGATGCCTCAAATCATCTCAACCATTGATTTAGATCCCTAGCTTTAATCTTGACCCTCCATTTTGTCTCCCCTAAATGACTAAGGAAAAACACAGTCATTTTCAGTCATTCATGCACACTCAACATCGAGCAATTTTCAAGCACTACCACCATTGTTGTAGCCATCTTTGAGCACACAACTTTCATCCAAATCCATTTTTATCACTCCCATTGCGTCCATTACATTATCCTAATCATGTTCATCTAGGTTGCATGTTGTCAGTTTATCAAAGGAGCACATAAATCAAGCATCATCAAGGGCCAACCACACATCAAGTTTGAACAAGGTAAGATTGGTTGTTTCTTGTATTCACTTGTTTGAATTTCATCATTAGCCCAATCTTGAGTGTTTTTCTTTGTTTTAGTCATTTGCATTGTTTATTTGCATCTTAGTAGGCTAGAACACTTGCACACATTTTTGGCATGCCCGGTGGGGCCCATGTCACAAGTCCTTTCATGGTTTTTGTTGTTTGATATTTTGCAAGTTCGGGTCTTTTCAACATTCAGAGGCGAATCCGCTCGATAGGTGGACCTGTGACCTACAGGGGCAAACCCACCTCTTACAGGGGCGAACGTGTGTTTGACTTCAAGTCCTCGGCATACAAAGTCGGGCGCACACACGGATGGGCGAACCCATAAACCTACAGAGGCGGATCCGTGAAGACCTCGCCTCTTCAGGGGCGAACCCATGTTCTTCAGAGGCGATCCTATGCCTTCACATTTGAATCCACTACAAAGGAAAAAGCATGTTCTCCAGAGGTGATCCTAAATCAATTAGTCCACCTTAAATATCGAGGGACACAAAATTAACCAAGAGACACTATTTGGTTGTTGTCCTCAAGGAAGAGCCAAACAAGTTGGTTAAGGTTTTGATCACTTTTTATGTGTTATGTGATGATTGATGAAAAGACACAATGAACTAGGTGAATTAGGGTCAAATTGAATGTAGGGTCATCCCACAATAATGGGTCCCAAACTTGGGACATCCTGACTTTTGCCTAAAATCACATAATTTTTTAGAAAAAATGAGTTAAGCCTTGAGAGATTCATCTAAAGGATTTTAATTGAAGAGGGTTAGATAAGACCTCCTTAGATCAAACCACTTTGAATAGAACTCCTCTAGTCTTAAATCATACCCACAATGGAGTCTCCTTTGCACCTATCAAAATGTTGGCAAAAGGACACATTTTCTTTGCCTTTTGATGGATTAAAAAAAGTCATTTACAAATTATGTTTTGCAAGTATGTAGCTCTTATTATAAGCTTTCCAAAAAATATAATTTTAAATATTTTTTATTTTATTATTATATTTATATTTTATTTCTTGTGAATGTTGTTTTTCCACTAAACATCAAATACTTATTTCACATGTAGAAAAATCGAAAAAAAATAAAAATTAATTTCAATACATACAAAACAAGTTATGCATGACGACATACACTTATGTCCAAATTATAATTATTTTGACTTCAAAATTAATTAATTAAAAACTATGCAACAAATAACTATGTAAAATATCATGCACTCGATATTGATATTAAAAATCTATATAATTTCATTCTTTCAATAAAAAAAGTTGTGTGACGACATAAACGTCACTTTTTTAAAATGTTGTTTATTATAAAAAAAAATAAGTTATTAAAAGTTACGTAAAATAAATTCACAATTTATTTCTAATTATATATATATAATCTACACACAAATCACTAGTCACATCATTTCCAAATTATTAATGGTTTAGTTGCTATAAGTTTCATAAAGTGAAATTTTGTAAAAAAATGTTGATATTAATGTCTTACTTTGACCAAAAAGTGGGACACGGTATTGTGGGTTGGCCCTGAAATAGAATCTAGAAAGTATCGAATAGAAAGACAAAAATAGAAGATAGATTTGGAGAGTGCGGACAGAAAAGAACTTGGCATTGAAATCTAGAGTTGAATTGGCAAGACGACATTGGGTGCCCTAGTCCAAAGGTGCTAACATTTAGGGTTCCAAAGCTGATATAGGTGCAGTAGTGTTTATAGGTCTTTGACTATGAAAACCCAAGTCTAAAGTTTGACAATGTGTGAATAATCAACTTGCCCTAATTTGTTGATGATGAGTCTTTGAATGCATAAATTAAGGTTTAAGAGTCTTGAGATCTCAAATTCACTTCAATCAACAATAGACTTGTAACCTGCAACAAATACAAAGGAGAAGTGTTGTCATATATAGGCTTGTTTTGGTCAAACCCCGTTTTGGTGTTTTCGCATGCACAACAACTATGATGATAAATGATAGTGTGTGCTATCAAGGGAGCAGAGATAAAACGATAAATATGAATGATAATGAACACAAATGAAACTTACCACTCAGATATGAAACCCTTGTTGGATTGAAGTCGTCAATTTTGCTAATCACACACAAAGAGAAATAGGACACTTGGAGATCTTGCAAGTGTCAATGCATATAATGATAATACATATAAACAATAAACATCTTACAATGCCTTTCATCTTTTGCTTATTCTACTCTTGGTGTTGCACTAATTGCCTTTAGGTTGCTCCAAAGAGATTAAGTTGCTAGATGTTAAAAAGGAGGGAACCACTTATATTTTAAGGATTTAAACATATTTTGCATTAACTATTAAGATAGGTTGGCAAATGATTTTTAATTCTTGAGCATATTGAGACTGACAATAAGATTTGAGATTTAAGATCGAATTAGATGGGATAGGGGCGTTGGGCGCCCTAGTCTAGGCATTTTTAGCTCTATTAAAGTCTGATAAATAAAGATTCAATTCAATTTATTGAAAATGACAATTAAACAAGTAAATCAAAAGCATAATTAAACACATGCATTAAGAGGGTGTCGAACCTAGTGTGAAATTGTCAGGGGTGACAATTTACTACACTACATAAGGAAATCAAGAAACAAATCATCATTGCATGGTGAACATTGTAATCGTCTCCTTCCACTCTACTTTTTTCACTTTCCTTAATGCAAAATCTATAATTTGTGCATTTCAATTATTTTCCTCTTTTTTCACCTTCAATCTACTTTTTCATCTTTTCATAAAATATTTTAATGAAAATAATTTCTAAAATGATTTATATTAAACATGAGCTGAAAATGATTTATGTATTTGATTCCATTATTTCTTGGGTCCACACCTTGCCACATTAATCAAAACAAACCAATGGCACACTTGTGAAGTGAAAAGCATCACAATTATGTGTTATTGGCTGGCGGAGCTGAGCTGAGAAAACAAGCCACTAGCACAATATTTCACACTACCAACCCTAATAAATTTCTTGTGATGCGCCATTCGTTGGATTCACTTTTTATCCACCAGTTCTGAGGAAGGAGTCGTTGGATGGCTTGACGAGCTACTCTAGAGATTTGGCTATCAAAATAGGTGTCTTCCCTGTAAGCAACTCATCCTGCATGGCAGCATGGCTGCATCCCTCACATCATTCTTTATTCTTGATTCATCCTTTTACTGCAATCAATCAGGATGCTAACGGTGTGAACACACTATCATCCAAATAATGGCAGAGCTTATGAATTTACTGCGGCCTTCTAAATGAGCTTTAGTTTAGGGAATTAATAGATTCCTTTTATCATAACATGAATCTCTATTTTAGATTTATAGCCATGCCATTTTGATAAGGTTGAACTTGGTTCTAAAGGATTGCACACCATTCTATGTTGCACCTTTTTGTAATTTGGTTGTCATACTTGATATTGACGTGTGGTTTATTAATGTTGTGCCATGATCCTTCATGAAGGTACCATTATCTCGGTCGTGCCATTGCACTAAGTAATTTTAACATGCCATTGCTAACTTTACTAACTTCAATAAGTCCTCTATCTTATTCTCCATAGCAGGATCTGCAATGATCTCTATATCTCCCTTCAGCAAGAGTTCCCTTGTCTAGCTACTGATGTGCGCTTGTTGTCCCATGGGTGCTCTGCAACCACAAGATGTCCAAAATTAATTTCTAATAAAATAACTCTAAAATTATATGCATCATTTTTTTCTACCAATCCATGATGAATGTAATATTCTGGATCTACATATCTTGTGACGCCTTTCACTAGCATGGTTATGTGAGTAGCTCCATCCAAAGGATCAATTCTCGACAATCCAAAATCTGCTACTTTTCCCTTTCTGTGATCATTGAGTGGATATTTGAGCTCTTCACATCTCTGTGAATAATGCCTGGGTTAGAACCTGCATGTAAATACTCCAGACCTTGAGCAGCATCCAATGCACCATTAAGCCTTGTTTCCCACAAGTGGCGTTTTCCAAATGAATTTTTGTCATCAAAACACCATCAAAGGTCTCTTTTGGACATAAATTCATAAATTATTATCATATTCTCCTCCTCCTCATATTCTCCTCATATTATTATCATATTCTCCTCCTCATAAATTCATAAATTATTATCATATTCTCCTCCTCAAGGTGATAGCCAATGAATTTTACCAAATTCCTATGGTGTAATTTGGAGAGCATGTCCACCTCAATAGAAAATTCTATTGGACCCTGATGTGACTTATCAAATAATACTTAACTGTTATTTCCTTGTCTTGAAGCCAACCGATATAAACTGGTCCATAAACTTGTAGAAATCACTGGTCATCCCTATCACCTCCTGGTAAATGAATGATTGGCATCCTTCCAATTTCACAAGAGCTACCTGCATAGATGTTTTTGTTGTGCGAATGATTAATGAGTGGACTTCTTTGATTTTATCCTTATTATGAACACTGTTAGTGCACTGAAAATTACAACTGCCACAACTCTAGTTATGATTCCCCCACAGCCATATTTTTCTTGCTCTGTTTCCCAGTAGGAGGATTATTGCAGCTGTTGATATTAGAATTTTGCAATGGCTTCATCTCAGAGAGTAGCCGAGATAACTTTGCAATGAAAATGGCCCAAACAGACCACTCAAGGCACATATGCATCCCTGTTTAAGCTAATGAGATACTTAAGCATTGAGTTTACATTATCAAACAATGCAAAACAAATTCATGCCATTCAGCTGAATTGTTCAAGATCACAATCTACTACCCCCAATCAAGTGAAGTGCGAGAATCGGGCTACATTATGATAAGAGTTCTATCCCATAGTCTAAGCTATCAAATACTAGAGATGCCATATTCTCAATAAAGAAACTATTATCCATATTGACACTTGCCTCTATGCTTTTCTTCAATCCCAAAACAAAATTGAAGAAGCTAGGCATATCAAGTGTTCTTATTTAAAACAATTTCACTTTATCATTAAATACAAAAAAGGAACCACCGATACTATTGCAAGCTGCTGGATCCATTGTCCTACAACTTTCTCTTTGAGTGTTGACACTCCAAATCTTAGATTTCAAACTCGGGCTTCTAAGTATGCTAATGATCCAAATTTTGAAAAAGCCTACAAAAATCTACAGATTTCAACATCTTCGAATCTTGCACCCATTAAGGATTTCCACATCAAGGAAGTGTTGTGCAAGATTGAAAAGTTGTGCACACCTTGTGATTGCTACGCTTGTCTTCTCAAGGAGTCACACTACTCTCTATGATGGCCAAATTGGCATGAAACGACAATTCATCATTACAATGTTTCTTCTACTAGCCTCCAATGCAGTGCAATGTCCTTCATTTCTTGATGCATTGTGCAATCTGTTGTGGCAACAAACCAACTGAAAATCAGGCTAGAGTGCTCCTTTACCCATTCCTACTTGGCCTTGGGATATCACCGCCTTGAAACTTGTGTGTGGTTTTCCGATGACCAGTTATCACCACAATGTGCTTTTGTGGCTGCCAATTGATTCAGCAAAATGACCAAGTTCACTCCTTGTTGCAAGCCCGGTGCTATAAGCAACAGCCAAGTTATTTTTTGACTCTATTTAGTGATCCTTTGGTCTACCTAACAGCATTATTTCTGACTGTGACTCACATTTTAAGTGTTCAATGTGGAAAATTTTGGGAGTTTCTCTTGACTTATCCCGACCAACAGGCTTGGCTTGCTTTGTAAAAAGGATTGGTGATCACACAAACAAGGGTTTGCTTAGCCCGTTTGAATATTAAAGTTGGTATTTCTATGTTAGTCATTTATTAAAGTCATTTATTAAAGCTATTGTCGTTTAATGAATGGATGACTCTGTAAGCTTTCACTCATATGTACTAAAGGTTTACCCCAACACCATATTTACCCAATTCATCTCTTAGACGCATTACTAAGTTGGATCTTTGCAAAGTTATACACAGATTCAAATGTCAAATTTTCATGTATAATCTACCAAAAAGAAGTCTTTGTTTGAGTAGTGACACAAGCACAGGAGAAGCAGACAGCAAAGTCCTAAGATACCTCAATCACTCAAACTCAGCACAAATAATTTTTTATTTGAGCTAAAGTAGTGACACGGGCACAGGAGTAGTCAGCAGAGTCTTAGATACCTTAATCAATCAATCTTGGTCTAATAAGGATATAGAAATCCATTTTCCCTAGCCCTCCCGACACGGTTAAGCAAATTGTTTGATCAATATAACTAATCCTACGGCCTACCAAATGGAATAATACCTATAAATTCTAGATTCATGAAATTTAATTGCAACAATTCTAGAACCTCATAACCAACATAGATTGACTCTTTTATCATTCTCTAAATACATTACCAATGAATAATCAGCAGGTGACATGAAGCATTGAAGAGGTCATCATCCTGGATATTTTTTATCAGAGTAAGTTAATACCCAGCTGCACAGGGCAGTGCATTATTTTGATGGCAATAATTATTTCTAGGATTATTGGGCCTCATGCATTGATGCATATTATTTAAACATGTTTGAATAGTCTGAAAATTCAACACAACACTCTTAGGAGGAAACCATGTGACAATGAATGAACACTTTAAAATCTGCATTAAATAAATTTCCAGTATAAGTCACACAGCAAAATCAAAGCCACCAAGCCTTGAATGAATATAACGTTCACAAAGTATGCATGAATGCACCTAGACACATGCATCCCTCTGCATAGTTCTATCATCTATGGATCAATCCCCACTTACATATCTTGCCTTCGAAAGGATCAGTACTATCCTGTTTGAATAAAACTCAGAACCTTTTTGAATCATAATTTAAAATAACCTTGATCTGTTCAGCAACTTTCTAGAACCAATCTTGCAGAATATTCTTCCGAAGAATACCATAATCTATATAGTACATAAAGAAATACTCGTGTACATAAGAACCATTGGAGGCAATTTGAACTCCATTAGTTCCTATTGTCGAATAGAAAATTAAGAGTTGAAAATAATGGCATCAGATTCAATCAACTAACGAGATCAATCCATGTCCATGTCGGCTTGACCACCCTGTCTATGCTTTACAGAACTGGAGTTTGTGAGACCACTGGTAGAAGAGCTACCTTGTGATGAAGACTCAGATGCCAAATCTTGCAAGGGCACATCCTTAAAACTGCCATTTTCCCGAGCAGCTGAGCCAAAATTTCCATTGCCAGATGCTCCAACCTTGCTCCCCTCATCAGCAAGCCGCTTTAGAAGGCCCATGACAGTTGGAAGAAACTTGGTTGATAATTGCAGGATGCCAGAGACCTGCAGCATTTTAAATGATGAAACATCATGCAGAACTACTAGATCAAAATTGATTGGACAAAATAAAAACATGATGACTATACTAGGAATATAATATATTTGACATAAACTCCCTGTTAAATTGGCAAATCAACCATAGGCCAAAGATACTTGATTGAGTAAGAGAAAGCAAAACTTACAACACCATGCTGAAATATGCCTGGTATGTCTAGCTGTACCCATAGGGCTTTGACCAACAGGAAAAGCACAAACAGAACACCAAGATAGAGCGGATTCCTGTCAACAGAAATATGAAATCAACACAGCATATGCATGGAGATGAGAATAACATAATCATCATTCCAAGTAAATATTTCTTCAATGAAATGCCAGATTATTACCTCAGAAGAGTCATGAACTCGTTGAATCCAAGAACTATCATAGCAACTATTGCCCAAGGTGGTGGCAAAAATGCAGAACTGCGCCTGCTAGCCTCCTGAGTAACTCCAAAATTTGCTTATATTATTAATACGTACTAAAGAAGCATATTGATTTTTTTTAAGAAGAGACCATTATCTAAGGAATCTACTATAAAACAAGCAACTTCTAGAATCTCATGAGATTGATAATGATTCTAAAACAACCAATAGTTCTTTGAGAAAAAACCAGAAATGGGAAAAAATTATTCAAAAATAAAATAGATGAAAAACCTCCGCAAAGATGTCTCCACAAATCTTGAAGCAGAATACTTATTAGATAGTAGCATGATATGAGATTATCTTTCAAATCAGACTTTATGCAACAAAAACATAATATCCAGCAGCAGATTGTTGTGGCAACAAAAAAGGTTACAAATGATCAGATAAAAATAGAGAGAAAAGCACAGAAAAGGAAATACTGGAAGACAATGATGCCAATCAGGAATACTAAAGAAATCCAACTCTACTTTGCATTGAAGCATTACAGGTAAAAGTTAAATAAATATCATTGTGAACAAGAACAAATCAAGGGCAATAACACAGGTCACTTACAAGATCTCCATCACATTTGAGACAGAAAAAATATGAAAAGCAACCATAGTTACCAGATTCAAAAAAATTGATATGTTCTAGAGGTCAAAAAAATTGGAAATCAGAAATTTTCAACAGAAATCAGTAAAATTTACATAGTAATCGAAAATGCTGGACAAAATTGGACAAATCCAACAGGTCCAAAAAAATCCAGATCCTATATAGGCAACATTGCTCGAACACATACATCGAGAAACAAAGCTCACAAATTGTAACCATAAAGGGATATGCTAGAAATGCCACATGCATGTATCACAATAAGAAACATTTGGACTACAAAGAGAGTATGATAAACAGATCCCCAGAAAGCAGAAAAAACGACATTGTATAGATTCAAGAAGTTAACAAAAGAAAGTGAAATACATAAAGTGTCTGTTGCCTATACAGTAAAGAGTTACTCCATTTATATAGACTGATTCTTTTACTAAAAAATAATTAGCCTTTAAATGATTAAAATACTTAACTGCCAACCTTTTGAAAATACGTCTCAAATAAAGTGGACTTGAAGGCTACTACACAGTAAAGATTCACTAAATAATAAATTGATTCTTTTACTAAAATGTAATAATTATAAGCCTTTGAAGGTTAGAATAATAAACTGACAACCTTTTAAAAACACATCTCAAATAAAGTAGACTTGAAGGCAGTACAGGTGTGATAGAAACTCACCTGAGCAACAATAGCCTGACCCACTGTGTATTCTGTCTCTGTCTTAAATTGTCTCCATAGAGACTTACATTGTACTGGTGTAATTAATGTATCAGAAGGAGCAACCTGCAAGCAGAAAAAACGCAAGTAACTTATACCTGTTTACATGGATAAAGATAGGAATGGAAAGCAAAATCAAACAATTAAACCACGACATAAATTCAAGACTACACCTCATCCCAAGTGCTTGAAGCAAGCGGGGTCAATGTAGAAGAAATGCTTCTCTCCTGAATTGCACTGGATTTATCACTGCCATCTAGTAGAGAGGATGATAAAACATGTTCAATTTTATCTGTTTTCTCCTCCAGACGTAAGGCAGCCATAACAGAAAGAAGCTTCAGAGACTGCAAGCACAAACAAAATAATTCATATGATAATGATTTTTGCAACACATAGATAATACTGCTTACAAACATTAAATAAACAATCACAGAGAATAGCAATACCCTGGATCGAGCATCCTTTGTGATAGCTCGGATGTCTTCTTTGCCAGTCCAGACTCTTGGCATTGATTCAGAATCTTGACTAAACACATTTGAAAACCTGTAAAGCATTGAGGAAGTAACTGATTACTCCATCCAACTTAAAGGAACGATAATGATAAAGAGACCCTAAAGAAAAGTTGATATGGAAGGTGATGTACCTCTCCTTCATACGAATCAGCACTTGCCCAGCTTCCTCCCTGGCCTTCTTATCAACCACACTCCTTGCATAATTTCTCAAATTGAAAATCATCTTATTAGCAGTCTTCTCATCCATTTCAAACCCACTTATGGCAGATGAAAAATCTGTTACTGCTGCCTCAGTTTCACGGCTGAGGAGCTTTCTGATGGATGGCCAAGTGTCTTTGGAAGCAGCATCAAGAAGAGATGCCACTGGCTCAGCAAGGTTTTCATTAAGGCGTTTCTGTAACACCAGGAATAAACAATAAGTTGTACTCTACATAAAATAAGAATCAATTTTTTATTAAGGGTGCTCTCCTTTAACAATGAACTAAGAGCCAAACATTATGGGGTGTATCTAAGCTCTCACAAATTCTGAAAAAATGGTAATTCCACCTCAAAGTTTGCTGTAATTTCTGACAGCTTTGCATCACGCACAGAAGCTGCATGTGTGTCAATATCTCGACGTAGTTTTTCCCTGGTTTTAGATGAGTCCCATGTTGCTTGAGAAACAGTTGCATCTGAAATTTACAAATAAGTGTAAACACCAAAGAAATCAACAATAATATAACATCAAATGCATTTATGAAATAATCCCAATTTCACCATCATATTGGCAGGCCTTGCTACTCAATTGAACAATGTTCAAAATAGCACTAATGATTGCATTTGGAAGAGTACAGCAAGTAAAATGACAATTGGGACACATGGAAAATCTGAGAGATTTCCTGGTTTTAACTAATCTAAATTTACCCCAGAATGCATAGAGGTGGGATGGACCCTTTTAGAAGCATCTTCAAGTCTCCATGATGAATGGATAATTTTATTGCATGTGAAGCTTAGTTCATCTATGTGATAAGAGACACTGTAACTCAGAAGCTTCCAAATTAACATACCTACGCATCCTTGATCAAATTCTGCCAAGGAAGCATTTGTACAATTTCGAACTACCACTTGAAAACCTTCCCCTTCCTTAAGAGCCTGCTCAAGCTCATCCTTGAACATGTTTAAAGATTTGGAGCGGAGATGCCCCAACATGGCTTGATAAGCAGGGCATACAAGCTACAAAAGAAAAAAAAAATTGTGACAGCTAATTTAAGTGAAGAGAGATAAAACTGAATAGAGACAGTTCTATATGGCACCCAAAAGCAATAACACCCTTTTTTCACAATGAAGACAATTCTGATGGGAATTCCCCCACAGAAGGGAATTTCCCAATTAATCTTCCCCTTTTGATTTCAATAAACAAGAAAAAAGATTATTACAACTTACATCCAATGACTTAGACATCAAAAACTGGCGCTTTGCTGTTCTTACACTCTCTTCAAAATAAGCAGCTTCCATATCATATCTGCAAATACAGTACCATCGTTCAAAAAAATTCTTATTCATTTTTTTCACAAAATCAATAAAATTGTGGCAAGATGCAAATCTAAAAAATAAATGGCAGTGAATTCAAAATTCAACTGTATATTGCAATATATTCACTTATCATTTTTATTTTCTTCTTATTTGCTGCCATAACTGCTCAACTAGATGGTCACTCAATTTAATAGGGTTTCAATATCTGACAGTTTTTTTTATTGGATAAAGCAAAACAAGAGTTACAGATAATCAGAAAACTGTGACAGCAAAGGACAAAAGAACTTTTTGGCAGCAGTCAAAAAGCCAATTACGTCAAGTAACAACAGCACTCAAACTCAGACAGTTATCAATATCACTGAGTTATCTGGCATCCAAAATGTTTCACTAAATTCTGACAGTATTGATATCAGACAATTAACCGGCATCCAAAATGTTTATAACTTCAGTATTGATTTATAGTTTCTTCCGTTTTTGCAGCGGTTGTATCAGTCACAACTTGTCACTGGGTAGCGTTACGAAATGAAAGAGATTCTAATGGTATAGTCCCAAACCAAAATTAAGGTCAGTACAACATATGATATACCTGTAGATTTTTTCAGATTAGTAAACACAGAGACAGCATGGCACATATCATTTACCATAGGGCCAGATACAATTTCTATATTTGCAAAGTTCCAAGAACAGCTTAAGAAGCACCATAACTTTACTTAGCAACATGTCAATTTTCAAACTTGTAAATTTATTCACTATTTCCAAGTTACGTATCATTTGCAATCTGCTTTGGTATACCATATAACAACATTTCGTTCCAAAGATTAAAAAATAAGAAATTTGTAAATATTATTTTTACTTCAATATGGCAGGTAAACTATAAGCATGGTTGGTGACATGGCCATGTTGGAAGCTCTCACGTATCATATGTAGAAAGTCTGAAAAGTACAACAGTTTTATTTGGATACATTAGAAAGATTTGATTGTTCAAATTTACTCACGTGTTTTCCAGATTTTGGTGCTATTACTGAAAACTACAAATAATTGGATTAAGAAAGCTCCCACTTAACATAATTTCATGACAAAGTCTCGTAGGTTAAACATATCGTACTAAAACAAGTACTTAGATGAAGAAAATTCTCATTTAACATATTTTCATGATGAAATCTTATAGCTTAAGAAAATAATGCTACACTCAATTTTCTTTCATTCAATTTCAGAGTCTGCATATGAATAACAAAAATCATAAAGTGTGAAGATACAAAACATACATACCTTGATTAGATGGAGAGATTCTCTTTTTCATATTCTTGGAGAAACACCTCCTTGTCAAAAACCATGTGGTTTCCCAAACTATTGACATCAGATTGGCAGCCATTTTCTGGAAATGAAAGCACGCATAGATTTGTAGGCTCAAGGATGGAGGTAGATCCATTATCACTACAATGAGAGAAAATGTTTTCCAGGAATTGTCCCCCTTTAACAGCTTTTAATTGCCTAAAATTATTGATAATATCATTTTAAGTTGGGCCCAACAATTTCTAATTTTAAGGGCAACTTAATAATATTATTATAATTAAAATAAAAGGTGTTTTTAAACACTAGTATTAAAATAAAAAAATATTTTAAAATACTTGGAAGGGAATTAAATCCCAGGTCCCAATTTAGAAAGGTATATCAAAGAGGTGCCCAGCTTCATTTCATTTGGCATTTTAATTGTGAGCTTGTGTTTGAATTTGCATCCAAGGACTAAAACCCTTGGCTTTTTTTTCTGAGGTCTATAAGGACAAAAACCCTATTGGAATTCTACCTTGGAAGTGAGGACAGAAACCCTCATCTCTAGCATTGGCAATTCCAATGGAGGTTGCATGGTGAGCTGATTTGGAGTTTGTGCACATTTTTAGATTTGGCAACAGACATTTGCAAGCAAATCATAGATTGCTGGTTTTTGGAGTAGATTGAAGCTGTCCAACATTAGTTCTCAAACTAGAGTGCCAGCTACTGGAGGATATTCTAAATCATAATTGGCAGATTCAGGGTGTGCACACAGTTTGATTGCTATTTGTGGTTTTTGCTGCTGTAGATGTATGAATTGCTGATTAATGTGAAAGCTGTGAGCTGCACTAGCCTACCATCCAACCACAGGCTTGTTATCTTCTGCATATCATTAGAGGAGGAGCAACTGAGATCACAAAGAGGTCACAGCAAAATAAAGGATTCTAAACAGCAGGTTTCAAGGTTCCACATACAGTTCACACCATTCAGGACATTACTTCAGGGTTTGAGCACTGATTGGCCTCCTGCAGTCATTATCTGTAGCTGATACAGCAGTCTGGGAAGCGTTTGGGATTGCTGGAGGGGTTATACTTCATTGACCCTGACAGAGGAGGTAGTACTGCATGTTTAAGCACAATTCAGATCTACTGTGGGTTCATTTTAGGTGTATAGTCAATATCATATCAGCATACAGAGCTTGATCATTGATCGCTGTCCTAGCAGCATCCCAGTGCATATTTTGTGAGTGCGGATTCAGATTGTGTAGAAAGGATTGCAGACTTATATTAGTGCAGATTGTGTAGGGATGCTCATCATCTAAGGTGTTATTCCAGTTTGCTATCCACTATTATTATTAATATGCAAGGTACTTAAATCTGAACATTGTTTGCCTTATTTCCGCTGTCAGAAGTGTTATTTATATCAGCAACAATATTTATGGTTATGAACAATTCAAATACAACTGGTTAACCATGCAGAGTTTATTTGATCTGAATATTAAATTGAAATATCCGAATTCTTTAGCTATTTTCAATACCAAAACAAGTTTACGTTAGTAATTATCTTTCAATTCAGCTGGCAGTAGTTTTGGCACTTCTTTTCAAATTCAGAAAATAAATTTAATTTTTAAAAATCAGAAAACTATAAAAATACAAATTGGGGACAATAAAGACAAGCACATGTGCAAATGCCAAATGGTTTGGAGAACGTTCTAAAACTCTTTACTTAGGCTTTAGGGAGAATATGAGGCCCTAATTTCATATAGCAGTGAATATGCATGTAATTTTGCTCTCCAAACTACAGAGCAGAGACCCCTCTAAAAATGTGTTTCAGGCCTTCCTCTGCTTCTAAGGCTTCACTATCACAAGTACAAGAAACAAATGACAGAGAGACTAGACAAGCAGTTGTCTGACAGAGCAACTGCTTACAGATTTTGGAAATTGAGAGTATACGATGACTAAAAATATGTCATGAAAACTTTGCTATGGCACTTTCTACCCTGTTGAAATGAATTTAGAGGGCACACTGAACCCTGAGAAATGCATTTCACAAGTAACAAAACTACCTAGCTACTTTTAGTTAGAAGCATATCATGAGATAAGAGTTAAAAAAATAAAATGCATGGGAAACAAGTGATAATGTCAGGGGATTCAAATGAACTGCTGCTCAGACAAGCTAAGCATGCAAAGGAAAATCTGAAGTATTTATTGACCAAATTCATTGAGTTGGATTAAAAACTTACTCTGATAAATAAGTGTCTAAAATGGAGCTTAGTTTCCTCCCAAATGATGGTACTGGTCCCAATTGTACAGCTTCCTCTAGTTCTTGCCAACCCTGAACAATATTACCACAAATCAAAGGAAAGCTCTGCAAACACAACTTTTCCCACTAGAAATTATCCAGTCATTAAGTACCTGATCAGATGTCAAGTTGACAAGTTTTTCATTTGCTATTTCCTCGCAACGAACAGTTGCAACCATCACCTGTAACAGACATTTAATATCTTGTAACAACTCCGGTGAAGCTAGAAACATAAAAACAGCACATTGAAAACTATTGTGTATAAAAATCACGCTGAACACCTTGTGAGCAGGCAGATCGAGATCTTTATTCTCTCTAATAACTTTCCAGATTTGTTGTGAACTGAAAGGAAAAGCAGAGGCAGGAACAGCTCCCCTTCTATCACCAGCAAGTCCACCCGGTGCAATGGAGTTGAAAAACCGCTCTCTTAGCATTGCAACCTATATAAAGAAAATAGTGAAATTATTCTTTTCAAGTTTTCTGGGAACACAAATATACAACAGTAAAAATTTATTTCAAGTGCAATTCATCTGCTGCTATGAAAACAAATGCTGAGATAATTTATTGTTAAGAAGATCACTACTGGCCATTTTACTACTGGACTGTTCTTTCTCACAGCCTTGCCCACCTGATTTTTTCAAGAAATGATATATTATTTTCAGTAACTTCAAGTTTAGATGTTAGAAAGTACTGCTGCAAGGATTAAGATACCAATGTAATGGTTCTTGTCTCACTATGCTTCTTTTCCAGAGTATCATGTACTTTGGTGCAAACATGACAACAAGGACAATGAACACAAAATAGCACCTTAATTAAAAGCCATGGGAAGTTTGCATATTTTCAAATTTAAAGAGTGGACAAGATCAACTTAATTCATCATGACCTTGAAGAAAGAAATGACGTAATGATGAGTGAAGAATCTATCGAACTGTGAGTAAAGAAAAAACGAAAAAATGGTGGATATCATATGTCACCTCAGTTGAATACTAATTTCAAAATTGATGGCATGCAAATGAAAATTCTGAACATTTTTTCACTTCCTAGTCCTGAAGCTAAAATAAATGAGTTTGTCATTGCATTCAGACACATCATCCAATGAAGGATACATGTTAAAATCTGCAAAGTTACCAATAAGGATTCTTAGCAACAAAAATGATCATTGTCTACAGAACTAAATGTAATTACATTTAAGTTACAATAGTGCAACTATTAACATTTTTTTTTGGTTATTTTAAAACAAGTGTTGATTGTACAGCATAAATTAATCAACCAAACATCTCTGCTGGTTCCACCATAAAAACATCACTAAATTCAGCTTCACTACAGATGCAGTTACACTAAAAAATCAGATCATCTTTGCTTCAGCAAATTTATTACAATTCTACTATTGCAGTTATGACAGATTTACCTGCTCTCTGAACTGCTCTTCCTTCTCTTCATAACTGGACAAAGCTGTCACGTCTACCTATGTTATCAGAAAAGACATGCAGGCATCCAAAGTAGAATAAGTCATATAAAAGGAATAAGCCATCTGATTAAGAAATAATACTTCAGTTCAGACCAACTAAAGTGGTTATCAAATGACCTACTTACATTGAAGAATTCACTTAGTGGGGTTTCTCTATGCATAGGAGGCTTAGGAACAGAATCCCATATCTGCAAAAAGGTATATTGATCAGTACAAAGTCCTAAAAAACCTGCACAATTCAAGCTAAAGAAGTAAAAGAAATGAATAATGAGACTTGCCTTCTGAATATCTTCTCTAAGAACGGGCTCCAGAACTTCTAAAGGAGTCTACTCAAAAGCCATAATCATTGACTCAGAAATAATACACAAATAGTGGAACCATGACAATTCTTTAGCTTTGTAATATTCGAATTTTCATAAATGAAATACAGTCATCATACTTAGTACCTTGGTCTTGTCTCGTATAACGAATAATAATGTTGTCTTCCGAGGACTAAATAGGCGCATCATAACCTGTCGGCCAAGCAGATAAGTAAATTACAAAAGGGCAAGAATTTACTAAGATGAATTTCACCAAAGGCATCACTGTGCTAAAAATACCTGGAATACAGTTTTAAGGAGTGGCTTGTTTGCAGCCTGTTCTCGGCCAATATCATGACACCACCTAAATAAAAAACAATATATTTAGAAAATTTTGAACTACTTATGACATGGAAAATTAGGAAATACACATTTTTGTTTTTTCATAACTCAAATGTAGCATGCAATAATCATCAAAAAACAAACTATGAAAACGCTTACATACATGTTTATCAACACTATGTCTGAAACAGCCAAAGCAAAAAGAGCACTCTGTTTCTCAAATGTAGTATCATCCTGAAATCAAATAGCAACAAAAAATACTGATTAGCATGTCATACAGAAGAAGACACACAAAAGAACAAGATGAATGCTATAAGTTTAGTCTTAGGATCCCACCAATATACATGTAATTTCTATTGAAGAGTAAATACATAGGAATAAAAATTTCACCAATATATATTTCATTTCAATTGACGACAAAATACATATGAATGAGAAGTGCAACTAACTTTGCCATGTTGGCAAATTTATAAGGTGTGCAATAAGTTTTTCTGAAATTGTTGGCATTCAAAGAAATGAAAATACAAATTAATGGACATACAAGACAAATAGGATCAAACAGTCAATTCAAAAGGAAAACAAAAAGATTCCAATGCTTGCTCTTAAGTGCAAGCAGCTCAGAATAAATATCTTTCATGCAGAAACTAAATGTGTACAAACAAATAAATAACAGTCTTAAAACATGCTCCTTTCAAGGCAGGGTGAAAAAATAATCCACAAATTAACCATATAGTATTTATCTTTCAATTATATCTAGTTTACTATTAGCGTCATTGCAACTAAATCTTGAACAATAGAGTAGGACCTTATGCAATTAAACAGGTACTCTGAGAAACTATGGGGAAGAAATAACCTTACAGAAATCCTAATGCATGGAATAACCTGTCTATACTGTTTATTATGTTCCATGACCTAAATGTTGTAAATTATTGTAGAGAATATCTGAAGAAAGCTCAGTGATGTCTAAGCCAGAATACTAGACCATACTAAAAACCTGGTTGTCTGAGAGGAACCTACCTAACTGTGAGTGAGGAAAAAATGAAATAATTTCTTACAAAGGAGAAGAACCATCACCTCGCCTCTTTCTCTCCCATCAGTACCCTCCAGATCCATAACTAGTGTACAAGGATCAATACCAGTTGCCTCTGCCAACCAGATACCTTGTGTGGTTTGTGTCCTGCATCAGAAAAGACAGTGGAATCATAAATCTTGGATCCTCTGCTATGTCACAAAACAAACCAGAAACTATCTGAAAATAAAAACAATGTAGGAGCCAGAAAGTTACCTTCCCTTAAATGCATCCATCTCTCTGAAATTTGTTCGGAATAAATTATTCAAGAGCGTACTCTTCCCTGTCCACATATTAGATAAAATTTAGGTAAATCGAAACTACTGTAAAAAGAAATTCTCATTTGTATACCTGAAATTCACATGCCATTGCATCAAACTGTTATATCCAAACATTCTTCTTTTGGAGCATACAATCATTTATATCATATATTGTGTAGAGTTACTTGTTAATATTTGAAGTTAAGCTTGCATTGAAACATACAGAATCAACAACATCGAAAATCTTGCAGGCAACCATGCTTACAAAATATTCCCTGTTTATATTATTGGTTGGTCTTCTTTAAAAATGATGTGTACATATTCAGAGCCAAAATCTTGACTGCAAGGATACAAGCCAACATTTATTGCCAAAAAATTTGTATTTTATCCCCTTTTTTTTGGTCATTTAGATTATTAAGTTATAATCTCAGATTCCACTTTCTTATTAATCTTCCTTGTGAGAATAATTTCAACTTTATTAAAATTAAGCAACAAGAAATCGCATGAAGCACAGATGAAGAATCAACTTGATCAGACTAAAGAAAATTGGTCACTCTATGAAATGACAAAAATGTCTGACTCTTCACAGTGATATATCCTTCTCTGGAGCTGGAACCTTTTCTCTCATGGCTATATATAATATTTGGACTACATAACATTACCTTAACTGAAATTGGAGGGTTTACCCATTTTGAGTCTCTACACCCTAGTTAGTTTGATTATGTTTTTTAGCTCTTAACTTGCATCTTATTGGTTTTTGTTTGTTATAAGGTTGGAGCACTTTTTAGCTCCCACGTGCAACTGTTACCACTTGTACTTTTGAGTCCCATTGTGTTACTTTGGTCACTCATAGAAAATAATTTTTTTATTTCTAATTACTATTCTATGATTTTACTATAATTTTTTTCTTTCCAACTTCTATTTTATGAGTTACCCTAATCAATATCTTCCTAAAAACTTCACAAGTTTACACAACTTATTCTAGAATCATATAATTTAAAATCTAACAGCACCACTTATGGAAATCACAATTAAACAGATATAAAAACGCAGTACTCAATCTAATGAATTGCATTCACCCATGTGAAGTAACCTAAGAACAAAGAATAAGTTAGATAAATACAAAAGAAATGCTGAAGGTCCACTTGTAACGCAGAAAAGGAGAAACTTGACATTTAAATTTTAAATACAAGTGTGGGCCTCAGCTTCATCATTATTCAGCATAATTGAGAAAGGCAAAATTGTGTACCACTGCTCTGGGGGCCCATGATAGAAACCACAGCATATGAAAGTCCCCGGTCCGACAACTTCATGGACTTCATGAGAGTATCAAGACCACCCGCATTAAAATTTCCTTCTCCATCAATAAGCTGAGTAGAACAACACTCATCCATGCCCATACCTGTAAAATAGGTAGTACACACATGTTTGAACAGAAACTCAGATAGTGCAAAATTTAACAAAATATCTCCTTCTCAGTGTAATTGAGTTGTGACTTATAACATATGAAATTGTAAACAGGTTTGGAAACATGTTTTAATTTTCAAGCTACTTACATCCTAAGAATGTCAATGTATGAACAAAATGAAGCATGCAGAATTTCCTTTTTGGGACCAAACCAAGTTCATTAATGGATTACTTATTCAAGTGCAATGTTGTAAGCCTAAATAACTGGGGCTGTAATTCATACAAAGTGCTTGAAATACAACCACAGAAAGTGAAAATGACAATAACAGTATCATAAAAATATCTAATGGATTGGCTCAAGCAGTCTAATTCTTCACAGGAGACCGTAATAGAGAAAACATGAAACAAAGCATTTTAGAGCCAAAGACTATAATTATTTTACGGAATATTTTACACATGTTAATTGTAGCACACACATATGCTATCCCCTCTTGGGTGGGTGGGATGAGGTAGCTCTAGGATACGAACTCTTCTTGGCCTGCATTGTACTTTTCATATAAAATAAACTCCTATGTTTTTCATAATACAGAAAAGTCCCACACAGAGCAGGCAATATTGCTTGATTTCTTCCAAGTAAAGTTACCCTTAAATATCAACATCATCCTTTAGGCAAGCAGTCCTCAAGCAAAGAGCACCGATCTTGGAATCTATAATCCAATAAAGAATAACATATATAAACTTATAAAGCCAAAAAAAAATAAACATTTATAAACTTATAAAGAATGTGAAAAGCATTTGTTCATGATCCTTCATTAAAGAGCAAGAAATGACATCTCAGTCACACAGTCCAATGCCTTCCAAGACAACAGCTGTCAAAATTCCACGCAAAAACAAAGTTTTTTGCTCTATTGAGCTGGTACATAACTCACATGATTTTTTTGTATTTATCAAAATTTATGGAGTAAATTTGAGGGAATAAATCAGAGGATCAACGCGATTTGAACTATGGTGGCTGAAGACTTTGCAGAACTGGTGATCATATATATTATAATCACCAAATATTTACAAGGCTTTCAAAAGATCTTGTATAGAGAATAAGTATCCTTAAGAAACCGGTTTTAGAAAGTGTAATTAGACAATAGACTTTTAAATAAATTGGCAAATTCCCCAAAACATAATAGCAGTAAGCCTTTGAAGCTGGTAATCCTTGTTCTTTGAAGTCACTGGTGCCTTACAAATACAAAAGGTTGATTTTGAAATGCTGGGGCTCAGAGCCCAAATGATAACCCAGATGCCCGATGTACAAACCTCAGTTATGGAGAGACTCTCCAAAAATAAGGGTCACCAGTTTGAGGGATTCAAATACCCTGGTGATTACACATAATCACAGGAGGAGTTGAGTCAACTATGCGAAAAGTATATGCCCAATAGCCTAACCTCTGAGAACCAATTAAAGACATTAATTTTCCACAGTCCATAATATTGGATATTGAAAATTTCTGGATTTAACTGTGAATACTTTTTCCATTAATGTTTCATATCACACTCTGTGATCAACCATCAGGATGTAGAGAGCAAAAGAAGAGAATGTAAAATGGTAAATTGCAGACCACAACTAATTACATAGAGGAAGTGAGGTGATGCAGGAACCAAGTGATCATAAGGGTTAAAAAATGAACTAACTATTTTAAAAGTTGACACAAATAGTATAAAATTGAAAATGAGCGAAGATACAATCTACAACCTGAGTACCAAACCAAGAAAACTTGCCCTACCAAATTGAGTATTGGCTCAAAGTCACCCAAGATAGCTCTCAACCATCTTTATGAATTAATGTTATTGAAGGGCAATAAACACATAAACCCAGAGACAAGAGATCGAAAAGATTAAACAACAAGAAAGACTGCAGAACAGAAAAATCAATTCAGATCATCAAATAGCAATAAGGGTTTGGATCATGCAGAAACCAATTTTAATTGAATATTCAGCAAATCAATCCACTTCTGCCCATGTCTATGTAAGGCCAAAGTCTTTAAATTACTTTCCTCCGATAATTCGAATCAAAGTCTTTCCTCTAGAGCTAAAATCGTTAAGAAATTATTACCTCATACCTTAAACTCAATAAACAATACTCCATTCCCATGTATTGTTTCAAAAAATTGAATTTCACAAACGCTAAAATCCTGAATCATCTAATACACTGACATAAACGGCTCCTTTTAGCTAAATGTTTGCTCCTACAACTCCTCTCAGCTTTTCTGGGAACTAATTTAACATTTTATCTCTTAAATATAAAGATCTGCAAACTAATACGCAGTTTGACCACTTGAAATGAAATAGCACAGATCCTCAGATTGATTGCTAGTAAAGAATGGGGATAAGATCTTATTGAACTTACCGATCAAGCAGTCTGTGTATAGCTAAGCCGATTCAGCTAAAACCCCACCAAACTGGGCAAAAAATCAACCAAACTGGACAAAAAATAGCTCGATGGAAAGTTTAAAACCTCAGTAAAACGATCCTGTGATTAAACACTCCGATTTGTTGAAAACTTCAAGAGTACTCGCCTCAGGTTATTAGTGCTCCTCTGCGAATGGTTGATAATACATATACAGATATGATCCCCTCACTTTCATTTCCTGTGTATTAAATTTTACAAAAGCGAAAGCAAATTGGGTCCTTTACCAATAAATTATAAAATATTATTATTTTACAACATTATATACTAAAATTATTTATCGCTGGCCAGTAATTATTATTGTTGTTTGAGACATTAGATATGAAATGAAATGTTATGTGGTTATCAACGTATTTATAGAGATTTAATATTAATTTTTATATAAGTGGTATTTTCACAATATATTAAATTAGGTGATGATTTATTGAAATTCAATTTTCTAGTTTACAGTCAATTTTTTGAGAATTTATAATATCAAGAGGAATTAATTCATATTCATTTCAATAATATGTTCCATTTAAATGTATAATATTATTAAAATTTTAAAAATCAATTGATAGTTTATGGACAAATTTATTTTAAAGACTTATGGTAGTAATAGTAGATATAAGTTTGGGGTGGGGGGCCTAGCTCGATTGGCTAAAGCATCTTGTAGGCAAGAGGTCACAAGGTCTAGTCTCCTCTTGACCCTGTGGTATCAAGGACATCTTGTAGGCAAGAGATCACAAGGTCTAGTCTCCTCCTGACCCTGTGGTATCGAGGACATCTGTAGGCAAGAGGTCACAAGGTCTAGTCTCCTCTTAACCCCATGGTACCGAGGACATCTTGTAGGCAAGAGGTCACAAGGTCTAGTCTCCTCTTGACCCCGTGGTATCGAGGACATCCTGTAGGCAAGAGGTCACAAGGTCTAGTCTTCTCCTGACCCCGTGGTACCGAGGACATCCTATAGGCAAGAGGTCGCAAGGTCTAGTCTCCTCCTAGTACCGAGGACATTGTCACTCAATGAAAAAAATAATAATACGAGTTTACTACAATCCATAAAGATTATTTTCATCATGATCAATAAAAGAAACTTCTCAAATCCTAATATTAGAACACTTCAAATATTTTTTTATTTTTTTTGATAAAAGCTCATATTTCTATAGAGTTTAGAATCTAAACTTTAAGTGCTTTTTTAATGAATAATGACTAAATTACTTTTTATATTGAAAAAATACACTATTAAAAAAAAAAAGAGATTAGTGATAGAAGACATGCTTCCAAAGTCTAAACAAACTAAACCCAAACAATCAGTTGAAAAAACATCATCTTAAAGATATACCAACAAAAAAAACATAATCATCTTAACAAACCTAATACATCAACAAAACTAGAACCATCAATTAATTAATTTTAAAAATTTATAAAAAATAAAATTGCTATAAAACTAATATTTAGTCAAAATGGAAGATGAACAAATACAATTTTTTTATTTTCAATAAAAAAAATACTATTTATTTACAAGGATGAGCTTTACCCTAAAATAGGATAGGCTCATATACCAAATATAAAGATCTAAATATTTTTAAAAAAAAATTGTATTAAAAAATAAAATTAGGTTTCGTCTTTATTAAACCTTTGGTCGGTTCAGAAAATTTCTGCAGACGACACGTGAGCATATATTTAATACAATAAAAAATAAAAATATAATTTTAGAATTGCATAAAAGAATATAATATTGATGCTATGCATTTTGGATTCGGAGGGAATTTCTTTGTGTTTGTGCTTTGTCTTTTACACCGACCACGACTCAGAGTGGGGCCCATCATCGCCACCCCACCTTTATTTTTTGAGCTTTTTTCTCTCTGACCACAGACCTTAGTACTTTTTTCATTTTTCTTAACTTTGACAAAGTGTAGTACTAATGGGGCTGCTGCTCTTAACAACTCATGGGCCCACCAATGGACCCAAATTAATGGAATTTACTTGGGAACATTATCAAGTACTATGATTATTTTGGTTTTCAACTATTATTTCATTCAAAATTGTCATGTCTTGAACATCTTTAGAATATTAGTTAGTATTCTTGATTATATAGGTGGGGGAGAAGATCTAGTAGTTATGTCTTTAGTTTTTGAATGGTGAGTTGAGTTTTTTTAATTTTGGTATGTTTTTTGTGAGCGAGTTAAGAGTTTGAAGTTATTGTTTGGGATTTTGGACATTTATATATAGTAACATTAATTACATTTCGTTAGATTGTTCGGAAAAGAAAAGAAAAAAAGACTTAAAACATATACTTTAAAATATATGTTACATATCGAGATTCATTCCATAGTGTGATGGTAAAGTGGTAGTGTTCTTGTTGTGGCCACCAAGGTTAAAATTTTCGCTAGGCTATTGTGATTGTGGGCCTTATGCTCTTGTTGATCCAATGTGCTCACAGATTTGAACCTTAGCGTTGATGTTGTTGACATTCATGCCAAGTGACTTAATGCTCCAGATTGTGCTTCAAACCCTTGATGGGCTAGTGTGCTGACGGGTTCTCACCCTCTCTACCCCTGTTGAGTTGTGTTCACAGATATGAACAATTCATATTGATGTTGTGTGTTCATGTCAAAAATGAGGTCCCATGTTTGTGACCTTACCTAAAACAGACCGTGTTAAAAATATCTCCTCGACAAACAATATAAACAATGGATAAACAAACATAATAACTATTGTACTTTATTTTATAATTCTCTCCTTTTTTTCTTTTATCAAATTTAAATTGACCTTTTCGACAAGCTGAAGTGATTATTACTTTGTTTTACCATATCTCAAAAGCTAAAGGGATTACTTGTTTGGATCATAATGAGCTTTCAATGGAGTGGGTTTGTAAACATTAGGTTAGACTTTAAATAATACCTACTCTTTTGAGTGACCTCCAATTTACGAAATGGGAATAATACTTTCATGCCATTTGATTATATACATTTAAAAGATGTTATGTTGAAATGGTTTATGAAGAAAAAGTGGGGCCTATTTAGTGGAGATAGGGAGAGGTGTGGGTTTCCTAACAAAAAGAAAAGTTTTTAGTGTAGAATCACTTGGAAGGCGATACCTCCAAAGACAAAATTCAAAACTTGGTCGAATAGAATATAGATTTTGTAGGGAATAGAATGTCAACTAGGATATATTATGCAGCCTATACTATAATTTTTATTAGATGAATATGAGATAAGATTGTAATTTAATGTATAATAGTTTTTAAATTAAACTAATCATATATTAATAAAGATAAAGCAAGTTCTTTTAAGAAATGTATTAATATAATTATATTGATGAGATCAAATAAGTTTTTGTCATAGGTTTATTAATATAATTATAATAATTGAAAGTATTTAAGGTTTGATTAAATTATTATTATTTATTTAAAACATAAATAATTAGTTTTAAATTGTAAAAAATATTAATCGGTTCTATTAAAAAAATTAGGAATCTGTATATTTTTTAGTGAAGGAAATTGGTTTCACAAATATGTTCATTATGAAGAGATTCTTTCATACCCAACAAATTATTAATAGCATTGATTAAATTTTTAATTACTTAATATCACTAATTAAATTTTCAACTTTCTTTTTTAAATGTTTATGATCATTAAGTAGAGCAACTAATCGAGTTTGAAGAAACTCCATTTGTTTTTTTTTTTTGAGTCAACATTACTCTTGAGTGTTTTATGTAGCACAAATATCATTATGTTTAATATGACAAATATACTTGAGAATGGTTTCTCTAAAGGTTTCAAAGATGGTATTAGAGGAATCATGAATCTTAAGTAGAGCAATTTTCCATTTAATGACTTTGTTAATAACAATTAGAAGTGAAGACATCACAACTTGTCAAATTTATTGATCTTGTTTTTGAAACAAAAAAGGCATATTTAACTATTTATTTTCTAAAACAAAAAAGTATTAGAAATTAGTGTGTGTCCTAGTAAATTAACTTATTTGTGCTAATTTATAAATATATTTTTTTTAAAATAAATTAACATTAAAAACGTTAGTAATGTTAGTAAATGTTGTTGTGAAGTTTCTTGAAAGGAATTAATTGGTTTGTATGTGAATCAATGAGATTATAAGTCATTATACGTAATCATCTCAAATGTTGAAGATGGAAAAATGATTAATGTGTGTGAGCCTTTAGCTATAACTTTGTGTTTAGTTTTTAATAGAAATGAAACTTAAGCTTCTAATCATAGAAAGTGCAAGAATTTATTGATAGGAAAATGGTAATGTAATATCTTCCAAGCTAGAAATTATGCTTGAGAATCAACTTTGGACTTATAAAGGGAGAAACTCAATTTGTACCATTTAGAAGCTTGCATAGTGTGCCTACTGATCATAAAAAGATTGGGTAGTGTAGACCACATGTGAAAGTTTCTTCATTTGATAGGTTATTTGTTCTTGTCGACAACAAAAGAGCAATGAAGACCACATGCAATATTGCTCTCGGTAGTGAGTGTATTTTTTTGTAAAGGCAAGTGAAGGCAAAGTAAAGGGCATTGAAAAGAGTACAAAAATTATATTGGATATGAACATTATTGGAGAAGGCATGGGCTTGTATTAAATATTTTTGTTCATTCATTTCTATATGTTGATCTTTGGCATAATCAGATGTTTATTTGTAGTTTTTCATTCCTAGACAATTCCACTAGCAAATATAGTAAGGGACTTCCAAGATTTAGATATTGGCCAACAACTCTTCATCATTGCTAGATTCTCTTGTTCATTGAGATATTTCAAGAGGGAAATTTTGGAGGTGATATTTGAACCATCCAAGTGCCCAAGGTTGAAGCTTTCTAAAGCAATGACTTCCTAGTCTAGTATCAAGAGTTGGGACTCTAAGTGGTCCTTTTTCAACAACCCACAGATAAATCTAGAATGATTTATATTTGATAGCACTACTAATAAGGAAATATCTTATTAAAAGCTTGCAAATACTTCTTGACCACACAAAGCAAGATTTAAGGTGTGCATTATTCTAAAGCAATATTTTATTAATGTTTTCAATGACATTTTAAGAGGCTACAAAATAATTTTAGTATAAAAAAAGGATGGTAAAAATTTAATGCACAATTAGAGTTTTGAGCGGATGTTTTATATTGGAGAGATAAGGTAAATGTGTCATTTTTTATAATTAGAGATAAAAATATTGAAGTTTTGTGAACACCAAACCTGCAACAAACTAACAAAAGATCAACAAACACTTGTTAAACATGTTAGAAAGTCAAATCTAGTATTCCCTATGAAATTCTTAGCCAAATCAAATAGAAAACATGAAAATGAGAACAAATTAACTAAAGATAACATGAACTCCAATTGAAATAGCTAAACCTTCATCCCATAGGGGGAGTGGTGCTCCTTTGATGTGGAAAGAAGCCCTTTCCCAATCCCTTTGATAAGCTTTGATGATGTTGATGATCCAAAAGGTGAGATTGACTCCAAATAATGATAAACTTAGCTAAAATGATGAAAATGGTGATTGCTATGAAGTGAAATGCCTATAGTAAGAATGCATGAAGTTATGGATCCATATTATGAAGAGAATGCTTCTATTTATAGAACTCAAGGGTTGGGGAATGAGAGAAATAGTTGAATGTGGGATAAAATGGGAGCCAATAGGAATGTGACACTTGTCACAATCCTATTGGGTGAGAGTGGAGCACATTTTGGGAAATGTGTTGAGGAAAGGGGGATGTAAGAGGAATAAATGAGAATGGATGGGGATTTGAAAGGTTGTAAGAAGAAATTATTGAATGTGGTAGGAGATGTGAGAGGATGTAAGAGGAGTTGTTGAAGATGTAAGAGAAGTTATTGAGGATGTGATAGGTTTTTGAAACCTTTGGAGGGAAATTGAATGAGGAGGTGGTTGGGAGGAATATTCCTTGGAATATGTCTTTGTGAAGATAAATAGAGGAATTAGATAATTAATAGAAATTATTTTCATGTGCAACCCGGTTAGTTGACCATGGGTTGATTTAACTCTTAAAGAGTTAAAAGCTGGAGGATTTATTAATGATGATTAGAAAGTGATTTAGGATTAATTAATTGGAATGGGTTAAGGGATTGTGACATTTGATTTGATTGATTTAATCAAATGAGAGGACTTAGGGGGATTTAATTAAATGGCTTGATTTAATTAAATATGATGAATATTAGTTAGAAGAAAGGGTGAATTAATCTAATAAGTTTAATTATTTGATTAATAGCTAAAATTTGTTGATTTTAACTAAATGATGTTGATTATTTAATTAATTGGTTACTTCAAGGTGATTTAGGAAGAAATGGTGTTAGTTAATCAAAATCAGATACACAGTATCAATCAGGACTTTTTAAGTGTCTACATTTTGCCCCTCTTTGAAGCGAGGTACATGTTGCATTGGTTCAAAGAATAACACTGTCGAGATCAAAATTTAAAAATTTCTTGATTTTTCGGATGCCCCACTATTGCCCCAGTAGAAGAAATTACACTGCTACATTGCCCCCTTGAGAGATCGGGCAAAAATTACAAAATTTGGGTTGAGCTTGCAAAAAAGGTTCAACAAGGATTCAGGCGTAGAAAATAGCCCACGAGATGCAAAAACAGGCTCACGATAATGAAAATGGTTCAAAACAGGCTTCGTTTGGCAAAAAATGGATTAACGTGCTCAAAAACCCTAAAAAATGCCACCAAAAACCCTAAAAAAATGAATATATAGGGTTGAAGGGGTCACTTTCAAATCATTTGCACACCTAACCTTCTAGAATTTGGGTGAGTTTGCTTTGAGGTGTTAACGGAATGGCAACTCATGTGCTTCCCATCCATCAGATGGAGCGGGTCCGAGAGTTCCAGTGGCCTCAAGACGTAGGACCCCTGGTACGCCTTTTGAAACTTTTTTCATTTTCCACATTTTTGATGCATTTATTAAGGTCCAAGTAGGTTGGCCAAAAGTGGCTCTATAGGGCATCACATTTTCTATGGTCGGTGTTGCTTTTGTCCATGTAGACCCGCATTTGTAGTACAGTGTCACGTGGCGCTAGAGGGTCTTAGGGTCGTGTAGAAAATGTCGACCTGCCTTTGCAAGATTGCATCACGCGGACCCAAAAAAGTTTAGCATCGCCCAAAAATGTCGACTCACCTTTGAGATATAGCGTCGCTTTTGCTTATAGCATCATTTTTGTGAAACCACAGAGCACCGCTCCTGAAAATACTAGCTCGCCTTTGCTTTCTAGGAATTTTTATTTTTTGAAAACACGCCAGGTTGGTTAAATTTAATGTCGTGGGTGCTTTGGTTGCAGGAGGTCCTTCAAGTGCTCAACTCAAAGGAGCATAGAGGCTGGATACTGCGTCGAGCAAGGCACTTTCCAGATGAGGCACTATTTTTCCTTGGTTTGATTGGATTTGGACACGTGGCGTAGATGCCTGAGGTTAGGACGCATCTAGCGATGATGACGACATTGGTGGAGAGATGGCGGAGTGAGACCTCATCATTCTATCTACCGATTGGAGAGGCCACTATAACCCTAGAGGACGTATGGCGGATCCTATGGATCCCCATACATGGTGAACGCATTATTTATGATGTCGAGGCTGGTAGCGATGTGATATTTTAGTTGTTCAACATCGATGAGTATGAGATGGATAGTGGTCAAATCGACCTTGCTCGATACGAGGGGATTGCCCCAAATTTGATCCTTTTCGTCGGTGCACTGATCTCGAGAGTCCTCATTCCTAATAGGTGAGCCAAAGGCTGCAACATTGGATGGGGGATCATTTGGTCGTGGATGATGGAGATGATTGTCTATGCCTAAGGGCCAGTCGTCCTAGCTTCATTATATCATGATATGCACCAGGTTGTATATTATGGGGCTTGTAGCATTAGAGTGAGACTGAAACTACTCCATGTCTAGGTGTATGAGCACATAGCTGTTTTGAGGCCCATGATCGCAGATGTGTAGATAGCTCGTGATGATCCAATAGTCTACTGATACGAGGGTATGACTACCCTCTACTACATAGGTATTACAGGCATCCCACACTAGAGGTGGGTTATTGATGAGATGACCATGTTTCCAATGGAGACCTTGGCTCCATTACCACAAGTGGCACGATGATGATGATTAGTTGTTTTACTACCACCAAACTAGATATATGTAGGGGTGAGAGCACCATATGATTGAGCGATATCTTCCGAATAGGGTTGTTTGTCAGTTTGGGGAGGTGCAGGGTGCACCAAATGATGCACATGGAGCCATTTTTGCATGCCGAACATGAGAGATAGTGTGGGGGCAGTGGATCCATCCCTAGCAAGCTGTGATGATATTAGGCAGTTGGTGATGTAGCCGTGGGTATATTTTGATGGTACCACATATGCAAGCACTACATAGGCCTACGATGCATACTTTTAGGCTCACACTCCCATCAAAATAACTTTACTAGTTGTGCCAGTGGCAACCAGAGGATGGGTTAGAGGACCTTGGATTGGATAGGTGCCACAACAGCCATCTCAATAGCCCCAAGATGGACAGGACAAAGGAGGTGGGGCTAGCAGATAGGATGGGCATGATAGACAAGTGCCACCTCTAGTACCACTAGTGTGACAGAGGGCACCACAGTAGCCCCCACAAGGTCCCGATGCTAGGGACGGACAAATAGCAGTGCTACAGGTGCAGGTACAAGCACTGACAAGGCAATTGCAGCAGGCACAAGCCCAAATCCAGACCCTGATCCAAGAGAGGGATTAGGTGAGATAGGAGGCAGCACAAGAGCACTAGTAGAGATAGGATGTCAACCTCAGCCTAGCACCAGAGATAGGTTAGAGACAGCAGATGAAGGTAGCAACGCAACAAGTGTAGGGATAGGCTACAGTCCCAATAGAGATGTACGAACCAGTGATGCAGGAGGCATCGTACTACAGATTACTTTACTATAAAGCCTACCCACAAGAGCGTCAGGAGCCAGATTTCTCCCATATTAGCTAGGTTGCTCTGAGCAGGTCTCGGGCAGGGCCTTAAGTAGACCATCAGGATCCCACCATCAAAGTCGAGGCAACTGCCATAGTGACCACCAGAGCAAGGGGAGCTCAAGGCACCACTAGTGCCTTAGACACACTTTTTTTGATGTATAGCCTAATTTATGATGTGTATACATTTATTGGCTGAGTTTTGATTAGCCTCTTGTATATTCTGATGATGACATTATATATTTGATTCCGATTGTAATCATCACATTCAGTTTTTTTGATATATATACATGAGATGACCTCGATGCGATTTATGATGTGATGTTATTTTATTTATGTTATGGATGGATACATTTAATGATTATGCTATGATGCTTTATGTTGTGATGCAATATTATCGATGTATGATGGATCTATGTGGATGCACTTTTATGTGATGGATGCAAATCTATTTTATGTTCTGATGGATGATGGATGTAATGCAATGATATGTTCAATTTCTTTTTTAATATATTTTCTATCTGTAATATGATGATGCAATATGTATGTATGCATGATGCAAAATGTGATGATTTTAATAATGTTTATGTGGTCATGTGATGGATGATAATGCAAATGTGATGTTTATGAGATGCTTAGAATAACCAATCTATAGTATGCTTTAATGATAATGCAATGATGGATGATGCTTTCTATTGTAATGATATGAATGATATGCAATATGATGACGGTTTGTGGATGCAGGATGGATGCATATAGATTATTATTTTGAATTTCATGATACCATGTTTGTGTGTGGAGAAGATAGAAGAAAGAGGGATCAACCCTTGAGTTTGAGACGATGTAGAAGTCCAACAAGTCCATGAGTCATTAAGACTTTATTAGAGATGATAATGAGTGATGATGATGCATTGCTTATCAAGGATTAGGGACGTAAAGAGAATTACTTTCCTTATGTTTGATAACACACTAAGGCACGATGCATCAAGGTATAGAAAACTAGGATGGTGTTGTACCTAGTGAGATGGACTTTAACTTAACAATCAGATAGGAGTATCCTTGTTCACACCTGGTATATGAAACCTTGTTAAAGTGTATTTCAGACATTTCAAACATCTTGGACCAAAACATAAAAAGGAAAAACCTCCAAATGTAATAGTCAACAAGGTATCCAAAACATCCTACACATCGAACAAGATTAGCATGACCAAGGTTATATTACAAGAATATCCAACAAGCACAACAGACAAAAGCTAATGATCAATGCCCCATTCCTTTCTCTCTAAATCATTTCGATTAGACATCATTGAGAGGTCATTGGAATGAGTGCAATAAGATAAATCAAAAGAAAAGATTAAGTACACAAACAAGTCAATGTTCTTCATGCCTCTAGCCAAGACCAAACTACGATGATGTCTAATGTTGATGTCCATTGTATGAAGGATGCATCCTAGGACATGATGTTATCAGATGATTTTGGGATTAACTAGATGATAGGCTATTGATACCAAGAGTTGACCAACCTGTTTACCTACTAACCTAGACCTAAGACCCTGATGTTTGAGTTTTCACTTGCAATTTGCTAGAGTTGTATTTGATTGTTCTGCCAAAGGTTGAAGGTGACGATTGATTTATTGTGAGTGGATGTTTATTGTAGATGAACATGAAATGGGATAGATGATTTTGGGTTTTTTAAATGTTTTTGGTATTTTTGAAATGTTTTGAGGCTATTTTGGGATTTTTGAGATATTTTACAAATGTTTTGATTTTCCAATTTTCTAATGTTTTTGTGTTTTATGAGATTTTGACCAAGAACCTACCCAAAGGACCTATCCTAGGGGCCTCGGGGGCTGATCAAAGATTAGCCTTGCCTACGTTATACATGCAGAGACCATGTAGTTCGACCGACACATACACGTTTATTGATGAGATATGAACAAATGGATTGTCAATTTATTGTGATGGACACCTAAAGGACTGACCTAATGTCTTAGGGATCAATCAAAGATTAGAATATCCTACGTTCATGTTGGAAAAATAAGGAAAAACAAGTGAGAGGGGGGGTGAATCAGTTGTCATAGAATATTAAACTTTTTTAGACTTAACTTAATCTCAGATCTGATGAATGAACAATAAACCATAAACAATCAACACATCAGAAACACAAAGAACACCAAGATTTTTTATGTGGAACCCTATTAGGGGAAAAACCATGGTGGATTTTAGTCCACAATATTATACCTTGTTAAAATTATAATGAGAATAGTAATGGGAATGCACATGCATTCAGGCACACTGCCTAGAGCTCACTGCTCAAATACAAGAGGGCTCACTGCTCAACAATGCACAATAATTTGGATTAGATCCAAAGGGTGTGAACAGAGAAAATAGATTCTACACAAGCCTGATTATAGTTTTAGTTAAGCACAAAAAACCTTCTTCACACTTCGCTTATCCTTCTTCTCACTCTACTGTGCAATCAAATGAATAGATCAATATTTGCACATTTTCTCTTCTTTGGCTCTTCTCCACTTCAGACACACACTAACTTTGCTCAAATAATCACTCTTATATATCTGCAACATGAAATACATCAACAACTTAGCCGGACAGAAATATAAAACATATTTACAATGTCATCCCAATTTTACAAATAAATTTTAATGCGAATCAAACACCGTCGGCTAATATTATGATGAGACCCAAAACAATATCTTCGAGTGCACAAAACATTCAAATTTAAATCTTCAAGGATCTACAACATGTTACAACCATCATGTCAGCCAAGAACATGAAAACCCGAACATACCTAGAAAAATATTCGACCATGAGTACACCGATCAATGTAGACATACAACAAGGATAGAGAATGATCTAGAAGCATCCACAAACAACAAGAACTAATAGAGAATCATCTGCAGCAACAAAAATTACCAGAATCACATAAACTTCAATCAGGAACACTGACAGAACCCATAGAAATACTGTTAGAACACAATTGTTCATAGCATGATCAAATCTTTACGCAGACCTCTGAAACTTCTGGTAGATGAACAAGATACTCTTAACAATAAACCCTTTAGTCCACAACAACTGGTCTTCAACGTACAAAACAAGACACCTTCATGATCTTAATTGCTCCACTAGCAACTTGCAACTCTTCTTTTAACAATTTTCTCAATATCCTCAAAATATATAGCCTTCAATACAATCAATGCTAATAGTGTTGACATCAATGACAACCACATATCAGCAACACAACCACAACATCCAACAATCTCCCCCTTTGGCATTGATGGCAACACATGATGTGAAAAATACCATCAACAGAGCTACTCTTACTCCCCCTTTGGTTCAAACTCTTCTCCTTAATTTCTCTTCTCCCCCTAAAAAGATTTTTCACATTGCTCTTCTCCCCTTAAAGGATTTTTCACATTGCTCTTCTCCCCCTTTGACATCAGTGCCAAAGATAAGCATTACCTTCTCACATACAAGATCTAAACCACATATTTGCACATCTGACTACTCCCCCTAAGTAGCAACCATGGGAACATCAATCTGGGTCAGGAAATATCTATGAAGCATACAGATTGATGCAAAGAAATGCATCTCTAGTTCATATCAAGAGGGGTAATCACCCCTAGCATCCCTTTGAGATACTCAAAGGTATCCTTCGGCAACGACTTAGTGAAAATGTCTGCAACCTATTCTTTGGTAGGCACATACTCCAATATGACTTCTTTCTCTTTCACTTTCTCCCTCAAGAAGTGAAACTTGATTGATATATGCTTGGTCTTAGAGTGTAGCACTGGATTCTTTGATATGTTAATTGCACTTGAGTTGTCACAATATATGGCAATAGGTTCATCATATACTACTCTGATATCTTTCAGCATCTGTTTCATCCACATCACTTGAGTATAGTTATTTGTAGTAGCAATATACTCTACCTCAGTAGTAGATGGAGTGACAGGGAGGCTGCAGGAAGCAATCACAGATTCTTGTGCGAAGTTGCAGGAATCAATCACACTATTTTTAGGTGCTATAGGAAGCAATCACAGACTCCTGCACTAGGTCTTGTCATAGACCTCCTCAGTGAAATTACTGTTCCACCCTAACCTATAGGAAATCTACCTTGTCTAAGTTCCCCTGGTTTTCCTGCCAACCTCACTGCCAACCTCACTATCTTGTCAAGTTTGTAATTACCAAGACAAATCTTGGTGCCATGACTCCTTTATTCCTTAGCCTTTTGTGCATCCAGAAGACTAATCCTCCCTCAATACATGAATGGATCTTGCAGGGGTGAGGGAATTTTTTCCAAAACTCCAAAACAACCTCCTAGGGTTCTTGAAATTTCACTTAGACTCCATCTTACCAACACTTGCATGAAGCCTATTCCATAGGTTTGGCCCTTGAGCCACTGTTTGGTCTCTGAACAGGGGTAAATTGCTTTTCCCTCCTAAACCCACCAAAGAAAAGTGGTTCTTGGCTTAGGAAATGTGTTTCCCCTATCTACACCTTCAATATTTCTAGGGTCTTGGCTCTGTCCAGGCCGTACTCTGCCCTCATGCAAACTTTGCCCAGAAAACTAGGGTTTCTAACTGTTCAAAACCAATTTTAGGACTGGTGAAAAGTTCTCCTCCTAAACAGATTGTTGGGCTCTCCTCCTTGATACCATATGTGGCCAAGACCTTCCCCTAAATTCTCCAAAAATAATTTTTTGAAAATCTTTTCTCCCCTGCAAGAAATCTGCATTGTTCTGCAGCCTTTCCTAGCCGAGCTCTCACTGGCTCGCCTAAGGCAAGGCTTTTCTCATAACTCCTACAACCAAAGAAAACCTAACACCTACCACTAAAATATGTATAGAGATGGAGCCTGACCATGTTCCCAACAATTCCATACTTCCTGGTATGGAGGGAATGCAGCCTAGAACTCCATTTTTACACAGTTCTAGTCAAAACAACAAATAAGGGAAAAACATAGAATTTACAAGAATAGCTGAAAGCGATGGAAACAACTATAAAATGTGCCCAAAAAAAAATTCCAGAGGCTTCTCTACATGCTAAAAAAACCTACAAATTCCTCTTTTAATTCATTTAGTTGCTGTCATGCAAACAAGAACATAAAAAAATAGAAAAATAGGACAAGAATGTTGTTTTCTTTAATTTTTGGAAAAAATAGTCCGTACAAAGAACTTATAACCCACCAAAAAGGTCATGGAATGCCTTAAATATGCCTCCCCAACAATTTAGGTTCTTGGTTCGAGGCTTAGATGACCTAAAAATAACTTTTGTAAAACCCGCTGTGTTTTTAGACATTTAACAATTTTTGCCAACCTAGCAATATGATGTTGTAAAATTATTTAATAATTGTAACCTTCTGTCCCAAAGTTAAAAAAAACCCTAAGCACCTAAAATAATGGTCAAAATGACCTTATGATAGCACAACAAAATTAAAGAACTCAAAAACAAAATAGTCCTTTGTCAGGTGCTCCTGCACCATTCTCCCCCTCTCAGCTCAAACAACTAAGGAACTTTAGGAGAGATTAGAGACATATTAATGCCTTTCTTCTTAAAATCTACTTCTTCTACCCAGGTAGCTTCAGATTCATGCTTATCCTTCTATTTGACAAGATGCTCCATGTACACCTTGTGCCTTGTAGTCTTCTTCACTCTTGACTCCAAGATCTTCTCTGCTTGTAGCTTGTCTGGAGTTGGTATGGACATGTTTCTGATGTCCTTGAAGAACTCCTGACTGTCCTGATCCTCATCCTTGACTGTCCCTTTATATTTGATCAAATCAGCAACATTGAAAACTGGAGAGATGCCCAAATCTGATGGTAACTCCACCTTATATGCATTCTTGCCATATTTGGCCAATACCTTGCATGGACCCACTCTTTTCATCTATAACTTGGTTGCCATGCCCTTTCGCAATCTGGATTTATTGAGGTGGACCATAACATAGTCCCCAACTACAAATTGTACATCCTTCCTTGACAAATCAACATTCTCCTTCAACTTTTGGGTTGCTGTTGTAACTGTCTTCTTGACCTGCTCATGAATCTCCTTCATGGTCTGAGTGAAGTCTTCAGCATGTCCACTCCTATTCTCCATTGATCCAAGGTCTCTGAGTTCAAAAATGCCTCTTGGGTGCATCCCATACACAACCTCAAAAGGACTTTTCCCTGTAGTTCTATTGACACTGTCATTATAAGCATATTCAGCTTGAGAAATAACCATATCCCAGGTTTGTCCATATTCCTTTGTCAAGCACCTCAGAAGATTACCTAGCACTCTGTTAACCACCTCTGTTTGACCATCGGTCTGAGGATGGTAAGCTGATCCAAAAGATAGGTTTGTACCCAATCTACTCCATAGAGTCTTCCAAAAGTGACTCATGAACTTTACATCTCTGTCAGAAACAATGCTTAGAGGCAAGCCATGGATTCTTACAACCTCCTTGAAGAAAAGATGAGCTATGTAGCTTGCACCATGAGTAGTTTTGCAAGGTATGAAGTGACTCATCTTACTAAATCTGTCTACCACAACATAAATACTGTCAAAACCAGTCTTGGTCTTAGGAAGACCTACCACAAAATCCATGCTCACACACTCCCATGGTCTATTAGGAATGGGTAAAGGCTGATACAAACCAGCATTGCTAGCTCCCCCTTTGGCTTTCATGCAAACAACACACTGCTCCACATATTTCCTAACATCTCTTGCTAACTTAGGCCAGTAATAGAACCTTTGTACCAGCTCTAAAGTTTTATTTATTCCAAAATGCCCACTAAGACTGCCATTATGTTTCTCTTGAATCAGATTTTCCCTCATTGACCCTCTTGGGACACATAACAGATTACCCTTAAATAACAGTCCATTTTGCAAAGTATACTCAACATACTAACTATGAAAATGATTTGCAAAATCAGAGCATACCTTGTAGGCTTCTGAGAAATCTTCATCCTCACCATGGAGGTCTTTGAAACTCTCTAATCCAATGCTTTTTAGCTGTATCTCTCGGACTGTCAGCAACCTTCTGCTTAATGCATCTGCCACCTTGTTCATTTGTCCCTTCTTATGCTTGATGGTAAAAGTGAAAGCTTAGATGTATTCCATCCATTTCAAATGTCTATTACTCAACTTCTCTTGGGTGTTGATGTAACTGAGTGTCTGGTTGTCTGTGAAGACCACAAACTCTTTGGGTAACAAATAATGCCTCCACTTCCTAAGGGACTACACTAAAGCATATAATTCTAGATCATAGGTAGAGTACTTTTGCTTGGCTTCATTGAGCTTTTCACTAAAGAAGGCTATAG
This sequence comes from Sequoia sempervirens, assembly GCA_007258455.2. Taxonomy (NCBI): domain Eukaryota; kingdom Viridiplantae; phylum Streptophyta; class Pinopsida; order Cupressales; family Cupressaceae; genus Sequoia; species Sequoia sempervirens. The sequence goes on from VDFB02281492.1 coordinate 754,065,783, forward strand.
GTCTACCTTCTTGACTAAGTACTCCTCCTACAGCTACTCCACTTGCATCACACTCAACTGTGAACAACTTGTCAAAACTAGGCAACAACAAAATTGGTTGAGTTGCCACTTCTTGTTTCAGTTTTTCAAACCCTTTATCAGCCTCTTGAGTCCACTTAAACTTTGTTTTTAAACCACCTTTAATAGTATCTAGGACTGGTGCACATATACCACTAAAATTCCTTATGAATTTTCTATAAAATTGGGCTAATCCATGGAAACTCCTTACCTCTGTTGTTGTGGTTCGTGTAGGCTAGTTTAGGATGGCTTCCACCTTGCTTGGATCCATCTTTAACATTCCTTGGGATACTTCAAAGCCTGGATACACAAGTTCCTGCTTGAAGAACTCACACTTCTCTAGATTGATTGCCAACTTCTCTTCTTGCAACCTTTTAAGAACCATCTCCACATGTTTCAAATGTTCTTCTGCTGTCTTACTAAAAATCAGTATGTCATCAAGATAGACTACTACAAAGATCCCTGTGAAATCCTTAAGCACTTCATTCATTAGTCTCTTGAACGTGCTAGGGGAATTTGAGAGGCCAAATGGCATCACTTTCCACTCATACAAGCCATCATTTGTCTTAAAAGCTGTCTTCCATTCATCACCCTCCTTGATTCTGATTTGATGATAACCGCTCTTAAGATCCAGCTTGGTGAAGAATTTTGCACCTCCAAGACAATCCATCAAGTCTTCAATTCTAGGAATAGGAAACCTATACCTAATTATGATTCTATTAATTGCTCTAGAATCAGTGCATAATCTCCACTTACCTCCTTTTTTTGTTTCCAAAACCACTGGGACTGCACATGGGTTGATACTCTTTTGAATCAGACCTTGACCCAACAATTCTTCCACTTGCCTAGCCACCTCTTGGTTCTGCTCAGGAGTAAGCTTGTATGCTGCTTTTTTAGGCAATGAGGCTCTAGGTATGAAGTCAATTTGATGAATTATTGCTCTCTTTGGTGGTAAAGTTGTTGGTGTACCATCACTCACTATGCTCTTGTACTTATCAAGCAACCTTTGGACTGCTTCTGGTAAGACTGTGCTTTCAACCTTTTCCTCCTCTTTGGGTTGCATCATGATCACATACCCTTCATTCCCTTGGTGTAGATCCTTGATGAACTCTTTACCAATGCTCAACATGATGTTAGGTACCTTTGACTACCCTTCATCTTCCTCTGTCAATGACTGCAGTTTGAAGGTTCTTCCATCCTTCTTGAATGAAACGGTGTTCTCTTTCCCATCATAAATGGCACTCCTGTTATATTTCCAAGGTCTGCCTAGTAGTAGATGGCATGCATCCATGGGTAATACATCACAAACCAGCTTGTCTTTATAGCCTCCAATTGAAAATTCCACTATTACTTGTTCATTCACCAAAACACTATGCCCTTTATTCAGCCATGTGACCTTGTAGGGGTTATTATGAGGTACCTTCTCCAATTTTAGCTTTGTTACTGCCTCCTCTGAGATTATATTATCTGTTGAACCAGAATCTACAATGACTTTGCACACTTTTCCAAGTATCTTGCACCTTACTCTAAAAAAAGCTCTTCTTTGCTTAGGTTCCTCTTTGACTGGCTGCCTGATCAGAACTCTGTTAAACATCAAATTCTCTCCAATTTCAGACTCTATATGACTGATCTCAGATGCTTTAGGACTCATGGTGTCCTCTTGTGCATAGGCCACTCTCTTTTCATTGCTAGAAGAGGATGCTTTCTCCGGGCACCTATAAGCAGGGTGACCTAGTTGGTTACAATGATAACACTTCATGTTTGCAAAGTAAGAATTACTCCTACCTGCTCCTCTTACTCTGTTTGAACCTCCTTGAGGTCCTCTTCCTCTGTTAAATCCTCCTCTTGAAGATGTTTCACCTCCATGCTCAGTGAGCTTAGATTCTCCTTGATTCCTTTGATCATTACCTCTACCTTGGTAACCACCACGCTGTCCTCTTTGATCTCTGCCTTTGCCTCTGCCCTTAGAAGACTGATCTTGCTTCCTCTTATTCCTTTCCTCAATCTTTATAGCCAACTAATAGCATTGGTGTACTGTTTTAGGACTCAAAAGAGCCATCTCTTCTTGAATGTTCCACTTCAAGCCATTAAGGTATCTAGCCACCTTTAGGCTCTCATCCTCTATCATGTTAGATCTTAAAAAAAGCTTCTGAAACTCTTCAGTATAGTTTTTGACATCTTGGTCTTTCTACCTTAGACTTTGCCTCTTCTTGTGAAGCTGAATCTCATAATCATCTGGCATGTAGGCTTCCTTCACCTTAGCAACCATTCCTTTCCAAGTTGATATGGGCTGCTTGCCTTCTTTTTCCCTTTTTGTCTGAACAAACTTCCACCATGTCAAGGTTGATCCTCTCAATCTTGACTTAGCAACCTTCACCTTTTGTGCTTCAGTAACTCCATCACACTCAAAGTGATTCTCCATGCCTTCTATCCAATCCATGACCAAATCAGGATCCATCTTTCCACTGAACAGTGGTATGCCCTCAAGTCATTTTCCACTCAAGGCTTTCAATGCCTTCAAGAAAGGCTCCTCCTCCAAAATAGGGTCAGGTGTAGGGACCTTGTCCTCCTCTGCAATCTCTTCTTCCTTTGGTACCATTCCTTTCAACCTTGCATCATTCAATGCTTTCTCAAGTTGCTCTATCCTTTCTTTTAACAACTTGTTGTCCTCCTCTTGTCCTTCAACCATCTTGGCTAACTATGCATTTGTCACCATGGTGGGGGTTTCACTTGACTCAACTTCTGACATATAAGCTGCTTCCCAAATCTTTTGCTAAGATCTGATACCAATCTGATAGGGAGGCTGCAGGAATCAATCACACTGTTTTCAAGTGCTGCAGGAAGCAATCACATATTCCTGCACTAGGTCTTGTCATAGACCTCCTTGGTGAAATTGTTGTTCCACCCTAACCTATAGGAACTCTACCTTGTCTAAGTTCCCCTGGTTCTCCTGCCAACCTCACTATCTTGTCAAGTTTGTAACTACCAAGACAAATCTTGGTGCCATGACTCCTTTCTTCCTTAGCCTTTTATGCATCTAGAAGACTAATCCTCCCTCAATACATGAATGGATCTTGCAAGGGTGAGGTAATGTTTTCCAAAACTCCAAAACAACCTCCTAGGGTTCTTGAAATTTCACTTAGACTCCATCTTACCAACACTTGCATGAAGCCTATTCCATAGGTTTGGCCCTTGAGCCACTGTTTGGTCTCTGAACAGGGGTAAATTGCTTTTCCCTCCTAAACCCACCAAAGAAAAGTGGTTCTTGGCTTAGGAAATGTGTTTCCCCTATCTACACCTTCAATATTTCTAGGGTCTTGGCTCTGTCCAGGCCGTACTCTGCCCTCATGCAAACTTTGCCCAGAAAACTAGGGTTTCTAACTGTTCAAAACCAATTTTAGGACTGGTGAAAAGTTCTCCTCCTAAACAGATTGTTGGGCTCTCCTCCTTGATACCATATGTGGCCAAGACCTTCCCCTAAATTCTCCAAAAATAATTTTTTGAAAATCTTTTCTCCCCTGCAAGAAATCTGCATTGTTCTGCAGCCTTTCCTAGCCGAGCTCTCACTGGCTCGCCTAAGGCAAGGCTTTTCTCATAACTCCTACAACCAAAGAAAACCTAACACCTACCACTAAAATATGTATAGAGATGGAGCCTGACCATGTTCCCAACAATTCCATACTTCCTGGTATGGAGGGAATGCAGCCTAGAACTCCATTTTTACACAGTTCTAGTCAAAACAACAAATAAGGGAAAAACATAGAATTTACAAGAATAGCTGAAAGCGATGGAAACAACTATAAAATGTGCCCAAAAAAAAATTCCAGAGGCTTCTCTACATGCTAAAAAAACCTACAAATTCCTCTTTTAATTCATTTAGTTGCTGTCATGCAAACAAGAACATAAAAAAATAGAAAAATAGGACAAGAATGTTGTTTTCTTTAATTTTTGGAAAAAATAGTCCGTACAAAGAACTTATAACCCACCAAAAAGGTCATGGAATGCCTTAAATATGCCTCCCCAACAATTTAGGTTCTTGGTTCGAGGCTTAGATGACCTAAAAATAACTTTTGTAAAACCCGCTGTGTTTTTAGACATTTAACAATTTTTGCCAACCTAGCAATATGATGTTGTAAAATTATTTAATAATTGTAACCTTCTGTCCCAAAGTTAAAAAAAACCCTAAGCACCTAAAATAATGGTCAAAATGACCTTATGATAGCACAACAAAATTAAAGAACTCAAAAACAAAATAGTCCTTTGTCAGGTGCTCCTGCACCATTCTCCCCCTCTCAGCTCAAACAACTAAGGAACTTTAGGAGAGATTAGAGACATATTAATGCCTTTCTTCTTAAAATCTACTTCTTCTACCCAGGTAGCTTCAGATTCATGCTTATCCTTCTATTTGACAAGATGCTCCATGTACACCTTGTGCCTTGTAGTCTTCTTCACTCTTGACTCCAAGATCTTCTCTGCTTGTAGCTTGTCTGGAGTTGGTATGGACATGTTTCTGATGTCCTTGAAGAACTCCTGACTGTCCTGATCCTCATCCTTGACTGTCCCTTTATATTTGATCAAATCAGCAACATTGAAAACTGGAGAGATGCCCAAATCTGATGGTAACTCCACCTTATATGCATTCTTGCCATATTTGGCCAATACCTTGCATGGACCCACTCTTTTCATCTATAACTTGGTTGCCATGCCCTTTCGCAATCTGGATTTATTGAGGTGGACCATAACATAGTCCCCAACTACAAATTGTACATCCTTCCTTGACAAATCAACATTCTCCTTCAACTTTTGGGTTGCTGTTGTAACTGTCTTCTTGACCTGCTCATGAATCTCCTTCATGGTCTGAGTGAAGTCTTCAGCATGTCCACTCCTATTCTCCATTGATCCAAGGTCTCTGAGTTCAAAAATGCCTCTTGGGTGCATCCCATACACAACCTCAAAAGGACTTTTCCCTGTAGTTCTATTGACACTGTCATTATAAGCATATTCAGCTTGAGAAATAACCATATCCCAGGTTTGTCCATATTCCTTTGTCAAGCACCTCAGAAGATTACCTAGCACTCTGTTAACCACCTCTGTTTGACCATCGGTCTGAGGATGGTAAGCTGATCCAAAAGATAGGTTTGTACCCAATCTACTCCATAGAGTCTTCCAAAAGTGACTCATGAACTTTACATCTCTGTCAGAAACAATGCTTAGAGGCAAGCCATGGATTCTTACAACCTCCTTGAAGAAAAGATGAGCTATGTAGCTTGCACCATGAGTAGTTTTGCAAGGTATGAAGTGACTCATCTTACTAAATCTGTCTACCACAACATAAATACTGTCAAAACTAGTCTTGGTCTTAGGAAGACCTACCACAAAATCCATGCTCACACACTCCCATGGTCTATTAGGAATGGGTAAAGGCTGATACAAACCAGCATTGCTAGCTCCCCCTTTGGCTTTCATGTAAACAACACACTGCTCCACATATTTCCTAACATCTCTTGCTAACTTAGGCCAGTAATAGAACCTTTGTACTAGCTCTAAAGTTTTATTTATTCCAAAATGCCCACTAAGACTGCCATTATGTTTCTCTTGAATCAGATTTTCCCTCATTGACCCTCTTGGGACACATAATAGATTACCCTTAAATAACAGTCCATTTTGCAAAGTATACTCAACATACTAACTATGAAAATGATTTGCAAAATCAGAGCATACCTTGTAGGCTTCTGAGAAATCTTCATCCTCACCATGGAGGTCTTTGAAACTCTCTAATCCAATGCTTTTTAGCTGTATCTCTCGGACTGTCAGCAACCTTCTGCTTAATGCATCTGCCACCTTGTTCATTTGTCCCTTCTTATGCTTGATGGTAAAAGTGAAAGCTTAGATGTATTCCATCCATTTCAAATGTCTATTACTCAACTTCTCTTGGGTGTTGATGTAACTGAGTGTCTGGTTGTCTGTGAAGACCACAAACTCTTTGGGTAACAAATAATGCCTCCACTTCCTAAGGGACTACACTAAAGCATATAATTCTAGATCATAGGTAGAGTACTTTTGCTTGGCTTCATTGAGCTTTTCACTAAAGAAGGCTATAGGTCTACCTTCTTGACTAAGTACTCCTCCTACAGCTACTCCACTTGCATCACACTCAACTGTGAACAACTTGTCAAAACTAGGCAACAACAAAATTGGTTGAGTTGCCACTTCTTGTTTCAGTTTTTCAAACCCTTTATCAGCCTCTTGAGTCCACTTAAACTTTGTTTTTAAACCACCTTTAATAGTATCTAGGACTGGTGCACATATACCACTAAAATTCCTTATGAATTTTCTATAAAATTGGGCTAATCCATGGAAACTCCTTACCTCTGTTGTTGTGGTTCGTGTAGGCTAGTTTAGGATGGCTTCCACCTTGCTTGGATCCATCTTTAACATTCCTTGGGATACTTCAAAGCCTGGATACACAAGTTCCTGCTTGAAGAACTCACACTTCTCTAGATTGATTGCCAACTTCTCTTCTTGCAACCTTTTAAGAACCATCTCCACATGTTTCAAATGTTCTTCTGCTGTCTTACTAAAAATCAGTATGTCATCAAGATAGACTACTACAAAGATCCCTGTGAAATCCTTAAGCACTTCATTCATTAGTCTCTTGAACGTGCTAGGGGAATTTGAGAGGCCAAATGGCATCACTTTCCACTCATACAAGCCATCATTTGTCTTAAAAGCTGTCTTCCATTCATCACCCTCCTTGATTCTGATTTGATGATAACCGCTCTTAAGATCCAGCTTGGTGAAGAATTTTGCACCTCCAAGACAATCCATCAAGTCTTCAATTCTAGGAATAGGAAACCTATACCTAATTATGATTCTATTAATTGCTCTAGAATCAGTGCATAATCTCCACTTACCTCCTTTTTTTGTTTCCAAAACCACTGGGACTGCACATGGGTTGATACTCTTTTGAATCAGACCTTGACCCAACAATTCTTCCACTTGCCTAGCCACCTCTTGGTTCTGCTCAGGAGTAAGCTTGTATGCTGCTTTTTTAGGCAATGAGGCTCTAGGTATGAAGTCAATTTGATGAATTATTGCTCTCTTTGGTGGTAAAGTTGTTGGTGTACCATCACTCACTATGCTCTTGTACTTATCAAGCAACCTTTGGACTGCTTCTGGTAAGACTGTGCTTTCAACCTTTTCCTCCTCTTTGGGTTGCATCATGATCACATACCCTTCATTCCCTTGGTGTAGATCCTTGATGAACTCTTTACCAATGCTCAACATGATGTTAGGTACCTTTGACTACCCTTCATCTTCCTCTGTCAATGACTGCAGTTTGAAGGTTCTTCCATCCTTCTTGAATGAAACGGTGTTCTCTTTCCCATCATAAATGGCACTCCTGTTATATTTCCAAGGTCTGCCTAGTAGTAGATGGCATGCATCCATGGGTAATACATCACAAACCAGCTTGTCTTTATAGCCTCCAATTGAAAATTCCACTATTACTTGTTCATTCACCAAAACACTCTGCCCTTTATTCAGCCATGTGACCTTGTAGGGGTTATTATGAGGTACCTTCTCCAATTTTAGCTTTGTTACTGCCTCCTCTGAGATTATATTATCTGTTGAACCAGAATCTACAATGACTTTGCACACTTTTCCAAGTATCTTGCACCTTACTCTAAAAAAGAGCTCTTCTTTGCTTAGGTTCCTCTTTGACTGGCTGCCTGATCAGAACTCTGTTAAACATCAAATTCTCTCCAATTTCAGACTCTATATGACTGATCTCAGATGCTTTAGGACTCATGGTGTCCTCTTGTGCATAGGCCACTCTCTTTTCATTGCTAGAAGAGGATGCTTTCTCCGGGCACCTATAAGCAGGGTGACCTAGTTGGTTACAATGATAACACTTCATGTTTGCAAAGTAAGAATTACTCCTACCTGCTCCTCTTACTCTGTTTGAACCTCCTTGAGGTCCTCTTCCTCTGTTAAATCCTCCTCTTGAAGATGTTTCACCTCCATGCTCAGTGAGCTTAGATTCTCCTTGATTCCTTTGATCATTACCTCTACCTTGGTAACCACCACACTGTCCTCTTTGATCTCTGCCTTTGCCTCTACCCTTAGAAGACTGATCTTGCTTCCTCTTATTCATTTCCTCAATCTTTATAGCCAACTAATAGCATTGGTGTACTATTTTAGGACTCAAAAGAGCCATCTCTTCTTGAATGTTCCACTTCAAGCCATTAAGGTATCTAGCCACCTTTAGGCTCTCATCCTCTATCATGTTAGATCTTAAAAAAAGCTTCTGAAACTCTTCAGTATAGTTTTTGACATCTTGGTCTTTCTACCTTAGACTTTGCCTCTTCTTGTGAAGCTGAATCTCATAATCATCTGGCATGTAGGCTTCCTTCACCTTAGCAACCATTCCTTTCCAAGTTGATATGGGCTGCTTGCCTTCTTTTTCCCTTTTTGTCTGAACAAACTTCCACCATGTCAAGGTTGATCCTCTCAATCTTGACTTAGCAACCTTCACCTTTTGTGCTTCAGTAACTCCATCACACTCAAAGTGATTCTCCATGCCTTCTATCCAATCCATGACCAAATCAGGATCCATCTTTCCACTGAACAGTGGTATGCCCTCAAGTCATTTTCCACTCAAGGCTTTCAATGCCTTCAAGAAAGGCTCCTCCTCCAAAATAGGGTCAGGTGTAGGGACCTTGTCCTCCTCTGCAATCTCTTCTTCCTTTGGTACCATTCCTTTCAACCTTGCATCATTCAATGCTTTCTCAAGTTGCTCTATCCTTTCTTTTAACAACTTGTTGTCCTCCTCTTGTCCTTCAACCATCTTGGCTAACTATGCATTTGTCACCATGGTGGGGGTTTCACTTGACTCAACTTCTGACATATAAGCTGCTTCCCAAATCTTTTGCTAAGATCTGATACCAATCTGATAGGGAGGCTGCAGGAATCAATCACACTGTTTTCAAGTGCTGCAGGAAGCAATCACATATTCCTGCACTAGGTCTTGTCATAGACCTCCTTGGTGAAATTGTTGTTCCACCCTAACCTATAGGAACTCTACCTTGTCTAAGTTCCCCTGGTTCTCCTGCCAACCTCACTATCTTGTCAAGTTTGTAACTACCAAGACAAATCTTGGTGCCATGACTCCTTTCTTCCTTAGCCTTTTATGCATCTAGAAGACTAATCCTCCCTCAATACATGAATGGATCTTGCAAGGGTGAGGTAATGTTTTCCAAAACTCCAAAACAACCTCCTAGGGTTCTTGAAATTTCACTTAGACTCCATCTTACCAACACTTGCATGAAGCCTATTCCATAGGTTTGGCCCTTGAGCTACTGTTTGGTCTCTGAACAGGGGTAAATTGCTTTTCCCTCCTAAACCCACCAAAGAAACATGGTTCTTGGCTTAGGAAATGTGTTTCCCCTGTCTACACCTTCAATATTTCTAGGGTCTTGGCTCTGTCTAGGCCGTACTCTGCCCTCATGCAAACTCTGCCTAGAAAACTAGGGTTTCTAACTGTTCAGAACCAGTTTTAGGGCTGGTGAAAAGTTCTCCTCCTAGACGGATTGCTGGGATCTCCTCCTTGGTACCGCATGTGGCCAAGACCTTCCCCTAAATTCTCCAAAAATAATTTTTTGAAAATATTTTCTCCCCTGCAAGAAATCTGCGTTGTTCTGCAGCCTTTCCTAGCCGGGCTCTCACTGGCTCGCCTAGGGCAAGGCTTTTCTCATAACTCCTGCAACCAAAGAAAACCTAACACCTAACACTAAAATATGTATAGAGATGGAGCCTGACCATGTTCCCAAAAATTCCATACTTCCTGGTACGGAGGGAATGCAGCCTAGAACTCCATTTTTACACAGTTCCAGTCAAAACAACAAATAAGGGAAAAACACAGAATTTACAAGAATGGATGAAAGCGATGGAAACAACTATCAAATGTGCAAAAAAAAAACTTCCAGAGGCTTCTCTACATGCTAAAAAAACCTACAAAATGCCTCTTTTAATTCATTTAGTTGCTGCCATGCAAACAAGAACAGAAAAAAAATAGAAAAATAGGACAAGAATGTTGTTTTCTTCAATTTTTGGAAAAACAATCCGTACAAAGAACTTCTAACCCATAAAAAAGGTTGTGGAATGCCTTAAATATTCCTCCCCAACAATTTAGGTTCTTGGGTCGAGGCTTAGATGACCTAAAAATAACTTTTGTAAAACCCGCTGTGTTTTCAGACATTTAACAATTTTTGCCAACCTAGCAATATGATGTAAAATTATTTAATACTTGTAACCTTCTTTCCCAAAGTTCAAAAGAACCCTAAGAACCTAAAATAATGGTCAACATGACCTTATGATAGCACAACAAAATTAAAGAACTCAAAAACAAAATAGTCCTTTGCTAGGTGCTCTTGCACCATGGAGAAATGGAATTTTTCTTTTTGTTCAACCAAGACACCAGCTTCTTCCCTAGGAAGAAGGCACCACCACTACTACTCTTCTTGTCATCAACATCTCCTACTCAATCTGCATTAGTATATGCACTCGAAGTAAGATCATCATCCTTAGGATACCAAAGCCCAAAATCAATTGTTCCTTTCAAGTATCTAAAGATTCTCTTTACAACAATCACATGAAATTCTCTTGGATCATCCAGAAAAAAATGCAACCATACATACAACATTCATAATGTCTGGTCTGGTCTGAGTAAGTAGAGCAATCCACCAATCATTGACATGTATCTTGTTTGATTTACCTTAGGAGAATCATCATTATGTGTTAACTTGCATCCGGTTACCATGGGAGTACCAACAGGGTTTGAGTCTTCCATGCCAAACTTCTTCAGCAGTTCTTTCACATATTTGGATTGAGATATGAAGATCCCCTTGTCTAACTAAGTAACTTGCAATCCAGAAAGAACTTCATCTCTCCAATCATGCTCATTTCAAATTCACTCTTCATTTCATCAGCAAACTTCATACATAGATTGTCATCTCCTCCAAAAATAATGTCTTCAACAAAGACCTCAATAATTAACTCTGTCATGATCCAATTTGAAATACAAGTTGTTGTCAGCAGTACCTTTATTGAATCCAAGCTTTAATAAGTATTTGTCCAATCTAGCATACCAGGCTTTGGGGGCTTGTTTGAGTCTATATAAAGCTTTCTTCAATCAAAAAACCGTGTCCTTGTTAGTCAGTTGAAATCCATCCGGTTGTTCAGTATATACTTCTTCTAGCTCACCATTCAGAAAAGCTAACTTTACATCCATTTGATAGAATTTATAGTTCTTATATGCAACATAAGCAAGAAATAATCTAATAGCTTCAATTCTGGCAACAGGGGCAAAGGTTTCTTCAAAATCAATACCTTCCATTTGTGAATACCCTTTACATACCAGTCTTGCTTTATTCCAGACCACTTCACCTTGTTCATTCAGCTTATTTTGAAAGACCCATTTAGTACCAATCACATTTTTGTCTTTAGGACTGGGAACAAGTATCCATGTATCATTCTTTTCAATCTGCATCAATTATTCTTTCATAGCTTCCATCCAGTGTATCATTGCGAGCTTCATTGACATCTTTAGGCTCAATCTTAGATATCAGGCAATATTCTTCGACAATCTTTCTTCTAGTTTGCACACCTTTATTCTTGTCTCCTATAATTTGATTTTCATAATGATTTAGCTTTACATACCTCAGAGTTTTAGGATTCTCTCGAGCTTCTGGTTCTTTTGTTCCTTCTTTTGCACTTGCACTTGTCTCTACTTCTTCACTACCTTGATTTGCTAGAAAAAAATGAAAGTTATTTTACCGGAACATATGGCACAATTTGAAGTTGATTATGTGTCTAAGCATTCTTCCCTTTTTTTGTGTTGTCTTCCTGGTCATTTGAATCATATCCACAATATCTAGATGATCTAGCAGAGTCCTCATCAACTCTGACATTTGCACTCTCAGCCATTTTTCTCAGTCTTCTGCTATAGCACCAGTAGGCCTTTCTTTTAGTAGAGTAACCTAGAAATATTTTGTCATCACTTCTTGCATCAAAATTTCCTATATCTTCATCTCTCTTGATATAACATTTGCTTCCAAAGATCTTGAAATATCTAATAGTAGGATTATAACCAAACCATAGTTCAAAAGGAGTCTTACCAGAATTACTATTGACATTTACCTGGTTTAAAGTGTACACAATAGTGCTTACAGCTTCACTCCAATAGATGTGAGGCACATTTCCTTCTATCATCATTGTTCTACCAGCATCCAGAATTGTTTTGTTCTTCCTCTCTGCAACTCCATTCTGTTGAGGGGTTCGAGGAGCAGATAACTGTCTTATGATTCCATGCTCTTCATAGAAAGAATTAAACTCCCTGGAGGTGAACTCACCACCTCGGTCTAACCTTTCTCCATGAATACTTCTAACTCTAGAGGGATCACATAGATCAATATGTACCAGCTCCAATAATCCATTTGAATGATGTTGTTTGCTCTAAAAAGAAACTCTATTTTGTTTTCCCGTCTAACATTCCTTGCAAATTGTGTTAGCATGCTTTACTAGCTTAGGTAGATCTCTTACTATTTGAGTGGAACTTACTTTGAAAATGTTATCAAAATTCGCATGACATAGCCTCCTATGCCATAACCAGCTTTCATCTACTTGAGCAATTAAACACTTTCACTAGCAGCATTTAGGTGAAAAATATTACCTTTTGTCTTTTTACCTGAAGTAATTACTTGTGCAGATCTTCCAAGTATCCTGCATCTTCCATCTTTGAATTGAAGATCATAACCCTTTTCCACCACTTGTCCAACACTCAGCAAGTTGTGCTTCAAGCCTTCAACATAAAGAACATCATCAGTGTTATGCTTACCACCAAGATAAATAGATCCTCTGCCACGAATCACACCAGCATTGTTATCTCCAAATCTTACAACCCCACCGTCATACTTCTCAAGACTTACAATTTTGATTTTGTCACCAATCATATGATGTGAGCATCTGCTATCAATAACCCACTCATCTTTTTCTTTAATTTAGGCTATAAGAGCTTTCTCAACTTTAGTAGATTTAGTAGCCACCAGACCATTTTCCTTGATAGCAAGGAACACCCATTCATCTTCATTTCCATTATCTTTATCAGACTCATCATCAGTCACTCCTTCAACATAATAACATTTATTTTGGAATCTAGATTTGTTAGGCTTGAATCTAGGAATTCTTTCAGGACACCTTGATGCAAAATGACCTATTTTACTGCAAGAAAAACATTTAATAAGCAACAATCCTTTATACTTACCTTGTCCTCTACCTTCTTTCTTCACAATCAGTGCTTCCAATTCTTCTCTCTCTTTCTTCATCTTCAAGTTGTTTTAATTCTTCATCATACTTGGATGACTTTCTGGAACACTCTCCTGGATCATATCTTTGCTTGTTTCTTGTGGATACAGTAGCCTTGAATGCAGATTCAGTCTTGGGAACAGATTCACCAAATTCACTCAACTCAAAGGTAGCAAGTTTACCAATCAGTGTATCTCTTGTCATATTCGTCAATGATTTGGTTTCTTCAATAGCATGAGTCTTTACTTTATAAGAGGGAGGTAATGATCTGAGCACTTTAGCCACAATTTCTTCCTCATCTAGGGTATCACCAACACATCTGATACCCATCACTATTTCATTTACTCTTTGCATAAAAGAAGAAATATTTTCATCTTCACCCATCTTCAAATTTTCATACTTGCCTTTCAAAATTTGTAGCTTAGCCATCTTCACATGTACATCTCCTTCATACAAAGTTTCCAGCTTCGTCAACATCTCATGAGTTGTCTTCAGACCTATCACACTTGTCATTTTCAAATCCGTTAGAGCACTCAACAAAGCTTCCATAACCCTAACATTATTCTCAACTTCTTTAATCTCATTAGCAGTGGAAGGACCATTATGAGGAATAACATATGGATACTTTGTAATCTTCAAGAAGGGTTCACCAATACACCTCAAATGACACTCCATCCTAGCTTTCCACAATGAGTAGTTTGTTCCATCGAATCTAGGACTGTCCTTCTTGTATGATGCCATCTCTGATCACCTCAATCTTTTAAACTTCTTCAGAGGAACCTGCTATGATACCAATTGTTGGCAAAACAAGGACAGGCAACTGAGAGGGGGGGTGAATCAGTTGTCATAGAATATTAAAATTTTTAGACTTTACTTAACTTAATCTCAGATATGATGAATGAACAATAAACCATAAGCAATCAACACATCAGAAACATAGAGAACACCAAGATTTTTTTATGTGGAAACCCTGCTAGGCGAAAAACCATAGTGGATGTTAGTCCACAATATTATACCTTGTTAAAAGTATAATGAGAATATATATGCACATGCATTCAGGCACACTGCCTAGATCTCACTGCTCAAATATAAGAGGGCTCACTACCCAACAATGCACAATAATTTGGATTAGATCCATAGTGTGTGAACTGAGGAAATAGCTTCTACATAAGCCTGATTATAGTTCCAGTTAAGCACAAAAAACCTTCTTCACACTTCGCTCAACCTTCTTCTCACTCTGCTCTGCAATCAAATGAATAGATCAATATTCACACATTTTCTCTTCTTTGGATTTTCTTCACTTCATACACACACTAACTTTGCTCAAATAATCACTCTTATATATCTACAACATGAAATACATCAACAACTTAGTCGGCCAGAAATATAAAACATATTTACAATGTCGGCCCAATTTTACAAATAAATTTTAATGTGAATTAGACACCGTCGGCTAATATTATGATGAGACCCAAAATAATATCTTTGAGTACGCCAAACATTCAAATTTAAATCTTCAAGGATTCGCAACACGTTACAACCATCATGTCGGCCAAGAACATGAAAACCCAAATCTTTGACCATGAGCACACCGATCAACGCAGATGTACAACAATGATAGAGAATGATCTAGAAGCATCCACAAACAACAAGAACTGATAGAGAATCATCGGCAACAACAAAAATTACCAGAATCACATAAACTTCAATCAGGAACACTAATAGAACCCATAGAAATATTGTCAAAACACAACTGTTCATAGCACGATCAAATCTTCACACAGACCTCTGAAACTTCCGATAGATGAACTAGATACTCTCAGCAATAAACCATTTATTCCACAACAACTAATATTCAACGTACAAAACAAGAAACCTTTATGATCTTCATTGTTCCACTGGCAACCTGCAACTCTTCCTTTAACAATTTTCTCAATATCCTCAACATAAACAACCTTCAATACAATCAATGCTAATAGTGTTGACATCAATGACAACCACATATCAACAACACAACCACAACATCCAACGGTTCAAGCTCAGAGACAATGTAGTTCAACATGATGACTCTATTTTTGTTTGCATTTTTTGACATTATTGACCTATTTTTGGATTTTTTGACATGTTTTGGATGTTTTTGGATTTTCTAATTTTAAGGAAGATTTACAAGAATATACACGAATCTGATCTGACGTAGGTATAGGGACATGCCCCCAACGTGATACGATAGACTACTCTGATATAGGTAGGACAAACTAACCTTAGGAATGTGCCAAGTAGTTCTAGGATGGAACATGATACATGTCACCTAATTTAGCTACCAACTAAATTAGGTAGAGCTGAGATAGTGTTTGCAAAGAAAAGATAAAACGTATACATTCTACCCTGCTATGTTATATCCATATGCATAAGGGAAATTATCAAAAGATTGCATTATTACATTATGCAAATGCACACAACGGAGAAGAGAGAGGGAACAAATGTTGCATAAAAGTTGTCTTTATTGATAATCATAAATGTATGTTGTCCCACACAAGCCATGGGACTAACTATTTTAATGTAATAAGGAAAATAGACTATACATTTATTGATACATAAAATTAAAATGCATATGGAAAGAAAGGGGACCTGTCATTGCCTAAATGATGAATCCCAATTGAGTTGAATTGATGCATCTGCTTCATCCCTCCTACTTTTCCAGCCTCCAAAAGTTATTTTCCTATTGCTCCAAGGTTGTATGCATGAGTGAGAGAGAGAGTTTGTTAGAGCTCGGGATCACCAATCTTTACATGTGCAACATATATAAACATATAGTCTAATCCTCATAAAGCATTGAAATAGTCTGCATATCATAGATGTCCAAGAAAATAGAAAGGTTATCATAAACATCTATCATATGCTATGTTATTTTATCTGACATGCTTGTTCATTGTGCAGGTATAGGTGAAATTTCCATTGCTTAATTGTTTCATTTAATATCACATGTGGAGTAAAATGAGGCTCCCACAAGGGTTGAGCCTAGCATGTTGCCCTCTCAGTCTTTGAGAGGGGTAATAGTACAAGTCATAAATAAAAGATGACAAAAATCTAGAATGACAAAGATTTTCATTGTCTCAAGAAGTTAAGGCAGTCCCTAAGCATGCATAGTGATGCTATGAGTAGGTTGCAGGGTGATAATGCATAAATAACAATAGAGCAGTCATAATAAATACATGATAGGAATTTATGGCAGTCAAGATGGTTGCAACTCTATTGGGGCTCAAAAGCAATAATTGTAGAGCAGCTAGAAGCATGCCAAAAGTAGTCTCCAGAAGGAAAGGTTTGGAAATTCAAATAAATAAACCAAAAGTATGATGGTAGTCCTAATAACTTGTGCATTCAAGAGAACAAAGTGACAAACCTTGGCATGCATGAGGAAGCTATCAATATGGAAAGAGACTCCAACAAGTAGCAAGGTGAGATTATCATCAGAGTCATCTGGAGGAAAGAAAATTTGTTAGTCTTTTCTATTATAACAACAAAGAGACAAGGGAAACTTCACATATCTAAAAGACACATGTGATAGAGCAAAAGACAGAGTTCTAAGAAGTTTGAACACAATGATGATAAGAGGAGGTATGCTATAGAGGTTTAACAGGTTTTTGAGACCTCAACAATAGCAAGCATAGATCAAGAGTAGTCTCAAAAAGTGATAGTAAGTTTCATTAGTAGACTCCAAGGCATAGTGAAATGATGATTGTCAAACCATGTCTCAATTTTGCAAAGAGGGTAACATGAGTAACAATGATGGCTTAAAGAGACAAAAGGAAAAGTTTAAAAGATAGTCCATGTGTTAACCTATTCAATGGAAATTTTTCATGTTGGGGACAACAGATTGGGAATTAGATTTATTTGTTGTGAAAAGTCACAATATGCAATCAAGAGCCATTGACAGACACCGTCATGATGACAACCATATAGGAGAGCTTCCTACTATTCAAAAGAGCCAAGTGAAGCGATGACAAGGATCCCAAGGGTAAGGAGGAGCATAAAATGCATATGGAAGGATAGTCACAGTGAATGAAGATTAAATCATCATAGTGAACAACAGAGAAATCATAATGATAGTAGTCATATGATGGCATGTTTGTATGTCCAAACAACCATACTCTTGCTCATAGGAGTTTCATAAGTAAACTTTAGTGATATCATTGACAAGGGGTTTGAATTTAAGGAGGGATTTTCACAAATAAGTGTTTCAAGTATATATAAGGACCTCGAGTAGCAGTTATGACCTTTCAAAACATGAAGAAAGATCAAAAGAATCCTTAAATACATCAAGAGACAACACTGACAGAGGGAAGACCCATTATGGTTCTTCCTCCAACTCATGTGCATGCAATTGAATGTCAACTTTTGAAGCTAAGAATGGCTTATATTTGACTCTATATATATGATCATAGTCAAAAGTTTAGATCAGAGGAAGAGCTAAATATAGATGACAATGCCATTGATGGACGCCATAGGGAACAACACTAAGGAATTCCATGCACAAAAGGTTTCAAATGGAGTAGCAAATGATCATTCTATAGCGGGAGGAAATAATGCATCAAAGGGGAACTTATGGGGTTAATGATAGTCTAAAAGGTTTCTGAAATAATAGGAAAGTCCTCTACAAGATTGTTACATCTCCTCATCTAGTTCTTCATTCAAAAACAACCAAGAATTTATACGTGCACTTATTGTAGGGGCTTTAAAAGATAATGATTTTCACATTCAAGAGGAGATGATTCAAAGTTCAACCTTATTTATTTTTCTTTTCTCTACTGCAAAAAAAAGGCACACAAGAATGTCTTCACATTTAGAAAATCATGACAATGAAATTCAAAATTACACAAGTAAAGGCCTTCACTCAAAGGAATCACAATTGATATCTCTATTAGAGTGTAAGATTGTTAATATTATAGTGCATTTAAAAGAGTTGAAACTTTTGCAAGTGGATAGATTTATTACACAAAGAAATGAAAGTCACTCTAAAATATCATAATTCTCATCATGGTGAGCAATCAAAGTAAATGAAGCAGCAACATGGTATGAAAGCATAGTGACATTCAGTCAAATAGGGAAGCCATCTAGCAAGATCGGGATTCATTTTAAAGAGGCTAATGTATTGATATTGCTCATAATTTAACAAAAACATTTCCTTCATGCCAAGTCAATGACTATAGAAAGAGAGGTAAAGTCATGGCTTGCATATTGTAAGATTATTAGTAAAAAATAAAATGAAACAAGAAAACAAGTTATATTTGAAAACCTTGCAAAAATACAGAGGAACATTAGAAATTTGCATTATTTCTTTCATAGGCTGAGCATATGGAAAATGCATAGAAAACAAGTTGTACATTCATCTCTTTTTTACATAAGTGAGCTCGAAACAAGCATGCTTTTTATAGATATTGAAAAGAATGTAAGTTTATGCACACACAAAGCTTACCCAAGTTTGTTTTGTTGATTTCTCATCAAATTTCTAGCTAAAACTTCTATGGAGGCTCAAGTCAAAACCCTATGTTGGCGGCACCCTCAACACAGAAATATGAAGTAAAAAACAAAGTGAAAGCATGTGTTTGGGTTGCGTTTTGTTTTAGGGTTTCCGGGAATCCCTGAATGACTGACTCCTTTTTGGCTTGTTATCTTTATTTTAACCTTTTCAAATGTGAACTAATGCCTTGTATCAAATTTTGATGCTTTATTATCCCTTTTGCAAAGTTTGTAAAGTCTATCATTCATATGTCTTTTTAAAACATGATCGAGCCTCTTTCTTTATTTTGCATCAAATTGTAAAATGGAAAACTTTATTTAAGTGATGATTTATAAATCACTTTAAATAATGCTATAATTGCAAATGCAAGATATGAGGCATTGCTTTCAAGTTTGAGTCTAAGGGGTGTAGTTGAGCTTTTATGTTAATGCAAGCATATAAGGGAGGTTGAAGGAGGTTGGAAAACATGTGCCAAGAATATAGGGAGCAATTTGATTCAGTTTTGAAGACTGTGGAAAGCATCTTGGAGTGTTTTTAGGGGTCATTATGGTGGGTAAAATCGTGGAGTAACTTTTTCCTCTCTCTTGTGCCTTTTTGGAGATCTTATGGGGCTAAAAAATAGGGTTTTGGGCTTTGCACAACCAAAGGAGGTTGAGTTGGAGAAACATGTGTTCCTATCTTTGTGCAACAGTTGAGAAGCATATAAGCAATCTTTTGAAGCTTTCTTAAGTTAGTTCTTTTTTGCCTTAGCAAAATTTTGTAGCTTTTGGAAACTCTTCTCAAGAAAAAGTACAAATTGTAACTCATTTACAGGCATGTATTATAGTATTTTACCTTTGAGATTCAATTAAGTGCAGTGATTTTGACCTTCTCAACATTGTTTATTGTGTGTAGTTGAATGATTGATGCATGTTTTTGTGATTTATGCTTGAATCCTTGAATGTATGTCTCATCTTTAACAACTCTAAACAAAAAATGCATGGTTTGTGTAGGTTGTAGGTTGTCATAGTGTTTATCAATAGTTAGTTGTGAGAATTTTCAATTTTCCTTCTAATTCTATAAACATTAAATCCTTCCTATGAAATATTAATACTTGAACATGAGAAAGGTGTGAGTTGTTTCTCTTCAACAAACTGCTTATTGAGCTCATTGTGCATGTTATGTAGTAGTATTTGTCACAAAATTTTGGTGTTTCACCTTTTAAAGCATTAGGATAGTGTTTTCATTTTCATGTTCTCCTTCCCTTTTTTCTCTACAAGGCTTTAGGTTAGATTAGTTTAGGTGATTACCATTTAGGAGCCAGCCTTATCCAGAGGTCCATTCTAGGTTTAGGCAACCCACAGGCTTAGGAATGTTTCCATGTTCCTCCAAATTGCTAAATTTTGCAACTTAGCAAGGGTGCAACTTTGAGAGACAACAATACCAACATAGGATCAAGCTATGATGCAGACATGGATGGGTGATGGAAGTATTAATGAAATATGATGGAAAGTGGGGGTAGGTGATGCATAACAAGTTGAAGAATCCATGGTGGATAGAAAGTGCTTATTTACACAAGACAACTGTTTTCCAGGTTTTCAACAAGTTACTTGCCCAAAGCGCCACCAAAGTGGTTTTAAGTAGAGGAAAAAAAAATTCTTTATTGTTTTCAATCCTTTTTCTATTTTATTTTTTTGGATTTTTATATTTTTTGATTTTTTTGATTTTTGATTTATACCTTGCAAGCTTAGACATAATTTTTTTTGAGATGGGAGCTATTGATGGGATCCTACAGAGGTTCTCATTCAAGTGTGGATAGCTGATATGCTCCTGATTTGTAACTTGTAGTGACGATGAAGGGTCCCAACCAGTTGGGTTCAAATTTTCCCTTGTTATCTGGATTTAGTACATTCTTTTGATTTTCTTTCAACACAAGCTCTCCGACTTGAAATGATTGACTCTTGATCTTCTTATTAAATCTCATTTTGAGACAGTTCTAATAGACCTATAGGGGGTTCAAAGCATCCATGCACCACTCAACGAGTAGTTTTAGCTTGTTCAGCTATGACACCCGATATTCTTCATCAATAATAAGATTATATAATATATTCTTAAGGATGGGATCTCAATCTTAATTGGAAGGATGGTTTTTGATCCATAGACTAGGGAAAAGGGTGTTGCACCTATAGGAATGCAGATAATTGCTCGGTAGGCCCATAAGGCATGATTTAGCTGTAGGTGCCAGTCATGACTAGCTTCATTGACTATTTCCTTGAGGATCTTTAGGATGGTTTTATTAGAAGCCTCAGCTTGGTTGTTACCTTGGGGGTAGAATGGAGTGGAGAAGTGATGTTGGATATTAAATTTTTGGCATAGCTTATGGACATCCTAGTTTTTGAAAGGTGTCTCATTATCTAAGATAAGGGCTTGTGGGATACCATAACAACAAATGAGGTAGTTCAAGATGAACTTGGATATCTACTTCCCTGTGATATAGGTCATGGGGATGGCCTCTACCCACTTTGTGAAGTACTTTTTGGTAGTGATAATGAACTTGTGTCCATTAGATGAGGTGGGTGTGATTTTGTTAATGAGATCGAGCCCCCATTGTGAAAAGGGCCAAGGTGTTATAATCGGTTGGAGCTGTTGAGTCGGTGCATGGATGAGGTCCCCATACTATTGGCATTTCAAACATCTTTGAACATAGTCATGAGCTTCCTTCTCCATTGTAGGCCAATAGTACCCAATCCTCAACAGTTTCTTGGCTAAGGCCACACCACTAGAATGCGAACCACAAATATTGTCATGTACCTCAGTTAAAGCAATCAAAGCTTCCTCAGGGTTAAGGCATTGCAAAAGGGTTCCTTTGATACTCCTACGATAAAGGGTATCACCTAAGATGACAAAACATGATGAATTTTTGATAAAGGGTCTCTTAAGGTTTGGGGTGATGTCGGTAGGGAGGACTTCTATTTTCAGGTAGGTGAAAATGTCATGGTACCAAGGATCACCGAGACCAATGATTTTTCACATGAACTCAAAATCTAGTACCTCAAAGGATGGTACAAGAAGCTGCTCTACTAGGAATTCATGTTTAGGGACGTTGCATGGGGTATCTAACAATGATCCAATTGTAGCCATAGCATCAACTACTCTATTGTTTACCCTTGGTATCTGCTCAAATGTTATGTCAATGAAGAATTCCTTGAGATCCTCCACTAGTTTCTTGTATGGGGTAAGCTTGTCATCCTTTGTTTGATATTCATCATTGACTTTGTTGATAATCGGTTGTGAATCTCCATAGACCTTGCATTCCATGATTTGCCATTGTACTGCAATCTGAAGTCCTATTACAAGAGCCTCATATTTGACAATGTTGTTGGTGCAAGGGAAAGATAGCCTATATGACTTTGGGATGCAATCCCCTTTTGGTGTGATGAAGAAGACTCCTGCTGCTGACCCATGTTGAGTGTATGATCCATCAAAATAGACCTTCCAATGATCTACTGCACTAAGGTTGAAAATGGACTCATCTAGAAATTTGGATACTAGTGGGTTCTTTGAATATATAGGTGCCTTTTCCAATTGATCTACAATTACCTGTCACTTGATGGCTTTCCTTTCTACATATTCAATGTTGTATTCTATTAATATCATGACCCACTTAGCCATTCATCCTGTGAGTGTTGCTTTAGAAAGTAGATGCTTGAGGGGTTCTATCTTGGCGATGAGCTTTATCTAATGAGCCAACATGTAGTGCCTAATTTTTTGTGTGAAAAACACTACTATGAGGCAAGCTTTCTCAATGAATGTGTAATTTAGTTCGTGTCCCACCATGGTCCTACTGATATAGTAAATGGCTCTTTCTTTCCCTATTTCATCATGCTGAGCTAGGAGAGCACCAAGAGCTACCACTGTAGCTGATATGTAGAAGATGAGTGGTTTGTTTTGGATTGGTGGCATTAGCAAGTATTCTTTAATTTGATTGAATGCTTGATCACATTTCTCATCCCATTTGTATGCTACCCCCTTGTGGAGTAGATGAGAATATGGGATGCTTTTGTCTGCCAACTGTGTTATGAATTTGCAGATTGACTGAAGCCTAACCCCTCAACTATTTTAGTGTTTGTGGTGCTTCCATGTCTAGGATTGCTTTGAATTTGGTAAGGTCTATCTCAATTCCTCTCATTGATACAATATACCCTAGGATTTTTCCTGATTGCATGTTGAAGACACATTTCTTAGGATTGAGTCTTACCTTATATTCTTCCCGTTGGTCAAAGATTGGGCCCAATGTTGCTATGTGATCTTGACGCTTTCTTGATTTGTCTAGTATGTCATCCACATAGTCTTCTATAGATTTGTGGATCATGTCATGGAAAATCAGAGTCATAGCCCTTTGGTATGTAGCTCCTGTGTTCAACCCAAATGGCATCATGTTCCAATAGTAAGTGCCCCATGGACAAGTAAAGGTTATTTTATGTTGATCATCCTTTGCTATCATAATCTAATTGTATCCTAAAAACTCATCCATTAATGATATCATTTTGTGCCCTGTTGTTAGATCTACATTGATGTCTAGGTTAGGAAAAGGGAAATCATCTTTAGGGCATGCTTTATTCAGGTTCTTGAAGTTAGTGCAAATATGGATGCCCCCAGTGGGCTTAGAAATAGGTACAAGGTTGGAAACCCATTCGAGATAGTCAATGGGTCCTATGAAGCCAGCGTCAAGGAGCTTCTGCAACCCCAGTTTGACCAATAATGTGATTTGTAGATGCATCTATACCATTTTTTATCTTACTAGTTTCACCTCTAGGTAGATGGTTGGATGATGGACTACTACCTCTGGATCAAGGTGTGGCATGTCAACATAGGTCCACACAAAATTCCCTTTCCTTTCTTTCAGAAATGTAGCTATATTTTCTTGTTCCTCGGTCAAAAGTGACTTAGCATAGAAAGTGATGTGTGGTGTCTCTTCAGTTCCTAGATTGACTAGATTATATTTTTTTGCCAGTATTGCTGATTTTCTTTATGGATGGCACTAAGGGGAAGATTGAATCCCTCATCCTTTGGTGCCTCAAAGAGTTTTTCACCATCATATATGTCCTTTCTTTTTACTATTTTTGGGTCAGAAAGTGCCATAGTGTGGTTTTCACTTAAAAACCTAGAACTTACTCTTAGATTTTCTATTTTGTGACTAAGGGATTCAATTGTTTCCCCATAGTACACATGTGTGTCCAGCTCAATATCAAACCTTGATTTGTGGTCTCCATATGGTAGAGTACCCCTTAGTCTCATGAATTCTGAGAGAGCCTCATCGTTTTTGAATGTGTCTAAGATCGGTGGTCCTTGTTGGTCATAGCCTATTAGTTGGGGATAAACAAGATTTAGTTCAATGGTTTGGTTACTCAACTCAAAAGACATGGTGGTGATCATAAAAAGGGAGGAGTCCTCAAATAACATGGGCAAGTTGGAGAGGGGATCCTCAAAAGGATAACTAATGGATATGGGTATCGACAAGGAAGCTTTGACTATTTTAACCATAACACCTTTGCCAAGTATGGTTAGCTTCGTAGGGGTACATACAAGGCCAAGATTCTTTAGGCGCTTCTCAAGAATGATAGGTTCTAAGAGGTTGTTGTCATTTTTCCCGAGCTTCTCATTTTTGTTATAACCCCAATTAAACATTAGTTGTAGCCCTTTGTTATCATCTTCCATAGGAAGATTAAGTACTGGTCTTTCATCTTGATATAACAGACTTGATACATCTTTTTGGTCTACCACTTCTTGGCTTAGGTCTCCCCACCTTTTGAATGTGGAGGGTTTTGTGTGTATGAAAAATGTATCAATTATGAATGAATTCAAACACATATCAATAAGACATATCAAGAAAAACTAAAAAAGAAAATAGAATGAACAAACTGTTACTGCAGCTTCCCCGAAATCGTCTTATTTCTCTCTAACTCCAGTGTTTTGTTGTTTCCAATTGCTCTCAGATTCAACAGATCAAGCTCAACAAAATGGACAGCTAAAGAATGAGATGTAAATAAAATGCATACTATGCTCAATGCAAGACTATGCTATGATGAAAATATTGTTGTGATGCTAAAAGGATGTGAGTGCATAAGCTAACTACGCATATGCTTGTGTGTTCATCGTGTGTATGTGTGTGTAACCAAAGCTTGGATTTGCACCAGTATTTATAGAGTCTTTGAAAGGATTTGATTGGCTGATTTGATTAACGGCCTAGATTAAGCTTGTTAGAATGGACGGTGAAAGATTTTCGAAAGTGGAGAGGGAGATAGAAGGTTTCCCTTTTCCTTCAATTTTTGTCATTGAGATCCGAAGGGAATTTTCCGTTTTGAAGAATGAGTTAAAATGAGTTTATAATTAAATAAAATAAATTTATTTAATTTATAAGTGAAGATGGATATAGAAATTCGCATAATTAAATAAATTATATTTAATTATGTTTTTAGAAGTGAATTTAGAGTGTAATTAAATATTTAAAAATATTTAATTATTTGTGGAGTGAGAAGAAAATATTAAATTAAATATTTAATATTTAATTTAATTATGGGATGAAGAGAATATTCTATATTTGAATTTAAATATTCAACTTTTAGAATAATATGATAATCAATATAAATAAATTATGAAAATTTATTTAATTTAATTAAGAAGAATATGGGAAATGTCAATAATTAAATAAAGTTATTTATTTAATTAAGGTAGAAGAATTATAAGAATGAACAATATAAATAAATAATTAAATTTATTTATATGTAGATGAGTTTAGGAGATTAATTAAATAATTTATATTTAATTAATTAACAAGCGTAATCAATCATGACCATTTTTAGACATATACATTTTGCCCCTCTTTGAAGTGATGTGTGTAACGCATTGCTTCAAATAAAATAAGATTTTTGCCCCTAATACGTTTTTGATATTGAAATTGTTGCTGATGATGCCCCCTCGGGAGGTAAATCACGGATGATATGAAGTCCGAAAATGTGATAAACAGTCGAGATTAGATAATGATATTCTGCTGAGGAGACAGTGATTTAGCTCCCGATAAATTATGTAAAGGATGCCCCACTTTTGAAAACAAAGTCAAATTTATCTTCTTTTTGAAATAGTCAAAAAAAAAACCCACCTTTGTTTGACCATTAAAAGGTAAAAAGGGGAAAAAGACAAATCATTTGTACTTGTTGACTTTGCGAATACTGTAGCTCTGAGAGTGACCTCGCGACATGGAGATTCCATATCATCGTCACCGATTTGAGAGATCTTGTCGATACCAGAGGCCAGCAGCATATGGACCACCGGTAAGTTGATTTAACCACTCATGTTTTGAAATTTTTACGTTTGAATAAAAAATGCACTATTTTTTCACGGATTTTGAATATGAAAATGACATTTTAATGCTTTCAATGATTTTTTCGGTGCTTAGGGTAAAAACAATAGCACATATAGGCTAGATTTTGAATAGTTAGCGTCAAACCAGTTTAGCGCATTCAATGAAAACAATAGCGCATACAGGAAAAGATGTAAAAAACTAGGTTGAAGCGCATCGAGGAAAAATAGTAGCACATATAGGGAAATCGCGCATTTGGTGATTAAAGTAGCGCTTAATTTGATTAAAATAGCGCATATAGGGAAATTACGCATAAGGGATCTATTTGAACGCATACAGTGAAAAGAACGATGCATATGGGTTTTAGCACATAGAGGCCACAAAGTAGCACATATGGTGAAATTAGGCAGAATGTATGATTTCATGATAGGAATGTGAAAATGATGATATATATTGCTTCCTTGGTCAACAGATAGGTAAATTGTCGTGTCATCATGGTGATATGGATAGAAATGATGAAAAATTTGGTGCTTGAGTGATAACTTTGTTTCCCCAAAATAGAAAACAAAGAGTAAATTGATTGATTGCCTGATTGAACTAATAACTTTGCTTCTCATGAATGAAAAACAAAGAGTAAATGTCGAATAAATGATTGATATGACTTCTGATAAATTTTCTTTCTGCGATAGAAAACAAATAGTAATTGATATGATTTGTGTATTGGTTTGCCTGATAGGATTGATTGGGTGATATGGGTCTTTGATATGATGCACTGATATGAGTCATTGATATGGGTATGATATGGGCTGATATGGGTCACTGATATAGTTCACTTGATATAGGTCACTGATAGATATGATTCTAATTGATTTTGGTTGATTGAGATTGAATGATTGGTATGATTCTGATTAATTATCCTTGTGATGACCAAAAATGAAAATAGGAGGTTTTCAAAAACCTCCAGATTATAGAGTGGCACTCGGCAGGATGGGATAGGATACCTGAGTTGACACCTGCTGACGTAGCTTTGATAGATACATGTGGTTTGAGATCCTTGTTGGCTATGCCGCCGATTCGGGTCAATAGAGGATTGTTGACGGCACTGGCAGAGTGATGGCATTCAGAGCACAACACCTTTCATATGCTGACTGGTGAAGTGAGGGTGACTCTGAAGGATGTATATAGGATATTAGGTATCCCAGTGGTTGGTGCCCTTGTGTTCTATGATTACAAGGAGCTTGGAGGTATAGATTCCTTGAGGCGGGTGTACGGTGATGCACAGATAGCTAGGTACTGGGTACCATGGGCTGACTTTCAAGGATATCTAGCTTTTCCTGCAGTTTTGGGTGTGTTTATTGGAGGTCTCCTTTATCCGGATCGTCGGTCAAAGGGATTATCAGTGGGATGGGGCAAGATTTTGGAGCAGATGCTGCTACAGCCACAGAGATATGCTTGGGGGAGTTGTATGTTAGCGCACCTATATCATGATTTGCATCAGGTGGTGTACAGGGGTGCCTCCAGTTTGTCATGTGGTGTGACACTACTGCAGATTTGGGCATGGGAGCATATTACTATGACGAGACCGGCGTGCCCCAGAGTTAGGCCTCCAGGTAGGCCTTTATGTATATACTTATGCTATGTTCCTTGTCCAACCCAAGCTGGGCAAGGTGGATTATTGGAGATGACTTCTAGATGATATGGATGTAGTGGTATGGCGACTGTATCTTGATTGTGAGCCGTGGGACACAGATGATCTAGAGATGCCATTTGTATGCATTCCTCGGTTCCTGATAGGGAGGACTCCTTTTATCCTAGAGAGGTTTCTGGCGTTGCGGTTTTAGAGATAGTTTGGATTTACCCAGAGGATGCCACAGGGGTTTGCACACTATGCCCGGAGTAGAGATGAGGCCGGATGGGGGCCATGTATTTCCTATCAAACAACATATACAAGTTCAGGTCATTAGCTCTCGAGGCATGGGATGACAGGCGAGACATTGTTGATGCCGGTATGTCCGATGAGTATTCATTATATTTCCACACATCCCTTTCCGTGGTTTACCAGCCTCGATGAGCCAGCACCCATTCTCGTAGTACCACAACTAGGGGCAATGAGACAGGAGGAGGGGGTAGGTGGAGAGCAGGGCACATTTGGAGGAGAGGAGGTGGAGAGTGGAGAGGAGGAGGAGAGTTCCGACGGGGATGATGGAGATGATAGCGGGGATGAGGGACAGGTGTTGAGGAGGTTGAGGCTAGATATTCTGAGGGGTGTCCAGATTATGCGACGGTCGAGGATAGGGATTGGGTGACAGACAGTGATCTGGGTGGGATCCTCATCACAGCAAGGGCAGATAGCTACCCTTCAGGCCCAGGTGCAGACACTGTAGGGACAGCAGGGACAGTTGCAGAGTCAGCTGATGCAGTCACATGGATTTATTGTACAGCTACAGGCACAGCTGGCATAGGCTCAGGCACAAGCACAGGCGCCTGCCCCAGACCCACAGTTAGCCCAGGTGATGAAAAAGAGAGATGCATTTAGACGGAGGGCAGTGGAGGACGAGGGTGTTGCTTAGAGGTTGATGGGTAGTGTAGAGAGCGCATCATTGCAGGATGCCATTGCAGAAGGCATGGAGATGGCAAGGGAGGCTGAGTATTACAGAGTTAGATATGAGGAGTTATGTCCTTCCAATCACAGAGAGCCATTCCCGTGGTCCCACACTAGGACCAAGAGTAGGCCACGGACACGCACACAGAGCCTAGGGGTTACTGGGCCTCAGCGGGATCCAGACACAGGTACCAGTGGCAGGCCACCTCCTTTTGGGACAGCTACATCAGGGGCATCGACCAGCTAGCAGATATATTTCTCACATGTGTATCATTTTTGGAGCATGTATATTGATTTTTTATCGTATCTCATGTATTTCTCTTTGGAAATTTCAGTTTCATTGGACATTTGGACATTTGTATTATTGATGATGAGTGATGATATGCAGCAGTGATGATTTTGATGATATGATGTGCATTTATAATATGATGATGTGATATGCATTTATTTCTATATGTTATGGATTTTGGTATGCATTTTAATGATTTGATTACTAACATGATATGCAAGATGATTTGATATGATGTTTTAATTATGATGGTGATGATTGATGATGTGTACTAATGATGTTGTGCAGATGGATGACTTATGATGTGATTATGAAAATGATATGAAAATGTATATATATATATATATAGAATGTTTATTTTTGGATTCTTCAATGCAAGTAAATGATGAGAAATGAATATTGTGTTCATGATATGCATAATGAGTTTGTATGATGTAAAATGATATGTGATGAAATATAATGATGAACGAATAAATGAAATGATAAATGAAATGAATAATAATGGATTTATGATGATAATGATATGATATGATAATGATAATGATACTGAGATGAAATAAATGATGATAATGATAATAAAATGAGATGATAATGGAATGAGATGGTAATGATAATGAAATAATGAAATGATACTGAGAATGATAATGAAATGATAATGTAATGAATGATAAAATATATGATATAAAGGAAATGAATGATGATGCAATAAATGATAATGATAATGAAATGATGAAATGAGAATGATAATGAATGATAAATGTAATGAAATGATAATGATAATGAAAATGAATGAAATAATAATGATAATGAATGATAAATGTAATGAATGATAATGATAATGAAATGATGAAATGACAATGAGAATTATAATGAATGATAAATGTAATGAAATGATAATGATAATGAAAATGAATGGAATGAATGATAATGAAAATTAAAATGATAAATGTAATGAATGATAATGATAATGGAAATTAATGAAATGAATGGAATGAATGATAATGATAATGAATGATAAATGTAATGAAATGATAATGATAAGATAATGAAAATGAATGAAATGATAATGATAATGAATGATAAATGTAATGAATGATTGAAATAATAATGATAATGAATGAGATGATGAGATAATGAAACAAATGTCTGCATTGTCCTCCACAAATAGTCCAAAGAAACATGACAACCATTGGCCTTTCAAAATTCTGATGCAAATCCAATATGCAGTTATGTATAATGACCTAAAATGAAATGCAACTAAATGAAACCAACCATTTTGTTGAGCCATTTTGCTAGCCTTCTTGAATCATCATAGAGCGTTTTAAAATGTTGGAAGTGTGTACAAGCATCAAAGGGGAAATTAGCACTAATGATGACCTGACTACAACTTTCATGATTTTTGATATAGCAAGCGAACACAAGCATCTAGGTATAACTGAACTGAGATGACCTGAGCATTTCTTGCATGAATAGACAAAGACTAACCACCTTCTGATGCAAATTTGGAACTGTCATCAATAATAAACTTTGGAAATCATGTCTTGTGACATACTTGCAATAGATGGATAGTTAACCTCAATATAGTAGATAAAGAAAAATCATCCTCTTTCCTTGCCACTCTAGTTCAGTACATTATCAAGTGTGCTCTAGAGAGATGATATCAAAAATTAAACAACCATTGTTCAAAAATGAAATACTATTATTCGAAACATTATTCAGATTATAGATCATCCAGACATGAGTCATGATAGGGTACGTAGCTGAAAACTACTGTGATACGGGTCAATGATTGGATAGTTATCCATATGGTTTGATTTAGTTGTTTTGTTTTGCATGATTTGGCTTTGATGTTGTTGTCTCGTTGTTTCGGTAAAACCTGAAAGTCGATTTCCCCCCTAGTATTCCAATGTTTGCCCTTAGTATTGACACAACTTGCTGAAATGAAAATGTAGAATAAATCAAGCCATGATAAGACATTATCAATCGAGGCAAATGATGATAGCATGATGCTGGTGTGGCCCTAAGATGATGGAAAAGATGTATGAAAATGAAGGTTGAAAAGTTAAGTGCAAATGCAGAACATGAATTAATAGATGGAGAGCTACAAATAGCGTCTATTTGCCAAATTTTCACTATTTGTTTTTATTGCATTTTTCTTGTCAATAGACTGCCCGTCGCTAGGTTTTCACCCTATGACTTTTTTTTTCTTTTTTTTTTTGATTTCTTCAGGACTTTTTTCTGATGATGATGACCACTTTAGACATAATACTTTTTCAGGTGCATGCTATTGATAGGTTCATCAAATAGGTCCCCTTTGGAGTCGATAGCTTGTAGGCTCCTGAACCATAGACTACAATAACCACATAAGGACCTAGCCAATTTGGTTCAAACTTTCCTTTCTTCTCTTTGTCTTACTGATTGCGTGGGTTTTCTTTCAGAACAAGATCACCCACTTGAAAGGTACGTGGCTTTACTTTGTGATTATAGATGCGAGACATCATTTGTTGATATGTTTTTAAATGATCAGTTGCTCTTTGTCTCTTCTCATCTAGGAGTTCTAGTTCTTGGAGTTAGGAACTCTGTATTCATCATCCGTTGTAAGACCTTTCAATGATACTCTGAGTGAGGGAATCTCAACTTCTAAAGGTAGTATGGCTTCTGCTCCATAGACAAGAGCGAATGGCGTTGCTCCTATTGGCGTACAGATACTGGTTCTATAGGCCCATAGAGCGGGATTGAGTTGAACGTGCCAATCTTTTCCTGAATCATTCACAGTCTTCTTCAAAAAATTTAATATTGTTTTATTTGAGGCCTCTGCTTGGCCATTCCCTTGTGGATAGTAAGGTGTTGAATATCTATGCTGAATGTGAAATCTTTCATAAAGTTCATCAACATCCTGATTTTTGAAAGGACGCCCATTATCTGTAATAATGGAGTTTGGAATGCCATACCGATAAATAATATAGTTGAGTATGAATGATGATATTTGTTTGCTGGTAACTTTAGTAAGAGGTACTACCTCAATCCACTTGGTAAAATACTCTGTAGCTGTGATGATGAACTTATGTCTGTTCGATGAAGAAGGATGAATCTTGCCCACTAGATCTAACCCCCATTGAGAAAATAGCCAGGTTGGCGTGAATGGTTGAAGTTCCTGTGCAGGAGCATGAATGAGATTCCCATGAATCTAACATTTTGAGCATGTTTTCACAAAAGTGAATGATTACCTCTCCATTGTAGGCCAGTAGTAACCCATTCTAATCAATTTCTTGGATAAGCTCAGTCCACTTGAATGAGTACCACAAATACCACCATGAACTTCTTGTAAAGCTTTGTCAGATTCCTCACGTTCAAGACATCGAAGTAGAGTACCATCAAGACCATGGCGATAAAGGGTGTCAGCGATAAGAGTGTAGCGAGTGGATTGACGGATAAAATTACATTTTTGGTTACGGGATAAATTGGGTGGTAAGATATCGTCTTTGAGGTAGGCATAAATTTTTCCGTACCAAGGTGAATCGGATCCTACCAAGTGGAAAATGATTTGGCTTTCAGGGGTATCATAAGCAAGTGTAAATGATTGTTCCACCAGAAATTCATAGCGAGTCTAAGTTTCTGGGAGTTGTAACAATGATGTGATCGTAGCCATGGCATCAGCTGCTTTGTTATCAAGCCTTGGAATTTGTGTGAATTTGATGTCCACAAAGTATTTCTTGAAGTTCATCAACCATCTTTTTATATGGCAGTAGTTTGTCATCTTTGTCTAATAATCATCATTGATCTGATAAATGACCAGTTGTGAGTCGCCATACACTTGTAATTCTGTAATTCTCCTTTCCAATGCTATTTTAAGTCCGGTGATTAATGCTTCATATTCGGCTATGTTGTTGGTGCATGGAAACATCAACCTATATGATTGAGGAATGGTGTGTCCTTGAGGGGTGACGAAAAGTATGCCTACCCCTGATCCATGTTGAGTGAAAGAACCATCAAAATATAAGGACCATGGTTGTTTATATTCTATAGTAAAGACATCAGCATCTGGAAATTCAATGTGTAGGGGATGGTCTTCTTGTAGTGGTGCTTCAACTAGTTGATCAGTGATAACTTGTCCTTTGATTGCCTTGCAATCAACATAATGGATGTCAAACTCACTCATAATCATTACCCACTTTGCTAACCTTCCTGTCATTGATGCTTTTCTTAACAAATACTTGAGTGGATCAATCTTTGAAACCAGATTGATTGTATGAGTTAACATGTAATACCAAAATTTTTGTGAAGCAAAGACTACTGCCAGACAAGCCTTCTCGATAGAAGTGTAGTTGAGCTCATGACTTGTTAGTGTTCTATTGATGTAGTAGATTGCACGTTCTTTTCCTGTAGAGTCTTCTTGCGCTAGCAGTGCCCCCAGAGATGTCTCTGTTGTGGCAATGTATAAGATTAGTGGTTTGTCCGAATTTGGTGGTACGAGAATTGGAGTCATTAAATATTGTTTGATTTGTTGAAAAGCCAATTCACATTTTTCATCCCACTTGAAAGGAACATTCTTATGCAGTAGATGTGTGAAAGGTAAACTTTTGTTGGCCAATTATGCAATGAACCTTCGTATAGATTGAAGTCGTCCCTGCAATGATCTTAATTGACTAATGTTCCTTGGTGGAGGCATTTCCATAATTGCCTGTACTTTTGCAGGATCTACTTCAATTCCTTTTTCTGAAACAATGTACCCCAAAAACACATTTCTTGGGGTTAAGGCGAACTTTGAATTTCTCTAATCTTGCAAATATTTTGGACAATATTTCAAGATGTCCTTCTTGGTGTATGATTTTGCTAATATGTCATCTACATAATCTTCCATGAAGATATGCATCATGTCATGAAAGATTGTAGTCATGGCTCTTTGGTAAGTAGCCCAACATTCTTTAGACCGAAAGGCATGACATTCCAACAATAAGTTCCCCATGGACATGTGAAAGCTATTTTCTCCTGGTCTTCAGGTGCAATCTTGATTTGGTTGTAGCTAGAAAAACCATCCATTAATGAATACATGGCATGGCCAGCTGTCAGATCAACTATAGTGTCAAATTTGGCAGTGGGAAGTCATCCTTAGGACATTCTTTATTGAGATCTCTGAAATTCGTGCATATTCTCACAGTTTTATCTGGCTTGGATACAGGAACAATGTTGGAAATCCATTTTGCATAGTTGATTGGTCTTATGAAGCCCACGTCAAGGAGTTTTCTTAGTTCTTCCTTAACCAATAATACAACATGAGGGTGCATCTTTCTGAGTTTTTGTTTCACCTGCTTGGCCCTTGGTTTGATAGACAAGTGATGCATGATAAGATCAGGATCAAGACCAGGCATGTCAGCGTAAGACCACATAAAATTGACTTGATTTTCTTTCAGGAATTCCATGAACTTTGGTATTTCTTTCTCTGTCATTGATGCAGCTAACTATAAAATTCTTGGTTTGTCTAAAGTCTCAAGATTGACAGCATTTGTAGGCTCAATCAAAATAGGTGATCACTCATGGTAGTGCTCCGGGAGAGTGTCAAGATTCCCATCGTCTGGTGCCTCAAAGAGGTTTTCACCATCTGATACGCTCTTTATTTTGTCTTTTGTTTGATCTAATACTGCCAGATTCTGGTTTTCACCATTATATCTTTCTTTTTTGTTTTTACTTTTGCAGCTAGGAGACTTGACACTCTCCTGATCAAAAAATCTATGTCGAAAATCGCTGGTGGAACAATCATTTACATCCTCTGCAGAAAGGTAGTTTATGATGGCTTTGTCACTTGGGAACATAGGTATATCGATAGGTTCAGTTGAATCCCAATCAATTGGATTAGGATGAATCAAAGCTAGCAGATCGTCAGGTTGTGTGAAATCAGCTATGGTTATGGTCATAACGGAGTGGTCTGTAGGATCTGAGGTATGAGGTGGATCAATGATGATACTGTCCTCATGATAGTCTTGTTTGTTTAGATCCGACTCAGCATCACTAGAATCATGGTGACTTTGTAGTTTGAATTCGCATGTTTGGGTCCCTGAACCTTGACCTTCAATTAGAGTTGGGGCCTACTGGTGTATTACATCAACCTCTTTGTCCCTCTAGAACTCATCATTGTAAATGATGTCCCATTCATATTCAGCAGAGTCTGTGTCAGAATTGTTATCCAAGAAGTTTTGAACTGTTGCCAAACATGCTTCTCGTGAATCTGAGCCTTCTTGTAATGTGAAGATAGTGCCATGCAGTTGTTTGGATGTGTTTTCTTTGGAGTGAGTATCATAGCCCAATCCAGTTTTCTCTTTTGCAGCGAGTCTACGGAGGTGAATAGGTTAACTACTCCTTCCTTCCTTTTTTTGATGGGACCTTTATCATAGCCCATCTTCTGCATGATTGAATACCCTTTTCCATATTTATCCGTGGGAAATTTGACATTAAAGACTGCTTCATCTTCATCTTTATAGAGCCAATTTATAATTTATGTATCCTCAGGATCTTCCATGGGGAATTTTTCTTTGATGAATTGTCCATTAAATTTTGTGATTGGCTCTGTTGGTGGTTGCTTTGATGTTGATGCTGTTGATATTTGATGTTCCATGATAGACAGTTGTCCATGTGATCTAGGTGATGTAGGTAAATTGGCAAGACAAAGAGTATTCTCCAACTCCATGGTCCTTGAATTTTAATTTCTTGTCAAAATTATTGGTTAATTGACTGATTTGTGTGTCAATCTTTAGAGAAGTACTAACATGAGCTTCTCGATTGTTAGGAACCAATGTATCTTGACTGGCTTTTATGTTGGCACAAGTTTGAATATTGGAATTATTAGCTGGTATCATTATTTCTTGTCCATCATAAGGAAACTTAAGACATTGATGATAGGTTGATGGGACAGCTTGCATTTCATGGATCCAAGGATGACCCAACAAGATGTTATATGCAAGATCACGGTCAAGTACTTGATAGAAAGTATTCTTTATAATAGGGCCCACTCTGATTGGCAGCATGATTAGACCCTTGGATGCTCTTTCTTCATCATCATAAGCTTTTATGGTAATATTTCTTCTGAAATCAATGGAGTCCTCAGAAAATCCTAAAGCCTTAACCAACTTCATGGTATAGATGTTCAAACCAGCACCTCCATCTATTAGAACTCATCTGATACGAAACTTGTGAACCATGACTTCTAAGTACAATGACGAATTATGGGGATGAGTTATGGAAACGTCATCCTTTTCAGAGAATGAGAGGCAAGTGGGTGAGGACAAGTGTCCTACCATGGCTTGAAATTGGTTCACATCCAAATCAGTGGATACATTTGTTTCGAAGAGGGCCTTTTTGAGAATTTCCTTATGGGCTGGAGAAATCTTCAATAGTTCCAAGATAGAAATTTGAGCGGGGGTTTTCCAAAGTTGGTTGACCAAATCATATTGATGTTGAGGTGGAGGTTCAGTGGATTTTGAAGACGCGCCCTTTAAGACAACTTTAGCTTGCGCCCTTGTTGTCACGTTAACTTCTCTATATTCCATCTTCTTGTTGATTTTAATGACATTTACCCACTTGTCGTCTATGTAGAGATGGTTGATTATATGATCATCATTGATATGATTCACATTTTTTTTAGAAAACTCACCCTTTTGATAGTTGGGCAAAGGGTTGCGAAATGCTTGGTGGTTTGCGTTGGATTGTTGATGTCCTTCTATTGTAATGATGTCATTGTCGATTAAGTCTCGAATGGTATGCTTCAAGGCTTGACAGTTATTTGTGCGATGACCTTTGCACCGATGATAATCATAATAGTATGCCTCGTTCCATGATGGAGGCTTTACACTGGGTTCATAGTTTGTTGAGGCGGCAAAGTAATGACATTTTTGGCCATCAACTCTTTGAATGCGGATTCTAAAGATTGACCCAATGAAGTGAAAGTTATTCTATTAGAGAAGAATGAAAATCTTTGTGGATTTGTATTCGAGGTGTTCCCTAAGGAATTGTGATTGTTATTGGTTCCTCGGTAACCTTGGTTGTTGGAAGTCCCTTGATTGGGAGTAGAATGTTGATTTATATTGTTCCTTAGAGGGGGAGGATTGTTTTTGTGATTTGCAATCAAGTTGACATTGTTGTTGCGAATGCTTGGAGTACTGAGAACAAATGGTTTGGTCGAGACCTGATTCGCATCAACACCATCATTCACCACATTCTTGTTGCGAGTCCAGAATTTAGACTTGTCCTGATTATTGTGATGATTGTATGAGCTAGGATTGTCTTTGTCAAGTTTTATTGTTCCTCTTTTGACCAATGCACCTTCAATGGTTATAACATCTTCGATTAGCTTCTCAAAAGAGGTAGGATAATGTAAATTCAAATGATAGCTCATCTCTGAATTCAAACTGTTAATGAAGGTGACCATCTTTTCCTTTTTAGGAACAGGATGTGGATATCTGGCAAACATTCTTCTCCATCTCTGAAGAAAAGTAATGAAAGATTCACCAGGTTTTTGCGTAACTTTACAGAGATCTATCATGGTGATCTGATGTTGTATGTTGTAGGCATATTGTGATATAAACAGATTGATTAGTTCTTCAAATGTTCTAACAGGAGGTGCAATTTTTATAACCATTCCATAGAGTGTACTCCAAGACTCCTAGGAAACAATCACATCAAGTAAGTGTCTTCATGAGCGAATTCCAATGTCATGTTTCAGAAGTCTCTAACATGATCGATTGGATCCGATTTCCCATTATAGCGATCAAATTTTGGTATTTCACAATGTTTGGGAAAAGGAATCATGTTAAGACTTCGATCGAAAGGATAAGGACAAATGTCCTCCAAAGTATATTTCTTTGTGGTTGTTCCCCCTTGTAACTCTTTAACTTGTCCTTGAAGTGCCTTGATTTGTTGAGTCAAAGCACTAAGATCAGATAGGGGTGTCTCTTCAGGTTTGTTTTGCAAATTCTCAGTATTAAAGTCATGAGGCAATTTAGCCCCTTGTTCGGCTAGATAGCGGAAATATTTTTCTTTATCTCGCTGCAAGATCTTTTCTATGGCTTTGTGAAATTTTGGATCTTGCTCAGCCTCTCTAAGATGTTCCTCATCTTGTTCCTCATCACTATCTATATGTGTTTTGTTCATGTCTTTGTATTGGTGGAACGGATTTTCTTCTCTATTATCCATATCTTTGTCAAAAAGTGGATTACGACTCATAATGTAAAGAGGATTACTGCTTTCACCCTCTTCTTGAACATTTTGGGTATGACCTTCTTGTTGGATTTCGTCCTTCAATTTATTGAATTGAGATCTTGTGAAGATAGGCATATGATTTTGAAGAATTCTTCTAAACTTAGATCCTAGTTTTGACAAGTCCGATGATGATGATATCTTGATCTGATAAGATGTGGAATCTTATGATATGATCTAAGATGTTCCTAATTTTTTATTGTGGCTTCCAATGATGAAGGATGTCAGAATCCTGTTGGGGAAGTTGAATCAATAATTAGAAATATGTTTGAGAGGCGCACTCTTAAAGATCTAATCTTTGTTTTCAAAGAAAGATTTCAAAATCACCTAAGGATTTGATTGGGATGTGAAGGATATTCTATAAAAGGTTGAGGTATGTTGTAAAATTCAAGAGATTGGTTAAAATTATGCTGTTGAGATAGAGCTAATCTTTGATAATAAGCTCATGAATCCAAAGGTTCTACAACATACTCATCAGTGAATCCCCTAACAAAGTCTTGGTATCTATGAAGAAATCCTTGGTAATGAAGCAAGACGTGTCGACTTTTGTACAAGAATTTTCTCCTTTGCAATGTTTTCTTGTATCCTAATGGTTTCTTGGGTTTCCTGATCCTATTGGAAACTGATTTCTTGGAAAATTTTGTTGATTTCCAATCTCTAAGCATGGGGGGAAAATATCAGAATGCCAAAAAGGCGAGAAAGATTTAGTGGTTGTTTTTCATGTTTATTTCAAATGATCTTTTATCTGATTTAATGTGATGGAAGTCACAACAAACATTCTTGAAAAACAATTGTTCTTAAAATCCTATACTAACACCAAGTGTATGATCAAAAAAATGTTTTCCAACAAGTGTTTTCACAGGTTTAGTACATGAAATACAATTCAAGCAAACTCACTCTTAATGCTCAAGTAGGTCATTCTAGTAATCAACAACCCATATCTTAGAACTACGTCGACTCACATAGCCATGTCACCCCTGAAGGGGCACCCATGTTTTTGTCTTTTCCAGGTGCGTACTCAGAGTTACGGAAGTGGATACCAGATCCCCTGAGCAAACAGTCCTTGGCAGTTATATGGTGAGTGTCTTGGGGGCAGATTCTTCCCTCCCCTTGCACTGTGATTATTAGAATGTTCGAAAACTGACTTCGGCTGGCCACTACACTAGGTTCGTAGTAAGGATTTCCGTTCGGTGCGGCAATAATAAACTCCCTCAGGAGACCTCCCAACCTTTAGAACAAAGGTTTTAGGGATGGTTATCTTGCACACTACCGGCAAAAGAGGGTTTCCCCAAATTTGCTTTAAATTTTATAGTGGGGCGGAATAGCCTAGCTTTGGCTTGAACCCACTTGAGTTGTTCCCGTAGGGTGAGTACTTTTTCCCACTACGACAGGCTCTCTAAAAGATGTGATTAAAGCAGCAAAAAATCATGAAATTGAAAAGGCAAGTCTAGTATTTTGATCACCCAGTTAAGGGGAGAGCATAGACCTATTGCCACAAACAAAGCAAACAAATGTTCATTTTAAAACCCAAATCACAATGATCTAATCTAAGTGAAGATATTACTTCACAAAAACAAGTTATTCAATTTTAATTGCAAGATCATTGTGTGGTGACTATCCTAGATTGCTTCATTTTATCCAGATGTGGCTATCCTAGGATTGCTTCATTTTAAAATCCAGAAAAAGAAAAAGAATTATGTCTGTGGAAGGTGTCAAACTCAAAATTCTGTATTTTTGTTACAACCCATATGCGCCAAAACAGAGGGCATATGCTCCAGAATAGAAGGTATATGCGCCGAAATAGAAGGTATATGTGCCGAAATAGAAGGTATATGTGCCACAGGAAAGATTCTAAATGTGCTAAAACAGTTACTAAATGCGCCAAAACAGTTACTATATGCGCTAGAACAATTACTATATGTGCTAGAACAGTTACTAAATGCGCCAAAACAGTTACTAAATGCTCTACAGAATCCTACAAAACAAAAGAGTCAAAAAACCCGTATGCGCCGCAGAAAATGTTGAATGCGCTTAAACGCCAAATTTTTCTGAAAGTTAACTCCATAACACGAAAACTGTCAAAAAAAACTTGCAGAGAATGTTAAAATAGCGGGTTCGAGCCCCACAGTGGGCACCATTTTATGTGTGTATGAAAAATGTATCAATTATGAATGAATTCAAACACATATCAATAAGACATATCAAGAAAAACTGAAAAAGAAAACAGAATGAACAAATTGTTATTGCAGCTTCCCTGAAATCGTTTTATTTCTCTCTAACTCCAGCGTTTTGTTGTTTCCAATTGCTCTCAGATTCAGCAGATCAAGCTCAACAAAATGGACAACTGAAGAACGAGATGTAAATAAAATGCATATTATGCTCAATGCAAGACTATGCTATGATGAAAATATTGTTGTGTTGCTAAAAGGATGTGAGTGCATAAGCTAACTACACATATGCTTGTGTGTTCGTCGTGTGTATGCGTGTGTAACCAAAGCTTGGATTTGCACTAGTATTTATAGAATCTTTGAAAGGATTTGATTGGCTGATTTGATTAACGACCTAGATTAAGCTTGTTAGAATGGACGGTGAAAGATTTTCGAAAGTGGAGAGGGAGATAGAAGGTTTCCCCTTTCCTTCAATTTTCATCATTGAGATTCGAAGGGAATTTTCTGTTTTGAAGAATGAGTTAAAATGAGTTTATAATTAAATAAAATAAATTTATTTAATTTATAAGTGAAGATGGATATAGAAATTCACATAATTAAATAAATTATATTTAATTATGTTTTTAGAAGTGAATTTAGAGTGTAATTAAATATTTAAAAATATTTAATTATTTGTGGAGTGAGAAGAAAATATTAAATTAAATATTTAATATTTAATTTAATTATGGGATGAAGAGAATATTCTATATTTGAATTTAAATATTCAACTTTTAGAATAATATGATAATCAATATAAATAAATTATGAAAATTTATTTAATTTAATTAAGAAGAATATGGGAAATGTTAATAATTAAATAAAGTTATTTATTTAATTAAGGTAGAAGAATTATAAGAATGAACAATATAAATAAATAATTAAATTTATTTATATGTAGATGAGTTTAGGAGAATAATTAAATAATTTTTATTTAATTAATTAACAAGCTTAATCAATCATGACCATTTTTAGACATATACAGGTTCTACTTTGAAGGTCTGAGATGTTGTGTTGATTGGTTGTGGTTTCCCATGAGATCTAGGAGATTGAGGTAACTCTCCTACCATAAAGGCACTCTTTTTCATTTTATAGTCTCCACACCCATTATCTTGGATAATAACCTTAACCTCTAGGATGTTTTGAATGGAAGGTGTCTTTATCTCAAAAGTGGAGGCTAGGGTAGATGGGTCAACATAAGGAGACGTGGGTCCCTCATCATTTTTCAGGACTTGAGGGATCTTGTAATACTTGGCCTCTAGATTTTTGCAATAATAGAACGGTTTAGGATCACCATGGATTGTGACTTCCTCATTCTAATAAGGGAATTTGACACATTGATGGAACGCGGATGCGACAGCTTTCATCCCATGAATCCATGGGTGCCCTAGGAGGATATTGTATGGGAGTTCAAGGTCTAGGACCTGGCAAGTGGTCTCCATGATTGTTGGCCCTACTTGGATAGGGAGTTAAATGGTACCTTGAGACACTCGTTCTTGGTCATCATAAGCCCTAATAGTGATACCTTTACCTTTTCAATGACATCTTTTGAGAATTCTAGATTCTTTATTAATTGTAGAGTACAAATATTCAATCCTGCACCTCCATCCACCAAGACTCATTTGAATTTATTCTTGTGGACTAGGACTTCAAGATGGAGTGCCAGATCATGAGATGGTTGGGTTGGGAGGTCATGCTCAAAGAATGTGAGGAGATGCGATGTAGTGATATGTCTGATCATAGCTTGGAATTGGTCTACATCAAGATTTGTGGGGACGGAAGATGCAACTAATGCCTTTTCTAGGATTTCCCTATGTGTGGGCGATATTTTTGGCAACTCCATGATGGAGATTTGGGTTGGGGTCTTTTTTAGTTGATCTAAGATATTATAATTAAAACGAAGGATTTTGGTACGCAAAATCCTTCCTTGCTCTTTTAGGGTTTTCCAC
Organism: Sequoia sempervirens; assembly: GCA_007258455.2. Lineage (NCBI taxonomy): Eukaryota > Viridiplantae > Streptophyta > Pinopsida > Cupressales > Cupressaceae > Sequoia > Sequoia sempervirens. Next base: position 754,108,349 of record VDFB02281492.1, read on the forward strand.
CTAAAAGGGGAAAGATGGGCCAAAATGCACAATGTTTCAATCAAGATTAATGTAAGGATGGATGGGATATTGATGTGAAGTGTGTGTGGATGTGTTTGAATTCTTACAAATGCAAATAAGTGAATGTAAACTAATCTAATGCAAGATGTTGGAAAATATAGTGTTGATTGTAAATATGAACTAGAAACCTAGACAAATGAAAACAAAAGTTGATGAAACTGAATAGAGTGCACCTAGAGGTAGATTACTATTACTAGAAGGTTCTGGAATGTTCAAAAAATCACTATTAATGGCCACTAGGACTGATTCACCATGCATGGAAAATCAGTCCTATTTCTGATAAAAAGTCTAGGAAACAGGTTTCTGACTGTCGGGAGCTAAATTCTGACAAAACCACTTTTCAGGCCTATAGGTGGGACTCATTTTCCATAGGTGGAAAATTATTCCACCTACAAAAATTGGTAAATTCAAGAATTGATTTTGTGGAGCTAGATCTGCACTTTTGCTTCCTACAGGTGTCTACTTTTGAAATTGTCGGATTCGGGTCTAAAAGTGACCTTTTGTTGACTCTTTGACTTGTTGAATGAAGAGAGGACTTTAACAACCTTGCAACTTGATCTTCAATGATTTCCAAGCTTCCAAAGGACCTAAATCTACAAACACACAAGAAGAGAAGAAGAAATGTTGATTGTTAAGGCATGGGGGTTTGCCTTGGTCAAACCTCGTTTAGGTAATTAAACCAAATGATAAAAGAAAGGAATGAAACATGCAATAATGGAATGGATTACCTTGCCATGATGATAGATCTTGAAAGTATACAACATAACATGTAGAATCTTCCCTTGGATGTCTTAGGAAGCTAAATTGATGTCTTGCAATGTGAAAGCCCTAACTTGCTTCACTTGAGATGGAAGATAGATGATTGAGAGATGGGGAGATTATGAAAGATAAGAGAGTTATAAAAATGAGGTGTAAATCACATATTTATACACACTTGTGCCTTAGTTACCTATTCATACCTCATCACAGGTCGAAATCAAGTGTTTTTGAATAAAATCTCAAAAGAAAATTTAAAATATTTTGAATTTGGGGCCAAGAGGGACTCATTTTCCACCCATGGTGAATGGGTCCCACCTAGGACCTAAAAGTGTGTGTCAGGAAATATGTTGTATTTAATGTTGTTTGTCGAGATAATACTAAAAAATACACTTAATTAAGCATATGGGAGCATAAAGGGGCCAAATAAAGCATGAAAAAGGGATAAATAGTGATGTGCCTAGAAAAGCATGAAATCTTGTTACAAGACTTTACAACACTTCAAAATAGGACTTGTTGATGAGTAAAAGGTGATTTTTAGGTGAATTGTAATTAATAGAGTCTAGAAGAATGTAGAAATTTTTTACAACACTTCACAACACCTTCACAATATGTTGTTAAAGCATTTTATTTAGTTTGCAATGGTCCAAGACCTAGTTTGGATGCATAAAATGCCTCACAACACCTGAATCAAGGCCTTATTAAGTCTAATTAATCTCATGTCAAGCATAAGATCCTTTTTTTACAACACATTTAGCCCCCACTTTAGTGAGAGGATGAACTTGCTTCAAACTCACACTAAAGTAGACATTCAAAAGAGATGCATATGTAGGTCAAGCCCCCAAGATACAAAATCATGCAAAGGCAAGATGGAAAGAAATACAAGGTGAAAAAGATGTACTCACTCTAGGCCACAAAACTTTAGGTCATCTGCAGGGTGAGAAGGCCACAGAACTAGTTGTCTACGGGGTGAGAAATCCCAAAAGGTGAAATACATACGTTGGTATGCATTCATAAACACAAAAGTGGCTATGGGGAAAAGTCATGCTACTAGGTGGGCTTCTCGCTCAACCATATTAAAGTTATACTTGTTGATAACTTTAACAAGGCACCACAAAGAAAAATGAAATGATTTTGATACTTATATAGACATTGTTAATGCAAAATAATCTTAAGGATTGTTCAAAGGGATTTTGCTTAGTTTGTGCAATGTCTCATCTTAGGCAATATCATGCTCAATGTCTCCAAGAGAGGATAAATGCAAATGATCTCATCATGGGAAACATTGTACCTAACGCTTCCAAGAGAGGGAATCGCAAGAAAAAGAAAATCGCACAATGAAATGAAAGTGGTGATGTATGCCCCCACTTTAAAGCAGTTGTGAGCACCAGTATTGCGAGCAATTGCTTTAAAGTAGAAGAAGAGAAAAGAAGATAGGAGAGGTTAGTCAAAAATCCCTATGCCAAGTCATATGTTTTGATAAGCTACATCATGAAGAATATAAGTATGTCATATGCGAGCCAACTTAAGGCATGTCGTCCACATCCCAAGCTTGCTCTTATGTATTCATGAAAGGTTAATGACTAGCCAAAGAAGGCAACCACAAGTGACATACGAGGACAAGGCTATCAAACCGCTTGCCCAGACTTAGTGCAAAACAAAGGTGAGCCGAAATGATTAATGAAATGTATGCTAGAATGAAAATCAATAGAAATTAGAGGAATTAGATGCCCCCACATAGGGAAGCATACCAAACTCCTGAAAATGTTGAATTTTACGACTCAAAACCTGAAATTCATTAGTGGAATGACCATGAACTCTATGATATGCATAGAATGAAGTCTTGTCATAACATTTATTTCAAGTTCTAGAAGGGAGAGTGATCAAGTTATCATGGAGAAGTCTTGACGAGATACCTTCTTGATCAAGAGGAAAAGGTGGTTGTGTGATTGGGGTTAAAGATATATCTTGCTTAGTTCTCATGCCTATGCAAGACTCTGTAGATTGTGAGATTTTGTCTTCTTCATCATCGGAGGATACAAAATCTAACGAATTCAAATCATGAGCAGTTTGCAAGATGGCAAGTTGAATTTTTTGGGAAGGTTGATGTTGAAGGTCATTAATTGTGAAGGAGGAGTGAGGGGTGTGTTGTGTGAGACTGAATGAAGGTGAGTAAAGGATGAGAGGATTATGAAGATGTCCCATGGGATATGTATGTGGTTTATTGATCAAAGGGGATTGAATGAACACTTGTGCATTCATATCCTTAGTAGGTTTGTTTGGATGTATCTCTAAGTAATGGCAATCAAGAACCACTTGTTTTCCATAGTCCAATGCCATGATATTCTCCCTAGGAGGAGAGTTTTTAGGAGAACTAGGAGCCACATGTTCTTGACAAGTAGGGCTAGGTTCTACTAAAATAACTTCATTTCCAATAAGGGAATGATCAATGATGGGAGTAAGAGGAAGGGAATGATGATTATCCATAGGCTCATTCTCTTGTTCTGTGTTATCTACCTTACAAGGAGAGCTTGTAATATGTTCATCCAAGTTTGAGGTTTGGAAAGTAGCTTCATCACAAGTGGAGGAGGTATCAAGAGAAGAACCACTATGGTTGTCAAATAAATCTTCCCATAGGATAGGGACATTAGGGAAGGTAGGATCAAGGGGGTCATGATTCTTAATAGGGGTATCTTCTAACACCAACCTATCCTCGTTACTTCTAGGAGGGGTATTAGGAGATGGACAAGATTGTTTGTCATGACCATGGAGATTGGGTAAGGTGATGTTTAGGAATGTGTCTATGATCTCATGCTCTTGTTGTGTAAGGTCATTCAAAGAGGAATAAGGAGATAGACAATCAAGAATTTCAAGGCTTGTGACTTCTTGCACCAAAATACCTTTGTCACTAATAGGAGAGGCATTGAAAGAAAAAAAAGTATGTGTGTTATGATTGTCTACATTCCCATTCTCGCCAATAGGTAATGTAATATTGGGGATTGGATTAATGGATTGTTTCTTAAAGTCCCTATTATGGTAGTCAAAAGAAAACTCATAAAAGGGGATATTATGCTTATAAAATCCATGTTTAATCAAATCAAGAGCATATCTTTTGAAAGAAAACGTATTGCAATGCAATTTTTAGCTTGTAAATGTTTGTCTATACAATGCAACAATTTGAGAATAAAATGTATGATTGGAGAAGGTGAAATGAAACAATGCATGAAAGGAGTTATTTGAAGTGAAATTTAACAAAATGGATGCTACAGAGATGCAACTGACTGATATATACAAGTTAAGGCACCAAACAAAATCCTAAAAACAAATTTATGAGTTTGGTAAAATGTTGTTTCAGGGGTCAAAAGGCACTAATTCGCCCAAGGTGGCGATGAGTCCCAGTATAGACCTTTTTTCAGATTTTTCAAAAACATTTGAGGGGTTTTTATGGTTTATGAGTGTTATGACATAGACCTAAATGAAAAATTATTTTTTTTAGAAAATTCACATGAAATTAGATGCCAAAAATGCAACCTAAATGCACTTTTTATGAATTCAAAATTTGAAACCTAGCATGCAAATTAACGAATGCAAACCCTAATGCAAAGTCAATGCAAGGATAGATCTGTGATGAAGGACTCCAAATCAGAAAAGAGAAGTATTCAAAATGTAGGTTCACCAAAATGAAATGGAGGATTTTGGTACCCAAATCCTTCCTTGCTCTTTTAGGGTTTTTCACCTAAAAGGGGAAATATGGACCAAAATGCACAATGTTTCATTCAAGATTAATGTAAGGATGGATGGGATATTGATGTGAAGTGTGTTTGGATGTGTTTGAATGCTTACAAATGAAAATAAGTGAATTTAAACTAATCTAATGCAAGATGCTGGAAAACACGGTGTTGATTGTAAATATGAACTAGAAACCTAGACAAATGAAAACAAAAGTTGATGAAACTGAACAGAGTGCACCTGGAGGAAGACTATTGTTGCTGGAAGGTTCTGGAATGTTCCATAAATCATTGTTAATGGCCACTGGGACTATTCTCCATGCATGGTGAATCAGTCCTATTTCTGATAAAAAGTCCAAGAAATAGGTTTTTGACTACCGGGAGCTAAATTCTAACAAAGGCCTACATATGGGACTCATTAGCCATAGGTGGTGAATTATTCCACCTACAGGAATAAAAAAATTTAGGAATTTATTTTGTGGAGCTAGATCTACACTTCTACTTCCTACAAGTGTCCACTTCTAAAATTGTCGGATTCAGGTCTGAAAGTGAATTTTTGTTGACTCTTTGACTTGTTGAATGAAGAGAGTACTTTAACAACCTTGCAACTTGATCTTCAATGATTTCCAATCTTCCAAAGGACCTAAATTTGCAAACACACAAGAAGAGAAGAAGAAATTTTGATTGTTAAGGCATGGGGGTTGACCTTGGTCAAACCCCGTTTAGGTAATTAAACCAAAATGATGAAAGCAAGGAATGAAACATGCAATAATGAAATGGATTACCTTGTCATGATGATAGATCTTGAAAGTTTGCAACATAACATGTAGAATATTCCCTTGGATGTCTTAGGAAGCTAAATTGATGTCTTGCAATGTGAAAGCCCTAACTTGCTTAACCTGAGATGGAAGATAGATGATTGAGAGATGAGGAGATTATGAAAGATAAGAGAGTTATAAAAATGAGGCGTAAATCACACATTTATACACACTTGTGCCTTAGTTACCCGTTCATACCTCATCACAGGTTGACATCAAGTGTTTTTTAATAAAATCCTAAAAGGAAATTTAAAATTTTTGAATTTGGGGCCAAGAGGGACTCATTCGCCACCCATGGAGAAGGGGTTCCACCTAGGACCTGAAAATGTGTGTCAGGAAATATGTTGTATTTAATGTTGTTTGTTGGGATAATACTAAAAAATACACTTAATTAAGCATATGAGAGCATAAAGGGGCCAAATAAAGCATGAAAAAGGGATAAATAGTGAAGATGTGCCTAGAAAAGCGTGAAATCTTGTTACAAGACTTTACAACACTTCAAAATAGGACTTGTTGATGAGTAAAAAGGTGAGTGTTAGGTGAGTTGTAATTAATAGATTCTAGAAGAATGTAGAAATGTCTTACAACACTTCACAACACCTTCACAAGATGTCGTTAAAGCATTTTATTTAGTTTGCAATGGTTCAAGACCTAGTGTGGATGCATAAAATGCCTCACAACACTTGAATCAAGGCCTCATTAAGTCTAATTAATCTCATGTCAAGCAGAAGGTCCTTTTTTCTACAACATAGTAACCATTAGGGATTGATTTCATATTAGCGGCAGGTGCTTTGGGTGGTGATGAAGGTCCTAGGATGGAGATTCGACTACCACGTGTGGTGACTCCACAGTCGGCTTTAAGTTCCTTGATATTTACAACAATTTACCATTCATCCAAGGATGCAACAACAGGGTCATAGATATGGTTCACATTGTTGTAACTCTTTCCTTTACCATTGTTGTTTCCTTTATTATGATCCAACATCAGATTCATGTATATCTTAAGATCTTGATTGCTGGTTGGTTGTTCAATGGTTATGGTCTTATTATCAATGAGATCTTGGATTAGATTCTTGAGTCTCATACAAATGGCTATCATGTGTCCCTTTATTTTGTGAAAGTGACAAAGGTGCTTCTCATTATACCATGGTGGTTTAACTTGAGGCTCTTGGTAATTTTCGTAAACTAGAATTTTGATGAGATTTGCTTGTACTAGTTGTTGCATGACAGATTTAATTGGCTCCCCAAGTGGTGTGTATTTTTTGTTTAGGGGGATATCTATTCTTTGGGGGTGGTCCCCCTTGAGTATTTATGTTGTTGACAATTTGACTATTGGGTTGTTGATGAGATGATAGGTTGATTTGTGGGTTGTTTTGGGTATTGATTTGTGGTTTTTGGTATGTTTGTTGTTGTGTATTCTGCCTTGGGGCACTGATAGAAACTTTGGCGTCAACGACACCATCATTAGTAACATTCTTGTTCTTGGCCCATGTGTGAGGTTTATCATTGTAACTTGTTGATGGTCGATTGTCTTGGTATGTGGGTGTGCCCCCTTGTGCTATAAGGAATTTTTTAATGTTGATCTCCTTGGGGATCAATTGGTCATATGTTGTTATGTATTGTATTTTCAAATGAAAGGATAACCTTGGTCCCTTCAAGGTTGGAGATGATAGTCCCAATTTTTTGTTCTTCTGGCATAGCCCATTTTCTCCTATTGGCATTGGATCACCATCGTTGCAAGAAGGCTACAAATGTTTCTCCCTTGGCTTGTTTTAGGCCGGATAATTCTTCCAAGTTGAATTCCATGCCTATGCTAAATGAATAATTCTATATGAATAAGTCCACAATTTCTTGAAAATTTTTTATCCCTGGGGGAAGGCGAGAGAACCATTCCATTGTTGGACCAACCAAACTTCGAGGGAAGATTTACATCAAATAAGAATCATCATATTCAACTTACATACAATGTACGTGGAATTTCCTAATGTGATCTTCAGGATTTCCATTTCCACGATATTTATAGAATTTTGGTATCTCGAAGCCTGGTGGAAATAGAACCATTGCAATGCTTCTGTCAAATGGATAGGGACATGGATTCCCTTGTGTGTGTTATTTTTTTGTATTTCTTGATTATATGTACAACATTTGTTGTGAGAGCAATTTGACTTGTGAGCAAAAATCATTTTGAGTATCGGGTGGTGGGATGTATGTGTTTTGGGGTGGTATGTTTGGTTGGATGAAAGATGGGATGGCTTGCATATTTTTGTTCAAGGTGTTTTGTTGCATGTTTGTGAGAGGTTGTTGTAAGTTTTTTTTTGTGAGAGATGCTTGTTGGTATGCCTGTAGTTGTTGTTGTGCTAACAACACTTGTTGGTTTTGTTGTTGTTGTTGTTATTGTGCCAACAATGCTTCTTGTTGTGCTTGGTATTATTGCAAGGCTTGCTGATAAGCTTGTTGTTGTAACATGGCTTGTTCTTAGGCTTGTTGCGCTTGGTATTGAGCTTGCACCTGTGCTTGAGCTTGGGCTTGAGCTTGTGCAGCTTGTTGCTATTGTAGCAAGGCTTGTGCTTGTGCTTGGGTAGTTTGTTGTGCTTGTTGTGTGGCTTGTGCAGTTTGTTGAGCTTGGAATTGTTGAAGTTCCTTTTGGTATGCTTGTTGGGTTGCTTGCAATGTGATGTTGTATTGATTTTCTATGTTTGGATTTGGTGGTGGAGGTGGGTATTTTTTGGGATGGTGTGAGATGGTGTGATGAGAGATTTTTGGGGTGGTTGTTGGGGTGGTTGTTGAGGTGTTTGAGTGATGAAAAGGGGTTGTGTGGTAGATGGTATGATTGAGGTGTTAAGTCCTTAGGAGATCACATTTTGGAGAGTTTAAGGTGTTGTAGATAATGTAATGATTGGTTGTGATGTTTGGATTGGTGTCACTTGGTGTTGTGATATCAGTGGCATGCTTGGAGGATTTGGTATAATCAACGTGCTAATTTGATTGGTGATTAGGGGATTGATTTGATTTGATTGGTTTTGGATTGGTATGTTGGGTAAAGTGGGTTGCCCTATACCTTGGATTGGTGTGGATGTTGATGTCAAAAGAGGGAATGATGAGAAGATTGGTGGTGTGTTCCCTTGTGGGATGGAGGCATTGAAAGTACCCACTTGTCCAAATAAATCCACTTGTCCTTGTGATATCATGGGGAGAGAGACTTGTGTATTAAGAGGGCATGTCGGTGTTGCAGAAAAGGTGGAGGGATTGTTTGTATCACAGAAAATGAGTGGAACATATGGATGTTTTGGGTCTTGTGGGACAAAGCTAGGCATACCCAAGATTGTGTTTGCATCCAAGTGTTGGTTGTTGACAAGTGGATGTGTTTGAAGAGCTTGGAGTAATGAGATTCCCTTGGTGATCATGAGTTGACTTGGAGCATGAGATGATGTTGGTTGTATGATGGGTTGGATGATGTATGGAAATGAAGGCATGAATGGTGCTTGAGGTATAATCCCAAGAGGTTGTTCAACAATAGTACTCACATCAAAATCAAAAGGGATTTTAGCCACTTCCTTTGCTAATGCCAACATGTATTGTGTGGGATTGAGTCTCATGACCGTGTTGACAATCTTGTTTGTTTCAAGATTTTGGACTAGTTCAATTATTTCATCTTGGGTCATTCCTTGGAAATTGTTGGTGACATCCTCCACTTGATAGCCTCTCCCTTGAAGATCTTGTGGTTGTTGAGGGGGGTTAAGTGAAGGGTTGATAGATTCCATACGGTTGAATTCTGATGCAGTTTGGCTCAAGTCGCTTGAAGTGGATGTTTCTTTGTTTTACTCCATGATCTTCTTGTGTTGTGATCTTGTTTGGACCATAAAATTGGGATCAACTTTAGGAATATGGGAGGTAAATCTCTAACTCCTTAGGTTGGTCTAAACTTTAGGTACAAAAAGAAAATCTAGGATGTTTAAGGATCAAATGATGGTGATATGATAAATGAAGGACAAATGTTTATGGATGTTTGAACTTTTGAGAACCTTGGAGGAATAGTAGACTTTAGGATATTTTGGATTTTGACTTGGATTTTGTTTGATTTGATTTAGATAATGGACTTGTAGATCCCAAGATGTTAGATGTTATCTTGGGGTAAATTTTTCCAAAGGGGTGATAATTTAACTAAATGTGTGAAGAAGGATTCATCCACACACACCTAGCCAAACAAAGTGATTTTGATTTTGATTGAAGGGTTTACCAAAAGTAGAACATGAATGATTTTTCCAAAGTTGTAAAAGTTGTTTGTGAGATGGGATTTGATGGATGATGTGACAAATGAAAGTGTTGAATTTGATCCTAGATGAACTTAGAGAGACTTTGTTTACAAGACCGAGGTTTTGAAGAACATGCTATACCTCTAAATCTTTCAACTCTATGTGAGAAATTCAAAATGTTGGAAAAGACCCAGATTTTGATAATAATAGAATGAATACAAGTTTGGATTGTCCTTTGAAGCACAATTGTAAAATTTATACACCAACCTATCTTTGGTTTCGTGAAGTGCTAAAAGGTGTTTCTTGAGAGCCTTTCGACTAAGATGCTTATGACAATTAATGGACCTTGGCTTTTGGATTTTGAATCTGTGGGAAATCATAAGGACAAACACATATGTGGGGTTCAATTGCCTTTTATCTTGATTAAATGGATTCTTTTTACCACATCAACACCTCTTGCTTAACTTTCAAACTGAATGTCTATGTCTCAACTCCTTTTCATTCCACAAGGTCCATTATGTGAAAATCAAAGAATCAAAGGCATAATTTTCTTAGGTTGAATTTGGAGAGAACAAATTGAGATATAGGCCCAAATATTTAGAAGCCTCTAAGGATAAAATCCCTAGGGACAAGCATTAATATTTGGACTTTTCAAGGATATTTGTTCTTCCAAAGGGTTTGAAATTTTCATGACTTGTTGAATGTTTGTTTCAAAGATTGAGATCCAAGCAATGTATTTGACTGACTCACAAATTGCACAACCCTAGGATAGAAATGGCTATACTTTGTTGAGTCCCCACTTGGATTTCTCCAAACACTGAGACAAAGCGAACAGTTAGAGATTTGGCGACACTGGTTCCCCTCCACAGTACACACTTCTCGGGACCACCAAATCTCACAATCCTAAAGATTCGAATATCCAAATTTGAAATGTGTGGGTACTTTTAGACAATCACTGTCACTAAAATGATTTTGATTATTAAGATCACCGAAAGGTGCGAGAGAAGTGCATACGCATTCAAATGACACAAATTGCAAAAAATCACAAAACAATTAAAGGCACAAGTTCTTTTTACACCCAAAGTAAAGATGAATTCTTTTTAGAGCACGAGGATAAATGTGAGTTTGTCTTGTTCAATTTTTAGCCCAAAATCAAACTCTAGTAAGTTACTAATGTTCAATTTTAATCCAACTTTGACAAAGTTTGTGTTGTTTGTTAATTTTAAGCCTAAAAATAACTCTAGTTGGTCCTAAAATAGAAAACGAAAAGTAGAATTGGAAAGCCTAAGCTATTACAAAGAGCATTAAAAAATGATTTTAGGTCTCCAAATCAATTTTCCTCCCTTTCCTGCAAAGGCGACACTGGATAATGAATGCGACGCTTTGCAATTGGAAAATGCGACGTTGAAAACGAAGGCAACACTCTGTTGATAGGCAAAGGTGACGCTCTGCAAAGGATAGAGAGCACATATGCAATGAAATATCAGAGGTGATGCTCTATCAGAAGCAAAATTTAGACAAAAGACAAAATAGACAAAAGCGATGTTGTATTAGATGCGACATGACAATAGTGAGTAAAGGTGGTGTGACATGATGAATGCGTGTTGTAGACAATGGAAATGCCCTACAAGTAAACAAAAGTGATGTTGTAAGCAAAGGAAATGTTGTATTAGTCAAACACGAAGTCACTCCCCTGTAGCTGCAAAAAATGGAAATTTCAAGCGAAATTCGTCAACATAAAATGGTTAGCCCTCCCTGTAGTGCCAAAATGTGAACACCAAACCTATAACAAACTAACACAAGATCAAAAAAAACTTGTTAAACATGTTAGAAATCCAAATCTAGTATTCCCTATGAAATTCTTAGCCAAATCAAAGAGAAACATGAAAATGAGAACAAATTAACTAAAGATAACATGAACTCCAATTGAAATAGCTAATTCTTCATCCCATAGGGGGAGTGGTTCTCCTTTGATGTGCAAAAGAATCCCTTACCCAATCCCTTTGATAAGCTTTGATAATGTTGATGATCCAAAGTGTGAGATTGACTCCAAATAATGATAAAACTTAGCTAAAATGATGAAAATGGTGATTGCTATGAAGTGAAATGCCTATAGTAAGAATGCATGAAGTTGTGGATCCATATTGTGAAGAGAATACTTCTATTTATAGAACTCAAGGGTTGAGGAATGAGATAAATTGGTGAATGTGGGATGAAATGGGAGCCAATAGGAATGTGACACTTGTCACAATCCTATTGGGTGAAAGTGGGGCACATTTTGGGAAATGTGTTGAGGAAAGGGGGATGTAAGAGGAATAAATGAGAATAGTTGAGGATTTGAAAGGTTGTAAGAAGAATTTATTGAATGTGGTTGAAGATGTAAGAGGATGTAAGAGGAGTTATTGAAGATGTAAGAGAAGTTATTGAGGATGTGATAGGTTTTTGAAACCTTTGGATGGAAATTGAATGAGGAGGTGGTTGGGAGGAATATTCCATAGAATATGTTTTTGTGAGGATAAATAGAGGAATTAGATAATTAACATAAATTATTTTCATGTGCAACCTAGTTAGTTGAGCATGGGTTGATTTAACTCTTGAGGAGTTAAAAGCTAGAGGATTTATTAATGATGATTAGAAAGTGATTTAGAATTAATTAATTGGAATGGGTTAGGGGATTGTGACATTTGATTTGATTGATTTAATCAAATGAGAGGACTTGGGGAGATTTAATTAAATGGCTTGATTTAATTAAATATGATGAATATTAGTTAGAAGAAAGGGTGAATTAATTTAATAAATTTAAGTATTTGATTAATAACTAAAATTTGTTGATTTTAACTAAATGATGTTGATTATTTAATTAATTGGTTAGTTCAGGGTGATTTAGGAAGAAATGGTGTTAGTTAATCAGAATCTGATACATAGTATCAATCAGGACCTTTTAAGTGTTTACAAGTTCAAATCTCTAAAAGCTTGAAATATATTGTAAAAATAATTTTGAGGAGATATACGAGTTTTTTAAGGACACATTTTTAGTTGAAGCCAACATCCACTATCAAGAAATTTAGTCTAGTTGACAAGTTCAATAGAAAGTATGTCCATACGTGGTAAATTTAAATACAATTATTACTCACTAAAAGATATTTGGGATATTTTAATAGCATTTTAATAATGTAGATAGTTGAGCAAGTGCGGAGAGGGTGAAAGAAGTGCAAAGACCAAAGGTGCAACTCTAGGGGCCCTCGCATAGGGGGCCATCAGGTTTTTTTCTATCTATATGGTACTCTACTAGTTTACACTATAGTAATATCCTTATTTTTTGGAAGGGTTGTCTCTGTATGATTGTAATTGTTTGTAATTTTAATGATAAATGTTATTTGGTGTGGCTCTACTTTTGTTAAACATACCCAAATATTGAGAGGGGGTGAATTAGTATCTTCAAAATCTTTAAACCCTTCAGATCTTAAACCCTTTAGCAATATGCAAATTCAAACTTTTAACAAGATCAACAAGATATAAATAGATCAACAATACTATATCAAATTAGTAATAATGAAAGATAAGGCAATGAACATACATGCACAAGATAACACCAGATTTATGTGGAAAACCTAAGAAGGGAAAAACCATCATGAGAAATCTCACAATATAGGAAGCTCACTGCTTACAAATATTACAAGTTGTTTTAAGGCTCACTACTTAAGGAAGCACACTACTCCCTGAAGGACTTGTAGGCTAATGCGCACAACTTTAGGGCAAGATACAAAGCACTTATACTATTGAGGCACACAACCCCAGGGAAAGATACAAATTACAAGGACTTGTTGAAGAGACTCATTGTTTGATAGCAGGATACATGAAGATTCAAAAATTACAACATATGTCAGCAATACACTCTGTTTACTAAGGTGTTAAAGCTCATTTGATCTTTATTTTCTACAACTCACTGCATCATTCCATACTCACACACCACCAAATGCTTTATAAACTTTGCAACTAATTTTTTCTTTCATTTATATCCTCTGGAAGATCACAAAAACTTCAATTAGGTCAGCCATAACAGAATACAAACAATGATCCCAACAATTTGGCCACAAAAAACATAATGTGGTCTTATCCAAGAGATAGAGAGGACAAAAAATAACTTATTACATCTTCCAATGTGATCTCGAACAACACACACACTAGCGCACAACATCCCAAGTCAGCAATAAGGAAACGTGTAGCACATTACCAGTCGTCCCAAAAACATACACTTCAACTAAATTTACTCAATACGGTTCTCAACAAGATAGGTCAAGAGCTAGATACATCTTAACACAACCTCAAATGTTGGTGCAGACCTTTAATCACATAGTGCAAGCAAGATAACAAGTCGTGTCAACCAAACATCCACAAATTACCCAAAAAGCCAACTCAAACACAATGCGGCACCAAAGAGATCAACCACTGATTTATGTACCACAAGGGACATTCCATGAAAATCCAACAACACTTCCATATACTTCTTTCACACTATCATGCCACAAACAACCACCACAAACCAAATAGAACCAAAACAATTCATCCTAGAAGCACAAAATACACAACCATGAGATAGAACATTCATAAACCAATTTTTGGTCAACACTAACACATGAAAATTGAACTCAGAAACTACACAAACATTGAGAACACTTCCACCAATCTACAAGATCAAAAACATCAATGCAGAGAAATGCAAAGCATTTTTCAGACCAATCCTAACAAGAAACAAAACTGCCAACCCACTGCAATTACCAAAAACCTCCTCGGCAACCCTGGTGACTAGAAAAGATAGGAGTGTAACATCCAAAAAATATAAACACTGAATTCCAAATTGAAAGACCACATCTTCAAAAGTGGAGGAATGCAGAGCTTTCTCCCAAACAGTTTTCAAAGCAACTTCCTATAGTAGAAAATTTCACCAACATGCGAAGACCAAAACTTCTTTGTGGCAACACATGCTTCCTCAAGAACAATAGGAGAAAGAAAACAACATACTAGAGACCATCAATAACATCTCTCCATCTTTAGCATTACTTCTAATCCTTGTCTTAATGCTTCTAATCCTCATCTTAATGTATCATCATGATATCATCTCTTCTGACAATAACCATACTCAATACATCTTACTTGTCATCAAACAAGGCATGACATCCAACCATGAACATCAGCAACATCAAAGGCATGACATAAACCATAAACATCAACAACATTAAAGGCATGAAAACCCAAACTACAAGCAACAATGACAACCCAAACTGAGTGTTGACATTAATGGCAACCAAACAACAATCTCAATAACATATGCAACAATCTTCCCAAGTGTTGACATCAATGACAACCAACTCTAGTAGTTTTCTATTTTTTCTTCAGTCTATGAAAACCTTATGTAGTGCTCTCATATATAATAATGGAGGGGGTATACGAGGGAAAAGCCCTAATAAACCTGGTAAAGAAAAAGAGATCTCAAACAACGGGATGATGAAATCATATCGAGAAACCCTAATAGGATCCATAACAGAGGGCTCCAAAAAATGTTGGCATCTTCCAAATCAATGTAAAAGAACGCATTAAAAAGAGACAAGGCAATGAGGGTGAAGGTACGTACTCACCTTTCGGCCCAAAAGTTCCTTCAAGAAAATATCTAGACAGTTGGTTTCAAAACATCTAGTAAAAAATTTGGGTTCTACTTTTCTTTCTGGGGAAGGATTCAAAAAGAGCTTTTCTTAAAATTTTCAATGATAATGTGACATAAATGAATTATATCTAGAGAATATTGGATGATAGGAAATACGATCTTTAGGGTAGCAAAATGGTCCCCAGATCTAATAAGTGATGAGGTGCTCGTCCTATCCTACCCAAGGTGGATGATTTAATAAAATGTACCCCCACAATTGTCTAGAGCTTTTTTCCACAAGTGCTCATCGAATTCGATAGGGTACTAGAAGTAGAGAAAACTAATGTAACTATATTACATATGGATACAAGAATTTTAATGTCAATAAAACCAAGGGTTGACGTCCCATAGGTAATGGACATTGATTTGGGTGAAAAAAATACTATGGGATTGAAATCCTCAGTGACCTGAATGCATGTTTTCATTGCAAGAAAGAAGGAAACCAGAGGAGAAATTTTCTCATTCTAAAAAGATACAAGGAAAACCCTAAGACTGCTCCTAAGAATACAAATGTGTATGTTGTAAACCTGGCTCCTAGAAAAATAGAGGTATACAAGGAAAACCTAGAGGGTAAAAGACACAAAAGAAACAAAATAATTGAATGTGAGCTAGCAGGAAAATGTAATGACAAGGTTGATATTATCCCAGATTGTGAGATTAGGCAAGCCTCTAGGAATAAAGGAAATGAAAAAGGATGTAACAATGAGGGGGTTGTAATCCTCAATCCTCTCGAGAATGAAGGTGAAAGGATTACATTGAACCTAGAAAGAAATCCAATTAGGGGAAATACACATAATGAGATTATCTTGAATAAGGTAATTCTCCTCATGGACATGCAGTGAAGGAAATAAGAATGCACAACAATTAGTTATGCATGAAATAAGATAAAGAATTACCAAGGAAAAATTGGAAAATAAGAATAGACCAAGTAAAAGTTTGGGATTAGAATCCCTACTAACACTGTATAAGCAAGATAACCATAAACATGATAGTTTTTCCAATGGCGAGTACCAAAATGGAGGGAAAAGCAAAAAATCTATTAATCCTAAAGAATATATCATTGATAAAGAAACAAAGGAAGTTAAATATAATAGTGAATCAGTTGAATTCATTAATAATCAAAATGGGAAGAACATAGAAAAGGATCATAGCAAACTTAATACAAAAAATAATGGCCCAAACTTAGGTGCTACACAACATAGTTTCAAACCAAATTCTAAGCATTAGAATAGTGATCACAGAGACATTTTAGAGAGTATTAATATGGAAATAAACACAATAAAAATAACAAATCATGAATAAGGAAATGAAAAGAATTCTCACATAAAAAATAATAGCCATATTAATATGCACATTACTAATCATGAGCATAATAATAGTGTTCATGAAATATCTATGAACATTAAAAATACAAAAGAAATGTAGTCAAGTACAAAAGTGAATGAAGATTTTGTGAAAAGTAACACTTGCAAGAAATTGAATATAAAAAAAGGATGAACAAACAAATAATATTATTCCTAGTACTATTTTGTTGTTGTGCTTGTTGATGAATGTTTTTGCACTGCACAACACAAATAAAACACAAGTGTTCTATCTCTCTTGAAAGACAACTTTCTACATAAAATCTTCAGAAAATAACCCCAAGGTTCTGGATTTCAAGCCTTGACTATGCTAAAAATAGCTCAGTACTTGATGTGATTGTTGGTATCACAAAGGGAATTTATGGTTACAAAGAATGGAAGCCTACATGACTAAAACAAGGGTTCACAAAGTCTAAAGACTGGTTAAAACCCTATCTAGATTTTTAGAACAACAATCTGAAAAATAACCTATTATCATCAAATATAATAGCTTGAGTGATGCTTTAATCTTAAACTAACTCAGATTTATAAAGAAATCATAAAAGATGGAAGGTTTGTGAGAAATCCTAAGTCTGAAATCCCATGGACATCTGCAACAATGGAAGATGCTTCAGATAAATAAATTCCCAATAAACTAATCTTTGCTTAACCAAGGACTAGCCTACAATGCCACAAAGATAGTGCAATCTTCTAAGGTAAACTTGAGGTTTTCAAAGTGGAATATCCATACAGGTAAGCATAGACATTCATAGTTGAACTTAAGCACATGAAATCAACTCAAACTAACCTTACACTGTAATCTACATTAAAAAAATTACAAAAGGTATGAGCAGGAAGCTTATTGAAATACCTTAACAATCCACCATTATCAAAGCTGAATAGAAACTAATAATGTTGAAATAAAACTTGGAAGATGGAATCATGCATACATTTAGAAATAACAAACAAGAGTCACCAACACTTCAATGCCTTCTCTTCTATTACTCCAAAATTATTTTATACAATAATTATCTTCCACCCTTCAAATGAGAGGGGGCTACCTTTTATAGAAGAGCTCAACAAAATCAATGGTGGAGATCATCTCAACACCAATGGCCAAGATTTACTATTCTCTTAGGTTTTGGGGTGCATTAAATACATTTACAATTATCCCTAATATAAGATAAGTTCACATGTGAACCTAGGAGAATGTAAAATATTCTAACATATTTTATGTTTTAAAATATAAAATCCTCCCAAAAGTGGGTGCACACACTCTGATGTAACTAACTTTATCCTCTAGCTGGATTTTTATAGATATTTATCATCTATTATATTATTTCTAACCTTTTTCTTTTTTATAGTATATTTTTAAAATTATTTAATGCCCCCACTAACTACTGATGTGGTAGAAGCTAAGATCTTTTGATCTTGAAGGTGATTATCATGTACTCCTCTATCAGTTCCTTATGTAGGTTCACACATGTCTTCCTTTGCTTGATCAACTCTTCTGACTTAAAAAATGCTCTGATAGCCATTTCCAGAAAGTTCCCATCCAATTTATTTGAAGATCCCCTTTGAATCCTCACTTGATAAGCTTGTATAATAACTGCATCATCCAATTTCTCCACAAAGATTGCAACATCAACCATAAGCCCCAAAAATGGATCACACTCATATAACAAATCATTAATTCCATCAATAATTATTTGCAATTCTAGCAAGACTTTAGAAAGGATTCCCTTGCACAAATCAATTGCATATGCCCAAATTCAGGCTGCTTTATTTCATCCTTAGTCAAAATTTGCTCTCTTTCCAAAACTTCTGCAGACAAAGTTTTGATAACTTATAGTTTTGGGCAAGTGAGCTCGTGGTACTTCAAAAAATGTTGTGTAGTCCTCAATCTTCTTATCAACAACCTCCTTCAAAATTAAATAATTATTATGCATTTCCACTCCCACGTCGACTACCCTGACAGGTTGTCATGAGGTCCTATCGCTTTAGTTGAAAATGCATCAAATATATCGATTGGGTAGTGTTTGAGGGTTGTATGCAATAGGAAACATCTCAACTAACTCTCCTAGATTTTTTGAATGTTGGAATAGTTGTAAACAAAACTTAAACTAAAGGCCATTTAAACTAGAAAGCATAAAATGATTAAACTAGAAAGCATATAAATTATCTAGAAAGAAATGCTTGCAATAAAACTGTAAAATTTGAATGACAACAACCATCGACTAATGTCTAACTATTAACAAAAAAAAAACTGAACAACCTATAACTACTAACCAGAGTGGGTTCTCTGGAATTTCAGATAAACAAAACTAAAGATTGTAAACTTGAACTACAACCTGTAGGAATAACTAACAAAGCTCAACACATACAAATAACATTTATTCACATTTATCATATGCAAAATAAAAGTGAAGGAATTGAAAGCAAAGATACTTATATATCCTAGAAAATTCCCTCTAGTGGCCAACTCTCAGGTATTTAAATGCCTAACTCAGATCACATGAACTTTTGCATCTTCAAAATGAATTCATCCATAACAATTCCTTTGCATAGAACTAGTAACTCAGGATAGGATTGGAAAAGCTTTTTTTATGTATATCAGAAAAAGTGTAACACAGAGACATGATTCAAAAGTGCATCATAATAGTATAACGGTATCACTGTTTCACTATTTTTGGTGGTTACATATATATAATAAACTATTTAACAAAATCCTAGATTTCAGATGGTGAAAGATCACCATTGAAAAAGTATTCTAACAAAATTTTAACTAACAAATAGACTGAGGTCCATAACATAAAGCATTTAAAAGGCTCGGAGAGGAGCCATAAAGTTTTAAAACAGAAAGTAAACAAAAATCATTTAAAAGACTCGATCCACTATGCACTCTTGAAATTCCGACGCCTAAACTACCAACGCTTGTCTTCAACTGCTTTGAATTCTACGTTAAAATCCACTCGGTTGTGCATAATGACCTATACAATACTAAAAACTATACCATTATGTTAGTGCTAGTTAGCTTATTTCAATTGATATAGGAAATAAAGATTATGCACCTTTTTACAAAAGGTAATCAATTATTAATCCTAAAAATAAATAATTGGTAGGGTAAAATCAATTGGGAGGAATAAGGAAGGGTTTTTGGCTTATCATATTCATGAGGTTATTTATACCTCATCACTCTTCCCCTCTTAGGATTGACTAGGTCCTCTTGCTCTTTGTTGTCCTCTGCCTTTCCATTTCCCTATTCTTGTTCAACTCCTCGTATTTGGCACCGAGGTAATATGGATTTTCTACTTCTCTGTCCCAATCACCAGGGTTCCTAAGGAAACCCTCATTGAATCTAACCCTTCCTTTTCATGAATGTAAATTCTCAGGGTTCTGATATGTAGTAACATGTACTAGAGGAGGTAGTGAAAGAAGTAATGAAGGTCTATATCTCATTCCTATCCATTCAGTCTTAAGTTGTTGTAGAATATTTGTCAATGCCTCTGCTCTTTTGTAAGACCATTTAATATTGGTAGGTGAAATTACCTCCATCCTTTTAAGGTGTATAGGAAGAGGTGTGTATCTCTCTTCACAAGCACTCCATGCTTTTCCTATTAATTCTAGCCCCTAGGTTGTGAAATGCTCAAAATAGATTCAAAGATTATTATTATACTTACTTTTCATAGTTTCATTGATTTTAATGCTTCGAAACTGAGCTTTAAAAGCAAAAGGTTTTCTATGAGGGTACTGCATTTGAAGTCCAATAGTCTTTTTTGCTTGTAAATACTCTTGTCCTATCTTGTCATTGAATCTAATTTTGCATGGTGGACATAAATTGCCTGAGTTGAACTTCACCAACAAAGAAATTAACAAGGAAATCTATATGCCTTTCCAAAAACAAATTGTGGACAAAGAATTCACACAATAAATCCTATTGATTAGGTGTTGATTTTGTAAATATTTTTACAAACTCCTTATCATCCAAATCATGTGGCAGATTGCAGGAAATTCTTAATAATTTCCACCTCAACAATTGCTCATTCAAAAACATGGAATATAATCTAGATGGTCTTCTGCAGGCTAATAAGATTTCACTAATTTGGCAGGCATCTATTTTAGCTTGATAAAGTCTGTCATATGACTCTTTTAATAAAACCATTTCCTTTTTCAGTCTAGCATTCTCTATCCCTGTCTGTTTTAGAAAATAACACCTTTCTATTGGTGTGAATAAGTCTTGTACCTAGTTTATTCCTTTACTAGGGTCTTAGGGGACGTAATTCACATGTTAAGTTTACTTAGGATATTAGTTTTCTTATTTAGATAAGTATTAGTTGTCTTATCTATACTTTACACTTTCCTAGGTAGTTATGAGTTAGTTGTCTCATGTGATAGGGTTAAGACACCTGTCATGATCTTGTCTTATCCTATCTCACATCCTTGCCTTTATAAGTAAGGCATCTCTAGAATATTTTGTATTGCATTGTATTCTATTGCATAGCATATTGATCATTGTATCATATTGCAATTCTTGTTTGGTGGAATAGCATCTTCCATTGTTGCTTCTCTCTATTTCTTGTGGAGGTTATTTGGTGTTGCAGATTGAAGATCTTGGTTGCTCACTTCAACATGGTATCAAAGCTTTGAATCTTGCAAGCCCCTTCCAATTTTTTCATTAGAGAGTTTCCATCAAGTTTTATTGTGATTTGAGTTTCTTGTATGATCTTGCAAATTTTCCCATATGCTCTTCTCTTACGTTTCAATACGATCTTGAGAATCATAAAGGGTTTGCAAATATTTTTTAATCCTATATTGCATATATGCATTTTGGTGAGTTTTGGTGATTGCAACACTTTTGGCTATAGTGGCAGTATTTTAGGTTGTCTCATTGCATCTAGGAGGCTCGAGAAATTCAGATTTGGCTTTTATTTCACTCAATTTGGTCATCATTTGCAGCTTTGTCAAATAAGGGTTGGAGCTTAGATCTGGTCAACAACTTTTTATAGGAGCTTTTTTGGCAAAAAGTAACCTTGCCATGCGAGAATTTTGATATATAATTTTCCTATATTTGGTGAAAGTTAATTTTGGGGCAATTTTTTTTTTGGCTAAGGAGTCGTACGCGCCCCCCCCCAACAAAAATATTTTATTTAAAAAATTTCTTTTGGCGGTTCTTTATTGAAAATTTTCAAAAAAAATATTAAAAACTATTCAAGCGCTTTAAAGCACTGTATGTAAGGTTTTTGGCCTTTTTGAAAAAAGAGGGAGCAATATTTTTAAGCTGTAGGCATTTTTTAAAGGTCTGCAACTGTCTTAAACGTAGAACTACCTATGACCGCTAGCGGTCACCATCATTGCCAAGTAGACCACGGGTCTTCTAACCACCATGAGGGGCAGTTAACATGAAATAGTCAGGCAAGCAAACAACCACAGTATCTCAAAGACCGCCAGGGAAAGACCACCAACATTTATAAGTAGCCGAAACTGTTAGAAGTTAGACCCCCATGTGACCAGACAACCTTTAGCCACTAGCGGTTAATAAATTGCCAGTTTTTTTTGCTCATCTAGTGCGCGCGGTCACATGGAGGACCAAGGGCTAACAGTAGGGGGGTAATTTGTTGCACCTAGTTAGTCTTATTTTTTGCCCCTATTTAGTGTTGAAGGTGCCTTTTTAAGGCCTTTTTTTGAATTTGGCATAACTTTTTGCCACGACGTCGAATTTTTGAAAATGATATATTGTCAGAAAATTGGTTCGACGAACTTCACAGTGGTGTAGATGATTTTTCCAAATTTTGACATTTTTTACCAATTTTTCCAATCTGAAGGTACAGGTGCATTTATTGCTTGTAATTGGCATAACTTTTGCATGCGAAGTTGAAATTTGGCAAACTTTTTTTTGAAATTGCTCAAAAAATTGCAAGAAATTTGTTTGTAACCTCTCTTTTCAATTTTTGCAAGATTTTTTTTCTCAAAATTGTAAAAATCACCGTGTTATAAACAGTTGATTTAAGCTTGTCACTTGTATAAATTGCAAAATTTCTTCATTGTAATTTTCTAGGGGGGTTACAAATTGAGTTTTAATACATTATGGGGGGATGAAAGGCATAATTTAAGTGCCACATTGTCTTCTTTCTTTTGGTGTTCATGGTAGATCTAAGGAAAATTGAACCACTCACTCCACAATTATCATACATGGAAGCTAAAAATGACTCAATTGTTACAATCTAAGGGTCTATGGCCAATGTTATATGTAGAACAACCTAAATTCACAAGGGATTATGAAAAATTTGTCCATAGATATAAAATGGATGAAGCAAAAGGGCTCATTGGCTTACATGTATTTGATAACTTGTTGCTTCATATTTCAGAGTGTAAAACACCTAAGAATGTTTGGGATAAACTTGAAGAATTGTATGGTAAAATAAATTAGTTCAAAGTCTTGCAAATTCAAGCAGATCTATAAGCACTTTCTCCACGTGCATTTCCTTCAATTGATGATTTCCTTGCACAATTCAAGTTGATTTTTTCACAATTGAAAGGATGTGGGCATGATATATCTAGTGATGAATGCATCTTCTTGATTCTATCTAAGTTGAGAGGGCCTTTTCAAGTGTTTTCTTCTAATTTCTATTCAACTATGGATGCCATAGGGAAAGATTACAAAATGCCTTTATTTGAGTTGTTTTGTGAGCGTCTTACTAGGGAAGAGGCCAAGTTGATTCAGTTGGATGCCCTACCTAGTTCTAAGAATCATGCTCTAATGGCTCAATCATCCAAGGGTAAAGGAAAGAATAAGAAGAAACCCAAAGTAGAATCATCTTCAAGTAGTGAGACTCTATCCAAATCGAAGTAGAAGAACAATTAGAAGTCCACTCCATCTCCTTCTTCTTATACCTTTAGAGATTCTTCTTCTAAGTCCAAGAAAAAGAAAGGATATCCTTGTTATTTTTGTGGAAAAACTGGGTATGATGCGGCTCATTGTTCTAAGAGATTGGAATCATTGGAGGAAGCTATGAAGAAGCACAACATTTTAGTGGCTAAGCCTTCTTCCATGGGAAAAGGCCAATCTCTTTAAGCACGAGCTATTCATTCATCTTCAGACAGTTGGACTCTTGATTCAGGTGCTTCACAGCACATGACCAATTCACGTGATCTTCTTGATTCCATTGTTCATACTTCTACTTCTCAAATTGCAATTGGGAACTTTTCATAGATTCTAGTTTTGGGGACAAGCTCCGTTCAGATGCTATATGGGTGCATTGAGGATGTTCTGCTTGTTCCTGATATTTCAACGAATCTACTTTACATATATCAGATTTGTCATTCTAGAGATGGGAAGTTAGTTGAGTTTACTCCACAAAATGTGACTATTAGATAGTTGCAGGATCCTGAGGAGGTTGTTGCTATAGGGATAGTTGATCATGAGAACCATTTGTATCGATTTGATGGCTTTAAGTCTTCATCGGGTTCTTGTTTTGTTGCTCGTGCTAATTCAATGAGCAAGCTTTGGCATGAAAGATTTGGGCACTTGAACTATAGATATCTTTAGCAGATGTAAGCACATAACTCGGTGGTTGGTCTTCCAAAGATCACTTGCATAGATGGTGTTTTTCAAGGTTGTGTTATTGGCAAGCAACATAAAGATCCCTTTCCTAAGGGTCAAGCTACATGTGCAACCACACCCCTTGAGTTGGTCCATAGTGATCTCATGTCATTCCCAACTCCTTATTTTTCAAGGGCTAAGTATATGCTCACATTCATTGATGATTTTTTCTAGATGAACATGGGTCTATTTTCTAAAGCTCAAGAGTGAAGTTCTCACTAACTTCAAGACCTTCAAAATATTTGTGGAGAAGCAATCAGGTTTTTCTCTTCGATAGATATGCACAAAAAATGGGGGGAGTATGTCAATCAGGCATTTAAGGATTTTTGTAGTGAGCATGGTATTCTTCATCAACACATAGTTCCTTACACTCCTCAACAGAATGGTGTGTCTGACAAAAAGAATAGGACTCTCAGGGAAATGGCTAATTGTATGATTCAGTCTAGGTCCATGGCTCCAGCATTTTGGGACGAATCTATCAATTGTGCCAACTATATTTAGAACTGTATGCCCCACAAGGAAGTGTGAAATATGACCCCTAAGGAGGCTTGGTCCCATCGCAAGCCTAATGTATCCTTCTTTAGAGTATTCGGTAGTGAGACTTGGGCATTCATTCTTTATGGTTGGTGTAAATCAATGGAGAAGAAGAGCCAGCGGTACATTTTATTGGCTATTGTGAGGATGTGAAGGCATACAAATTGTTTGATCCTAACACATGAGAGGTTCATTTCCAACGTGATGTTCAATTTGCTGAGTCCTTCACACAGACAGATCCTCCTTTGACTTCTTCTTCATCACAACCTACTCAATCTTCTTTAGTTGATGGTGTTTTTCTACATGAGAAATATTTTGATGATGGTCTTGATGCAACTCCTCCTTAGCCTACCACTGGGCCACGATGGGCTCGAGTTACTCTTGAGGAGGCTAGTCCTCTTGTTGGTGATCCCTCAGATACTCGCCACACTTGTTCTTAGACTTTAGGAATTAATCTTTTGAGTCATGTTTTAGATGATCCTCATAAGTTTTAAAATGCTTAAGGTATTCCAGAGTGGGATAGTGTTATGGCTGATGAGTATTCTTCCTTGATGAAGAATCATACTTGGGATCTTGTACCTCTTCCTAAGGGAAGAAAGTTGGTTCGGTGCAAGTGGGTGTATCGTACCAAGTATGTAGCAGATGGTTCCATTGACAAGTACAAGGCTTGTCTTGTTGCAAAGGGGTTTTCTCAGGTTGAAGAAATTGACTATTCTAAGACCTTTGCTCCTATTGCCAAGATGGATTCTATTTGCCTTGTCCTTGCTATAGCTGCATCACGGGGATGGTCAATGTATCAGATGGATGTGAAGAGTGCTTTCCTACATGGGGATCTTCATGAGGAGATCTATATGGAGCAGCCACTAGGTTTTTTGTAGGACTCTTCACTTGTTTGTAGGCTTCAACATTCATTGTATGGTCTCAAACAGGCCTCTAGGGCTTGGTATGAGAAGATGGATAGTTTCTTGCTTGCTTCCAGCTACACTCACTACCATTTCAATCCCACAGTTTATACTCAGCGATATGGAGAGGATCTACTCATACTTGTGCTCTATGTGGATGATTTGATTCTCATAGGGAGTTCTACTTCCATGATTTAGAGTACACAATGAGCATTGATGGACCTTATTAGGGAGTTTTTTTGTTTTGTACATGGGTACCTTATCAGGCCTTGTTGTTGGGACCCATCTTTTGCATATTTCCATTAGTTTTTTCCTCCCTAAATTGCACTTAATAGGGGGTGTTGGTGTGAATAAGTCTTGTACCTAGTTTATTCCTTTACTAGAGACTTAGGGGACTTAATTCACATGTTAAGTTTACTTAGGATATTAGTTTTCTTATTTAGATAAGTATTAGTTGTCTTATCTAGACTTTACACTTTCCTAGGTAGTTATAGTTAGTTGTCTCATGTGATAGGGTTAAGACACTTGCCATGATCTTGTCTTATCCTATCTCACATCCTTGCCTTTATAAGCAAGGCATCTCTAGCATATTTTGTATTGCATTGTATTCTATTGCATAGTATATTGATCATTGTATCATATTTCAATTCTTGTTTGGTGGAATAGCATCTTCTATTGTTGCTTCTCTCTATTTCTTGTGGAGGTTATTTGGTGTTGCAAATTGAAGATCTTGGTTGCTCACTTCAACACTTTCCATCCATGTAACCGATAATGGAGGTATATGAACCTCAAACCACTCCATTACGGTTGGTTCAGTTTGTATTTCTTTTGACTCCATTATTGGTTTAGCATTTATTTCCTACAAATCTTGATCCAACTCAACAATTTTTCTTAAGGACTCATTAAGCTCAAATTTCTGTTTGTCCTTTTCTTTTTCAAAATATATAAGTAATTGCATAAAATTATCAGTTAAACTTTTGATTTGTCTATCTTTTTTAGACAAGTTTGTCACATACTGTTTGCCATCCTCATTCCATTGTTGCACCTAAAATTGCAATTCTTCAATAGTTTTATCTTTTTGTTCCTTTTTGAATTTTTAAAATTTGCAATTTCCTGATCTCTTTTCTTTAAAACTATAGTGTGTACATCTATTTCTTCCTATTGTTGATTGATTTGTTCTTCATTCTTCTACAACTGACATTTCAATTGAGCAGTTTCTATTTTTAATTCCTCTAACTCTGTTTCTCTCTAATCAAAATTTTCAACCTCTATATCAATAGAAAAAGGAAAATTGGGAATTTTTACATCATCACTAATTACATTTTGCTCATTATGCAACTCAAATGAACCTTGCTCAGTAACATTGGCAACTAAGGGAGACAAATGTTCCGCAATTTTATCTTCAACACCCAAATAATGTGGCAATTGTTCCCCTATTTCTTCTTGTCCTGATTGAAGTGGCATATTCTCTCTCTCGAACTTAGGGGATTTATTGGGTTGTTGTTCACCTTATTCTGCTACCTCCTCAGAAGGTTGAACCTCAATTTCTAGTGATTGGGCTTCAATATTATATATTTTCTTCTTAGGAGCATTCAATTGGTCACAAGTTACCGTATCACTAATTTCAATAGATAATCATTTACTTCTCCTTAAAGGAGGAGTTGTTTGCAATGTTACTCGAGATCTCTTTTTCTTCTTGCAAGGAGGAGTTTCCTCATCCCTTGAATTTATTATTTCTACTTTTTCTTGATGGCCTAGGGTTTTTGAAATGTTGGGTAAAAATTTTCAGTGCTTCGTTGTCAGGATCTAGTTTGGTATGCTAGGATTTAGAAGCATCTTGAGGCTCAGGGGAAGGATCTTACAACTTTTGAGCTACCCACCCAGATGACTCACCTTCTTCAAAGTGTTTTGTGGGATTTGAGGGTTCAAAATTTTGAAGGAATTTGTGCCATTTATTTTCTGGTTTCCTTCATAAATGATATTTATAGATTAAGTGAATAAGGCCATGATGTTTAAGTGTCCCAAAACCAATTTTGAACCTTTATATCATGTTAATAATAGAATCACAAAGAAATGCGAGAAAATTAACCCTAAGTGCAAAGTTTCTAGTGCAATGACGCTAATGGGTGAGCAGGTGAAAAGGAGAACCTACAATTACTGTACATTGTCCTTCACAAGTGAAATATTTGATAATCCAAGCCACTGTTGCTCTGCATGGCTCCAGAATGGACATTCTCTGAAATCCTTTGTTTTTCCCTGTAGTATTTACAGTTAATAAAGGTCGAGGTTCCCCTTCCCTACTAAAAAGCTCTATCATTTTCTAATAAGAAGTATTGGTAGTTTTCAAAAAATTAATACCCTCATTTTTAAGATTAGATAGATGAGAAATGATCTTAGGACTTGCCTTGAATCACTTGCCTTGTACTACAGATTGACCATCTAGGAAATTTTTTGCAAATTCTTTCACTAATTGCTCATTGTGTCCTTCAAATTTCTTTATGAACTCCAACCACCCAACTTTCTAGAATAGTTCTGAAATACTGCTTAATGCCAATAATTTGTCTACTGAAGCTGGTTCAATTTTTTGTTTAGCTCCTCCCATACTATATCTTTTCTCGTGGCTCTGCTTAATTTTTGCTAAAATGTTGTGATGTTCAAAAACTATTTGAAACAAAACTAAATTGCAAAGTAAAGAAAATGTAACTTTCTAATCACTCGTACAACTAATAAAAACATGAATTGATTGTTGTGTTTAAGCTTCAATGTACTTTCATCATTACTTTACATGGGAAAAAGTGTAAAAACTGTTGCACCTTAAGCAATCGTACAATTTGCACAATTTTCTAATTTTGGAAAGGGGTGGTGGTACATGCCAATTTATTTATCTTTATTCAAAATAATTACCTACTTAAAGTAAAATTTGTACGTACCTTACGTCCCATCATCAATTTGAAAATCACTTACCTTTGCTGATGTAAGGGTATAATTAGATGAGTTGGTGAGGGTGGTGATGAATTTATTATGAATGAGGATGAGACGACTAATTAATGATGGAATTATTATGATGGAAAAATTGCCATAATGATTTTGATTTATTATGATAGGAGATGGTAATGTAGGGCATGGATTTTGGAGGTAATGGAAAAATTTAATAGTGGGCATGTGTATGACGTTGGAAATATCAAAGCATTTGGAAAGGAAAATAATTTACAAAAATTTGGAGCATTACTGGAAGATGTGGCCGGGGTGAAAAACAAAAATTCTGGAGCATGCTAAGGGATGTGACTGGGATGAAAAAGTGAAGTGGCAAAATTTTGGAGCATCGTTGAGAGATGTAATCAAAATGAAGAAGAAAATTTTGGAGCATTGTTGAAAGATGTCGTTGGAATGCAACAATGAAGTTTCTGGAGCATCATTGAAAGATGTAGTCGGAGCAACAACAAAATTTTTGGAGCATTGCCAAAAGATGTAGCCAGAAAAAGAAAGCATATTTTCTAGAGCATTGTCGAAAGATGTCGCTAGAAGGAAGAAACAACAAAATTTCAAAGCTTCATTGAAAGATGCAGCCAAAATGCAATAAGAGAATTTTCAAAGCATTGTCGAAAGATGCTGCCAGAAGAAGGAAGTAGAATGAAAGACTTTGGATTTAGACTTTCTGGAGCATCGTTGAAAGATGTGCCAGACTACAAGAACAAAATAAGGAATGACTCCCTATGCAAGTTTTGAAGCACCGTAGCAACCAAACCAATAAGTTTTGGAGCATTGCAGCAAGATGCACCGAAATTTGCATTTGACTAAACATGATGTCCTGCAAAAACATAAATGAATTTAGCCAAGTCCAAAGGATGAAAATTTGAAAAGAAATGCCCTGAAGTAATTATAAATACATACACATGCACAAACACATTTTTTTAAGATTAGGTGACTATTATTGCAAACATTCTATTGGCTCTGTCGTAGCAGAGCAAATGCATTGTACTTCTCCTTACATTTCTACCATCCTTGTAAATTCCTCCCTATCAATTGGTTTATGGTAGATGCATAATTGATTTCCATTGACTAGCAGAGTTTGAGTGTCACCATCAATGGGCTTGAGCTGCATTGCTCCATTTAAAAATACCTTAGAAATTTCATATGGACCCAGCCAACGAGTCCTCAGTTTTCCCTAATGATCTTTGTATTGGGAATCAAATAACAACACCCAATCCCCATTATGGAACTCTCTTTCCTTAATGTGTTATCATTCCATGCCTTTCGTTGTTGTTGGATTAACTTAGTTTGGTGGATGACATCTAAAAAAATTTCATCTAACTCCCTAAGCTATAGTAAGACTCTTTCAACTTGGGCTCATTTGAGATCTAAGCCTAACTCCATTGCTATTCTCAGGGTTTGGAGTTCAAATTCAATGGGTAGAAGTGGTGTCTTCCCAAAAACTAACTTGTATGGACTAAAACCAATGGTTGATTTCCAAGTTGTGTTATAAGCCCAAACAACTTCAGGTAGTTTCCTAGCCCAATCTTTCCTCCCTGATGAAACTATTTTTGTTAGAATGTTCTCTAGCTCCCTGTTAGTGACTTCTACTTGACCATTCACTTGAGGGTGATAGGGTGACGAATTCTTATGGCTTACCTGAAAATGATTAGTGAAGGCTAACAAAACTTTAGAAATAAACTGGGGTCTTTTATCTGTGACAATTGTTCTAAGGGTACCAAATTTGAGAAAAATCTTGTTATGCAACAAATCAACTAATTTTTCTTCCCTAGCAACTTTTAGAGCTTGAACTTTTTCCCACTTGGTCAAATAGTCAGTACAAACCAAAATGTACTCTTTTCCTTGTGAAGGGGGGTCTATAGGACCGATAAAATCCAATCCCCACTTTTCAAATGGTTCAAGAACTACCTGGGGTTGTAGAGGAATTTCATTGGATGCAGTGGGTCTCCCTACTTTCTAGCATTCATCACAATGGTGAACATATTTCTTTAAATCTTTATGCTTAGAGGGCCAATAATATCCTACACCCAAAATCTTATGGGACATCCTCTTGGCAGAATAATGGCCTCTAGAGGGTTCATCATGGTAAGCTCTAAGGATGATATATGTTTCATTTTCCCTAACACAACATCTTAAAACCATGTATGGACCTCATCGAAATAGTATTCCATTAATCCATTTGAAAGGAGCACTTACTTGAATGAGTCGTTTCTTCTGTTTTGATGTGAAATATGGTGGTAATTCTAAAGTGGACAAATAGTTGGCAATGTCAGCAAACCAAGGAGTTTTCATGGAGATGGAAAACAAATTTTTATCTAGGAATTTATCCTGCACTGGAGTGCAATATCCATCATCTTGTTTGATATGGGATAAGAAATCTGCAACTATGTTGAACTTCCCTAGTTTGTCGATAATGGTCACATTGAATTGTTGTAAAAGCAATAACCATCTAATTATCCTCCCGTTTACTGCAATTTTGTTCATCAGATACTTAATGGCTGAATGATTTGTGAACACAATGACTTTGTACCCTATGATGTAATGTCAAAATTTCTTAATTGCATGTACTACAACTAGAAATTCCTTCTCTGTGGCGGTGTAATTTCATTTAGTGGGGTTCAAATTTTTACTGATGAAATAGATAGTATAATTTCCCCCATTCTCATCTTCTTGACCTAAAACCGCTCCTATAGCATCATCAGAAGCATGTGCATAAATATGGAATAGAAGGTTCTAATTGGGTCCACGTAGGACAAGAGCAGAGATGAGTTTCTGATTAATGATTTCAAATGATGATTGAAACTCTGGTGTCTAGTTAAAATTGACATTATTTTGGAGAAGGGTAAACATAGGAGCTGCAATCTTGCTAAAATTTTCTATGAATCTCAAATAGTATCCAGCATGTCCTAAGAAACTTATAACATCAGTTTGGTCTTTCAGAGTCTCAAGTTGTTGTATTACCTCAATTTTCTTATGATTGACCTTTATCCCATCAATTGAAATGTGGTGTCCCAACACTATCCCTTGTTCTACCATTATTAGGCATTTTTCATGATTCAAGGATAGCCAATGGTCCTCACATCGCTTTAGCACTCTGTCCAAATTTTGAAGGCCTTCATCAAAATTTGACCCATACATAGTGAAATCATCCATGTAAACTTCCACACAGTTATTCACGAACTCAACAAATATGGCTAGGATAGCTCTCTAAAATGTTGTAGGAGCATTACATAGCCCGAAGGGAAGGAATCGATATGTGAATGTTCCCCAAGGACAAGTAAAAGTTGTTTTGTCCTAGTCTTCTACTACTACTTGTATTGGTTATATCCACTAAATCCATCTAGGAATGAGAAATACTTCCTTCCAACCAAATTATCCAAGACTTGGTCTACAAATGGTAGAGGGAAGTAATCTCTATGGGTAGCTTTGTTAAGTTCCCTATAGTCAACACACACACTCCACTTCCCATTACAAACAGGGGCGAAACCCATTTGCTATCAGAAATGGGATAAATAAATCCCACTTGCAGGATTTTCTCAATTTTAGTTTTAACAATGTCTTTCAAGGCAAGATTGAGTCTTCGATGTGGTTGATGAATAGGTCTAACATCCTCAATATAGATGTGATGGGTACAAACACTGGGGTGTATTCCTCTCATTTCTATATAATCCTAAGCAAAAGCTTTAGATCTATTTACCAAAACATCAAACAATTTGTGCTCTTCTGGTTCTATCAACCAACTGTTGATATTCAAAGTTTTTCCTAGTAGTAACATGATGGTTTTAACCCCTGGATGGTTAGAGGTGACAGTGTAAACTTCTCTTGTCAAAGTGTTGAGAGGACAACTATGTAGTATGGTTTGATGAAGTTTGGAAATGTCTTCGAAGAAGTGATCCATTTTCAAAATGATATTGGCCAGGGGGCAAGGTAATCCCATGAAGCTAGTGTAATCAAATTCAGTGTGATCAACGTTGATTGGTTGTCCTAGAATCTCTTCTACATCCAACATTTCCTCATCACTTGAGTTTATGGTAAAATTTTGCATGTCATTTTCTAGTTCATCTTCCAACTCTTCACCATGTTGTTTGATGACTACCATAGCAAGTGAGGATAGATTCTCTCGTTCATTGGGACCATTTGGTTCATCAACCCAAACTTTGTTATGTTCAACAGGTTTGGTGAGAGGATACAGGAATAAATGTTTACTATTAGGACCATGTGAAATGGTCATTCCTCCTTCTCTACAGTCAATATTGGCTACAACTGTAGATATCCATGGTCCTCCTAGGATTATAGGATAACTATCCTTTGGTGTGAGGGACTGGATTATTTGAAAATCTACTAGATACTCCCAACCATTAACCTTAACAAGAACATTTTCTATGACACCTTTGGGAATAGCTATGGATTGATTCACCATCTACAACACTATAGTTGTGGGATGTAAATTAGTGAGTCCTAATTTTTCCATCACATCGACAGTCACTACGTTAATGGCCACACCTAGGTTCACAAGTGCATTAGGTATTGCTACCTCATTGATTGTCACTATTATTAGTGGATTGCTTGGATCATCATATTTTGGAGCTATGGTTTTTCCAGCCACAAAATCAGCTAGATAACCATTTATGTGAACAATATTGATCCGTTTTGGTTTCCTTCCTAGTGTTTTGATACACAACTGTTTGATCAGTTGGTTTAGTTCAGGAATCTCTTCAATTGCTTGTAATAAGAGAACTTCAATTTGAAGTTGTTTAATCTCTTGTATTAGTGCATTTTCGATAGATGAGGTCATTTTTAGAGGTTTTTTCAAGATGGTAGGTTTAAGATACTCCAGAAAAGGTGCTTGAGTTGACGCCTAAATTTTCTCTTTTAAGGTGGAGTCCTTCTTTAAAAGATCAGTTGGACGTTGACCACCCTCCTCCTGTGGTAACTCAAAAGTTCCAACTGAGGATTTTGGAAGGGTCTTGTATTTATTACTTACTGGATTTGGCTCTAAAGGTGTGGAAGGTGTCTTAGCTGATTTAGCAGATTCTTTAATCAGCTCATCCAAGATCTCAACTATGGTAGGCTGTTGGAATGTTTTTCCTGACCTTAACTGTAGGTTTCCACAATGAATAGTATTGAGTCCAGTCACATTTTCCTATTTCGTAGAATACACTGGGGTATTTTGATGATTATTCTTTGGATTAGGGATTGGTTGTGCTAGGAGTTGTGGTTGGTTGACCTGCTCATTTTTTTGAGGATTTTGAGGAGCTGGTAAAAGATTCTAGTGTTGATTAGGCATCCTTCTTGGCCTAGTATAAAATTGGTTTTGAGGCTGATTCCATTGAGGAGCAGGATTTTGAGGATACCATTGTTGTTGAGTCTGATTTGACCATTGGGGGTTTCCCTAAGACTGATTTTCTGATTTAGATTGTCCCCAAGGATAGGTTCCCCAATTAGGTGGTGCTTGAGGTCAAGGTGCCACCCATTGATTATTATTCCAATTGCTTGGGGGTCGCCAGGCATAATTTGTGTTATGGCCATAAGAGAATTTCCTCCAGGTCTTTGATTCACAAGATTGATCTCTTCTTCAACCTGAGTTGTCCTTTTATTAGAATTCTTGATTGCATTAAGGATCTCACATTGATCAGTAGCATGAATTTTCTCACAAACTTGGAAAACGTCAACTTTGTCCAAGGGGCATTCTGTTAATAGATGTTTGTTTTGACACCTAGGAAAGTAGATGGATAAGGTCTCATGATTACATGTTTTGGCCTGAAGCTCATCTAGTGTGGTGTTTAGTTGAATGAGAATTTCAATTTTAAGATTTTCTATCTCCTCACGCAATTTTCCTATTTCATTGGAACCTCTAAAAAGTGTAGACTTACAGATACCTCCTCAGGTACGAGAGAAATTCTGGCATAATTTAGTGATATCATCAAGTCCAAGTTGGGGCACATCTCCTTTCCCCATTAAATCAAGGCTTCTCCTAGCATCTTCGTCAAGTCCCTTGAGAAATATGGTTTTCAAAATTTCTAGACTTATGGCTTCTCCACCACAATGTTTAGATAAGAAGATGAACCTATCCAGGTAATCTTCTAGGCTTTCATCTTCATTTTTCCTTAGCTTGAACAACTCCTCTTTCCTATCACTAACTCTATAGTAACTCTAGTATTTTTCCAAAAAGGTAGACTCCATATCATCCCAAGAGGTTATTGACCCTGGAGCTAAACCCATGAACCAACACATTGCTGCATCTTTCAGAGTGAGAGGAAAAAGTTTGAGTTCCTAGTTATCATTCTTGTAGTCATATGTCTGACACAAAACTTTAAGCTTAAATAGGAACTGGTTAGGGTCTTTGAAGGATAAACCTTGAAAGGTTGGCAAGAAGGCTAGTGAAATGTTTTTCATAGGTGTATCATCATCTTGATCGAGAGCAATAAGATAAGTAAATGTGTGCACTCCCCCTGTTGGGTTAGTTCCATTTCTATGGTCACCCATGATGTTAAGAAGAATATGTTCCTCTTCAAAGGTGTGCTCCAATGGCTGCAGTTTTGGGTATGCAAAGGAATACTTTCCTCTACAATGGTTTTCTTGAATATTTGAAATTATGGGGTATACATGGAGGTCTCAAGTTGATCTTGCTCGATCTATTCTTTGATAAATTCTTCCAGTGAGATTTCCTCCTCCTTGCTTTTGGTTGGAATATCTTTTCGGGGGGTTTTTGGTATGTATCTTCTGTGGGGGCCTCATTTCCTAACCATGCAGAAAAAGAAGCCTGGCGACTATTTTTTTTTTTTTCTAAAAAGAGGTATTCAAGCAATTTCCTACTAACACTAGAAAAGGAAGTGTCCCCGACAACAGTGTAAAAAAGTGACAAGATATCATGAGGTCCTATCGCTTTAGTTGAAAATACATCAAATATATATTGACTGGGTAGTGTTCGAGGGTTGTATGCAATAGTAAACATCTCGACTAAGTCTCATATATTTTCTGAATGTTGGAAAAGTTGTAAACATAACTTAAACTAAACACCATTTAAACTAGAAAGCATAAAGTTGTTTTAAGCTAGAAAGCATGAAATTATTAAGCTAGAAAGCATAAAATGATTAAACTAGAAAGCATATAAATTGTATAGAAAAAAATTCTTGCAATAAAAATGTAAAATTTGATTGACAACAACCATCAACTAATGTCTAACTATCAATAGAAAACAAACTGAACAACCTATAATTGTTAACCAAAGTGGGTGCTTTAGAATTTCAAATAAACAAAAGTAAAGATTGTAAACTTGAACTACAACTTGCAGGAATAACTAACAAATCTCGACAAATACAAATAAAATTTATTCAAATTTATCATATGCAAAATAAAAGTGACATAATTGAAAGCAAAGATACATAATCTATCCTATGAAATTCCCTCGAGTGGCCAGCTCTCAGATATTTTAATGCCTAACTTAGATCACATGAACTTTTGTATCTTCAAAATGAATTCATCCATAACAATTCCATTGTAGAGAACTAGTAAATCATGATAGGATTGGCAAAGCTTATTTTATTTATAATAGAAAAAGTGTAACATAGAGACATGATTCAAAAGTGCATCATAACAGCATAATGGTATCATTGTTTCATTATTTTTGGCGGTTACATATATATGATAAACTGCTTAACAAAATCCTAGATTTTAGATGGTGAAAGATCACCATTGAAAAAGTCTTCTAACAAAATTTTAACGAAAAAACTAACTGAGGTCCATAACATAAAGCATTTAAAAGGCTTGAAGATGAGCCATAAAATTTTAAAACAAAAAGTAAACAAAAAGTATTTAAAAGACTTGATCCACTATGCACTCTTAAAATTTTGGCGCCTAGACTTTCGATGCTTGTCTTCAACTGCTTTGAAAATTGCTTTAAAATCCACTTGGCTATGCATAATGACCTGTACAATACTAAAAACTATACCATTATGCTAGTGCTAGTTAGCTTATTTCAATTGATTTAGGAAATAAAGATTATACACATTTTTACAAAAAGTAAACAATTATTAGTCCTAAAAATAAATAATTGGCAGGGTAAAATCAATTGGGAGGAATAAGGAAGGATTTTTGGCTTATCATATTCATGATGTTATTTATACCTCATCATACCATGTCTCGTGTAGCAATGACACAATTGATCCAATCTATAATGGAATTAGTACAATTCTTCATTCTTTCTACTTTATTCACTTCCTCCTTGGATAGGATTATGGGAGTAGAGACCTTTGTAGGAATATCCTACCCCAGATTCACCAACTGTTGGATAATGGCAGTCAACTCTACCACTTGTGTTTTTAGTTCTTTCTTTTTGGTGTGATATTTATCCATTCTATTCAAAATGGTTGTCAGTGACCCTTGGAATTCATGGATTTCTTGTGCTCTATTAGTGGGGTCGATGTTTATTGAAGTCACATTGTACTCTGAGGGCAATATAGTTTCAGTATTTGTGTCCACAACTGGGGTGGAGATGTGAACAGTGTGGGGTCCTGAGGAATCCTTGGTGATATGTGACCTAAATTTTTCTTTCTTCCTTTCATTTGGCTGTTGTCTTGACTGGGCCATGATAGCCTCAAAGTGAGCTCTGGGGTCACATACCATAGGAGCCTTTTCCTTTATCTGCTACTCCATCCAAGAAGGAGTGAACGTTTTCTTTTTTGAAGACATGGTAGCATTCTCATGTGTTAGCAACTTCTCTTGCTTTTCTTCTTGCTACATCTCTATTTTCTCAACATTCTCCTCCTCAACTATCCTCTCAATTATCTCTTCTTCTATCTTTGCATGCTAAGCAGAATCAATATCTACTTCCTTTTATCTCTTATCTTCTTATTCTTTTCTTTTAAGCATTTCTTCTTCTTGCACATCCCTCGTGCTGTCATCTTTTGGGGCCTCTTCCTCTTCATATGGATTTTCTCCATAAAATTCCTCCATTTTATCCTCTCCCGAGGCCTCTTCCTCTTCACCGTCTTCATTAGTTTCACTTCCTTTGAGCTCTACAACTTTAAAGCCCTCACCTAGCTCTTTAGTGTATTCTTCATGCTCAAATACTACAAATTCTTCACCAATGGAAATTGCATCTTTGAGATTCTCCCTCTCTTGTTGTTACATCTCTTCCCATATCTTTTCAACATTATCCATCTTCGGTGTCTCGAGAATAGGAGGAGTAGTAGTGGGAAGAGCAGTGCTAATCTAAGCCATAAGAAGCCTGTTATCTTGAGATAACAACTTCGACAACTCCTTTGGTATGCTCTTGAAATATGCAACAAAAGTGTTGAGTAGAGTGATAGAAGGAGAAAAAGGTGGGATGGAAGGGAGGGTAGGTGAAAGTGTAGAGAAGGTGGGTTGAGGAGGTGGAAGCATGGAGGAAGGAGAATATGTAGTCAATGAAGAATACTCAACCAAGATTACAGAGACAGGAGTAGAGGAAGGAAGGTGGATAGAGATGTCCATGGTAGGTGGATAAGACATGGTTAGTGGAGGTGGAATGAAAGAAGAGGAAAGCGGTGCAGTGGAATGAGGTAGTGAGGATGAATGAATGAGGGATTAAACCTAGGATTCCTCTTCTAGCAATGATGATTCTTCTTTGATAGTCTCTATTACAACAATTATGACCCTCTTCGTCTTCTTGGAAATGGGCATATGACCCTCGACATTTTTCCTTTCATACATGCTTGAGGATTTTTAGTTGGTTGCCTCTCTTGAATCTCCTTTCTCTTCTGAGATTGGGTGGTAGGAGGAGACATTTTACCCTTTCTTGATGAGCTTTCCTTAGTGTTCCTTTCTTCATGTCCTTCATCGTCCATCTTCTCATCATCATCACTTTCCTAGGCCTGAGCTCACTCCCACTCACCATAGGTGAGTTCCACCTCTTGCTTCTCCAATTGTGCAACTTAGGTGTCAATCCACTTCTTTTTACTTAGCAACACCAAATGGGTGACTACATGGATATCAATTTCCTCTTCCTCAGTCCAATCCATCAATGGGAGAGGGAGTTTGATCACCTTATTGTAGGCTTCTTCATCCATCATCATCATCTTCTTTCAACTGATTAGGGATAGTGTATAAATATAAAGTCAAGATGAACTCCAAAGATATCCTCTTGTACACCCTTTTCTGAACCTCATGATCATCTTCATAGTTTAGCCAAAAATCCTCTATATGCCATTGTTGGGCATTTTGTTTCCTAACCCATTTTTGTATTTTTCCTAAAGGATCTACATTTCCCCATGTGGTATGAAAGAGTAAACCTAATTCTTGAATCTCTTTATTTTAACTTTTGATAGATATTGCTGAGGGACATGAATATAGTGCTCTTTCTAGAGTAATGGGATATGGAACCTCATCTTGATGCTTTGATTGCAGCAATTGGTGTGAAGCACCAAGCTGCCATGTCAACTCCAGCAACACCATCCTATTTTTTGGGTACCTATACAACCTATATGAGGCACCAAAGAAGCCTTCAATTATGAAGTATGTAAATTTTAGGAATTGGAAAAACCAATAACCGAAGCTTTTGACCATCCCTTTGACCAAGTATGACATTCTATTTCCAAAGTCGTCTACCAAGGATCTGACTATGTGCATGATGAAGGCATCATTCACATTCTTATAGTTCCTCTTATAATTCCTATATTGAAATTATGAATAGCATTCATAAACAATGCAATCATCAGGGTTTGTACCTAGATTCCCTTTGCAAATCAGACCTTTGTAGGGAAATTTGGTTGCTAGCAAATAAACAATGTAGGAGGTCATATAAAACTCGATTGTCTTCTTGAGTGATACATACTGGTCATGGATGTTATTATTGATCATCTTTGCCCAATGAAACTTGATTTCCCCCTTAATATCTCCTTAATGAAGTAGTACATCCATTTTTCAAATACATTAGAAGTGGTGAGTCCTACAATCCTACTCAACAATGTCACTAGATCATTCACTTCCTCCACAAAATCACTTTTATACAACTTCTTGGGAAGCTTTCTTGCATTGGGCCAAGGGGTGTGCATCCACTTCTTGTTGATCACTTGAAGGAAACCAATGGGATTGGTTTTCGACGTGTTAAGAGCATACTCCTTTCAACCAAAAGAGTACTATGCATAATAACAAAGATGAAATCAATAAATTTGGATTTAAAACTTCATTTCTAGTCACATGCTTGGTCGAAATAGAAAACTTAAACCTAGAAATAAATATGGACTAGAAGGGAAGGGGTAAACCCAAATGCAGTAAAGGAGAAGCAAATAAAGCCTTTCTAGCTTAACATAACTTTGAAAATAAAGAAGTTCACAAAGAAAATGAAATAAAATCTGAAAGAATGATGGAAGAAGATAAAAATTATAACTTAGATAAGATTTTAGTACAATGATTCTCTTAGTTTGTTAGTTATGAAAATGAATTTCAAATTATGAGAAGTAAGGAAACACTTATAGAGATTAAATAGTGAATAAAATTTAACCAAAATAGGAAACTCCCCTAGTACGGAGTTTGGATACATGTTAGTTGTCTCCAAACCTATTATACCTCTTGACTTCCTTGAAACTGTAACTCAAAATGAGGAAGAGAATTACCAATCATTAAAAGGTAGGATACATATTAGAAAGAAGAAAAGAAGCCCTAGAAATAGGGAAGAAAATGAAACAGTCTCAAAAAGAATAGATAAGGAAGGTAGAATCCCTATTTTTTTTGAAAAATCTAATAATTTTAAAGACAACAAACATGTTTAAATCAAATGGATATTAATTGTACATCTTAGAATGTTAGGAGACTAGAGTCCTTAGACAAGAAATATGTAATTAAAATATACCCAAATCTGATACACTATAAGGATGTTTTCCTGCAAGAAGTAAAATCCATCTAGGTTTCACATTAGAAACCAACCTTAGATTTATTTGGAAAGATGATAAAAAATTTCACACTAATCATAAGAAAGGCAAAGGTGTTGTGGCCATTTTGGTTTCAAATAATTGGGCATTGTATGTGACAGATCATGGTTTCTCCCCATGTAATAGGGTAGTCTGGATTATGATTGAGAAAAATAATAGAAATTTTGGATTGTGTTCAATCTATGCCCCAATGATCATTGGGGAAGAATTAAAATTTGGAAATGGGTGTGTGAACTTCCAGATCTCCCCTGGATAGTGGGAGGTGACTTTAATATGATAGAGAATAGATAGGATAAAATTGGTTGAACTGAAATGGAGTGGAAAGGTAATGAAAAACACTTCTAGTTCGAAATGAAGAACAAACTCAATCTTATTGACCCACTTGAAGGTGACAAGAAAGGAATCAAAACATTTGGGTTACTTGGTGTAACCACCAAAAAATAACTAAAAGGATTTACTATAGATTAGATAGATTCTATGCCAATAAGGATTACTTCAGCTTCAATAAAATCAATGAGGGTTGTAGGATCAAAGTAACCCCCTCCTCTCTCTCTGATCATCACCCTATATCCTTCAAGATCTATGTCGATAGGGAAGGAAATAAAGATAGGTTAAAGCTAAAAAAATATTTTGAACACCAAGTTGTTAAATGATGATAATTGTCGATAGGCCAAAACTGGAGTAAAGAATAGGAGGGATTAATAACTAGATTCGGCTTGGTCTAAGTGTTAATTCGGGGGATGTAAGCTTGCGAAATATTTCATGGCTGTATGCACAACGGTTGCAGGCAGTGAGGTAAGTGTGGATGAAGTGCAACTACAAAATAAAAACTCCCATTCAAAACTACTACAGTAAATCTACTAAAAACTGCTATAGGAACTCTATAATAAAACTGCTATAATAACCTACTACAGGAACAAACTGGCGACAGGAATAGCAACAACAGTTTATTATACATGTTGAAAGGGTCATGTTAGATGGGACAAACATATGCCTATACATGTTAAATGCGTCATGTTTTAGTGGGAAAGTTAGTTATAATAAGATATATTAAGATTCCATGATGGGACATATGGGATTGTATAGTGTTGATGTGGAAGTTCTATTTTGATGTGTAGGTGTCTATATATGTTAGAGAGTCTTATGTTGGTGCAAAATTTGGGTTTCTATGTTTTGAAATTCGAGAGTCTACTTTTATCATATGACTCTTTTATGAGCACCATGGATTTTGTTTGTGATCTATTAGAAGTACAATGAATATAGTTTGACTTGTTTGACTTCCAATATGTATTTATTTTGTAGACAAATATAAACTAAATATTGTGCATATAATATCCAATCATTGTTTGGGCATAATATGTTTTTTATTCAGGTTAAAATTTATCTTTATTGGGTCCACAAATATACCTTGTGGGTCCCTATTCGTGTAGGTCCTATAACACATTTTAGACCCTGTCCACGTATCGACCCCTCCCCTAGATATTGAAGTTATCTATTTGGGAAAAAAATTCAAAGGAAAATAAAATTGTTTTCTATTTTTTTCTTGACATCAATTCAACATCACTTTTTTGTGAAATTTTTCAGTAATTCAAAAGCTGCTCTTAAATTTATAAAAAAAATAACAAAACAATTTTTTTAAAAAAATTGAAAAATTACAGGAATAAACTTCATCAAGAGTTCTAAATTTCATTAGTTTGCATCATTTTGAAATTCAAAACATAAAGACCACTTTTATGCGGTTGAAGTTGAGAATTTTTCTTATGTTGGCCAATTCCTTTATAAAGTGTGACATAGGTTTGTACTTTTACCCATAGTGGAAAGGATGGTGGAAAATCCAATAGTGGCCACTACTTTTGAGGAGTGGTTGTTAGTGGTAGGATTTATGTTGTTGCCTTGGGTAATACTGGCTACCATCAATTTTTTTATTGGTGCTATGGCTGCTATGTAGGTGTCAGTGTGCATAGTTTAATATTTTTAATCTAATAAAATGTAGATTATACACTTACCTCCCTAGATAATTTTTTTCTACCTCAAATACACTTGAGTGCAATTTTTAAAAATTATAGAAAAATGGGAGATTTTGGGCCTTTCAAACACAAAGATAGGGTTCATTTAGCCTCAAAATGCCCTAAAAATGAGTAGTTTACATGATGGCATGATCAAGCCCCCATTTGCAGACTAGCTTCTTAAATTTTGGTTCTAGAGATATGAAAGCCAATTTTAACTTTATCAAGCCTTCTAAATGCTATATAATAGCTAAAAACATTGATAGGGTTACTAAAAAGTTGTAAACTCTTAGAATAAAAAACACAATAAACCCTAGGGTTAAATTTTTTCATCAAACCATTTTAGTTTTATAAATCATCTAAGGATGTAAGAGAATACTGTAGTGGGTTTTATAAGAACA
Source organism: Sequoia sempervirens (assembly GCA_007258455.2). Taxonomy (NCBI): domain Eukaryota; kingdom Viridiplantae; phylum Streptophyta; class Pinopsida; order Cupressales; family Cupressaceae; genus Sequoia; species Sequoia sempervirens. The sequence goes on from VDFB02281492.1 coordinate 754,151,348, forward strand.
CAATGCAAAGTGATTAGCTACACCCTCGCTAAACCTTTTAAAAAGTAGAAACTAAAGGAATTACCTCACCACCAATATTTTGATACGATGTTGGAATCTACAAAATAACCAAGAAACTAGTGTAAGTAATAGAAACTATGAAATTATAAATATATATATGAGTATGAAATCAAAATAGTCTAATAGAGTTATTTTCTTAATAAATAAATGCAAATTATTAAAAAATAAAATAACATTAAGAGAGTTCACAATAACACGAATGAATTAGCTAGAGGAGGATACATATACATATAGGACTCTTGGAAGCATGAATCAAGGAGATTACATGTCAAAGTTATGATTTTAAATCTCAATCACTACCTATTGGTGTGAACAAGGTTATTTCCCTAACTAGTTCCATAATTGGGCCATTTTCACACCTTGTTACTTAAGTCTACTTAGAACACTTTTAGGGAATTTTCCTTTATGTCTCACATCATAAATTAAGAAAATTGTCATAATAGTTTGTTGAAATACGTCTCACCTTGGATTATATAACCAAGGGTTTCTCATTCATAATGTACAACATGTTGATTATATTTGATAGAAATACAATTTATTCTTTCCATATTTATCCTTTGAATTCTTTATGCTTTTTGTTAGGCCTCTACATCTTGGGTGACTATTTCTATAGCTATATCTTACATGGTATAAAATAAATTAAAGTGAATTTGGTTAATCTTTTAGAAGATACAGAAGTTTAGATCTTGTATTTTTTCAATAATTTAGTATTCTCTTCTCTTGCATCTGTGGATGATTTAGAGAACCACAAAGGTGTAATAGAAATACTAGATTCTTAGGGGCTTTCTATTGTTACTTTGAATTGTAGGTGCATTTGGATGATTGATGGAGCAAAATTGAGCTCACCATTGTGTCTAGAGTGTTTGAGAAAACCATATTTTCCCTTTCTGTATCCTAGTTAAACATTTGAGGCAAAATATGCAAGGTTTTGAAGTTAGAAAGTGGTTGTCATATCTAGAAGCTACCCATTATTTTGGAGGATTATGGGTCAAAATTGACATTTCCATCACATATGGGAGGCACAAGAACCTAAAGATAAATTCTCAATTAATTTTTGGATCACTTTACCCTAATCTCTTAAAAAAGTGTCCCCCTATTGGCCATAGGGATTGGAAATTCCACATTAAGAAAATTGGCCACACAACGTTGGTGCAAGCAAGTAGGGTACAAGTTTTTACAATATTTTATTTTTTAGTTTTTAAATTAATTTTTAAAAGAAATTTAAAATGATTTTCAAGGGTAACCAATAGATACCTTACATAGTTTTATACCAGGCCTCATACTATAGTTCCTTTTAAGGTGCAAATTTCATAGTTCACAACAACCCTTAAAAGGCTCATGGACTCTTCGGGTCTATAGACCCTAAATAAAGGGCTTTCACCTTTCCTTTGGGGATTAGCCCACATGTTCCCTTTTTATAAAAAAACACTTGCATGGTCTATACCCACCTCTACCAACTTTGGTGCCTCCTCTAGTTTAGCAATGCCTCCTCTAGATTTAAGGGAGCACTAAATTTAGTTGCCATACCTTTATATCTAGAGGTACCTCCAAGTTTGGTGATGATTTTATTAATTTAGTGTTGGAATCATGTTTATTTTAGTCAAGTATTTTCAAAATATGGCTCCCCTCACCATTAACAAGTTTGACTTTGTAGTCCAACATCGAAGGGTAATATTTTGGCCTCATGAGCTCCTTTTCCCAAGATTTTTTATTATTTGGCATAATTTTATATGATCTATATGGTGGTATAGATGGTTTTATATTTTGAGCATGTTTTTTCTAAAATTTATAATTTGACAAGGTGTTGTTACATAGTTCTCATTTTGGGAGCTTTAGGGGTTCTTTCAAGCTCATATAAACCACTTTTTAGGTGATTGTTTTGAAGAACACATTTTTTTGTGTACATTATAATAGTGTTATTAGTTAGTTATGATAAAAATATTGTACTTTCAACATAATATCCTTATTTTAGAAATTGTAAAGCATTGAAATCAAAGATCACTTTGTATTTTTTAGAAAATGAAAATTATAATCACTAATTATAAAGTGCCAAATCATATTTTCTTGGAGCTTTCTTTGATTAAGTAATTTGAGAGGGTGTTATTATAGTTCTATATTTTATTTTTCTAGATTAGTTTATTACTTGATTTCTTGGAGGATAATATAATGAGTACCCATTCTTCAATTTTTCAATTGAAAAGAGGAACTATAAGGTTTTGTGAGATGTGATAAAGCATTTTTGATGGCTTAACATCTTGCCCTATTTCTATGAAATTATTACTAAGCCACATTTAAATTAGAAAAATTATTTGGTATTCCAAGACTAGATATATCATTAGAATTATTTATCTTCATGTTGACACCAACAAAATGTTTATCATCTCAATATTTGATTCCTCTCAATATTGTTGGACTAAAATTTAGGAGACATATGGAGATCTAGATGATCCTCCATTCCCATATAATTACTTTTTTGGTTATTTTGTTGTCCTAAATTATTTTGATAATGTTTCCTATGATGATGATATAGAATACATTCTATATTTATGGAAAAACATGGTACCTCAAGAAGATATTAATACTTCTCTTCATTTTCCTCTAGAAACTCTAGTTGATTCTTCAACTTCCATGACTCCTGTTTTAAATAAAAAGCCTTCTCCTCCTATATCTTTGATTCAACATCTAGAATTTGAGGACTCTTCACTTCCACTACTTACATAGATTCTATGGTTTTTTATGGTTAATATTCTTGTGTGAAAATCACTTCATGGGATTATTCATCTCTTCTTGATCATTAAAATGATTGCTCATAGGATATACACTATTTATTTGTCAAATCCCACATATAGGATCTTGATGATAATGTTGAGGATATTAATCTTCTCTTTTATGATAACTTATAAGCAGTTGCATCACATTATTTATATTTTACGAGGGTACATTTAAACCCTCATGTTCCTTCTCTACAACTATATGTTTTCACATTGACAAATTTTGTAGATTAAAATGAGTTGAAATTTTCAACTCAGTCACCATTCATGTCGATACCTTTTATAGTATGATGTAGGAGCATCCCTAGTTGTAAAGCAATCCTATATCAACCAAAAAACATTTTTTTCTTACATTTCATTCAGTAGAAGTTTCAGTATTTCATTTTGTATTTCACTACATTATCCTTTCTTAGCTCACAGAGTAGGATATAGCAGCTACATGAAGCCATCTATGACATATCCAAATTTCAGATCATTTGCATTTGATTTTTGAAAGTTATCTCTCTCAGAATTTCACTATAATTCATAGTTAGAGAATTTGGGGCTAACCTGGTCCAAATTTCTTAGTGCATACCTATTCCAAAATGTGCAGAGCTTAATGGGACATCATACAAGTATTTTGGGTCCAATGGGATCTATCTTAGAGATTTGTAATTCATTTTATTGCGCGAAGGATTGTCTTCTTATGTTTTGAGGCTGACCTTCACATTGATCATTCATCGGGTTTGTAAACCCTTATGGCCGACACAGACCTTTGTTGGAGATGGAGAATCATATATTAGAACATTTTTAATTCATTTTAATCATTCATTCATAGTAATTTAGGATTCCCATGATTAGAAGTTAGATTTTCACATCAACCCTTTTGAGGGACTGTAATAAGGCCTTTGGCCAGTTGTAATGTTGAATTCCCTTGTGGTAGGCTTGTGATCCCTGGTTATTTTACCATGAGGCATATGTTGCATGTAAGAATTCCATTTCAATAAAGATTCATATTTGCAAAACATCTATTTTTGTTATTTTCGCTATAAGCTACACAGTTTGGATGGTTCTTGCCAAACCCTCCATCTATGACAACACCAAGTGGTATCAAAGTGAGTTTGCAAGTCCTGAAGGCATTCCTTGTGGTGGAAAAATCATTGACTTGAGGAAAACTGTATGTGTTTTCAACTAATCATCGATTATGAGGAAATTGAAACCCTTGTAGCCAGAACACCGAATTGAAGCAGGTGCACCAGATCCAAGGGGAGAGATGTCTCCAAGGAGAGTGCTTCCTATGGTGATTTTTTTTGGGAGAATAGATGAGATGTTGGAAATGATACATGAAATGTGAGTCTGATTAGATGCAATACAAGAAGATTGAAGGCGAGGCCTAAACCTTAGATGTGAGGATGAAAGCGATGATGAAGCAGACCATGTTGTGAATCGAATAGAAGAATCCCTAGGAAAAGAAGAAGAAGAAGAATCAAATAAAATGAAGATGTTGAAAACTATTTTGAAAATAGGTAACTTAGAGTTGAAATTCAAAATTACACAAGAAATTCAAATCCTGAAGAATTGATTGATTGGATCGATGAAATGGAAGAATACTCTGAATATGAAGAAATTGAAGATCTAGAAAGAGCCAGATTTATGAAAACAAAGTTGAAAGGTCATGTTGTATGGTGGAAAGAAGTTCAATTGGATAGAAATAGAAGAGGAAAGGAGAAAATCATTGAATGGGATAGAATGGTGACAAAATTGAAGAATCAATTCATACCAAACAACTATGAACTAAAATTGTTGAAAAGATTACAGAACCTGAGGCAAAAATAGAGATTTGTGAAGGAATATACTGAATAATTCTACAAGATAATCGTTAAAATTTATCATAGTGAAGCAAGCAAATAAAAGGTGGAAAGATACATCAATAGACTGAGAAAAAACATTCAAGAAGAATTGAGCCTAGTGAAGATGACATCAGTTGAAGAAGCATATCAATTTGCATTGAAGGTGGAAGAGAAGTTGAACAAGAAGTTTGAAAAAAGACAGAGAAGTGCAAGAGGAAGATTCCAAAGTACGTGAATCAAAATATGGAGAGAGAAGACCTTATGTAGATCAAAACAAAGATAGGAAACTCTATCAGAGCAAAGAAAAGGATGCCAATTCATACCGCAAAGGAATAGAAGATAGAAATTTCTACCATACTGACAAAGGAGGTCATAATTCTTATCTCAATGATGGATATCAAAGAGATGAAGGGAGATATGAGAGAAAACCATTCAGAGGAACCTATTGCAAATGTGGAGGTGAAGGACATAGAGCATTTAAATTCCATTAAGGAAGCACCAACAATAAACCTGAGCATACTGAAAGAGCAACCTATGTGGATGAAGAACTTGTTGAATCCCCTAATTCAGTTGGGAAACTTAAGAAAGGTGAATCATTGGTGATGAGGAGAGATTTGATGCATGAAGAAGTGACTGAGGAACCATCGCAAAGAAAGAGTTTGTTCAAAACCATATGTGAGTCTAAAGGAAAGGTTTGTAAAGTTATCATTGATAGTGGTAGCATTGATAAATTAGTTTCAGAAGAAATGGTAACCAAGTTGAATTTGGAGAGATTGAAACATCCAAACCCCTATAGGATAGCATGGATTCAAGATGAGTATAAGATATTGGTGAATGAGTAGTGTTTGGTAAAATTTTATATAGGATCATATAAGGATGAAGTGTTGTGTGATGATATGCCTATGGATGCATGCCATTTACTGTTAAGAATACCATGGAAATATGATAAGAAATCAATTCATGATGGAAGAAGGAATACTTATACTGTGACTTCAAATGGAAAAATAATTAAGTTGATACCTTTGGAGGAGGAAGAGTAGAAAACTAAAGCTTATGGTACTGCCAAACTATGTTTTGTAGATGGAAGGAATTTTTTATGGATGGATTGGGGCATGAGAATATGTGTTTTTCATTTATTTCAAATAAAGGTGGTAATTCAGAGATAGAGAGCCTTACCACAAACAATGAAGAGGTGACAAAACTATTAGAAAAGTATGAAGACATCATATCAGAGAATGTACCAAATGGACTTTCACCAGTTTGGAGTATCAGTTGTCATATAGATTTAATACTAGGAGCAAGTTTTCCGAACAAGGCAGCACATAGAATGACACTGATAAAGAATGCATAGTTGAACTAGTAGATACAAGAGTTGTTGAAGAAAGGATTGATCAAAAAAAGTTTAAGCCCATGTGTGGTACCTGTTATACCTACACCAAAGAAAGATGGAGAGTGGAGAATGTGTACAGATTCAAGATAAATCAATAGGATCACTGTCAAGTATAGATTTGCATTTCCAAGGATGGATGAAATTATGGACTATTTGAGTGGAGCAAATTATTTCACAAAGATTGACCTAAAGAGTGGATACCATCAAATCAGGATCAGAGAAGGAGATGAATGGAAGATTTCATTTAAAACTAATGAAGGATTGTATGAATGGTTAGTGATTCCTTTTGGATTAACCAATGCGTCGAGCACCTTCATGAGATTGATGAATGAGGGTATTGAAGAAATTCTTGGGTAAGTTTTTCATTGTTTACTTGGATGATATTTTGATTTTCAGTAAGACTAAAGAAGAAAATTTGTGGCACATCAGACAAGTATTGCAGAGGTTGAGAGAAAAGAAGTTGATGATTAATGTCAATAAGTGTAGATATATCAATACAAAGTTAGTATATTTGTGTTTGGTTATTTCTACTGAAGGATTGAAGATGGACCCTAAGAAAGTAAGAGAAATAGTTGATTGGCCTACACTAGTGAACATTAGAGAGGTGAGATCATTCCATGGATTAGCAAGTTTCTACCAGAAGTTTATTAGGAGCTTTAGTAGCATTTGCACACCTATGGCAAAGATAATGAGAGGAGATAGGAAATACTTTAAGTGGACATTTGAAGCATAAAGGAGTTTTGAATTGTTGAAATAGAAGGTGATAGAGTAGCCAATGTTAGCATTAATTTATTTTGACAAAGTATTTCAAGTTGATTGTGATGCAAGTGGAAATGCAAAAGGAGAATTATTGAGTCAAGAAGGAAGACCTAATAGCTTATTTCAGTGAGAATTTGAATGATGCCAAAAGAAGATATTCAATTTACGATCAGGAATTCTCCATAGTTCAAGCCTTGAAGAAGTGGAGACATTACTTGTTGCCTAAGGAGTTTGTGTTGTACACTGATCATCAAGCCTTGTAGTATTTGAATGGTCAAGGAAATTTGAATCAGAGACATATGAGGTGGGTTGAGTTCTTGCAAAGCTATACATTTGTGTTGAAGCATAAGGGCAACAAGTCAAACAAAGTTGCAGATGCATTGAGTAGGAGAAGGAATTTGCTAACAAAAATGAGGATAGAAGTACTGGGTTTTGAAGGACTAAACACATGTATGAGGATGATTCAAATTTTGTTGAAGCTTGGAGAGCATGTGAGGAAACAATAGTGACAGATAGGAGCCAATGGTTAGATTATTTCATTCAAGAAGATACGTTGTTCAAAGGAAATCAGTTGTGTATTCCAAGGATTTCAATGAGGGAGAATTTGATTAAGAAGAAGCATAGTGGAGGACTAGCAGGACATTTTGGAGTGGATAAGATAGTAGCTTTGGTGAGTGAACATTATTTTTGGTTGTATATATACAAGGATGTATAGAAGTATGTTCAAAGTTGCAGAATTTGTCAAGTTGCAAGAGGGAATAGTCAGAATATTGGATTGTACAAACCTTTGACAGTACTAGAGAGAGATTGGGAAGATATAAGCATGGATTTCATATTGGGATTACCAAGAACACAAAGAGGACATGATTCAATCATGGTAGTAGTGGAATTTTTTTCTAAAATGACACATTTCATTCCTTGCAAGAAGAAGTTAATGATGTTGTGCATGTTGCTGACTTATTTTTCAAGGAGATTGTGAGATTGCATGGATTACCTAAGAGTATTATTTTTGACAGAAACACCAAGTTCATTGGATACTTTTAGAGGACATTGTGGAAGAATATGAAGATAGAACTAAAATTCAATTCAACATATCACCCACAAATAGATGGAAAAATAGAAGTTTGGGTAACCTGTTAAGATGTTTGGTTGGAGAGAAGGTAGGAAATCGAGTATAGTTATACTGCAAGCATTATTTTCATACAATAATTTAGTAAACCAAAGCATAGGGAAGACACCATTTGAGATTGTAACAGGTGTGCATCCTAGAGGATTTGCATAACTAAGAGACATTAATATGGAGAACAAGAGGAGTGCAGAGGTAGAAGAGTTTGCAGACTTCATGGAAACATTGCATGATCAAGTCTAGAAGCATTTGGAGAACATGAATAGTAAGTATAAGGAGAAGACAGGTGAGAAAAGGAGACATAAGAAATTTATTGTTGGAGATGAAGTGATGGTATATCTGAGGAAGGAGAGATTTCCAATAGGAACATATAATAATTTGAAAATGAGAAATTTTGGACAGTGTAAGATTCTAAGGAAGTTTGATTCTAGAAATGCTTATGAAGTGGAGTTACTAGAGACATTGGGTATATCACCTATTTTTAATATTGAAAATATATATGAGTATCGTGAGGGACAGTCAAGTAGAAGTGACAAGGAAGTTGGATTGGAGAAGCAATTACCATATCAAGCACTAGATGAGATTGAGCAGATTTTAGGTACCAAAACCAAAAGAAGCACTAGGAATAAGCAACACAAAGAATATCTAGTGAAGTGGAAAGGCAGGCCAATGTAGGATTCATCTTGTATTTCTTAGGCTGAGGTGGACTATCTTGGTTTTCCTCTTAGCCCTGAAAAGTGAGGGACTCAATTTTCTTCCAACCTTGAGTATTTGACGTAGGAGCATCCCTAGTTGTAAATTAATCCTGTATCAACCAAAAACATTTATCTTCTTACATTTCATTCAATACCAGTTTCAGTATTTCATTCCACATTTCATCACATTATCATTTCTCAGCTTGTGAAGCAGGATATAGCATATACACGAAGACATCTACGACATATCCAATTTTTAGATCATTTGCTTTTGTTTACCGAAAGTTATCGCTCTTAGAATTTTATTGTAATTCATAGTCAAAGCATTTGGGGCTGAATTGGTCCAAATTTCTTAGTGCAGACCTATTCCAAAATGTGTGGAGCTTGATGGGACATCATACAAGTATTTTGGGTCCAATGGGGTCTATCTTAGAGATTCGCAAGTCATTTTATTTCGTGAAGGATTATCTTCATATATTTTTAGGTCGACCTTCACATTGATCATTCATCGGGTTTGTAAACCCTTGTGGCCAACGTGGACCTTTTTTGTAGCTGGAAAATCATATATTAGTCATTTATGATTCATTATAATCATTCATTCATAGTTAGTTAGGATTTCCATGATTAGAAGTTAGATTTTGCATCAACCCTTCAAGGGACTGTAATAAGGCCTTTGGCCAGTTGTAATGTTGAATTCCCTTACAATAGGCCTGTGAGCCTTGGTTGTTTTCCCATGAGGCATAAGTTTCATGTAAGATTTCCAATTCAATAAAGATTCATATTTCCAAAACATCTATTTGTGTTATTTTTGTTGTGTTGACTCTAAGTTGCAAAATTTGGACTATTCTTCCTGAACCCTCCATCTGTGACTACACCATAGTAGTAGATTGTCATTGGTCTATATGTCTTACCCATGGTGAGCACCATACCTCTATGGTTAACCATACTTGAATCTTTCATGCATATAATTATTTATATAAGTTCTTTCACAACTTGGCATCCTTTTTTAGCAACATTTGGATGAATCATTATGTCATATTTGATACATGTTCTACATCATTTTTCGCTATGTTCTACATTACCAACTTCTTCAATTAATATTGATAATCCTAACACTCTAAAACTTAAGAAACTTACAAATACCTATATATTTTTTCCCTCATATTATTTTTAGGAATGGGAATATATCTTGCATACATCCTTGGCTTTGCTTCTTCTTAAGGGAAGGGACATTGTTTGGTAATTTTGGATCATATTCAACATTCCATGTCAAGAATTCCATGGGGGGTCACTTGACCTTATCTCTTCATTATTTCTTGTGAGGGATTTTTTTCTCACACGAGGTTTTATCCTTCTCATTTTTAAGAGATCATTTTTATATTTATTTTCTCTTTTGCAAAGATTTTTTTCTTGTAAGTTTTATCCTTTACTTTGTTTACAATAGATGAATTTGTATGAGCTCCTTATTAATCGTTATAGTTGACCCATATTTTCATTTTTTCTTTTCCCCCAAGTTTCATTTAAGTGGGTGTGTTGATGTGAACAAGATTATTTACCTAAATAGTATCGCTATTCGGTCTTTTTCACACCTTATTACTTAAGTTTACTTAGAGCACTTTTAGGGTATTTTCACTCTAAGTCTCATATCATAAGATTAGGAAAAATTTAATAATATTATTTTTTCCTATGTCTCACATTGGCTTATATAACCAACAGTTTCTTATTCATAATGTGGAACACATTGATCATATTTTATTTACTTTCTTTGATTGGAATATAATGTATTCTTGTCATATTGATCTTCGAAGCTTTGTATGCTTTCCAAGAGGCCTCTAGTTATTGGATGGTATGTTCATAGAAAAAGATCACATGGTATTAGAGAAAATTGATTTTATGAGGTATCTCACCCCCTAATTGAATATATTCTTCTCTTGCATCCTTTCTCTAGTACCTTTGTTTAATTAAGTCCACCTTTGTCTTAGTTAAACTAAGTTATGAAATAAGTAGTAGAGTCCAAAAGTGGAGTAGTGTTATTATCTAATAATTTTTTTAAGGAAATAAAAAAGACCAAGGTATGTTACACTATTTTTCCTAAAGAAAAACCTAAGAAGAATGAGATTCCAATATAATTTGCAAATATGTTACAAGGTTATGTAGAAATTGTCTCTAAGGAATTTTCTTACAAGGTTTCCACCTACTATAAATTTGAATTTAGTCACTATATGATGACATAGCTGCCCAAGGGAATCTATGTCCTTGTAGGGCTATTTCAGATCTATTTTTGTAGTCCTTTGATGTCAAATCTGAGTTCCCGATTCCTACTTGCAAACTTGTCAAATAATTATGTAGGTGAGTTTCCATGAGTTGACAAGGTGTAGGGTTTTGAATGTAATGATGGATAAATGATCTTAAAACTTCCTTCAATCCTCTCCAAACCTAAAACCTGCACATTCAAAGAGAGAGGAAGGGTTGTACCATTTAGGGGCTTGCCTTTTTCAAACCCAGTGTTAGTGTTTCCACTTCCACAATGGAAATGCCAATGATAGGAAAGATAAATGATAGGAAGGAATGATGAATCAAAAAAGTGTTGCAACTCACTACCCTTTAATAACTTCCTTGAAGGACTGAAGTTATGTACATCACCTCAAGGTCTTGGATCTTGATTGAATTTTTGGATTTTTTTGGAGACCTACAAAAGGGTTAGCCTTCACAAACAATGATAACATGAAAATACATAAACTCACATAGGATTTGACATGATGTTTGGATATTGAATTGCTACAATAAATCATTGAGATGTTTCTCTTGACTTGCTTGATAGTGCTCTTGATAATAATGTTCACCTCTTGCTTATTATTCCTTGTTAGGTTTCAAATGATGCAATAACTAGGTATTTATATACAATTATGCTAATTTCCACAAATGAAGTCTCGATAGCCGACATTTGCAACTTGAATTGTAAATGATAAAATATCAACAAACACATATTAGAATCTTGAGCTCGACAAAATAGGGGGACAAAGCCGCCCAAGGGCATCCATGTCCTTGGCCTATTTTCTAAAATTTAAGGTGCCGAGGATAAAGTATTAGATGAGTGCATTTTTTATGCTTGAAATTTATCGAAAAATACTAAAATAAGCCTCAAAATGCATAATTTAGGAAATTAGGGGTTCAATCAGGTCCAATAAATTAAGGGGGAGTAAAACATAGTGTAAAATTGTCAAGGGTGACATTTTTGATGCTACAGGTACAATGGTTATTTACAAGGGCAGGGGTACCCATGCATAGAAGGGTGACATAGTAAATACTTAATAATAATAATAAAATAATATTTAGATTTGTTAGTGTTGTCACATGAAATTACACCCTGCTAAACATGTTGCTCAATACTCCAATGACACAATGGAACTAACCTCAAGGTGTGAGACCTTGCAATTGAGGTTAGATCTCTAGAGAAGGTTGACTTCCTTTTTTAAGCTAGGTTTAGATATGTTGGTCCAACCTAGCATATGAAATCCTATCACTAGTCTTATCTATAATGATCACTAGGGAAAAGGGAAAGAAGGAATGTATAAAATAGAGGGGTGGTGATGCACCTAGATTAAAATGTGATTCTTCCTACCTAATATTTCACATAGAATAATGAAATTTACTAGAGGACTTCAGACAACTCTCTATTTCATCAATTCCCAAAAGTAAGCAGGGAGGTTAGTTCTAAGGGACACCAAAAGGAGTAGAGATAACTCACAATCAACTCCTATAATGAATTAACACAACATACAAACCTAGAAAATATGATAAGCCTTCATACATGCATAGAGGTAATGAGATTTGCATAGGTTTCAAGTACAAAGAGGAGGTAAAAATGATAAGTATTATTAATATAGAGGCATAGGCCAGTTATAGTAGCATAGTGGCATGCAATATCCAAGCCTTTGCATAGAAAAAAAAGAAGAGCCTCAGGTAATGCTTATTAATGAGCATTAGGATGAAATAAAAAAGAGCAAGTCTTGCTTGCCCATCCAATTCAAAAATATTTTTTTCACACTCAACTTTGGTGGGTAAGTTTCCTTTTTTTAAACCTTTAGGAGGCATTTCAATAATTTGTGGAATGCTTGTTAAATTTTATTTTCTGGTTACTTTCCCATGAGCATGTGAAGTATTCTGAGTTGATAAAAAAATATAGTTACTTGGTAAGGCAATCAATGAATTTTTTTAATTTTCCTTCTTAGCTGATTAGTTTAGGTTAGGTTAGATTCCTTTTGTTTTCGTCCAAGTGTTGTTGCACTTTTTTGCATCTTATTTTATTGTGTTATGAGGCAAGTTTATTTCAATTATTGTAATTCCTCTTGACTTTGTTGCCCAATGAATGCTTAAGGCCACTGGTTCTCTAATGATTAGAAGGAAAGCATCCCACTAAGATCACCAATGATGTTGGAATTTTTTGTGCCCCCCTTGTAGTTCATCAATTATATTCAACCTGAGATATTTTACATAGAACACATTTTTATTTTCCCTTAACTTGCCTTAGCCAAAACAAAAGTTGTAGATTTCCCAAAATTTGGATAAGTTCCTTAGTTTTCAACATTCTACCTCATAATATGCCCAAATGTGTGTCCAAGATTACAATTTTGATGAGGTTTGAATCAAAATTGGCTAAGTTATAGCCAATTGGAGTTTTTTTTGGTTAATCAAACCACCTTTGGATCCAACAAAGGTTCTTTGAAGTAGGGTTGAAGCCAATAGAGGTTTTTGACACCTCTCTAATCTTTTATTAAATTTTAAGTTCCATGTGGAGGTCTGATCACCAAAAAAATAAACAATAAGTTTTAAGACAAAGGTTGAAAAGCGATGAAATTTAGAGGAAAAGCAACTAAGTATTATGTTAGCAATTTTGTTTGTTTTTAGAACCATCATTGACTTCGACGAGGGTTTGTAGAATCTCTTGTTTCTCCGAAAAGGTACTAAGGTTCTTTGTGAGGGAAACTAAATAAAAGTTTAATTTTGGCATCTCCCAAAGGTTTTAGAACCTTTATCATTTGTTAGTGAGGTTATTAAGAACTCATTTTATGTCAACAAGTTTTACAAAACCTATCATTCACTGAGGAGGAAGAAGAAAAAAAAGCAAAGCAAAGTTCAACATCAAATTTTTAGGTAGTTCTAAGAACCATCATTGGCTCTAAAAGAGGTTTCCATAACCTCTCCAACCTTTAAAAAGGTATGTAATAAAGTCACATGCCCAATACCCATCACTTGATGAAGGAAGCTTTGAACGCCTAAGTGTAGTCTTTTGGGCTTTCAGACTTTTGCTTACTTGCTTGTCGCCTTGCTATCGCTATTGGCACTGAGGCTTTCCTCATTAATTTTAAAGAATTGGCTAAGAAATTTTCCATTTTTGGACTTTAAGCTTTCGGTCTTATCTATGCTCACTTACTGCTTTCAACCCATTCCCATATATGTTCTCCCTAATGCCTGATTCTTGAAATATCCCCTTCATAATTTCCCATCCTTTTCATTGATTTTTAGTCTTCAAGTTTTATTTTCAAGCTCTTCCCTTTTTTGGATCATGTTAAGTTTCATTCCAAAAAACCAATCATTGACTTCTCCCTTTCACCCCACATTAGATTCCAAAATATTTTTGTGAGAGTTTTAAAATGCGGTGCCCCTCTTCTTCTCCCCCAACTAGCAGTAGGCCCAAAGCCCAATGTCTAACATATGTCTTTTCTTTGGGGTTCTAGGACCAAGAGTACTCCTCTAACTTTTTGACAAGAATTTCCTAGTAGGCTCGATGTTTGATGCTCAAAAAGGGTAGCCTTTTGGGTATGCAAATTATTTAATGTTTTATTCATTAGTTTGATGGACAGGTCAAGCTTCAAACTCAGACAATACTCTTGAGAAGCATGTTTTCAACCCAAAAAAATCCATAAATTCTTAGCAAATCCTCTCAAACATCCAATTTTAGATTACAAGGCTATGAAAATGGAATTTAATGTATTTGAACACAAACTTGGGAGTTAAATAATACACATACCTCATTTATTAGTTGCATGCATCCCTTTTGTTAGAGTTTTATGCCTAGATCATGGACTTTGTGGGTGATCTTCATTCTTCCAGCACTCAAACTTAGAATTCATCAATGATGGTATGTGGTGGAGACTTAAAGACATCTTGACTCACATACTTGGTCACCTAGATCTGATTCAAGTGGACACATGCATGCACATTAATTGTTGGGTTGTGGCAAGTGTTTCTTGCCTAGTCATGTGTCTTATCTTTTTGTAGATGGATAAAAGTTTGTTAAGCCTCATTATAAAATGAGGTTCTTTTGTTTTCTTCATGAGATCTCTACATTTTTTTCAACTCTTCTTTTGTAAAATAGGCTCCATGCTTCAAGACCAATAAAGATTGTTATTTTCACATTTTCTCACTTCTTGCACTCTGTGTGAATTTTACTTACCTTTGTGTTTGAATGATATTTTATTATATGCTATGTCTTTATGCCATGTTAAACTTGTTTTCAAGAGTTGGCTATAGATCTCTCTTCCCTTTTAGCACTTGTCAAGCCCTAACCTCCACACACACCTTTAGGAGTTGATAGAATAAAGACCTGTGTGAGATTTACTAGCAATTTTCATTGATTCCTTGTGTTGTAGTGGGTATGAAGAAACTCATTTTAATCTAGGTGCATCACCATACTTTCCCTTTCACGCATTCCTTCTTACCCCTTTCCTTGGAAATTAGTAGAATAAAATTAGTTATAGGCTTTTGTAGTGCCCAATTAGTCCAACACTTTTGCATCTAGGTTAGAGAGGAAACCAACCTTATTGGAGGTTTTATCTCATCTGTAAGGTCCCATACCTTGAGATCATTCCTATGTATAAATAGAATGTTGAACAACAGATTCAATAGTGTGTAATTCTTATTGACAACAATTGTTGGCATGCTCAATGGAGCTAGTTTAACGAGCCTTGATTAATTATACTAAGATGATTGGTGTGTTTCTTAGTAGTTGCAATCATTGGACAATCATACAAGCACATGACAACCCCCCAATCAAATTTGGGTGACTTTTTTGGTATGTGTTAGAGTAATCATGCATTAGATAATAATTAATTAATCTTTACTTAATTATTATTCTAATTTATTTATTCTCATGCACTTAATCTAAACTTAGGAATTTATTTTTTCATTATTAGATTGGCTAATTATAGCACATGTTGTCTCATTGCACAGGATGGTGAAAATTGTCATGGGCTAATTTAATCCTCTCCTAGGGTTTCTATCTCCTTTTCATAAGGATTGATCATTCATCGGGCTATTTTGCATCAACACATTCTTAGGTTGTTGAGCACTATCTTGATTTTTATCTTCTCTTTTGCGATAGGTAATTTATTGCAAGTGATTTATGGGATTTGTGGGGTTGAATCAACAACTTCAACAATATGTATCAAGTTCCTCTGGTTGAGCAAACCTCTGCTCTTGTTTTAAAAGAATTACAACAAATATTATCTTCTTTATGCTCTAGTATGGAAAGATGCCATGAAGAACACATCTTCTCCCATCCTTTTTATGAAAATGAAGATTTTATACCTCCCTATCAACAATATCAAACTGGGAATGCTACTATTTTTGTTTCACATATCCTTGCTATAGCGGATTACCAATATTTTCCTAATGCTTACCTCCCACCACCCCTGCTCAACCTTCTTGACAACCCACAAATTCCTATCATCAACCCCAAGAGGCTTGTTTTGTCCCTAATCAACATGCTTATCCTCCTACTTAGCCACAAAACTTGAACAACTTGGAACATATGAGCATCAATGACATGATATCAAGTTTCCAAGTGTAATGTCGTAAAATTGCACCCCTTGCAATTTCACATACATTCTTGTATTTGCTTTAGTGTCCACTCCCCTAGCACTTGTGTAGGCTCATTTTAGCCCTTGCATCAGCCCTTTTCCCCTCTTAGGATGCTTGAGACCAATTTTCAGCAACTACATTCACACGCTAGCTTTGTGTCAAACCTTGGGATTTTCCTGCTTTCATCATTTTGTAGCGTGATGAGTCTCGACACTAGCGCGCCGCGCAGATGTTTGCACACTGCGCTAGCATCCTATGACATTTCAACATTCAAACGACCACTTCCGAGCACATTTTCCACTTTTCAACTAATTTTTTTGATGGTAACAGCTCGGGATGCCTTATAACTGCTCGAGAAGCTTCTTTTTGGTCTTCTTCTCTCTTTAAATGAGGTCTTTTCAATTCATTGGCACTTCTAGCTTCTCTCTAGATTTGGCTCCTACCTTTTCCTCCTCTCTTGCTCTTGCCATCTTGCTTGCACAACTCCATACAACTTGTTACAATAGTCTCAAGCTTTCACAGCTCGCTACAACAACATTCTTACATCCTTACAACACTCTTTGCAGCTCTCTTAGCTCTTGCAACTATACTGCTCTCCCTCTTTGGATTTCTTAAGCCTTGCATGCAATACCTCTCTTATCTTGTGCTTGTGAGCATCTTGGGATTTCACATATCCCCTATCTATTTCATCTCCATTTTGTGATACGAGTTTTTCTCCTCAAGCGGGAATTGCTTTTATCACTCCTTTGTTCATTTCTCTCTATCTATTTGGTTTTCCATGGAGGCGGGAACACCAAAATGGGGATTTGATTGAGGAAAACCCCTATACAACCCCAAAAATTTCTCCATATTTTATGCATGCAAGTATTAAAGACATTCATTTTCTTGAGATTCCATTACTTGGGTTTTCGTGAGCATCTTCTATCTCTCATCCTCTTCTACATTATCATTTACTTTACTTTATTTCAGTTCTATTGTATTTTGTTATTTTCCCATACTTTGGAAGTTCTCGATAATTAGATCGCTAGTAGTCACTTTGCTAATTTTTGTGATAAACTTGATTCTGGTCCGTACGAGACGCCAACATGCCACACTGTCGTCCTTTAGCGAAGAGCTCGTTAGTTTTTCTAGAAAACCCTTGTGATTTGCTCTTTTCGATTCTAGAAATTTTGCTTTGTTCCTTGAGGTAGTTTAGGGCAGTTCGTCCCTTAGTAATCTCTTGATAATAAAGAGACTCATGAGTACCGAATCCCCCTACTCTACATTTTGGTGAACCCAACATGAAACACAGTATTTTTCAAAAAACTAAGAATTTATTTACCCCAACTTGGTGGGGTCATAACTTTTGACTCAGTGCTTGAAATTTAGAACCGTTTACACCGTTGGAAAGGTCTCCAAGAGGACTAATTCAATCCCTAAAATATAGTGCCTTCATTAGTCAAATTTTAGGGACAGACACAAGTTTCGATCCCAAATTCTGCTCTGAAGACCTCCAAAAATGCAAATTACTAGAACCTAGAAAATACAAAAAAAATCTAAAAATCAAGATTTTCGATTTTTCTCAGCAAAATCAATTTAATATCCTCTTTTATGAGTTCAATATCTAATTATATTCAAATTGTTAATGATGTTCCATTTAATGCATGTGATAGTGATTGGGCTTTGCCCATGTCACTTTGTATCTTTGATCCTTCTCATGAGATTCTGCTTGCTTTGAAGGATATCTTGTTGCAAGAAGATGAAATGATTGATACCTTTCTTAACATTACTCTACCTTCTCTTCATTCCAATGTGCTCTCTTCTAGAGATGATGCATTGGTGAATGATGAATCTCTTCTTCATTCTAATGCACTCTCTTCTAGAGATGATGCATTAGTGAATGATGAATCTCTTCCTTATTCCAATGCACTCTCTTCTAGAGATGATGCATTAGTGAATGATGAATCTCCTTCCACATTTGATCCTCCCTGGATTGATGTTGGGAATATTTCATTGAATAATTATTCCACTAGTTGTGATGATTTTGTAAATGTAATCTATGTCTATGCCACCCCTCAAAGGCCTAAGAGACTAATCATTTATCTGACTCCAGCTAGTCTTGATCCTAAAAGGATTTTTTCTATTAATGGTGTTCCATTTGATAGTGATTCTCCTAATCCTTCTAAGGCTCCCTCCTATAGAGTAGTATCCCATACTTATAATACTAGAAAGAATAAACAAAATATTGATCAACCTACTTCTTCACCACCTTCTCAACCAAGCCTTCTTCAAGCTCCTAAACCTATGACTAAAGCACCTAGTGGTTATGATCTTATCAAGCAACTTCGAGTTACTCCGACTAAGATCTCATTGTGGGACTTGCTTCAGTCTACTATGGTTTATCAAGGTATGCTTCCAGAAGCCTTGCAAAATATCCTCTTGCCTTCTTCTGTTAGGCCAACAGATGCTAATGTGTTGATAGCTCACATTTGTGTGGATTCGTCGAATATTACATTCTATTCACAGGAACTCCCGCCTCTAGAAGTACAGAAACAAGTGGACCCTCTGATGATCATAATTAACATTAATGACATTGACATTAGACATACTCTCATTGATGTTGGTTCGACGCTCAATGTATGTAGCATTGATCTATTCCCTAAGATTGATATTGATTCATCTTCTCTTAATGCTTCTTTTTTTGACATTCATGGGTTCAATAATGTCAATCAACAAGCCCTGGGCATAATAGTCTTGCCTTTGAGGTTGGGACTCGTTACCGTACCCACCCTTGTATATGTTATGTTAGAAAAATTACCATATAACCTTCTTCTTGGTAGACCATGGATTCATGCTATTGGTCCAATCCTGTCTACCTTGCATAAATCTATTAAGTTCATTTGCATTTATGTGAGATGGTAGCTATCAGTCAAATTTTGGTTATGCCTACTCTTATTCCTTCGGTGTCTTCCAATGTGTTGATGTTTACTCCAACAGTACCTACTACAAAGGATACTCTTGAGAAAGATTTCCCTAAAGAAGACCCTTCTAAATCAAGAAATATTAAGTCTACTCCTACTTCTCAAAAGAATGCATGTCTCGATGATGATTGGGTTCTCTAGACTTTACAAAATCCTTCATTGGAGAAAATAAAGTCGCCTTGATCCACTTGGACCTTTCGATAACATCATTCAAACCTGTTATCAAAGATGGTTATTCTTCTGTATCATGAGATAATGTGAGCAATAGTTGTAATATCCTTAATGTCGATCCTCCTCCTTCTGAGGAAGATGATCACACCTCTATTAAAGAGGCTAATGTTGGAAGTCCTATCAAGAAGGATGATGGTGATCTCTTAGAAGAGTGTGATCCCCATTACTGGAATAATGCTCTCAATGAAGATCCTCCTCCTTCTCAAGATTTGAAGACATGTTATGCCCCTGGCTTTAAGCTCGTCTCTAAATATGGCTATGGGCGTAAAGGTTGTGGGTGTAATGAACAAGGAATTCAGGTCCCTATAGAATGTGTGCCTCATAAGTGTAACTTGGGACTTGGCTACTCAAATGAACAATCTAAATGAAAGCCATGGTTGAGTGGAATGATTCTTGCTCAACCTCATTCTCGAAGATTGATTCATCCGCCCTTATTTTCTATCTTTACCTCTTCTTCTTGTGAGTAGTCAAACTTTTCTCCACAAGAGAAAGGCTTGCTTCCTGCTCCTCATCCTTTATTTGAGCAAGAGCGTATTTTTTTGAGGCTTCTAAAAGCTCGCTTGATTACTCTTTCTTCTCCTACACGCAAGAAATATCATAAGCATGATAAAGAAAAACATTCTTTATGTGCATACCATCAAATGTCTGGCCATTCCAGTAGTGAATGTAAGGCCTTAAAGGATAAAATATAACAAATTCTTGATTTAATGTCATCACTCATTTATTTGTTGATGCACCTACCTCTTCTTCAAATGACAAGTTATATTGAGGTCTACCTCTATCTTGTATGTTATAAGTATCTTGCATGGTTATCCTCCCCTGTATGTTGGGGGCAGTGGTAACTTGTTCTGGAGATGTGCATCCTTCTTAAGAACCCCCTCTCTTCTTTGTCTTTCAAATGAAGCGTTCCTCGAGTGGACCCCTTTTTCTCTTGAAGGGTTCCTAAGGGACCCACCTTTTTGAAAGATTTTTTCTCAAATTAATTCTATGGCATCTGGCTTGGGGGTAGACCAACTAGGCTTATGTTATATCTTTGCATCTAGTTTGGGGGCAGCTTGACTAGACCTCACTTTTCAAACAGTGCATCCCTTGAGTGGAACCCTTTTCTTTTGAAGGGTTCCCGAGGGACCTCTTTGAAAGCTTTCAAATTATGGATTGTATGCATGATTGTTTGCTTGCTTTCCTATATGGCTTTTTTTCTTCTAACATGTTTTATTTGTGGATTAACATGTTGCTTCGCAAGTGTGCCTGTGAAGCCACTTTCCAATCAGACTCTGTGGATTCCGCTTTCATTGGGCTTCCTTCATGAGAGAGTACTTCGGGTAATGCCTTCTTTGTAGGTCAGGGGGGGCTTGTGATGCGCTTGCATCCTGCAGGATTTGTCCACCATTGGTCTGCAGGCCTTTGGCGTACTTTGTTCAAATTTGTAGTTCCACGTAGCTACATAGTCCTTTTGTTCAAACCTCCTCAAGAGAGAGTATCTATGGATCAATCTCTCTTGGAATTTTCATTCCTCCTTCTTTCTCTCTCTTGAGCCTTTTTGGTTCTCTTCACTTCTCTTCTCTTCTCAATTGTGTATACCAAATCAAAGATCTATATTCTTCTTCATCCTAGTGTATCGTAGAAAAAAGTATTTCTTGCTTGATTTGGGGAATAATTGATGATAAATTGGACTTAATAAGACCTTTATTTGGTGTTGTGAGGTGTTTTTCACATCCACACTAGGTCTTGGACCCTTTCAAATGCATTTAACGATGTCTTGTAAAGGTGTTGTAAAGTATTGTAAAAGAATTTCACACCTCTCTAGACTTAATGGACCTATCTTTCCCCTAATTCAACATTATAAAATGTATTTAATTACATCTTCACATTAATCTAGAAGGCTTGTAAAATAAACTTAATGTTAATCTAGTGTTGTAATGTATCCTACACATTCACATTGGATATTGTGCCTTCCTAGGCTGTGTGGACCTCATTTTAGTGTTGTAAAGTGTATTTAATCACACTTTCACATTGAATTTTGTGTCCCAAGCCCTAATTGACCTTTACATCATCATTAATAGGCCCCTATTACCCCATATTGTGCATCTTGAGGCATAATTTGATGAAATACCCGACAAAGTCATCATATAAACCTTATTTCCTTACTTCCTAGCATCCCAATTGGAAAATGGACCCCTCTAGGACTAATTCACCATCCGTGGTGAATGAGTCCCTACCAGGTGGGACTGATTCACCCAAGGTGGCGAATGAGTCCCATTTGGGTCATTTTTTACTTTTAAGTGAGAAAAATTAGGTTTTAAGTTTAATTTTTCTTCGTGTCGGCCTTGGGGATCCAATTAACGAGAAAATTAGGTGAATTTTTGATAAAATCAAGTCCCTAAACCATAATTTACATCTCATAGCTCATTCACACATCTCTTACCATTCATTCATCATTTATCTTCTCCCTCAAGTCAAGCAAGCTAGGGTTTCATCATTGCAAGTCACCAAGATAGCTTCCAAAGACATTCAAGGGAAGATTCTTCATGTTTTTCTATAGACATTCAAGATTAATCTTCACTGCAAGGTATTAACTTCATTGTTTCATCCTTCATTACATTCTTTCATCATTTTGGTTTAATTACCTAAAAGGGGTTTGACCTAGGCAAACCCCCATGCCCTAAAATTAAACATTTCTTCTCCTATTCTTGTGTGTTTGTAGATTTATACATCTTGGAGGCTTAGAAATCATTGAATATTGCATTTCAAATTGTTCAAGTCATCTCTTCATTGGATAAGTCAAAATACCCACAAAAAGTCACTTTCAAGTCTCCTGTTTACACCTTTGAATCTTTAGAAATTCAAAAGTGGACTCATTCTCCATGGGTGGCTAATGAGTCCCACTTCTAGGCCTTATTTTGTTTTTCTACATTTTTGGATACCCTATTGTCTGAAACAGGCTCTGAAACAGTTTCACAGATCTGGGACTAATTCTCCCAGAATGGCGAATGAGTCCCACCAGGTCTAAAAATTAGGGTTAGCAACATTTTAGATGTCATTTCTAGTCTTCATCAATATCCCAGGTGCACACTTTCAGTTTCATCCATTTCTATTGTAGTTTACTTTCATTTCTAGGTGTTTTTGAATTACACAATGTGTTTTCCAACAAGTTGCATTTCAATAGTTTTCACTTAATAATCAGTAGCTTTTATCAATTCTTTGCATTTAGTTCATCTCATCTAGGCACATTTCATTCATATTTCCCTTATAAATACATTAATTTGGGTGAACCACTTAGATTTTTGGTGTGGGATCTATCTCTTTCCATTAGGTGAAACACCCTAATTGAGTAAAAGAGACAACATTTCACATTCCTAAAATTTATGGTTCACCTGGGTATATGCTCTTCCTCTCTTTGAAATTGGTTGCTTCCATGACTTTTGGGTGCATTCTTCTCTTGAAGCAATCAATCCTTACATTCTTCTCTCTATTTAAGAATTCTTCTATTGTTATTTCTTAATTTGGGGATGACACATAGTATTGAGACAACCTTTTACATCAAGGTCTCTTTCAATTTTTCGACTCAAATCCTTTAGTTTTTTGTGTGTCTATGTTTTTTTATGTTCTAACCTCATGGTGTAATGTATGTTTATGTTCTAACCTTGTTGTCTTGTGCAAGTCTTTCTTGTCTAATGTGTTTCTTTTGTAGGTCTTCATCTTGGGGCCATGCTTCCTTGGTTCGAAGAGTTTTCTACTTCATCTACAGTATCCTTTTGGGCATCATGATGTGATTTATTTTTAGTAGATTTCCATTTATCGTGCATATTAGTGTAGATTCATATGCCCGCTAAAGTGGGGGCAAAATGTAATCTCATAAAATCGCACCCCTTGAAATTTCACATACATTCTTCTATCTGCTTTAGTGTCCACTCTCCTAACACTTTTGTAGGATCATTTTAGCCCTTGCATTAACCTATTTCCCCTCTCATGATGCTCAGGACTAGAAGAAAGAAGTTGCACAACATATAGTAACTATAGATCTAATTAAGTATTTTTTGTTACAATTTCTTTGTGGATGATTATCTGTTTAGATTCATTTTACCATTTGTAGAAGTAGATAGAAGATTTTAGAAGAATAAGACTAGAAGAAAGAAGTTACACAACATATACCATGGAGAAACCCTTTCGGAAAAAAACTCCACCAAGAATCAATGTATTATTTAACCTCAAAATAAGATTACAATAATTCTAATCCTTGCTTGAGATGCTTCTTTTTTCTTCAACAAATCTTCTTCACAACCTACAATAAAAACTGATATAAACTCTCTTCAACTTGCTTGAGATAAATAGGCAATAATGAGCCTTGTAAACTCCAAATACTTTGCAATTACAAAGCACAATGCTTATCTCACAAAACCTACGCCTATCTCTTGCAAGTAGAGTTATACCGTGAAGAACAATTTCAAATCAACTCCATCATCCATTTGGGTGTCCCAAACTGAAGTCATAACTCAATGTTGATTCCTAAGATATCTTCTAAGCTTATCCTTAAATTTGGCGCCCAAGAATGGGCCCACTTAACTTAGCCTTATAAAATATCTTATCATGCAAACGTGTCAACTTCAAGAAGCCAACTTGGGTGCCCAAGGTGGGTCTAAGTCAATCTTTATTAACTAAAACATATCTCTCCACCATTCATGCAAGAATGATCATCCCCTGTTAACTGAAAGTATTCACCTGTTATCTATCATGCAACTCAAGTCATTAGTCATGCATTCCAAGTTAACTGAAGTCAACTAGCATTCAAATGAAACTAACTAAAGATAACTGAACTAAACTAAACTAAACTTCATGCATGTAAACATCAATCCCTAACTTCTAGGATTTTTATAGGCATTACTGAAGTGCTATCTTTTACTCCAAATAGTTAACTTAACTCAAGGTGAGTTCCACCTTCCATGTGAGTGCCCCATGTGCTCCTATTATTTAGGAACTCATCTTGGACTCCCTCACATGCTCCTATCATTTAGAATTAATTACAAATGTCAATTAACATGATTATTTCATTCAAAATTAATCTATTTCTAATGCTAGTGTCGGGGAACAATTTCCAAGGACTTCGGAGATACATGAAATAATATTTAAGATTGCAATTAAATGGAATCCTAATCCCAACATTCTTCCACTTGACATTATACATTGCAATTATTCTAAACAATGAATCATTATTATAAATCAAGTACAAGACTCAAGGCAATTGGCCTTCCCACACCAACGAATCAATCCATGCCAACTTCAAATGCAACCTACATAATCATGAAGCTACAAGCAAATGATTAAAACCAAAAGAACTTATCTATAGGAATTGCTTTCATAAGATAATCATCAACATTAATTAAAGTGTCAACTTTCTCAATTAATACCTTCCCACTCTCAACCATTTCTTGCACAAAGTGATATTGAACATCAACATGCTTAGTACGAGCATAATACATAGGATTTTTGGCTAAACACATAGCACTCTGACTATCACATTCAAGTTTAACTTACTTGCAACTAAAATCAATACCTTTCCCAAGTCTCTGTATCCAAACTGCCTCTTTGGAGGCATGTGAAACCGCCGAGTGTGTTGAACTCACGTCCAACCAAGGTGTAGGTTTCTCGGTCTTTACTATTGAAATTTTTTTTCTTACAAGTAACCATTCCAACATATATCTCTTACCATAAGAGAACTCAAGCCTCACCTATTTATTTAAGTATCCATGAGGACCTATAACCAACCAATCCATGCCAAACTCCAAATGCAACATAGCACTGTCATGAAGTAATCAACCAAATGATTAATGTACCCAATACTTTAGAGAACTACACAAGATCAATTTCAAAGCTCCAATCATGAATTAGGAACATAAACATGACAACATGATCTAACCATCTCCTACTAGGAGATCACATGCACCATAACATATATACATCCTATTCTCAAGAGAACAAGTACCATGCCAAACTATAAATGCATATCAAGAGTAAACCATGGCATAATAGAAACCACTCTAAACCAAGAAAAAACCATATCCCCAATCACATGAAGATAGCCTTACCAATGATGCATCCACGTCACTGCCAACAACTCCTACTAAACTGTGGTATGAGCTACACATGGCATCATGACTACCATCCTCCTCATGAAGATCACTCTTTAACACCAAGCAAAGAGTCATCACTAACATTTTTACATGAAATGATCAAAACATGATTACTGTCATCTGAGGATTCCTTTGTAGAAGAATCTGAACTCTTTTTCTTGTTCTTACAATCCTTCTTCACATGTCTTGGTTTACCACAGTTCCAACACTTTACCTTACTCTGTCCTTTTGACTTACCCTTCCCTTCCTTGTCTCCCTTAGGTTCCTTTTTCTCAAGCCTACATTTTACAAACAAGGCATCTTGAATTTCCATTTTAGACTTCCTCCTCATCTCCTCTGATAGGAGAGTAGGAATTATATTGTCCATCTTCGGATCTACACCACTACCACTGATAGCAACAATTAGATTTTCCCAAGATTCTGGTAAAGAACAAAGTAAAAATATGCATTTATCTTCATCTTCTAACTTTACATCTATAGATGCTAACTGACTTAGAATCAAATTAAAATCATTCAAATGATTTGCAATAGAATCACCATCTTTCATCTGTAAAGAATACATCTTTTTAGATACAACTTATTAGTAAGACTTTTGGTTTGATAGATATCACCTATTCTCTTCCACAACTTTAATGCAATATTTTCTTCTGAAACATTCAAGAGAACATCAACAAGACATACTCTTATGGTCCCTCTTTCCTTCTTATCAAGCTTAGCCCAATCCTCATCTCACATCGTTGTAGGTGACTTTGTCTCATTACCAACAACTAACCATTGATCTCTCTCTTCAAGGAGATCCTCCATTTTTTAGTTTCCACATCTCATAATTAGATCCATTGAATCTTTCAATATCTAAATGAGTATTAAAACTCATTGTAACTAACTTATTTTCCAAAATCAACAACACAATAGTAAAAGCTCCCACTACAACCAAAAAACCTTCAAACTTTTAAGAGAAAGGCGTCCCAAACTCTACCCAACCTCATCTCTGATACCAAATGTTAAAAATGGAGGTAATTATGTAGCTTAATACTTTATAAAACTATTGTAGCTGTAGATCTAATTAAGTATTCTTCGTTACATTTTTTGTGTGGATGATTATCTGTTTAGATTCATTTTACCATTTTTAGAAGTAGATAGAATATTGTAGAAGAATAAGACCAAAAAAAAGAAGTTACACAACATATACTGTGGAGAAACCCTTTCGAGAAAAAACTCCACCAAGAATCAATGTATTATTTAATCTCATAATAAGATTACAATAATTCCAATCCTTGCTCGAGATGCTTCTTTTTCTTTCAAAAACTCTTCTACACAACCTGCAATAAAAATTGATACAAACTCTCTTCAACTTGCTTAAGATAATAGGCAATAATGATCCTTGTAAACTCCAAATACTTTACAATTACAAAGCACAATGCTTATCTCACAAAACCTACACCTATCTCTTGCAAGTAGAGTTCTACCGTGAAGAACAATGTCAAATCAAATCCTTCATCCATTTGGTGTCCCAAACTGAAGTCATAACTCAACGTTGATTCCGAAGATATCTTCTAAGCTTATCCTCAAAGTTGGCATCCAATAATGGGCCCACTTAACTCAACTTTATAAAATATCTTATCATGCAAAAGTGGTAACTTCAAGAAGCCAACTTGGCCACCCAAGGTGGGTCCAAGTAAATCTCTGTTAACTGAAACATATCTCTCCACCATTCATGCAAGAATGATCATCATGTGTTAACTGAAAGTAGTCACCTGTTATATGTCATGCAACTCAAGTCATTAGTCATGCATTCCAAGTTAACTGAAGTCAATTAGTATTCAATTGAAACTAACTGAAGATAATTGAACTGAACTGAACTGAATTGATACTGAACTAAACTAAATTGAATTGAACTGAACTAAACTGATCTGAACTAAACTAAACTAAACTAAACTTCATGCATGTAAACATCAATCCCTAACTTCTACGATCTTTACATGCATTACTGAAGTGTTATCTTTTACGCCAAATAGTTAACTTAACTCAAGGTGAGTTCCACCTTCCATGTGAGAGCCCGATGTGCTCCTATTATTTATGAACTCATCTTGGATGCCCTTACATGCTCCTATCATTTAGAATTAATTACAAATGTTAATTAACATGATTATTTCATTCAAAATTAATCTATTTCTAATCCTAGCGTTGGGGAACATTTTCCAAGGACTTAGGAGATACATGAATAATGTTTAGGATTGCAATTAAATGGCATCCTATTCCCAACATTCTCCTACTTGACATTATACATTGCAATTATTCTAAACAACGAATCATTATTATAAATCAAGTACAAGACTTAAGGCCAATGGCCTTCCCACACCAACTAATCAATCCATGCCAACTTCAAATGCAACCTGCATAATCATGAAGCTCCAAACAAATGATTAAAACCAAAAGAACTTATCTTTAGGAACCAGCTTCATAAGATAATCAACAACAGTAATTAAAGTGTCAACTTTCTCAATTAATACCTTCCCACTCTCAACCATTTCTTGCACAAAGTGATACTAAACATCAACATGCTTAGTACGAGCATGATACACAGTATTTTTGGCTAAACACATAGCACTTTGACTATCACATTCAAGTTTAACTTAGTTGCAATTAAAACCAATACCTTTCCCAAGTCTCTGTATCCAAACTGCCTCTTTGGAGGCATGTGAAACTATCGAGTGTGTTGAACTCACGTCCAACCAAGGTGTAGGTTTCTTAGTCTTTACTATTGATTTTTTTTTTCTTACAAGTAACCATTCCAACATATATCTCTTACCATAAGAGAACTCAAGCCTCACCTATTTCTCCAAGTAACCAACCAATCCATGCCGAACTCCAAATGCAACATAGCACTATCATGAAGTAATCAACCAAATTATTAATGTACCCAATACTTTAGAGAACTACACAAGATCAATGTCAAAGCTCCAATCATGAATCAGGAACATAAACATTACAACATGATCTAACCATCTCCTACTAGGAGATCACATGCACAATAACATGTATACATCACAGTCTCAAGAGAACAAGTACCATGCCAAACTATAAATGCATATCAAGAGTAAACCATGACATAATAGCAACCACTCTAAACCAAGAAAAAACCATATCCGCAATCACATGAAGATAACCTTAGCAATGATGCATCCACGTCACTTCCAACAACTCCCACTAAACCATGGTATGAGCTACACATGGCATCATGACTACCATCCTCCTCATGAAGATCACTCTTTAACATCAAGCAAAGAGTCACCACTAACATTTTTACATGAAATTATAAAAACATGATTACCATCATCTGAGGATTCCTCTGTAGAAGAATATGAACTCTTTTTCTTGTTCTTAGAATCCTTCTTCACCTGTCCTGGTTTACCACAGTTCCAACACTTTACCTTACTTTGTCCTTTTGACTTACCCTTCCTTTCCTTGTCTCCCTTAGGTTCCTTTTTCTCAAGCCTACCTTTTACAAACAAGGCATCTTGGATTTCCATTTTAGACTTCCTCCTCATCTCCTCTGATAGGAGAGTAGGAATTATATTGTCCATGTTCAGATCTACACTAGTACCACTGATAGCAACAATTAGATTTTCTGAAGATTCTGGTAAAGAACAAAGTAACAATATGCATTTATCTTCATCTTCTAACTTTACATCTACAGATGCTAACTGACTTAGAATCATATTAAAAGCATTCAAATGATTTGCAATAGAATCACCATCTTTCATTTGTAAAGAATACAACTATCTTTTTCGATACAAATTATTAGTAAGACTTTTGGTTTGATAGATATCACCTATTCTCTTCCACAAGTTACATGCAATATTTTCTTTTGAAACATTCAAGAGAACAACATTAGCAAGACATAATCTTATGGTCCCTCTTGCCTTCTTATCAAGCTTAGCCTAATCCTCATCTGACATCGTTGTAGGTGACTTTGTCTCATTAGCAACTGTGAGATGGGATTAGAAATAAAATAGCATAGAGAAAGTGACAACCAACACTACTAAGCTATTAAACCACATCCAAACAAGAGAAAAAAATGAAAGCATAAGGAAAATAAAACATTAAATCAAAATGCTCCCCATGCTTGAACTTGAATCATTTCTCTTGCTCTCCTTCTTCTAATTATGCAACTTTGCCCTCGGATTTGTTGAAATATTTGTGCAAAACCTGCAAATGGTAGCAAGAAAGTTGGAGACAATTAGCTGTTAAAATGAAAATGGAGAAGGAAGGTTGTTTTTATAGACAACCTTTCGAATGGACGGCTGGGATTAATCCTCTAGAAGGATTCCAAGATCAATGGTCTAGAATTGATGCACCAAGAATATGTTATTCTTGGAGGAAGCATGACAGGCAGACATGTAGGGACATGCATGTTATGACAGACATGCAGGGACATGCAGACTATGACATGAAATAATGACAGGGTATCTTTGACCAAGTGGAGGTGCATAAATAATTTATTTTAAATAATTTATTCAAAATGGAGGAAAATGACAAGTGGCAAATAAATCATTTATCCAAATTATTTATTTAGATAAAATGAAAAAAGGAGCATTTAATTAAATTAATCAATTTAATTAAATGGGGAGGTGGAAATTAGACATGGATAATTAATTTGAATTATTTATCCAAAAGAGAGGAATGCAACACAATTAAATAATTTCGACAATTATTTAATTATAGAATCTTGAATAAAAGGTCAAATAATGATTATTATTATTATCTGACTATAGATGAAAGATAAATAATTAAATAAAAAATGATTTCTTTAATTATTGAAGAAAGGGATATATTAGCGACACAATTAAATAATTATAATTGATCAAGATAGAATAAAGATGAGAAGGTGAATTAATTAAATAATTAAAAAATATTTAATTAATAGAGGAATGCAGTCAAACCTAATTGAATAATTAAAATTATTCAATTATCGAAGGACAACGACCAAGAAAAATGATGCTCGCAGACTTAGGACATTTTTCAGTGTCTACACCAACAACTAACCATTGATCTCTCTCTTCAAGAAGATCCTCCATTTTTTAGTTTCCACATCTCATAATTAGATCCATTAAATCTTTCAATATCTAAATGAGCATTAAAACTCATTGTAACAAACTTCTTTTCCAAAATCAACAATAACACAATAGTAAAAGCTCCCACTATAACCAAAAAACCTTCAAAATTTTAAGAGAAAGGTGTCCCAAACTCTACCCAACCTCATCTCTGATACCAAATGTTGAAAATGGAGGTAATTATTTAGCTTAATACTTTATAAAACTATTGTAGTTGTAGATCTAATTAAGTATTCTTTGTTACAATATTTGTGTGGATGATTATCTATTTAGATTTATTTTACCATTTGTAGAAGTAGACAAAATATTGTAGAAGAATAAGACCAAAAGAAAGAAGGTACACAACACATATCGTGGAGAAACCCTTTCGAGAAAAAACTCCACCAAGAATCAATGTATTATTTAATATTAGAATAAGATTACAATAATTCCAATCCTTGCTCGAGATGCTTCTTTTGCCTTCAACAAATCTTCTTCACAACCTGCAATAAAAATTGATACAAACTCTCTTCAACTTGCTTGAGATAAATAGGCAATAATGAGCCTTGTAAACTCCAAAAAGTTTACAATTACAAAGCACAATGCTTATCTCACAAAACCTATGCCTATCTCTTGCAAGTAGAATTCTACCGTGAAGAATAATGTCAAATCAACTCCTTCATCCATTTGGCATCCCAAACTGAAGTCATAACTCAATGTTGATTCCGAAGATATCTTCTAAGCTTATCCTAAAAGTTGGTGCCCAGGAATGGGCCCACTTAACTCAATTTTATAAAATATCTTATCATGCAAAAGTGTTAACTTCAAGAATCCAACTTGGGCACCCAAGGTGGGTCCAAGTCAATCTTTGTTAACTAAAACATATCTCTTCACCATTCATGCAAGAATGATCATCCTGTGTTAACTGAAAGTACTCACCTATTATCTGTCATGCAACTCAAGTCATTAGTCATGCATTCCAAGTTAACTGAAGTCAATTAGCATTCAACTGAAACTAACTAAAGATAATTGAACTGAACTAAACCGAACTGATACTGAACTGAACTAAATTGAACTGAACTGAATTAAACTGATCTGAACTGAACTAAACTAAACTTCATGCATGTAAACATCAATCCCTAACTTCTACAATCTTTACATGCATTACTGAAGTGTTATCTTTTACGCCAAATAGTTAACTTAACTCAAGGTGAGTTCCACCTTCCATGTGAGCACCCGATGTGCTCCTATTATTTAGGAACTCATCTTGGACGCCCTTACATGCGTCTATCATTTAGAATCAATTACAAATGTCAATTAACATGATTATTTCATTCAAAATTAATCTATTTCTAATCCTAGCGTTGGGGAATACTTTCCAAGGACTTAGGAGATACATGAAATAATGTTTAGGATTGCAATTAAATGGCATCCTATTCCCAACATTCTACCACTTGACATTATACATTGCAATTATTCTAAACAAGGAACCATTATTATAAATCAAGTACAAGACTTAAGGCCAATGGCCTTCTCGCACCAACTAATCAATCAATGCCAACTTTAAATGCAACCTGCATAATCATGAAGCTCCAAACAAATGATTAAAACCAAAAGAACTTATATGTTGGAACCGGTTTCATAAGATAATCAACAACATTAATTAAAGTGTCAACTTTCTCAATTAATACCTTCCCACTCTCAACCATTTCTCGCACAAAGTGATACTGAACATCAACATGCTTAGTACAAGCGTGATACATAGGATTTTTGGCTAAACACATAGCACTCTGACTATCACATTCAAGTTTAACTTACTTGCAATTAAAACCAATACCTTTCTCAAGTCTCTGTATCCAAACTGCCTCTTTGGAGGCATGTGAAACCGCCAAGTGTGTTGAACTCGCGTCCAACCAAGGTGTAGGTTTCTTGGTCTTTACTATTGAATTTTTTTTTTCTTACAAGTAACCATTCCAACATATATCTCTTACCATAAGAGAACTCAAGCCTCACCTATTTCTCCAAGTAAACAACCAATCCATGCCGAACTCCAAATGCAACATAGCACTATCATGAAGTAATCAACCAAATGATTAATGTACCCAATACTTTAGAGAACTACACAAGATCAATGTCAAAGCTCCAATCATGAATCAGGAACATAAACATGACAACATGATTTAACCATCTCCTACTAGGGGATCACATGCACCATAACATATATACATCCTAGTCTCAAGAGAACAAGTACCATGCCAAACTATAAATGCATATCAAGAGTAAACCATGACATAATAACAACCACTCTAAACCAAGAAAAAACCATATCCCCAATCACATGAAGATAACCTTACCAATGATGCATCCACATCACTGCGAACAACTCCCACTAAACCATGGTACAAGTTGCACATGGCATCATGATTACCATCCTCCTCATGAAGATCACTCTTTAACATCAAGCAAAGAGTCATCACTAACATTTTTACATGAAATGATCAAAACATGATTACTGTCATCTGAGGATTCCTTTGTAGAAGAATCTAAACTCTTTTTCTTGTTCTTACAATCCTTCTTCACATGTCCTGGTTTACCACAGTTCCAACACTTTACCTTACTCTGTCCTTTTGATTTACCCTTCCCTTCCTTGTCTCCCTTAGGTTCCTTTTTCTCAGGCCTACCTTTTACAAACAAGGCATCTTGGATTTCTGTTTTAGACTTCCTCCTCATTTCCTTCGATAGGAGAGTAGGAATTATATTATCCATCTTCAAATCTGCACCACTACCATTGATAGCAACAATTAGATTTTCCCAAGATTCTGGTATAGAACAAAGTAACAGTATGCATTTATCTCCATCTTCTAGCTTTACATCTACAGATGCTAACTGATTTAGAATCAAATTAAAAGCATTCATATTATTTGCAACAGAATCGCCATCTTTCATTTGTAAAGAATACAACTGTCTTTTTAGATACAACATATTAGTAAGACTTTTGGTTTGATAGATATCACCTATTCTCCTCCACAACTTATATGCAGTAGTTTCTTTTGAAACATTCAAGAGAACAACATCAACAAGACATAATCTTATGGTCCCTCTTTCCTTCTTATCAAACTTAGCCCAATCCTCATCTCACATCGTTGTAGGTAACTTTGTCTCATTACCAACAACTAACCACTTATCTCTCTCTTCAAGGAGATCCTCCATTTTTTAGTTTCCACATCTCATAATTAGATCCATTGAATCTTTCAATATCTAAATGAGAATTAAAACTCATTGTAACAAACTTATTTTCCAAAATCAGCAATAACACAATAGTAAAATCTCCCACTACAACCAAAAAACCTTCAAACTTTTAAGAGAAGGGCATCCCAAACTCTACCCAACCTTAGCTCTAATACCAAATGTTGAAAATGAAGGTAATTATGTAGCTTAATACTTTATAAAACTATTGTAGTTGTAGATCTAATTAAGTATTCTTTGTTACAATTTCTTTGTGGATGATTATCTGTTTAGATTCATTTTACCATTTGTAGAAGTAGATAGAAGATTGTAGAAGAATAAGACCAGAAGAAAGAAGTTACATAACATATACCGTGGAGAAACCCTTTCAGGAAAAAATTCCACCAAGAATCAATGTATTATTTAATTTCAGAATAAGATTACAATAATTCTAATCCTTGTTGGAGATACTTCTTTTTCCTTCAACAAATCTTCTTCACAACCTGCAATAAAAAATGATACAAACTCTCTTCAACTTGCTTGAGATAAATAGTCAATAATGAGCCTTGTAAACTCCAAAAAGTTTACAATTACAAAGCACAATGCTTATCTCACAAAACCTACGCCTATCTCTTGCAAGTAGAGTTCTACCGTGAAGAACAATGTCAAATCAACTCCATCCATTTGGGCGTCCCAAACTAAAGTCATAACTCAGCGTTGATTCCAAAGATATCTTCTAATCTTATCCTCAAAGTTGGCACCCAAGAATGGGCCCACTTAACTCAGCCTTATAAAATATTTTATCATGCAAAAGTGTTAACTTCAAGAAGCCAACTTAGGCGCCCAAGGTGGGTCCAAGTCAATCTCTATTAACTGAAACTGTAGACACCTAAATTTGGACACTTATATTTGTCCAAATTTATCATTTTTCATCAAAATATCCCCTTGTTTACATTAATTAAGTAATATTACTATTATTTAATTAATACCCCTAAAATCCTCTAAATCCCCAACTAAATACTCTTATTACTTATCATATCTTACCCCTTTATCCCCCTTTATCCTCAAAGAATTAAATAAATAATTCCTCACATGTCACATCCTCCATCACTTTTTCTTAATTCTAATCCACCTGTAATCGCATCATTAGGAGTGTGCACATGTCTAATCCATGATTACAATGTGTCACATCCTCCAACTTTTGCAAGTTGGCTTCTAATCTTCATTAGTCACCTTACTGTCCTCTAACCATTGATTAGCTAGTCTAATCAACCCCTTTAGTCAACTCTCTGCATCCCATAAGGAATTTTTTATTCCTTTTTGTCTTCCCAAGGCTTTAGTAGTTTTATTTTCCAAATATTACCTTATGCCTTAAATTATGTGTAGCCTTCCTCCCCCTCCCCCCCCTCTCTTTTTAACTTTTCTTGGTCTACAACCAATGATTTTTTCCTTCAACTCTCTATTATCCTAATGATGGATCACAAAGTGTGATCTAAAATGTTGACGCTAAAAAAATCTTACACAATTGAATCCAAAAATGGCATGTGCTATTTACTATGTAATGTAAAAATGTGATGTCTTTAATGTAGAATTGTGTCTACATTATATTGTCTCAAATTTCACTTGTTTAAATTATTACTTATTTTAAAATAATATTAGGGACCCAATTAACATTTGACCTACTACTAACATATCTATCTTAAAAACAATATATGTAAAAAATATTCAATATAATTTTGGACTTGCAAACAACTATTTTAACTAGATTTGTGATTTAAATAGAATAAGTGGTTCAAAAATACTCTCTCGACATCTTTTAGTTATTTTTTTTAAAATATTTATTTGAAAAGATAACAATGAATGATACCCTCATGTATACACTTTAGACCTCACTGATATATGAGACAAACAAGATGACCGGGATCCTCTTCTTCCTACCTTTGCTCATTAGATAGAAGAATTTGGGGTCAATTTTATTTTTGGGGTTTCTCCATTTGAGATTGCATCAATTGATATTGATTCAACTTAAGGGTAGGTCCCATGCAACTGTGTGGCTTATTTTGGCTAACTCAAATTTTTAAGGAGCAATTTGTGAAGCTAGTAACCCCATGAATATTTAATTTTGTTACTTATTTAAATAGTCACCATTTAATTTTTTTTTAAATTATTGTTTTTTGTTCTCTACTAAATTGATGCATTGATAAGTAAAATTTTCAATCCAACACTGGACTTTCTATTGACATAATTTGAAAGGGCCTTGATTTTAAAGAGGTATACTACATGTAGGGTATAAAAATTTGACAACAAATTTGTACCTAGGTGGTGCACTGTGCCACGATTTCTTGTTTGCTTTATTTACATGCACTAATGAAGCTACTAATAATAATTTTTGCTGGTCAAATTTGGAAGGAAAATAAAGCAAATGAAAAGGAAGGAAAAAAATTGTGGAGCCATGTGTAATTTTTCTTAATACGGAGTTGTACTTATTTCCATCCTGCCTTTTTTTCAAAGCTTAGGACAAGTCCCCATGCAACTACTTAGCTTATTTTGGCTAGCTCAACTTTTTTAAAAAATTGGGAGAGTGACCCATGAATATTTAATTTTTCTATTTATTTATAGAATTAAATAACAATTTGTGCAATTAAAATTTGGAAGAAAAAAATCAAGACAAATATTAAAAATAAAATAAAATTGTAGAGCTAGGAATTGTTTTTTTAATTTATAGTGAATAGGAAAATAAATTATCCTTTTCTATAATTAATTTAAACATTTGGATGAAAACAAAAAAAATGCAATTAAACAGTCCATTGCGACATAAGGTAAAAAATGCAAACAAATCCTGCTTAAACAAATATGGTTCAGCCTTGTGACAAGAATCGAGACAAACTTCAACAAAATAGCCTTCCTGGAGCTCTACGCGTGCTTTCGTCCCCCCTCTTCTACAGAATTCAAAATAGGACGAGAAGACCAAAATCCAGGCAATCTGTTTACTAAGTCCGAGCTACATTAGTTTATCCTGGCACAACTAGTGTATCTTGGCAGCCATGAAATGGCCAAAGCAAATAACCCCCGAGTATGTGGCTCAAATGATAAGGGCGGAAAAAAACGTGAGAAAAGCTCTGGGCATCTTCAATTCTGCAACAGGCGAATACCCAAATGGATTTAAGCACAGCGAAGACACTTTCGGCCTCATGATTGGCAGGCTCGCCGCTGCAGGCCAATTCATAGAAGCAGAATCGCTCCTAATCAAAATGTCCCTCGAAAAAATACGCTGCCCAGAAGACATATTCGTTACAATGTGCAGGGAATACGGAAAAGCCCATCGACCCTTGGAAGCCCTCAGAACTTTTAACAGAATGAAA
Source organism: Sequoia sempervirens (assembly GCA_007258455.2). Classification (NCBI taxonomy): domain Eukaryota; kingdom Viridiplantae; phylum Streptophyta; class Pinopsida; order Cupressales; family Cupressaceae; genus Sequoia; species Sequoia sempervirens. The sequence goes on from VDFB02281492.1 coordinate 754,188,840, forward strand.
GATTTCGAGTGCAAACCCACTGAGAAATCCTACGCTGCCATCTTTGCAATCTTGGTTAGGGAAAATCATCTCAAGCTGGCCTTTAAATTCTATGACCACATGAAAAAAGTGGGCATTGGGCCAAATATTTACACCTGCAATATTCTACTGAAGGCCCTCTGCAAAAAGCCTAACACCCTAGACAGGGCGATTAAGGTTTTTAGGGAAATGCCTGAGAAGGGTTTTGTGCCCGATGCATTTTCTTACAATATCATAATAGATGGTCTCTGTAAGAATGACAGAGTGGCCCAGGCAGCGGAGCTTGTTAAAGAGATGGACGGCCGTAGCTGTGTTCCAGATGTGGTCACTTATTCAACCCTAATACATGGGGTATCTAGTTTGGGTAATGTGGATGGTGCACTGGAGCTGCTGCATCACATGCTCGCCAACAATGTCAAACCAAATGTTGTCACTTATACAACAGTCATGACCGCCCTCTGCAAGGCTGGGAGGTCTCTCGAAGCCTTAGAGTTTCTGGGGGAAATGAAGGGTAAAGGGGAGATGCCCAATATGCATAGTTATAGCACTTTGATTCATGGATTTTGCATTGAAGGGAAAATTCAGGACGCAGCAAATATTTTTGATCAGATGAAGCTTAAGGGCTGGAAGCCGGATGCACCATTGTATGGGAAGCTTATAGCTGGTCTATGTGCTGACAAGAGACCAGAAGACGCTGCCAGTCTTTTGGATGAGATGGCTCTAAATAATGTTGTGCCAAACAGGGGCACCAAGCATATTCATGAGAATATGCATAATGTTGTTGTCCAGGGACTTTGTAAGGAACGGGGTAGACAGAACAAGGCTTTTCAGGTTTACTTGAATATGGTGAATAGTGGCATTTGTCCTAGTTTGGAGACCTTGAATTTGATGGTAGATAGATTTTGTAAGAAGGGTGATGTGGACAAGGTTGATCGAATTCTTCGTGATATCTTGGCTAATGGATTTCTTCCAAATGGTTTTACATGGACTGCTATAGTGCGAGCGTTCTGGAATAAAGGAAAGGTGAGAGAGACTGCCTTCTTGCTTCAAGATCAGCTCACAAATTAAATTCTGTAGCTTTTCAACCTGCTACACTTACACAGACTGCAGCAGGATGAGGCTGGGTGCAAGTCACAGGCGGAGTTGGTGGAAGAGAAGCTCCTCGCTTGGGGTTGCTAAGCCTATATCACATGATGGGGTCTCTAAGCCTAACTGGGATGATAAGCTCGGTGGTGCATTCTTGTTACACAGGTTAGTGTTAAAGTTTACTGAGCAAAACAATTCAACTTTTATGAGTGAAAGTGGCCAAATTTTATTTGTTTTCTCTCAAAAACAGTATATCTATAGAGACACCTAGTCAGCACGTATTGTGTAGATTACTACTTATGCATGGTTGCTCTGGTTATGCAAATTCTACTTTACCACATTGGTGCCACCGAATAATGTAATAGATTGCAGACAAAACAGAACAAAAATAAACGTAGCTGTCATTAATTTCAACCTACCTTCCTGTCATATGAATGTAACACACTCTCCCTAAATGATGAAATGTTATAGCATCTGGAATTGGGATTCGTAAGATAATTTTAGCTATCGTGGAGAGCTAAATCTATATGTTAGATTTTGTTAGTCTTGGTTGTAGTGAAGATGGTCAGTATTTGATAACGTGGTTTGCTAGCATCCACAGGTTGTTCCATGCATGAACCACAATTGATGTACTCGTGTTGTTGGATAATATGACGATAAACACATTTAATTAACATCAGAGGGACAAAACAATACCATCCGTCCTTACAAATTTTGAAGCAGCATTTCTTAATGATTATAGAGGTTTATCACTATTTTGATTGTGATAGACGGCGGAGCAACTTTCTTCAAGGAGATACTTGGAAACCACCAATCTGACCCCAAGGTTTCAAATCTCTTCCATATTTCATGTTGGATGTTATTAACCAGGAGTTTATATCTAGTAATGGCATACATAAGAAAATAGGAAAAATAAATCATCAGATCCTTCCGGTCTTAATGTGTGGGGATCTTATATTGGTCTTTACAGAAGAGTTCTGGGAATATTTGGGGCCCATTTTAGGAAAGATGTTGCAGAGAATTTGTCAGTGATTCTTTAATTGCAATTCTTTCCAAGCGTGCTTGTATCAAGATTCCTACAAATTTTGAAGCAGCATTTCTTAATGATTCTAGAGGTTTATCACTATTTTGATTGTGATAGACAGCGGAGCAACTTTCTTCAAGGAGATACTTGGAAACCACAAATCTGACCCCAAGGTTGCCAAATCTCTTCCATATTTCATGTTGGATGTTATTAACCAGGAGTTTATATCTAGTAGTGGCATACATAAGAAAAGTAGGAAAAATAAATCATCAGATCCTTCCAGTCTTAATGTGTGGGGATCTTATATTGGTCTTTACAGAAGAATTCTGGGAATATTTGGGGCCCATTTTAGGAAAGATGTCACAGAGAATTTGTCTGTAATTCTTTAATTGCAATTCTTTCCAAGCTTGCTTGTATCAAGATCCTTACAAATTTTGAAGCAGCATTTCTTAATGATTCTAGAGGTTTATCACTATTTTGATTGTGATAGACAGCGGAGCAACTTTCTTTGAGGAGATACCTGGAAACTGCCAATCTGACCCCAAGGTTGTCAATCTCTTCCATATTTCATGTTGGATGCTGTTAACCAGGAGTTTATATCTGGAAATGGCATACATAAGAAAAGTAGGAAAAATACACAAACAGATCCTTCCAGTTTTAATGTGTGGGGATCTTATATTGGTCTTTACAGAAGAATTCTGGGAATATTTGGGGTCCATTTTAGGAAAGATGTTGCAGAGAATTTGTCAGTAATTCTTTAATTGCAATTCTTTCCAAGCGTGCTTGTATCAAGATGGTCATGTCTGCAATCAATTTCTACTTTTCTTGAAGGTATGCGTGATTTTTCTCTGCTATCAGTTTATCGATGTATTATGTATTTTAACAGATGAAATTCATCGATAAAAGCTTTTCCATACAGGAGGGTTCCTCTTGTTACACTTGCGTATCTCTTTAATACTTTTAAATGATTGGTAGTAAGGAGCAACTGTGATATACTGACAGTTGCAAGAATTTAAATTTATGCAGCTTGATATCTTGATTAATATCTTGAAAATGGCCTTTGCACTATTACTCTGTGGAAAGACAAGAATGGAAATGGCAGAAAATTGAAATACTTATTTGATCTAGAAAATGCTATATTTCTCAAACAGAAACATGACCAAAGAGGAATCCAGGTATAATTCGTACAAAATTCTATTTATTACTTTCAATCAATATTTAAATGATTGCTTTAACATGCAAATTCAGGAGAGGATGGATTGCCATTTATCTTACCGAATTCTATGTTTTGTGGCAGTATTCTAGCTCAAAACAAAGACCCATAATTCATTACTACTGAGCTTTACAGAAAAACATCAAAAGGCTTAAGAATGAGATACTCATAAAACTTGTTACAATCCTGTAGGCTGGGCCAGCTGATGGGTAGCCTAAGTAGCAAGCAGGCTCAGCTTGGCCATATGTAGCTCACAATAGCACACAACAAATTGGAAGAAAAAAAACTGTTCTCAAGATTTACTTTAATTTCTATGTATTTCTATGAATGATTGATCCTGTCGGTTGTGTTGTTCAGCAAATATTGGCAGGCCATCTTCAATTTTGAATGAGCAATCTTCTATTTGTTTATACATTTGCTGCAGAACAGCTAATAGACCTGTATCTACAATGCCTGTAGCTGACCTTGCAGAAGCGATTTGCAGCCACAATAATAATTTGTAGTGTGAAGACATTATTTTGACAGGCATATGAATCCAACTTAAATGATTCATTTGAGTGACGCAATATCTAGTCACTAATACATAGAAATCTTAAACACTACTAAACGTTGTTATTTTTATTGAAATCAATGTAAATGCATGATTACCAACAGCATTTCCAAGTACTGGTCTTAATTGACAATTGACACCAAAAGTGAAGCTATTGTATGAACATGGTGGTAGTTCATCTTTTTGCATCCTTTGGTACCCCGGTCTGATAAGAATTGGGAAGGCTTGATTTATCACAATAAGCTTTTTCAAATGTTTGAAACCTAAAGAGGTAAAAAATTGAACAATATATGAGGTAATTGGAAAAACAATTCATTTATGGGCTTCTATAATGGGGTCTCATACACCAAATTGGTGTCTCACTTGGTGGTAAGCTAAACAAATAATATTGTGATTGTTTTCAGACATGAACTCTAAAGAAAATTCAAACTGTAAAACATTCTAAAACTGAATTCTGTTTACAATTTTACATTATATGACAGGCCTACGTAATGTTTCCAAAAATACCAGAAATACATTATCTGTAGCAGCAACGGCAACAAGCAAGTGTTGCAGTATTAAGTAATAGTGTAGCCTAGCTAGGAGTGTCATATCATTTGGAAGCCTTACATGGAAGTCTAATGTTATTCATCCATCAAATATATTCTTTTGAACTTTTTAAACTTTACTACGGTGCAATCATGATTTTTATTTTTACCAGACAGCTGTATTTTCAAAGTCTGAAAGTAAAATGTACAGACTTATTGCCTATCATACCATGGTTATTTGCACTAATCGTAGTTCATATTTGAATTCAAAACATGCACAATTTAAATTGTTGTATAACTAATTATATAATATTAAAATACATTTAAATTTTACTTTTAATCTCCTATCGACATTTCCCTTGAACCTCCTATGGGTGCAAGTGCTAGTTAAATAATAATTTGATCAAACAAATTTCTCCTAGTCTAATGTGTTGGAATTGATATTGAAATAAATGCTAAAATAAATACATATTTTAAAAAATTGAACGTAATAATTAGCTTCATAGTCAATGATGAAAAATATTATGTTAGATGTCATAAATTTTTGTTGGGTATGAAATTTTAGGGCTCAATGTGATGAAGATCTTAAACTATAAATTGAGTGTTTCTCCTTTAGGTTCGCCTATGCACTTGGGGACCTAATTTGTGCACGTGACAATTTGATCTTATGCATAAGCTCAATTTGAAACTCACACATATACATAGCAAAACATGGGGCCTTGGAATTAACTCAACCTAAAATTTGATGTTTTCTAATTGTAAATATAGATGTTTGTAAACACCTTTAGGGAACTTGTTAGATTGTAAGTGTCATGTTATCCTCAATTATACCCCTAATGGATTGTATTTGTGTCTTTGAATGAAAGGATTTAAGACAAAAAAACATGTATTCAATGTGAAAGTAAGCAAGGTATGCATAAAAGCTTCTTAAACTAATCTTAGTGGAGAATATTACATAAATTTTAGATCTTTACAATTATAGAAAGGAGAAACACATAAAATATAAACACAATTATACCACAACATAGGTTTACATAGGAAATCACTTTTGAGAGAAAACCCCGACACTCTAAAGCATCCCAATGCATTATTTAGTAGTCTAAAAATAGTTACAATACACTTATAGAGAAAGCCTTTATAGGAGTATCATCTACCAAATATTTGGAGTATTTAAGGCAACATAACAATACCTACAAACTCACTATCGATACCTCCATCTCAAGAACCCTAAAAATAGGAGAAGTAATACAAAAAACCATCAAATGGTAATTATTAAATCATGAGCTAAAATCACTCAAAAATGTGGTGCCCAAATGCCTATCTATAAACAAACACCCAAATCCCAAGATGAGTTCACAAGCTAAAAATAACATATTTCGTCCACTTTTCATAAGTCCATCATAATTCATTCACCAACTTAGGTGTTTCATTTTGGATTCATTATCTCTATTCAAAGGCGTTTTATGATGTCAAAACATGCATCATAAGCTAGTCAACAAGTGTAAGTCCCTCTCTTACGACTATTTTTGTGTCCTAAATGTTTTACATTTCCAATGTAGGAGGCCTAACTTCTATAGGCCATGTCTTTTTATATAAGAGGCCATTAGGGCCCTTTTAAAAAAAATGTAGAGATTGAAAAGATCTATAGACAACATGCATCCTTGAAAGTGATTTCAAACAACATGAAATTTTTATTTTGGATAAAAATAGTCTATAGCCCAGAATCAGAGCTTTTATGTTTCAATCCAAAACTATATTATTTATATACTAACATTAGGAGCAAGGTTAACCACCTTTCCTAACATTATCCCATTTTTCAAGCACCTTTGAATATAAAAGGGAGTACCAACACTTATGAACTAATTGCTAAGGATTCATAGGTCCATAGAATCATAGTTCCACCTAAACTTTTCTCTACTCAATAGCTTTATCAATGCATCTACAACATCCTACTAAGTGTTAAATTTCTCAAGCATCACCCTCCCATCCTCTACCATGTCAAAAAAAATGGTACTAGACATCAATATTCCTCATCCTTGCATGAAAAGATGGGTCCTTTGCCAAGTATATGGTGCTTTGAATATCAAATAGAATTGTTTAATATCTCTTGAACTCAACCTCACATCTAAAAATAATCACTTAATCTAGATGGATTCATTAAAAGCATGAGTAGTTTTCATGTACTCTACTTTTGTAGTGGGCAAAGTGGCCACAACCTATCACTTTCCCATATAACTAATAGCACCACCAAACATAGTGAAAACATATCCATTGGTGTATCTCCTATCAACATCCCCAACCCAATATGAATCCACAAATCCACAAATAGTAATCTAATGTTAATGCCTTGTAGAAAATACATGATAAAAAATGGAGTACTTATAGGGATCCTATAAATAGCTTAAGATCACCTTCATTACATCGTGGTGCACTCATCTAAGATTAGCTATGAAATGACTAATGACTCACTACTTCGGCAATGTTTGGTATTATATATACCATAACATACATTAAGATCCTAAAAAAATAGCATAAGGTACTCTAGCTATATCCTCCATCTCATTAGGATAAGTTAGACACTACTCAACTACTAACTTAGTCACCACTAAAATAGGAACACATAAAGGTCTGCAAATTAACATGTTGAATCTCTCCAAAAGTGGGTCCACATACTTACTCTATCCCAACCAAAGATTTCTCTTAGCTCCATCTCTTTTGATCTTCATCCCAAAGATGAACCTAGCTTCCCTTAAGTCCATATCAAACTATGTTGAAAGTTAAGACTAAATTCATACTTCATATTATTGTCATTATAAAAAATAACATATTATCAATATATAATGCAAAAATAAGGAAGTGATCATTGTCCATCTTATAATAGATGCAATGATATGATTTGGACCTCATAAATCCCAATCCCAATACAAATGTATCAAACTTTTGGTACCATGTATCCTAGGATATTTCTTGAGACCATACAAATACTTCTTTAACTTATAATAGATAATAGAAATTGATTTGATGTCAACTTAGAAATAGGGAGAAAATTTCACCGGGCTCAATTCCCTCAACTTGGGAATATCCTTTTTCAACCAATCTCACCTTGTACTTTCCAATATTTCTATTTGAACTATTTTTTTAACATCCATTTACACCCAATGGGTTTATGTCTATCAAGCAAAGGCACTAGGTCCCATGTGCCATTTTTCTTCAACGAAACCACCTCCTCATTTATGTCCACTTTCTAGGTTTCTATGTCATTCATACCCATAGCTTCCTTTAGAATCCTTAGCTCATCAATGTTAGTAATCAAACAAAGAAAACATCTCCAATCATAAGGGGTATTCATATTTGGTTGTTGTCTTTGTCAGGGGGATCTTCTTAATGATTAAGATGGAGGTTCGATTTCTTCATTAAACTTCTTTGAACTATTTGAGCTCACTTCCTCTTTAGATCCTTAATGGGCTTATGGTTCAACTTTATTTATCTTCAAGGGTAGTTGAACCACAATCATTCTTTTCATCATTTTTTGATTGCAAAATAGTGGAAGAAGGCTTAAATTCTCTAAAGATAACACGTCTATTATATAAATCTCTTTTAGCCATAGGATTCCAAATCTTGCGCCCTTTCACACCAATACCATAACCAACAAAGATACATTTTACAACCTTGTTCTCCAACTTTGAACTCTTCTTCATAGGCACATGAGCATATGCCTTGTAACAAAAAACTCTAAGATGTCTTAAGAAATAATTTTTCTTGACCTCACCTCCATAGGTGTCTTATTAACAAGAATCAATATAGGATACTTTAACTTAACAAGTAACAAGCTATAGCAACCACTTTTTCCCAAAAAAAATATTATAAGCTAGTCCCACCAAGCATACTCCTAGCCCTCTCCATCAATGTCATATTCATTCTTTCTATAAATCCATTATGTTGAGGGTTGTATGAAGTTGTCTTATGCCTTTCTATTCCACGATCCTTACAAAATATGTTGAAATCTACTTAACAAAACTCATTGCCATCATAAGTCCATAAAATCTTGATATTTTTACTATTTTGATTTTCTACAAGAGCCTTAAAATCTTTAAATTGATTGTTGAATTCATATTTACTCCTAAGGAAATATAACTATGTACTTTTATTATATTCATCAATAAATGTAACGTAATAAATTAATTTTAAAATTAAAGGAATATTAACATGACCAAAAACATCAAGATGTATCAAATCCAATACCCCATAAGATCTATGAGAACTAGAATAAAACTAAACATGGTTTTGTTTCCCATAAACACAATATTCACAAAAATTGAACTCAAAGTTACAATCATTTAGCCCCTCAACCATTTTGTGTTTGAAGGTCCTTAGACCCTTCTCACCTATGATCCATCCTTTGGTACCATTATATAGTCTTTCTATGGGAAGCTTAGTCTCCAAAGCATAGACACTAGGTTAGATACCCAAAAAGCATGACCATTGAAAGTTGATGCAACACTACTTTTTGTTGTTGGTTCTAATGGTGAGGGTAAATTTTATGTAAATCTCTTCACTACCGGTAAAAAAGAACTATTACACTGAACTAACATGAATCCAACTAAAATACAGTGCCTATGCAAACACCCTTAGTAAGCACCATAGTTTATTTGATCACCTTTAACCTTCCACTTGAGAAAACAAATTGTACACCTGAATCATCTACTAAATCCTTACATAAAGTAGGTTTCAAGCCAAATCAAGGATATGCAGTACATTATTGATCCCTATCACTTGTTCACCAAGGAATTAAATTAGGAATTTTACATGACAAACAATCTTTAGGTGAGAATCATCTCCAAGGTACACATTCTAGCCATCATATTCTTCATATTTTCTAAACCAACCTAGATGTGAAGTCATGTGAGAAGATGCATTAGATTAAATAAACCAAACACCTTTGAATGCATATGTAGCCAAGGCTACAACAAATTCATCACCATCATCTTGGGAGAACTTCTCAGAATCATCATTAGAATCTCTCTTTTTCTTTTTCTTTTTCTGTTCCTCCTTATAGTCTCTTATAAAATGGCAAGATCGACCATAGTTCCAATGTTTTACCTTGGACTTACCATGAGATTTAGATCTAGACCTACCATGCTTCTTGTCCTTCTTCTTGTCTTTTTCTTTGTTTACTATGAACAACTTGGGATTCCTTAGTAGATTAAAAATTATTTATTTGAATCTCTTTAAAAATAATTATGCCACCATCTCATCCATTTTTAAGTTGGTGGTAGTGCTCCCAATAGCTATAACAAGGTGGTCCCATGAACCTATTAAAGAACACAACAAAGTCATGCAATGATCCTCGTCTATTTTTACTCCAATAAATTGCAAATGGGTAAAATCCATGTTAAATGCATTCATGTGCTCAGCCACAAAGCCACCATCCTCCATATTGAGGGTATACAACTCCTTTCTTAGAAAGAGTTTGTTAGCGAGAGATTTATCTTGATACAAATCTTTGAATTTCTTTCGATTAAGTGTTGAGGTCTCTTCATGCACATTCAACAATATTGAATCAACAAAACATAGTGATGAGAACCTTAATTTTTTTGTCCATTTGATCTCAATATTCTTATGACAACAATATATTTGGTTCTAGAAGCTACAACCCATATATCTCTATCCATGAGCATATCTTCAATCTTGAGCTTCCAAAAAGAAAATTTTGTTCTTGATAACTTCTCCATTTCAATGTTAGATGTTCTTTCCATATCTTTCTATAATATGGTCAAATCCTTCCACACAAGCTCCCAATTAAATGAAGACTAGTACAAAAAACCCTCTACCCAACACCTATAATTTAAGGTGATTAGGTTTTAAAACTAAATAAAAGGAAGGGAGGTATGTAGAAACACCTCTGAAACTATTAGAGGAGAATATTGTGCAAATTCATATCCTTACAATCATAAAGAGGAGAAACACATAAAATATAAACAAAATTATACAACAACACGTGTATGTGGGGAAAACCTTTTCAAGAGAAAATCTCCACACTCCAAAGCAAGCCAATGGATTATTTATTGTTTTAAACATGGTTATAATGGGTTTACAAAGAAAGCCTTTATAAGAGTATAACCAACTAGAGATTTAGAGTTATTTTTACAACACAATAATACATACAAACTCACTATCAATACCTCCATCTCAAGAATCCTATAAATAGGAGAAATTATACGCAAAAATATCAAATAGAAATTAAAAATCCATGGGCTAAAACCACCAAAAAATGTGGTGCCCAAATACCTAGTTAGCAAACCAACACCCAAATCTCAAGATGCATTTATAGGCTAAAAATTGCACATTCCTTCCACTTGTTATAAGTGTATCATAATCCACTTACCAACTTAGGCATTCCATTTTGTTCATTATCTCTATTCAAAAATGCATCATGATGTGGCATAACACACATCATAAGCTACTCAACAAGTGTAACTCTCTCTTACAATTCTTTTATGCACCCTTAATGTTTTTACATTTTCAATGCATAAGGTCTAACTTTCAAAGGCCATGAATTTTGATTCAAGAGGCCATTAACACCCATTTTTTCTAAAATGTAAAGCTAAAAAATATCTATGCAATGAGCATATCTAGAGGCAATGTTGAACGACTCGTAATTTTTATTTTGTCCAAAAATAAAGTCTATAACCTAGAAATTGAGTTTTTATGTTTCATAGTTCAAAATTTGTATTCTTTATATAATCAACATTAGGATCAAGGTTGAGACACCTTTTCTAACACCATAGACCAAGGATGATGTGTTTTGATATAAATTATTTGATAATTTTGTTATGATGCTCTTCTTAAATTCTCTTAGACAAATTCTTACATAAGCCCTAGATTGTCCCATATTATCTCCCACAAAATTGTAAATGATGAGTAAACTTTAAATAGGACAACCAAACATACAAAACATAAAATACACTAAATTTACACATAAAAACCAGTGAAAAGATCCATATATAGAATATCACAAACTACTTTCCCACAATTGTAAACATACTATTACAACAAAATATAAGATAATAGGGGATCATGTATGCAATTTTCAACATTAAAATATTGCTAGAACCACTTAATTGTATGGAAAGTGGAGATCCATCTCTCCACTCAATTGGATGGCGAATAGGGACATATGTAAATATCATTTTTGGCCAAGTATTCTATATTTATGTTTTTTTGATAAATTTATTTTATGCATTGTTTGATCGATGAGACTATTTTTACATGTGCAAATCAACCATCTAATAACACATTTAGGTTCTTTTACTAGTTTATAACAATCTCGTGGATACACTAATTTAAGATATTTTAATGAATATATTAAAAAGAAATGACTTTTAAAGCATCATGATTTTAATTAGATGGATAATTATTTATAAAAAGAAGAAAATAGATACAATAAACCTCAACCACAAGAATTTTAATATTAAATAATACATTCTTTAGAAATATTCTTCAACTTTTTTTAATCTCTATTTATTCTTTATTATAGCATCCTCTATGCCATATTCTTGAGAATTTCAAGGATCTTGCAAATCCTCACATTTTCATCCAATTAAGGTTTTCCTAAGGGATATTGTGTATTACTTTGCATATTTATATCTCTATTTTTTTCTCTCACATTGCTTAAAGAATTAACTTGTATGACTATAAATACATCCACTTGAGGTGAATTAAAAAATTCTTAAACATGTTAAGATGGTTGATAATGCATATATCTATAGGTAATGATATCCAAGGCAATACAATGAAATATTATGATCTTACCATGTCGAAAATAGTTATGATATTGAATATTCTATCCTACATGAAACTCACTTAATTTGTTACATATGACACTAAATGAGACCACAAGGACGTGTGAGTTCTATTGAATACAAATGACCATTATAAATTTCTACAAGAAGCTATACTATTACATTCAATTGACATTCGTTATTATCCATCGATAAATGACATAACAAATGGACATGTATAATGATATATTCTTTAACCTATGCTTACCAAGCAATGACACCTACATCTAAACCAAGATGAATTACAACAACTATTTATTATTTTTAATGGTCACATTGCTAATGAGACAAATAATATATTATAGTAAGACCCTTGTGGAAGAAAATATTATATTACTTAAAATTAAAATATATTCTAACCATCTTTCTTGTAGTCTATAACTTCAAAATATCTATTTTTAGATATAACTTTAAAAATCAAGAATCAAATAATTGTTGTAATAAAATTAACATGGTAAAAAAAAAAATTAGGTAGAGCCATGGTTGTTTGTATAAAAAGTATAATTCTAACATATCTCTCAAGAGTAATCTTTTTATTAATATTTTAAAAAATGTTCTATTTACCTTTGCTTGCCATCTATAACTTCTAAATATTAATTATTTTATACAACTAAAAACTAAAATTAATATAAATATTGTAACAAAATTAACACTTGATATTTAATTTTTTAATAAATATGTTGAGATAAAGATAAATGTACCATCTTAAAAGGTGTCCCAAGACTAATATAATTATTATAGTATAAATTTTAGGATTGTTGCATTAAAATCATAATTTTTAACATAATTCTTGATAGCAATTCAAAATAATAAACATAAAATTAACGAGATTAACAAATTTATTCCTCCGAATACATAATTACAAATTCCACCATAAATTCCAACTTCTCTAAATATAATTTTGCATTAATTTTATTTTGTTTGAAATCTAAAAATTAAATGCAAGAGATAGATCTTTCAATCACTAATTTGTGTGTTGCTCCATGGAAAGACTTATAGAAAAAAAAGCCCATAGTGGACAAGTTTGAACAAATCAAATAAAACAATCCCCTAAAAAATTGAACATGCAAACTACAAATAGTTACACGAATTAAATTTTTTCTTTCAAAATAGAACTACCTAGGTGAAAATATTTGACAAAAAATGTTTAATATTTAAATATATAATTTATATCTTGAATGCACACAATATAGTAGAAAAAGGGAAAAAAATATAAATTAAGGCATTGAAGCTTTGTTGGATTATCTCCAATTGACTAATTTACATTATCCATCATTCTTGATTAATCCTAACTTGATGCAAGAAAAAGGAGAATTGACAACTATATGGAATCCATCATAGAGTCAATGGATACAAGAAGTAACTTTAGAATGTTATATAAAGCTTACTAGCAATAACATTATTTAGTGTATTTTCCTACTCTAGTGAGTTTTATTTAATGTTCTCAAAATTTTAATCCATTTCCTTCTTAGAGTAGACACTACTTTGTCTAGAAATAATATCTTGCTCATCATTATTAGTTATTTGTATTTACTATTGAAAACAACCAAATGCCTTTTGGCATTATTCCAGACTCTTTACATTATGCTAACTATTCTAAAATGATCAAAAGTGCATTTGTTAGAGGTAATTGTAAAAATATCACATTATATCTTCCATACACAAATACCTAATAGGATTTTATCTCTCCAATGCCTAGATTAGTTGGCTTTTGCCACACCCATAAATACACACCAATATTTCTAGTAAACAAGATTTAGGTTCAATGCTCTAAATTCATCATCTATATGTGCTTTAGCGACCTTAATCACTTGCTCAACAAATACAATTTATGACCAAACATAAGTTTGTAACAATAAATAAAAAGATATAATTTACATACTTGCCTCCTTGAGAAAGAGATCTTCTCTGGTAGCCAACTACCTCAAGCCTCTTATTTGTTTCTAATAATTCAAATACAAACCATTAGGATGAACCCCACTACTTTAGTCATTAACAAAATTTTGACCAACATTCTCTATTTTTGCTCTCATTATAGATATAATTTTACTAGAAGACACAAATGATGAAATCCTACTTACAATTTGCCACAAAATTAAAATTAAATAAAATGGCCCGCGAGTCTCGAGATTTTTTTAAGGAAATTATGAAATTGAAGAAAAACTCAACTAACTAAAAAATTCCATGAGAAATTTTGTGAATAAATTTGAGGTCTAGGTTGGATTTTTTAATTAAGAATTCAAGAGGAAAAATATGCGTGCCCTTGAATACTAGAAATACAAAATCCAATAACTATTCAAACATTTTTTTTTTAAGTTCTAACATTTTACTAGCAAAAAATGATGAACATATTCAAACTAATAACTAATATCAATGAGTTATGAAAACTACCAACTAGCACATTCTTGCAAATAACTTGTTTACTTGAATCTAGAGTTTTGACATAGTGCTTGAGACAAGGCATAGTCATGCAAAAAGACCTAGCTTAAAACCTTGGTAGTTATAGGGCCACCAATATCTATACATCTTAGAAGTTTTACCAACCCATTGGGCACGAGAATTGATAGGTGATTTGTCCCCACTAGTGGAAAGTGCCTCTAAAAAAGTTGTAAAAAAAGGGGAACTACTACAATCCTTAAGTCCCATATAGTTTCAAGCTCAAAACCAAGGGAGGCAGAGAAAACTGAGGCCTTTCTAAGATAAGTTAAGGTCCATTTGTGGTTGGTTATTAGCAAGGTTCAAAAATCAGAATCCCCAAACTACTCAAACTATGACTTCTAGCTCTAAGAGCACCCAAACGAAAACATAAAATGTTGCAAAATTTAAAACTATAACTATTTAAAAGTACATTTTTTGTAAAACAAAACATCAACATATGTGGAGTTGTTTTTGAAGAAAATTCTTGTTACCTATTAAAAGAACAAATAAAACAATATTGCGATAATTGTAGATTGAAAGAAAATTGAGCTAAATTATTCTTGGAAATGACACTAATGTTCCGAAACATCTTTTTGTTAATAGTGGGGGAAAATATTAGCGACCAAACATGAAAGAGAAACCATAAAAGTGTGCTTGAGTAATATGATTTACTATTTGCATAATTTATCAAAAGCTAGAAGCCAAGTTATTCATTCCATAGATATACAAATGCCAATCATTAAAGCTTGAAAGTGGAAAAGAACTTGTTCCCATGATTCACAAAGAAAATTACAAATAAATTAAGAAGACATGAAAAAGATTAGAATAATAATTTACTAAAAATCTACCAAAAAGTGGTTATAGAAAATTCACCAATGAGCAAACAATAAAAGAGATTATAAATTCAAGAACGCAACTTAGATAGCTAGAGCATTTGTTAGGCCTTCCAAACTAGAGCTTGAAGTTTAAATCTCCACAAGACATGACATTGTATCAAAATTAGATAAAATAACACATCTAATATGTTGGGTGTGGCATACTGGGTAGACAAGATAGGATGGTGCAAGTCCTAGAAGCTAAAGGTTCAGAATGTAAATTGATGATTGACTCATTTGACCTTATCCAATTTTTTTGGAAACTAGTAAATTTGGCTATTTCTTTCATGTATAATAAAATGCCACATCATGAGACACATTTAAGATGTTGAAAAGGGTCAAAACACTTATCTATATTATATTAAACAAAAAAACATTTTAATAATAGTACATTTAAAAAAAAAAGTGGCAGAGCCACAAAATTTTATTGTAGAGAGGAAGAGTACATAGAAAGCTATGGTAGTGATAGAACCAAAAATTACCATAGTAATATATAATAGAATACAAAAACACGGGTGATTATACCCGTTCATTGAGAAGAAACCTATACCCCATTGTTGGGTTAACAGTAAATACATTATAATCTTGGAGAAAACAAGGATGGAGCATCGAAACAATTTGAATGTATAAGAGAACAAACAACTCCAATTTGAGAGAACAAAAGCAGAGTTGAAGAAACTCCTTTCAGAAGCATGTGGTAAAAATTGGGTATCGAACTACGACAATGGAAAACCCGAGCGTCAAATAGAACTTGAACCACAAAATAAAACCGAGCAAAGCCAATGCAGAAAATCCATAATTCACTGGTAGTTCCATATAAAACGAAGTAGAAGAGATACAAAATCTTCTTGAAGAAGAAGGAGATGTGCCAGAAGCTGAGAGTCGGGAAAAACATTGAAGCACTGAAAACCATTATAGGGTTTGCAAAATTAGGAATCTCCCATTGATAAAGCTTTGAGAACCATCTAATACAAAAATATATTTTACCAAGATTTATGAATAAATATCGCTTTCCTTCGAAGACTCCAAATTTGTAGGCGGAGGAAAATATGGTGTGGAATGGGGTTCCACCAGAGCATGTCAAATCAAGAATTACACAACATCAAAGAGATCTAGGAGCATATTTGAAATTGTGTGACCCAATCTAGGTTTGAGCCCATGTAAATTTCCGATGAAGTCATAAGAATAATCATCAAGGAAGCCATGAACCATCGAACTTAAGAGAGTCGAGATTGAACAATCAAAAAGGATGAATTGGTGGCAAAGAATACCTCCCACAAGGTTAGATCCGTTTAAAATGTCATAATCCTCAACAACATTTTGTAATGAAGAAAGAGGACAAACATGAGGCAAAATGTAAGAGCTAGCTAAAAATTTATCCATCTCATCCACCATAAAACATCCATTAAAATTAAAACAAAACGAGATGCTACCTCATGCAAGAGTGATATGGAATGAAATTCTAACCAGTCATACCCCAAAACCGTCCTTATTGCGTCCTCCACTGGCTTGCATTCTAAGATGCAAGTTCAACTCAATTTTTCATTGCAAAAAGGCCTTGCATCCCGCAATTCATGATATCTTGGAGGAACCACCACTCTGAAAGTATTTTGCATTGTGTCTTTAGCAAGAAACAAGAAAGATGCAAAGACAAATAACTAGAGATAACCTCGTAATAGCATCATCGTACATTGGAAGTCATACGACGCAAGTAAGGTATTAAATGCCATTATAATCTTACTGCACCAAAAGGTGGTGCACAAATAACAAAGAATGCCAACTTCATTTTGCTGATAAATAAAATGATAGATCCATGCCATTTGTCTCTACTTTGAGCTTTGGTGATCTCACCTCACCGTACTAGGATACTGCAAATTTGAATCAATGATAAGATATGAGGATCATTAGATCTGCTAAGTGCATGAGCCCAATGTTAGTTGGAGGCGCACGTACACCCAGACATTCCTAGATTTCATGGGAAAAGAACATGTGAGGGAGACATTCACACAGGCCATAAGTACCAAAAAAGTGGCAGTAGATGCAAATCACTGATTGAAATGCCAAATCAAATATCTCTGCAAATTTCAAATTTGGTAATGCTGCTATATATGGAATACTTGCCCCAGACAAATGGGAATGTTTCACCAATTTGGAGACAAGTAAAGAGTCGTTAACCACAAAGTCTTGATCTTGGGAATAAAGAATGACCAGTACTGTGCATTATTCCCAAGTATAATGAGGTTTAAACAATGTCGCCAAAGCTCCCACATACTAACCGAAAAAATGTAATAAATCCCTAAATGTAATTAGTATGGAGGAGGGGCCTGTGAGAGATATCATATTAGTAGAGGTAAGATTGCCACATATGCAAGTCAAAGAAGCCACATCATTATAATTATGTGTACATCATTTAAGGCCTCAACATTGTGATTAGGCCAGTATTGCCACCTATGCGGTCCTTCAGGCCATGATATCAAATTTGAACCAAAATGCCGAATACATATCAATATATCAAGACATATAAGAGTTGATCCATTTTCATACCTAACCAAATAAGATCATTAATTCAGGCCAAGAACCAAGATAAGTGTATAAAATTTGTGCCATGATCATACAACCAAGAGTCAATAGAACAATTTTTAGCATTATGAATTCACTAAATTCAAATATTCCTAATATGAAAGAACTTTCAAATGCATATTTTGATCAATGGCTTTATCTGCAAGTTGATTTGCTTGTTTATTCCCTGTAGCAATGCATTGCTTCATTAGAAGAAAACTTGTTCAAAAGATGACAAATATGAGAAACAAGATAATTCAGATGCCAAGTATCCAAGTAACCCTTCAAAACTGCTAACATTGCAATCATGGAGTCTCCTTCAATCTGAATATGAGGAATGGATAGATCAATTGCTAGTTTCAGACCCAAACTTAGAGCATTAAGTTTTGCAATATTATTAGTGCCATTTGGAAGAATTGAGCAAATTGCTCCAATGAAATTACCTTGATAATCTCTTATGACTGAGGCAGCCCCAAATTTTCCAAGATTTCCTCTAGAGGCTCCATCAAAATTAAGTTTAATGTAATCCTTGGGTGGTGGTATCTAATTGATAACAGATCTATCCACATGAGGCTTTTTATTCATTATGGAGCCCACACTAGGGATCTTGAGGAGAGACCAATTTCTAAGGATAAAAGAATCCCAAGAGGAGAAGCAGTTATTAGTAGATGCATTCTTATATAGGCTTGACATTACTATTTCAGAGATGGAAATTTCAAAATTTTGGATGATTTGTCCCACAAAAAGTTGTTCCTTTTTAAATTTCTGTCTATTCCTTTCAAGCCATATGTTCCAAATGAGAATTAAGGGAGAGATCTCCCAAAGATAAGCAAACTTAGAGGTTGAATATAATCTAGGCCAACTCTGAAAGTGGTGGAAGATCATGTTTTGTAAAGGAGAGTGCTAACCTAGTCTATTCATTAACCATGTCCAACATTCATATGCAAAAGTGCAATTAATAAGGAGATGATCAGTAGATACTAGTGCCTTACCACACATCACATAGGGAAAAAGAGTAACTATTCCTAGTCTATCAAGTCTCATGCCTGAAAGTATTTTATCCTTGATTGCCAACCAGCTAAAGGCACCTACTTTTGGAAGTACATTAGGACCCCAACAAAGGTAAGATGGTCAAGAAGGAAGGACATCATTTTTTACCAAAGAATTATAGCCATCTTTAACAGTATAATTTCCCCATTTGGATCTTGTCCAAATTATTTTATCAGGTTTTTCTAAAAAGATAATTTGCCTTTTTAAGAGTTAAACTTTAAGAGACTCCTTCATATGAGAAGGTATTGAAAGGAAATTGAAGTCTTTCCATTTGAAAGAACGTAAATGATCCTCCTTATCAATGATAAAATAATCTTTCACTTTATCGCCCCAAATATTTTTCAAACCAGTCTCTAGTTGCGACCAGTCCCCAAGAAGTTTAAGGGGTTGATAACCATTCCATGCATCATCCCAAAAAGAGCCTTCTCACCATTATTAACTAACCAAGAAAGGTGAGGAAGCATGTCATGCCTGCAAGCACATATAAAATTCCAAAATTTTGACCCAACTGGAAGATTCCTTTGGGTGAAGATCCCTTCCTTTTCCCTGGAGTCCAAATATTTGTGCCTCATGATTTGGCACCAATTTTTATCTGAATTGAAGTACAACTGCCAAACTAATTTGGCACCAAGGGATTTATTTTGTAAGAAAATGTCTCTCATGCCTACACCCCCTGAAGCTTTTGACTTGCAGACATTATCCCAAGCCACTAAGGGGAGTTTCTTTTTCTGTGTGACATTTTATGCCCAAAGAAAAATTTTGAATTTTTTTTGTAGAGCTAGTCCTTTCCCATATGGAATTTTCAAGACTGACATTAAATAAATAGGTAAAGAATGAAGGACAACCTTTAGTAATATCAACTTGCCTGCACATGAAATCCATTTGGATTTCCAAAGAAGAATTCGGTTGGAGGCGGAAGAAACAATATTATCCCAAAATTTATGCTTTTCTTTACCCAAGAAGGGGATTCCTAGATATTTGCAGGGTAGTGTACCACTTTGGAAACCCCAGAACTTTAAAAGCTTAGCTTTAACCAAGGGGTTTGCATTAACTAAGAAGATTTTTGGTTTCTCAACATTGAAAGATTGGCCCAATGCCAAACAATAATCTGAAAGAACTATTTTGATTACTCTTGCTTCCTCTATAGAAGCCTGTCCAAAAAGAAGAGGATCATCCGCAAAAAGGGAGTGAGAGATTGGAGTGGGGAATGGGTTGATCATAATGTCTTTCCATAACTTATTGTTCCATGAAGCAATGATTGATCTACTTAAACCCTCTGCCATCAAAATGAATAAGAAGGGTGAAAGGGGGTCACCTTGTCTTATTCCCCTTGTAGGAGAAAATTTACCAGTTGGAGAGCCATTTACCAAAATAGAAAGGCTTGCACCAGTTACACATGAAGAGATCCATTTGCACCAACTGTTTTCCAACTCGGATTTTCTAAGAACAACTAAGAGAAAATCCCATTCCACTTTGTCATAGGCCTTTTCCATATCTAGTTTCAAAATCATTGAAGGGGATTTGTCCTTTGTTATTGAATGTAAAACTTCATGAGCTAATATAGCCCCTTCAAGAGTGTCTTTGCCTGGGACAAATTCCCCTATTCAATTGAAATAATAGAGGGGAGGATTTTTGCTAGTCTAAGAGTTATTGCCTTAGTGAAAATTTTGAAAATGGTGTTACATAGTGCAATAGGTCTAAAATCCTTGAAAGACAAAGGCTCAGATTTCTTGGGAATGAGAGCAACCATAGTTTCATTAAATTTTTTTAGAATTTTTCGGTTTCTTCTTGATTATTCCAAAGCAAGAAAAATGTCTCTACTAACAAAATCCCAACATTTCTAAAAGAACAACGTCGTGAAGCCATCAGGCCTAGGGGACTTTTTAGCAACCAAGGAGAAAACAATATTTTTCACTTCCTCCATGGTGAATTCAACCATTAGTATTTTCTTATGCTCCATATCTACCAGGGAGGGAATATTATCTAGAACAACATTGTTGTCAAAGGATCTATTAGTTTTTATAGGAGCTAACAAATCCTTTAAAAAGGATATTGCAGCAACTTCTATATCTTCATCTATGGTTAAAGTGTTTCCAGAAGGAGATAGAATTGAATCAATCCTATTTGATTGTCTTCTCATTTTCGTCGAAGCATGAAAGAATTTAGTATTTCTATCTCCTTCCCTTAATCAAATATCTCTCAAATTTTGTCTCCAATAGTATTCTTCCCTAGCCAAGAGTTCATCTAATTCTGCTTTTAGAGATTTCTCCTTATCATAAAGGGTTGCATCCATTCCATTTTTTTATCACTACTTCATATATATTGGCCAATTCAAGTTCAACCCTTGATTTTTCAATCAAAATGTTCTTGAAACATGTTTTATTCCATTCTTTTATGTTCCCTTTCATAAAGTTCAATTTTTTGTAAAGTTGAAACATATGGGTACCCACCTCGAAAGGGCACTCAGACCACCAATCCTTAAGGAGAGTATAAAATCTGAGTCTTTGAACCACATCGGTTCAAATTTAAAATATCCCTTTTTAATTGGCTTGTTATCAAAAACTGAAAGGGAGATTGGAAAGTGATTAGATCTAGGAAGAGTCATAATTGATGAAGTGAAGTCCCAGGGGGACGTAAACCAATTATCTGATAGAAGGAACCGATCCAATCTTTCTACAATTTGGGAAAATCCTCTGCACTTATTAGTCCATGTGAAGCTGCCATTCTTTGGTGCACAATCGTAGAGACTATTATTAATAATAAAGTGATTAAAATCATCCATAACCTTTGATGAAGGAATGACGCCACTTGTTTTTTCTGAGGAGCATCGAATTGCATTGAAATCACCAGACAAGATCTTCAAATCATTTTTAAAGGTGCTAATGCAGAAGAAAGTTGTGACCATAATTGTTTCTTAGCATAAGTTGCACAAGGGCCATACATATTGAAAATGAAGAAGATATTATTTGTTTTCAAGCACATAGCAGAGGCTTGAATCCAACCTTCCTTAATAGAAAGCATTTTTAAATTAACATAATATTTATCCCAAAGAATTGCCAGACCTCCTCAGGCAACTTGTGTGTTGTGCTCTAATAGTGATGAGAACGTGCCTCACCTATTTTTTCAGTGTTCTTTTGTTAGAGAGATTTGGCATTATTGGTAGAATTCCTAGAATCATTCGTGCAGGCATGCGTCTTCTTTGGATGAATTTTGGCTACAGTCGGGGAGCCCTCCTACTAAGGCTTCTTCTCTTCATATTGCGTGGGTAATTTGGCCTACCTTAATTATTTGGCAGATTTGGTTGGAGTGTAACCGCAAGATTTTTCTGGGAAAGAAGTTGCAAGGGTATCAAGTGTGGTTGAGAATCCTGGGTGTTCTTCAAGAGACCATTAGGGCTAAGTGTGATCTTTCGGGTCCCATTTCTCTAGAAGATTTGGGAGTTTTCAAAATATGGGGCTATTTGGTTGTGATAAGTGTGTTGGGTGGCGATGGGAGATGAAATGTTAGAGGGAAAACCGTTCGTGAAGGGCATTGGATGCCTCCCCCCTTGAGTTTTTAAAGATTAATACTGATGGATCTTCTAGGGGTAACCTTGGTCCGACCGGGGTGGGAGCTATAGGAAGGGATAGTGATGGGATTGTGGAGTTCTTTTCAAAATTTATTGGGCAACATTCAAACAATCTCATGGAGGCTTTGGCTATTCTTGTGGATGTCAAAAAGGCCTATGCTCTTTGGTGGAGAAAGTTTATTTGTGAGTCGGATTCACAGGTTATGATCGATTTGCTGAATAAAAATCAACTGGAGGGGGTGAGCTGGCAGTTGGCTAGGGTGATTAGGCAGATCATTTCTTTGGGGAGAGTGATGGATTCTATTACCTTTTGCCATGTCCCTAGGGAGTGGAATAAGGTGGCAGATGGGTTGGCCAAGTGGGCGTCTGATTAGGTTGATGATTGGAAAGTGGATGGTTGGGGAGGTATATCAGAGAATCTATCTCAGGAGTTGGAGGAGCTTATTACTACTGATATGAGATTGTATCTTGGGGTTACTTGATGTGTTTTGTTGGCCTTGGGCCTAGTCTTTTTTGGTTGTATTCTCTCTTTGTATTACTTTTTTGATTGAATAAAGTTTTTACGCTCTTTTTATTAAAAAAATATAATATATGATAATAATAATAATAGATATATATCGATATATTTTATATATATTATATTTAAGATATATATACTAAAGATAATGCAAGTCCCATGTAAATTGATGCTCCAATCATACACTTATTCAATTTATTAGAAACTTGTATATTTAGCGATTCCTTCCATATATTAAAAAATGCCATATAATGAAGCCCAATTAAAATGTTAGCAAGGATGAAAATGAAAAAAGAAAATTTTCACAAAAAGACCACAAGCAATTAAAAAACTCAGCCTAGGGTTTAAGCATAACCAGAGGCATAATTTGAGCATTCTACATGGTCTCCCTCAGATGATCGAGCGTCTCCTGATGATACTCATGCGTTCCAAGAGAACGATTAAATTTGGCCACATTCATGGGCGCCTTCAACAACTTCTCGATCATCAAAACGCTCCACAACGCAGAACCCAGAGTACACATGATCTTCGTCTTAGCGATCCTCCCACTCGGAAGCTCCTTCAAAATCCCCTCTATATCAATGTTTGCCATTATTTAAAGGGCTCAAACTTGCTGCCAAAGGGCTGAAGCATACTCCTAAGGGCTCAAAATTCTAGATTTTTATCACAAACAAGAAGAATAAAAAAGCAAAAGGTTCGATTTGCAGTAACTATTTTGGAGTTTTTTGGGCTAAATTCTTCATAATTTTTAGCCTCAAAACATCTAAGAATTGTTTCAATGATAACAAATTATCTTTTGAATACAATTGCATTGTTTTATGTTGGTTACTCTGCAGGACTTCTTTCAGATGTTCCTTGGACCTCCTGCTAGCAAGTTTGATTTAGCTTATTCTTTTCACGTCCGTTGTAGATTTAAACAAAGGTTAGAGCACAAAATAAGTTTATCTATAATTCGAAAGAGGAACTTTTCTTAATGCAACTTGTGCTCCATGATTATTGTTCATTGTAGTGGAACAAATTCTCAAATATATTACACTTATGTTATTGATTTGCTTTTTCCGTGGAAGTATCTGCTTTTAAAATGGAAAATAAAACTGAGCTTTTTATTTAGATTGTTTCCTGTTCTGTCTTATCTCTGTTGTCTTGCCATTGATTTTTTTTAGTTTGCACTTGCATGCATTTCTGGTGGCTTCAAATATTGGGTAAAGCTTATTGAAGGATCACAATGGGTAAGGGTGAGCAAAAGAAGGAAGATGCCCTTAATATAGGCCCTTCTAGGCCTTTACGTGAAGGTGGAAAAGCCATTGCAAATCTAAGTGAATTAGCCCACACAAGTACAGTCAAGAAGATGCAACATCTGCAAAGATTGGCAGTTTGGGCTGCTGGAGAAGGCTCCATTCCACCAATTGGAGCTCTATTGGGTACTCATTTAGCAGCTGCTGGAGAAATTTCGAGGATCCCTCTACCTGATTCTCCATTTTTTACTTGTGAAAGGTTTGTTCCTGGGCTTTTTTATATTTATTTTCCTTTTCCAATTCATTATCTTGATAAACATTGGCATCATCTGAAGTGAAATTAAGACATTCACGGTATTTAATATCTAATGTAAATGATCGTGCAAGTTTTTAATTTCTCTGTTAGATTGAGAAATATATCTGTTCCTCCTCGAAAAAAGTTTATATTTTGTTGTGCTAGTTTCCTGAAGAGGAGACATTCATTTTCTCCTTCTCTTTTACCATTCGATAGTTTTCATTTTTCATGTCCCATTCTTACAGCAGCTAGGTTTCAACTTCAAGAGCCTTTAAGGATTTCAATTCAGAGAGAGGGTAAGGAGGAATCCACAGATCCTCCCAAAAATCCATATTATCACTTTGTCCTTCATTCGATTTCAAACTTACAACAAAAGCATCTCAACAAATCTCAAATATGCCTTCTGTTGTTTAACAGTTTTGTAGCTGCAAGAATTAATTGATTCACCAAATAAGCAGTGATGAAATGTACCAACAAATGGAGAAATTGCTATGAGGTTAGCGATTCTCCCCTGCATTTGAGAGGGGCAGCCCCCTCATTTGATGTAATTTGAGATTTTTATGTACTTTTATCGCGAAAGTACGAAAAAGCGAAAATGCAAATAACTCTGAAAAGATAACCAAATTAACAACTCACAGATGGTTAATTCAGAAATCTAAATACACAAGAATGATAAACCATAAGTTCAACTCTCAAAACGGTGATTAACCCACAGACTAACACACCATTTTAATACCAATCTGCCAACATTGAATAGATTTGTATGCAAACTAACACGGAGAGACTGAATACTCAAAAATAATTATTGTATACACAGGGACAATAATTTCATAATCAACAAAACAGCACATACTCTTAAAAATTGATTTATTTTAGAAGTTCTCAGTAGACTAACAAGCCCACAGGCTTGTCTACCCCCCTGTCAAAATGAATAATTCTCCCTATAAAACGGCATCCACATTTTTAATGCCAGTGGATGAGGACACCAAGAGTCTTCCCTTCCAGAAAACTGTCACTAGACAATGGAAAGTCATCAAATGTCTCTTCACATTCTACACTCCCTCTCTAACTTGTTTGAACAACTGTCCCCGTGCTCAGCTTTGTATTTATTCAATTTAGGTTGTCTTACGCTAGAAGTACATCTGGCTGGGAGATTAAAGCACACATTATCAACCCAATATTCATTGTGAATTCAGCTGTGTATTGCCAGAGTTTTCTCAACTAAAAATATAGAACTTCAGGAATGGTGCCTAAACACATGGGTAACCTATCTGCAGAATGTTTTATCTCATAGCAAATTCATGTTGAAATAGTCCTGCTCAAGGATACACTATTTGTGCGTGACTTCCATACTTTGGTTACTCCTGTTGGAAGTGTTCTGGTGTTGAGCACATCAATTTTATTCTGTTGAGCTGCATTTTCATTTGTCTTTCCAAAATATCTTGACTGGATTGTGTCTGCAATGTATTGAGAACCCTTCAAACTGTTTGCCTCTGCATATACAGGGGCAGGAAGCATTTTAGCTTTTGTCGGAATGTTCTCTAGAAATTTTGCCATGCTGCCATCTTTATCTCCTCCAACAAACCTACAAAGATATGCCACACCTACATTTGCAAAGTTCTGTTTACCATCAAGCATACCAATCTTCTTCTCCAAACCACAAACCACTTTAAATTTTTTTTTTTTCTATGTCAAAACCAATTTGTGTAAGGCCTCTTTGAACATCAGACACCTTATTCTTGATTAATTTAGATGGTTCCTTCTATTCGTCCATCTTTTCACCTATATTTTCAATCCTTTGGGTCAAGTGTCTCATTGTTGCCACAAGAGCTTCTGAAAAGTGGTCCAAATGTTTGGTCATACCATCAGCAAAATTTGCCACATTGTGTTTGGTTACATACATAAAATCAGAAAAAGACAGTCCTTTCCACTATATGTTGAAAAAAGCCCCCATCAAGAACAAAGATCAGCCATCTGCCAAGGTAAGACACCAGATCAGGCCAACACCCAACATTACCCACCGAGGCCTCATCAAGAGACGCCACCAGAAGGCACACAAGCTCAGAAAGGCCAAACAGCCACACAAGAAGAAGAGGGGACGCCGCAGTGAGAAACCCCTCCCACAGCCCACAATCCTCCAAATAAACCACCAAACAAACAGAGAGGAGGTCTGCCAAGCAGATAAAGACCATACATAGACTTGCACAATTAGTTGTCGACATAAGCATTTTTATTTATTCTTCAACAATACTTAGCATAATCAAAATGTTTACCTAATTGTTTTCATTTAAACAATTGGTACAATCAACCAATGATTAAGCTAGGCTAATTAAACGGGATGTGACAGTAACTTTTACTTATAGTCTAAAAGGCTTCTACCCAAATAGCACCGAAAGTGGCAGCATTATAATCCTAGTTGAAAAAGCTATAGACAATTGCTAACTTTAGTACTTCTGCTTCATTTCAAGAAAACATGCATACACAATGAAACAAAGTCATTTTATAATAAAATTGTAGATAGGCCATGATATATTAACAGCCTAACTGATGAAGACCCAAACACGATTTGCTCCTTGAAAGATTTTGATCCCATGCAGAAAAATTCTACCTCCCACTCCCTTGATTCTCAAATTATCCTATGATTGAATCATGTCACGATTGCTAACTAAATTTCATTGTCTCCATGTAGCAAACTATTCTTCCAGATGTTCATTACATTTAAAAAATACTAAATCCATTTTAACATAAAGGAGGGGTAAAAATCTATTAAATCAAAAAGAAGTACAAAGCAAGGGCATTATACAGCCCTATCCAGCTCCACCAAGTGGTCCAACTATTGAGCCAGATCTGGGGGTAACGGACCCCGATCCATCAAATTCTAATGATGAATACGATCAGAAGCCCATTTAGCCAAACAATCAGAAACACCATTCCATTCTCGAGGAATATGAATGAAAGTAACATACTCCAAAGAAGCGCAAAGGTTGAGAATCTGTTTAACAATCAAAGCCAAATGCCAACTAACATCATCTAAATGTCGCCTATTCAACAAGTTTACCACTACCTGGGAATCAGACTCAGATATGATCCTTCGCGACCCCAATTGACTTCCATGCTCCACAGCCCATAAAATGGCTTGAGCCTCCATTAAATTATTAGTATAAAGACCCTTGTAAACAGAGAAGATAAACTGAATATCTCCAGAGCTATCCCGACCAACACCACCAATTCTAGCATCACCAAGGTTTCCTCGAGAAGATTCATTTGTGTTGATTTTTAAGACTCCCTGAGGTGGAGGAGACCATCGCCCCTCCCTATTTAAATTCGGAGTAGGATGTCTACATCTGTTGTGCATGAGTTGTCGTTGCTTAAGAGGAAGATGAAGACGATTACAACCAACATCACAAGGATCCGCTAATTCCGACACATCACACTTAGCCGCAACAGTTTCTCCCAAAGAATGCAAAATTTTCCACCACAAGCGAGAGGCCACCAACATCATATCCTGAAAAATCTGATGATTCCTCTCCAACCAAAGGTTCTAGATAATAAAGGATGGGCCAAGAGCCCAAGCAACTTGAAGAAAGGAAGTAGAAACAAGGGCCCTGCCCCACTGATCCACAAACTCAACCAACGAGGAAACATGCCAACAGGGCGTGTTCCACACACTCCACCAAAAAGGCCAAATCTCCCTAGTATAGGAACATTAGAAGAAGAGATGAGAGACACTCTCCTCACAATTACGACAAAAAACACACATTGAAGGGCCTTGGAAACCACGCTTACAGAAATGATCCTAAGTAGGACACTGGTTTTGAGCCACTAACCACATGAAAAAATTGTACTTGGGCCATGACAACTTATGCCAAACTTGCTTCCACCAAGGGACCTCAATATCCCCAAACAACTGCCTACCAAGCTACTTATAACCAACAGACACAGAGTACTTCCCAGAAAAATCAGTACCATCCCAAGCCAAGACATTAGGCCCACTCAAAGAATTACAATCACGAGAAGCTAGAAGCTGAACCAGCTCACGCTTACCCCCCTCAAACCCCCCAGGTGGCCACTCAGAAGGATGCTTCCAACGAAAGCTTACAACCAATCCACAATGTTGTGCAACCTTATAATGCTCAATAGTATCCTAGCCAGCCGCAGTAAAAACATCACAAAGGGACTGGAGGTGAGGAAAAGTAGAGAGAATAGGTGGGTGACCATCCCAAGAATCTAACCAAAATAGAGTTTGTGACCCCGAATGACAGATCCAAAAAAGTGCCCACTTAATCAAATGAGCCCCCACTTTCAAAGTATGCCAAAGCATAGAATCACTCCCCTCTAGAGGACAGCGAGGAACCTCAAAAGACGCAACACCCCCAAGATACTTATGGTTGAGAATACAGGCCCATAACGGATGTTGATTGGTATACCAGCGCCAGTAAAGCTTAGCAGCAAGAACTTGCTCGTTCAAAATAGCAGAGCGTAACCCAAGACCACCCTCCTGCTTAGGTCTACATACATATTCCCACTTAACAAGGCTCCACTTAGTAGACAGCAAGTTACCACTCCAAAGAAATTGACATGAGAGAGCATCAAATTCCCTAAGGAAATACATAGGGCGGCCCGCTTGAACAAAGAATCTGTAGATAGGAAGGGCCTGGATAACATACTTGAGAAGAGTCACTCGAGCAGCAGTAGGCAACCACCGATGAGTCCAATGAGTGACCTTCTGCCGCAGCTTATCAAGCAAAATCTACCAGGAGGACCTAGGCTGACGACCAACAGCAAGAGGAATACCCAAATAGACAAAGGGAAGAGACCCTATTTGAAACTGCAAAATAGCCGCAATCCGTTGTTGGATAGCTAGAGGAGTATTAAAGAAGAAAATAGAAGACTTCTGCTCATTGATTTTCTGACCCGAAGTAGCAAGGTAGATATCCAAAGCTTGCCTGAAGGATTCAGCTTCCCGAATACATAGCTGTACCATACGCAGGGGCTCCATCCTGCCACCACAGAGCAACAAGATCATACAAGGAAGAATCTCGAAGCCACATAAGCTGAAATTTAAAGGGAGGATTCTTTGGAATAGGAAAAGAAGAAGCAAAAAACTTAATTGGCCAATGTTCAGAGCCACACTAGTCAAGAATCTCAGAGCAAGTGACTAAGCTGCCACCCACCCAAAAACTAGAAACAAGAAATCTATCCAGCCGCTCAGATATTGCTTCCGGCCCACTCCGTCTATTATTCCAAGTGAATATTCCATTAGGGGGTTTAACATCAACAAGAGCAAGAGAATCCACATTTGCCCAAAAAAGATCAGAAGCAGGACCAAGCCTATGCAGCCCCCCTCTTTTCTCCTCCAAAAACAACACAAAATTGAAATCACCAGCGAAGATCCAAGGATGATAAGGTGCACAAGACCTAACATACCTAATATAGGCCCAAAGCTGGAGTTTACCACGAATATCAATCGGAGCATAAACATTAGTGACCAAAATAGTCTCACCAAATTCCAAAACAGAATCCAACACAAAAATAAAGGAATGGCGAGAAATCCAATAGTGAGGAACAACCTTAAGTGGATCCCAGAAAAGAGCCAGACCTCCAGAGTTTCCCCTAGAACCAATACACTGACACTGACTAGAACACCAAATACAAGGAGCATACTGAAGCATGAAGTCCACTCGAAGCTTAGTCTCCTGAACGCAAAAGATATCTGGAGAATGAACCACAACCAAATCCTGAATAGCCTTTTGACGAGAGGTGCTATTCAACCCCCTTGCACTCCATGAAAGAATAATCATGAGGAAGGTTGAGAGAAGTAGGCATCAATGGTCTTAACAGACCCAGATTCCACCAGCAAATCCCCCGTAGATTTAATCTTGTCCACATCCTTCTTACGACCAACTTTAGAGGAACGTTCAAAATGACCCTTCTTGAGAGGGCGTTGTTGCACCCCTAGAACTGGAGACTACCCCCATCCTTTACCTGAAGTCAACACCTCCTTAGCTAAATCCGTTAATATAATATCATCCTGCAAACCTGCAGAGGCACCAAGAAGCCCAAAATTTCCCTGCTCCAAAGTCGGAGAATTATCCTTAACAACAATTGTCTGCTCTAGCCCTGTATCAATACCAGTGGCCTCAGAAGAAATCTCAACAGGAATCCCCTCCTCTAAGGCCTGATTTTCCAAGACCTCAAAACGGTTGAACCCCTGATCACTCTGCCTATCCTTATAGGCCCGCTTTTGACCCCTACCTTTAGCCCTCGGCTTAATTGGAATAAAGCCATCCTTATCAGGCACACCCTCAGCCATAGGAGCCTTGCCTTTATCCCCCCTTCTCCACCAAAGGCCCTGATGAAGGAGGAGAAGAAACCCCAACCGCTTTGGGTGTCCGAGGACATTGGCGCCAAAGGTGTCCATACTCATGACAAAAACGATATCGAAAAGGAAGGGACTCATAATCTAACTGTTGAACCCACGAGGCAGAGCCAAGAGAAATTTCCAAAGAATCTGACAAAGGATTATTTAAGTCAATTTCAGCACAAATACGAGCATAAGAGAATACCTTTTTATCCAAAGTATTATGAGCAATGGCAGCCGGCTTCCCCAACAAAGCAACAATCCAATGTAGAATATCCTCCCTCCAAAACTCCAACAGTAGCCATGGCAAACGGACCTAGACAGGAACCCGTGAAGGCAGATCCTCTTCTGCTTTAAATCCTCCATGCCAGGGCTTCATGAACAAGCCAACATGATTGTAAAAATACGGTCCTTCCTTAAAAACTCGATTATGATCCGCAATGCAAGAAAAATCCACCATGAAATAGCCATTTGCAACCACCAAAATATCAAAATCACCTTCAACTTGTTAGGACCAACGAATCCAGGACTCCAAAGCCAAGAGAGGGACACGAATACCTAGGAACTTACAAATCAGAACATGTTGGCTCCAATAAGAAATGTCCACTTGTACCGATTCAGGAGAAATAACTAGTACTGGACGATCATGACTCCTCGGCAAACAACCATTTACTTTCTTAAGCTTAGAGCTCTCACCCACAAAAGAGGAATCCGTCGACCATGCATGCATGTCCGCAGAAAAACCCTGAGACAACTTCACACCAGCAAGCACCAAGCTTGGGGAAGCCCTTGCCATTCCACCACACCCAACACTGTTTTCACCCAACACCAAACCCCACACACTTCCCAAAGCTTGGTGCTTGTTGGTGTGAAGTTGTCTCAGGGTTTTTCTGCGGACATACATAGACAGTTGATGGATTCCTCTTTGCAAGCTCTAAACTCAGAAAGTAATCAATTGTTCTAGAAATCATAAATCGTCGATGCTGG
Source organism: Sequoia sempervirens (assembly GCA_007258455.2). NCBI lineage: Eukaryota > Viridiplantae > Streptophyta > Pinopsida > Cupressales > Cupressaceae > Sequoia > Sequoia sempervirens. The sequence goes on from VDFB02281492.1 coordinate 754,220,964, forward strand.
TGGCTTCTCTTGAATGTTACTGAAAGTTTTTATTCTTATTAGGCTCAACTGTGATGTTCTAAATTCTGGTGTCATCGGCTTTAGTCGAGACGGAGGTGGTAATCTGGCGAGTTGAAAGTGACCTGATATTTAGTGGTTAACGCTCTTCTTCCTGAGCAGGCCCTGCATTGGTCGTAACGAGGAAGACGTGTCACTAGCATGGAGGATATAATCTTGACGGGAGGATCTGCATCGCGGGTTCTGTCTGGAATCCCTGCGCCATGGCTGCCGTTAATTTTGTAGAGATATTTTGCGCGGTGCTGCTTTTGTTGGGAGAAATCGACTTCATCGCTCAAAATGCTGGATAAAAAAAGATGTTCGCTTATGCTGTATTGAAATCGACAAGCATCGCTGCCGATCTTTGGAGTTATCTTCAATACCGTGGGTTCAGGAATATGAGTCCTTCAATGTTGTTTTTGTCATGAGTATGGACACCTTCAGCGCCAATGTGCTCAGGCACCCAAAGTGGCCGGGGTTTCTTCTCCTCCTTCATCAAGGCCTTTGGTGGAGAAGTGGGATAAAGGCAAGGCTCCTGTGAGGGAGGCAATGCCGACAGAGATGAGCACCGTCCCGATTAAGCCGGTGGCTAAAGTAATGAGGGTCAGTGGGCCTACAGAGATGAGTAGAGTGAGATCAACCATTTTGGTCTTGAAAAAATCGGGCCTTCAGGAGGATCTGGTAATTCTTCGACCTGTGTGGCGGTGGGCGGCAGTGTTGATGAGACAATTCTTTGGCTTTAGACAAGCTGGGCTCACGGGTGCCTGAGACTGGGCTCGATGGCAGTTTGTGAAAGCAGTGAGGCAGTGGTCTCCAATTCTGGTGCGGCCTCTCAAGAAGGGTGTTTGAGGGGTCCTCTAAGGTTGATGCGTGAAAGGACAATGGTTTTAAGGTCGTCTGCGAGGTGTTGGTGGAATCTGATGCAGTAAGACCGTGCCTCAGCGCTCTCATGTGCTTCATGGGGCTCTGGGGTTGAGCTCTTGCGACTATTCAGGATTTGATTGTGGCTCATTCTCTAGATATCTTTTGCGTTCAGGAGACTAAGCTTCGAGTGGACTTCATGCTTCAGTATGCTCCTCGTATTTGGTGTTCTGGTCAATGTCAATGTATTGGTTCTAGGGGAAACTCTGGAGGTCTCGCTCTTTTTTGGGATCCACGTAAGGTTGTTCCTCGCTGGTGGATTTCTAGCCATTCCTCTATTTCTATGGTGGCTTTTGTTTAGGAATCTGGTGAGACTATTTTGGTCACTAATGTTGTCTTTCCGATGTCTCGGTAAAATCCAACTTTGAGCAACTATCGGTATGTTGGGTCTTGTGCACATATCATCTTGAATTGGTAGTGATTTCAGTTGTGTTGTGTTGGAGGAGAAAAGAGTTATGGAGAAGCAGTCTGCCTGGTCTTTCGGCGCGGAAATGTGGTTCTCTTAACGATGTTCTCAATGGAATGTTGCGGAACAATAGGCGAGTGAGCGGCGATATCTGGCGGATGAACCTTGTTTCTGAATTTTTGGTGGTGTGAGTTGATCGCGGCAATTCTTGACTTGTGCGGCTCTGATCATTGGCTAATTAAGTTTTCTGCTTCTTCTTTTCCTATTCCAAAGAATCCTCCCTTTAAATTTCAGCTTATGTGGCTTCAAGATTCTTCCTTGTATGATCTTGTTGCTCAGTGGTGGTGGGATGGAGCCCTTGCGTATGGTACAACTATGTATTCTTTTGTTAAGAAGCTGCAATATGTCAAGTATCATCTCAAGCGATGGAATAGGTCGTCTTTTGGCAATCTTCGGGCTAAGAAAAGAGAAGTGCAAGATCGTCTTGTTGTTATTACTCGCCAAATTCAGGATTTGGGATTTTCAGAGGCTCTTGGACATGCTGAGTCCTAGGCTATGAAATTGGTGGAGTGGGAGCTTCGTGAAGAGATTTTTTGGAAACAAAAGGCTTGGATTGATTGGCTTCTTGAGGGTGACGGGAATACTGCTTTCTTCCATCATTTTGTGCAAGCTTGTCGGAATAAGTGTTATATCTCCTCTTGTTAATTCCGAGGGTCTTTCGATTTCTTTGCAACAGGCTTTGTCTAGAGAGGCTTGTCAATTTTACTTTGCTTTGTTTACTGAGGATTCACCTCCAGCTGAGGCTAATGAGAATATGGTCCTTGCTTGCATTCCTTATTTGATCTCTAATGTTTTGAATGATTCTCTTACTCGTCCGATTGCTTTGTCTGAAGTGGAGGAGGTTGTGTTTGGGATGAATAAGGGGAAAGCTCCAGGCCCTGATGGTTTCCCAGTTGAATTTTTCTAGGAGTTTTGGGATATTGTGAATTTAGATTTGTTGGAGGTTGTTCGGGAGTCTCTTCATAGTAAACAGATGCTTTGAACCCTAAACGCTACTTTTCTGGTTCTCATTCCTAAAAAGGAAAGTGCCGATAGGCTTAAATTCTTTAGACCTATTGCGCTCTGTAATGTGGTGTATAAGATTATTATGAAATTGATTGTTGAGAGGCTTAAACCTTGTCTTCCTGTTGTCATTTCTGAGAAGCAAGGAGGCTTTGTGGCGGGTCGTGAGCTTTTGGATGGGGTGGTGGTTGCCTCAGAGGTCATTCATTCTATGGTGACCTCTAAAGAAAGGTCTATGTTCATCAAGTTGGATATGGCCAAAGCTTACGACAGAGTTAAGTGGAATTTTCTCCCGAAGATTCTGTTGGCCTTTGGTTTTTCTTTTGATTGGGTGAGTTGGAATATGAGTTGTGTGACTTCTTCCTCATTTTCAGTTATTGTGAATGGTGAACCTTTAGAGCTTTTTGGTGCTACCAAGGGCCTGCGTCAAGGGGATCCGATTTCTCCTTATCTGTTTATTATAATGGCGGAGGGGCCGTTTTCTTAAATTTCGGGTTTCTCAAGGCTTGATTCATTGTTGGCAGTGGGGTTTGGGTCTGCCAATGCTTTGTCATCTCTAGTTTGTGGGCGACACCTCTCTTATGGGGTTGGCTCGTGTTCGGGAAGCTGAATCCTTCAGGCAAGCTTTGGATATCTACTTTGCTGCTTCAGGTCAGAAAGTCAATGAGCAAAAGTCTTCTATTTTCTTCTTTAATACTCCTCTGGCTATCCAACAACGAATTGCGGCTATTTTGCGGTTTCAGATAGGGTCTCTTCCCTTTGTCTATTTGGGTATTCCTCTTGCTGCTGGTCATTAGCCCAGGTCCTCCTGGCAGATTTTGCTTGATAAGTTGTGGCGGAAGGTCACTCATTGGACTCATCGGTAGTTGTCTACTGCTGCTCGAGTGACTCTTCTCAAGTCTGTTATCTAGGCCCTTCCTATCTACAGATGCTTTGTTCAAGCGACCCCTATGTATTTCCTTAGGGAATTTGATGCTCTTTCATGTCAATTTTTTTGGAGTCGTAACTTGCTGTCTACTAAGTGGAGTCTTGTTAAGTGGGAATTTGTATGTAGACCTAAGTAGGAGGGTGGTCTTGGGTTACGCTCTGCTATTTTGAACGAGCAAGTTCTTGCTGCTAAGCTTTATTGGCGCTGGTGTACCCACTCAACATCAGTTATGGGCCCATATTCTCAACCATAAGTTTCTTGGGGGTGTTGTGTCTTTTGAGGTTCCTCGCTGTCCTCTAGAGGGGAGTGATACTATGCTTTGGCATACTTTGAAAGTGGGGGCTCATTTGATTAAGTGGGTGCTTTTTTGGATCTGTCATTCGGGGTCACAAACTCTATTTTGGTTAGATTCTTGGGATGGTCACCCACCTATTCTCTCTACTTTTCCTCACCTCCAGTCCCTTTGTGATGTTTTTATTGCGGCTGGCTGGGATACTGTTGAGCATTATAGGGTTGCACAGCATTGTGGATTGGCTGTAAGCTTTCGTTGGAAGCATCCTTCTGAGTGGCCACCTGAGGGGTTTGAGGGCGATAGGCGTGAGTTGGTTCAGCTTCTAGCTTCTCGTGATTGTAATTCTTTGAGTGGGCCTGATGTCTTGGCTTGGGATGGTACTGATTTGTCTAGGAAGTACTCTGTGTCTGCTGGTTATAAGCAACTTGGTAGGCAGTTGTTTGGGGATATTGAGGTCCCTTGGTGGAAGCAAGTTTGGCATAAGTTGTCATGGCCCAAGTGCAATTTTTTCATGTTGTTAGTGGCTCAAAACCGGTGTCTTACTTGGGATAATTTGTGTAAGCGTGGTTTCCAAGGCCCTTCAATGGGTGTTTTGTGTCGTAACAGTGAGGAGAGTGCCTCTCATCTCTTCAATTTTCCTATGCTAGGGAGATTTGGCATTTTTGGTGGAGGGTGTGGAACACACCCTGTTGGCATGTTTTCTCATTGGCTGAGTTTGTGGATCGGTGGGGCAGGGCCCCTGTTTCTACTTCCTTTCTTCAAGCTGCTTGGGCTCTTGGCCCATCTTTTATTATCTAGAACCTTTGGTTGGAGAGGAATCGTCGGATTTTTTAGGATATGATGCTGGTGGCCCCTCGCTTGTGGTGGAAAATTATGCATTCTTTGGGAGAAATTGTTGCGGCTAAGTGTGATCTGTCAAAATCAATGGATCTTTGTGATGTTGGTTGTTCTAATCGTCTTCATCTTCCTCCTAAGCAACAGCAACTCATGCGCAACAGATGTAGACATCCTACTCTAAAGGTAAATAGGGAGGGGCGATGGTCTCCTCCACCTCAGGGAGTCTTAAAAATCAACACAGATGGCTCTTCTCGAGGAAACCCTAGTCATGCTGGAATTGGTGGTGTTGGTCGGGATAGCTTTGGAGATATTCAATTTATCTTCTCTGTTTATAAGGGTCTTTATACTAATAATTTAATGGAGGCTTGGGCCATTTTATGGGTTGTGGAGTGTGGAAGTCAATTGGGGTGGCGAAGGATCATATGTGAGTTTTATTCCCAGGTAGTGGTAAACTTGTTGAATAAGCGGCATTTAGATGATGTTAGCTGGGATTTGGCTTTGATTGTTGAACAAATTCTCAACCTTTGCGCTTCTTTGGAGTATGTTACTTACTTTCATTCATATTCCTCGAGAATGGAATGGTGTTGCTGATTGTTTGGCTAAATGGGCTTCTAATCATATTCATGATTGGAATTTGATGGATTGGGGTCAGTTACCCCCGGATCTGGCTCAATAGTTGGACCACTTGGTGGAGCTGGATAGGGCTGTATAATGCCCTTGCTTTGTACTTCTTTTTGATTTATTTGTCTATTTGTCATTGTTTCCAAAGGTTTGAATGTAGTATCACATGGCAAGACTCTAGGATCTAATACTATCACTATACCAATAATATGATTAAAAATACCTCAACATGATCAAAGACATGATTTCTTCACCATGCATAGACCTTAACAACTAGAAGCACTGAAGACAACTTTAAGGATTAGAGAATAAAGAAGGGCTTCATGCAATGTACCGTGTTCATGTTAATATTGCCTCCAATACAATAAACATTAAATATCATAATAATACTTGAAACAAAAAATTCAGGGAAGCAACTGGAGGAACCACTTGGTAGGCAATAGCCTATTAAATGTGTTCATATTGAGGTTATAATAGTTATTTAAATAGTGTAAAATTAACTCAATATATTGCTTATATGTTTCAGTGGTTATTTTTATTATGTTTATACGTTTTGGCATAAACTTATGTTTCTTTCTGGTCCAAAGGGCAACATTGTGAGGAATTTGCGTGGGATCAAAAGATTAATCAGTTCAGAATGGTTACAACGCAGTCATCTTCACTGACAATTATTCAGTTTTAAAATATTGTATTTGTAGTTGCACCTTCTAAATCATGTTTACTTATGCCGCTCTCTCTCAACATTGCTATCATCAAAATGTGTTGGCGTTAGAAATATAAGAGAATCTCTGCAATTCAATTAGCATTATTTTCATCTGATTTTTTCAGAATTGTGGTCTCTTGAAGTTCAGGTACATCCAACTAAGTTCCAGAGCACATCCCTAGGGTAAGCATGTCAATACCCTGGTCTAACAAAGACTTCTCAGCTGCCAATCTAAACAAGACTCATATTTTGTATCTCTGTATGGATGTTTGATGATTTCCTCTTTATAAAGACCGACTTTGTTTTGCAATTTCCTTTGGTGAAAAGGTCAAAAATATTGTATTAAAGTGGTCAAAAAAATCACAAAATCCAAATCTGAATATTGATGGCAATGATGTTCATATATTATTTTAAGGAGTGTTAAAAAACACATTTCAACTTCCAAGTCAAGAAAATTTACAAAATCTACCAGAATCTGTAACAACCATCCCTGATTTTTTTTTCTAATTTGTTTGCTGACTGAGTTGTTTTGCTGATGTGTATGTTTGTTTCTTTTTCATATGCTTGCATCATTATAAAGCATACAAAAGAAGCATTGCATGGAAAGAAAATTACAAGGGAACAACTTCACATTTTTTCATATAGAACCATAACAATTCATGATGGCAAATGAAGACAATTGAATTTTCAGACTTAAAGATATATTTCAGACCTGGTACAATGTTTTGCAGACCTGATAATGGTCATATAACAGCAACAACACTATGCAAACTTGCATCACATGGCAGATATGGAAGTTGCCAATGAACTGCTGAACCCCATGCCAAAGAACAGCACCACGGAAGCCAAAAAAGGGGAGAATACAGGTCTATACAACAGCAGACCTGCTCATGCACCAATTCCCAAGAGGCACGGCTCCCTAGGAGGGGCAATTTGCCCTCTAAATTCAACGCTCCAGCAATAAATACAAGTGAGTACTTGAAAGATGGTGCCCAAGGGAGAGGAATTTAACAAACCAATACCCAGAATGATTTGCCAAGCACACACGGAGTTATGAATGATTTTCACCTTCAGTCACTATCAGAATATGAGTTTCCAGAGTTCTGGAAATGCAAATCAGACTTCAGAAAAGGCCTCTAAACGCCTCCAAACACCTCCAAAATGAAGCCAAAATCCAAGCACGCATTAATCATCAAACCCACATCAAAAAACCAAAAAAATCCTCATTGTTCCACCTCCAAAATGACAAATCAAAACTCTGTGAACACCCAATGTGATCCTTGAAGTAGAATCGCCCTTTTCCAGCTAGGGTGGATCTTTCACCACTTAAACCAGCTCCAAACGGTGAGGGTTTTCATCCTCAACTCGCATAAATAGACCCTTGAAAGCATTCCAATAGCACCCTGTTATGTTGCCAAAACATAGATAGACAAATGAGAGCCAAAATGATGCTTTTATACAGGTGAGAGGGAAATTAGGGCAACCTCATTTGAATTATTTTCCCTCCAAGACTCTCACACCCCCCTTCATGAACCTTCTTATTTTATTTAAAAATCCTTATGTCTCCCTAGTGTGGCGTCCACCTTTTGAGGCTTAATATTTGGCCTTTTAAAAACAACTTAATTTACTAGGCGTGAGACAAGGTACTTTTGATGACCCCAAGACCATCACTTAAGTTATAAAGTGATTTTATAACATAACTTAAGTGACGGGAGAATACAAATATTAATTTAATCAACCTTAGACTCACCGATGCCAAAATAGGAAATATAACTTTGCTGAAGTAACATAGGCCTAGACAAATTGCCAAAAATACACTTACTAAAAATAGCAACTACTAAAAATAGTAAGTGCCCCAAACATCAAACTGGCACAAATCTGAGATGCACTGAGACTTACTATAAATAGTAAGTACTGAAAATGGCCACTGCTATAAATATTAACCCCTGCCAGCAAAGCACCGAAAACCACGACAAAGCCCATATAGGCTCTGAGTCCCCTAACCAATGCCACTTAGCCTACAGGAACCTTGGAATAGGCTAATGGGGATCTCCAACTGATCAGGTGCAAGAAGGGGACATTATAGAATCAAAAAACTATAAACATCTAAATCTGCCAGATTTCAATCTGGCACTGGCCTGCATAGGATATTGATCCTCATCCAAACAATAGTATTGACCACTACAATACTATCAGCAGGGGACTCCTAAAGGATCTATGCAAGTGTTTCTTCAAAATCCATGCTTGTGGTCTGTACTTCTGAGTTTCCTTGTGCTTCCCTCCGGGATTTTGTTTTGGAGGCTTTTAGTGTTGGGTTTTGTTTTTTAACAGATTTCATGTGCTAGAAAATCAAGACTTCAAATTTGTTTTGAGCCTTTTGCTTTCTTTTGGAAATTTCTGGCTATTGTTTTTGAAGTATCAATTGTTGATGTGAAAAGCATGTAATTGGAATTTGGTGCAAGGAGATCACCTGATTTAGTTTGAGCATTTATTTCATTGGTGCCAAGCTGGTTCAAAAATGGCTCTTGATGACTGACTTTTTAGTTTCAAATCTCTATGTTCCACCATGTTTCCAAGATTTAGTTTCAAGAGGCCATTTTTTGGGGGACAGTTGTTAAAAAAAAATAGGGAAAATTTTAAAATATAGGAAATCTTTAATATTTATATGATAACATTGGTGAGCCATTCATCATACACATTATAGAACCTTATTACATAACATTCAAGCTGAATTGAGTTTTCACAAGTCAACACACAAATTAACAAAATTTCATTGCTTTCATTGTCAATGTGCATATATATTATAGAAAAATTATAACAAAATGCCCAAAGGATATGGTCATCTATGTGTATAAATGTTTGTAAATTGTAAGGATGTGGTCTAGGGGTTTTGATGGGGTGTTACCAAGTGAGAGACCTAGTTTCAAATCTTGGTGGAGGTAGAGCCCACATGTGGGGGTGTGATGTAATGGCTGCCCCTGATTTTTTTTTTTTTCTATTTTGCTGATTGGAATGTTTGCGGATGTTATGTTTGATGTTTTTCATATGCCATTCATTGCTTCATTGCATTGCATATATTTTGACAATAAACAAATTAAATGCTTAAACAGATATAGCAAGCAGATTTTACTCTCTTTTTCCTTCATATTAGAAGAACATTTAAAGAAATCTGAGCATAAGAAAACTACAGGGGTTTGCACTTACAATCAGATTAATTAACAAGAGCAGATTACAACCTTTTCACACCACTAATAAGCTACAGCAATACAAATTGTGCAATCAATACATTCTATGTTCATTACATGGCTATGACAGCCAATAGAAAACTGAATATATCCAACCTGGAACCACATGCAAGGACTGAAACGAACAGCAGCTATTTTAAGCGTTGAAAACTCAGATTCATGACCACATACAGGCCTGCTAGTGACTGATAATAACCAGTTCAGACCTGAAATGAGGGCTCAATCAACAACACAGCATCTCCGAACTTGCAACAATTAATTCCAATGTGATAGGCAGTGAACCCCTTGCAAACCCAACTCCAAAAACCAACGTCTCAAGCTCCAACGATGGCAGAAAAAAGCCTATACAACAGCAGGCCAGTAGACTAGAAAAACACCACAAAGAGGGCAGCCTCCCAGGAGGGGCAATCTGCTCTATTAAATCAGATTTTCTACAATAAATGCAAATGAATATATGGAATGAGGCGCCTAGGTGAGGAGCTTCCAAAAAACCAATACCCAGAATGATATCACGTGCCAAAGAAGAGTTATGATTGATCTACCAAATTCTGTACCAGGCAAGTAATGTTCAGAAATCACTGGAAACAGCTTCTAAAACTCTGAAAACCACCTTGAAATCAATACCAAACCCAAAAGAAACCAAACTCCAACACACCAAAAACCCAAAGCTTCTCCTCAAAAGTATTCAAATATCTTCATCGTTTCAAGCATAAAACACTGAGAAATCATAAATATGCTAAGTTACCGGTTCGGTTTTGGGTTCGGGTTTGGGTTCGAGAACCCGGTTCGCCGGTTCGGGATTTTTTTTTTTTGGGTTTGGGTTCGTTTTGGGTTCGGTAATACAAAAACATATAAAAATCAGAAATATATACATATTTGCAGCAGTAATTAAGTTCAGAATACACCACCATATTAATAGTCAAATAACATAGCAAAAATACACCACCACTTTATACTCAAAAGTCAAATGTCATGATATAGAATTATAAATTAAAGTTTACAATCAGCCATTAATAATTAATAATTATTGATCATTGATCAATCTGAATCATCTGGGTCATTAAAAAAAGCAGCATCATTAGCATCATTAGATGCTAAATTTTGTGTAGAACCACAAATAGCATTAGTGGCACTCGCACAAGCACTGCCACTAGCACTAACAGTACCGCTCTCATGCTCAGTAGTAGCTGCTTCAGGCTGATAGTCATCATCAATATCAAGTGCAGCGAAGTGACTTGTGGAAGCATCCAAGTCAAGCTGCTCTGGCTCAATATCCCACCTCCTTGTGTCTCCTTCTTTGTAAGAACTATCCTTGTGTGTAAGGAGGCGCAAGTTTGAATGCACATACACCAAGTCCTCAGCCTTTTTTGAATGTAGCCTATTGCGTTTTATTGAGTGGATGAAGGAGTATGTGCTCCAATTCCTCTCAGAAGAGGATGAACTAGCAACCTATTAAGACCAAATTAAATTAATAAATAGTTAAGAGTTACAAAAATTAACTAAACAAAATTATTAATTAAAATTTAAAATTAAAATTACAAATATAAATTATAAAACTTACTTGGGATAAAACTTTTATTGCAATAGGTTGGAGGTGCATGTATTCTTGCCCATGGAAGTACCACCAACTATGAGCAGCCACCCTACACTTGTCTCGAAGAGCATCCATATTCTGATCAACACTCCCAGAGCATGCAAAAGCCATAAACTCAGCCCTCACTCGATCACGTTGGTCACGATCACTGAAGATTCTACGAATTGCTGCCTTGTACCCTTGGGCCACTTCACCATCCCTATATGGAGCAACTCTTGATGAAGTAGAAAGTATCTCAGGGCTATAATATTTGGGACTCAATGCAAAAGCGAGAAGATGCAAGGGAGTGGTCATTTTGTTCCATCTATCAACCATGATTTCCTGTAGCTCTTTGAAGAATTTTTCTTCAGGATCTTCCTCTTTTGCATTGATGATGGATCTCATCTTCTCAATCATTGAGTCAATACCATCATATACTTCGCCCAAACAAGGTCTATCCAAGTCAGTGTAACGGATCATGCTCAGTATGGGCTCGGTGAAACTGACGAGATACTCAACACGATCCCACCAACCATCATCTAGGACCCTTTGCTTGATCCTATTTGCCCTTTCATTGCTAGATTGCCTCCATACAACCCAATTAGGGCTGATTACCATGGCACATAGTGCCTCACGAACCTTTATAAGTCGTCTCAACACAATTGTGTTGGAGGCAAAACGGGTCTCGGCAACCTGTTTGAAAATCAAAATTAAAATTAAAATATAATTTAAATATAAAAATCAAAGTTTAAAAATTAAAATTAAAAGAAAATTCAAAAATTTAAAAATATTGAGAATTAACTTACCTTCAACAACTCCAATTTAGAGAATTGTCTAAACATTCCTTGCGTCATATGGTGGTTGGTGACAAACATTTGGATGTCTTCGCCCTCCGCATACACCTGTTTGATCCATTCAATTTTGGATCCAATTTTTTGTAGCATTAGATTGAGGGAGTGGACAGCACAAGGTGTCCAAAAAATGTGTGGATACTTCTCCTCAACCAATAACCCAACAGCCCTACAATTTTTGGCATTGTCGGTTACAACTTGCACAACATTTTGATGGCCCACTTCTTCAATAGCTTGGCAAAGGATGTCAGCAATAAATGGACCATCTTTCACCTGTCCTTCACAATCCACTGCTCTCAAAAACATTGCCCCTTTAGGGGACACAGCAATAACATTGATCAATGGGCGATTTCTTGCATCTTTCCATCCATCAGAAACTATGGTCACCCCTGTTTCGATCCACGAATCCCTTATGGGCTTCAAAGAGTCTGCTACATGTTTCACCTCTTTCTCCAATAAGGTGCAACGCACCTTCTCAAAACCTGGGCCCTTATACCCCTTTGGAGCCTCATTAATAGATTTCACCATTTTTTACCAATATGGTGAACGAACAACATTGAATGCCAATCCATTGGCATAGACACATCTTGCTATGTCTTGATCAGCAATGTCTCTTGCCTCATTTTGAAATGAAGCTTCCAACGGTCCCTTAGATCTTTTATTTGAAGAGGGCATGGTTTGCTCTTGAGGGATGTCCATAAATGGATGGCTTTCTGTAGGTGGAAAATAAGATGGTGTAGGGGGTTTCATGGATCGAGATCCTTTCTTCAAAGGATGGCTTGTTTTACCACTGGTTGTTTTTTGGTCTGCCTTTTCTTGCTCAGCAATATATTTCAACACTATATCGTCTGGAATGCCTTCGTTGTTTTCACCTGGACAATTTTTGATGCCTGTTTCAGGGATCCCGCACAAATGCCCTTTTACTCGACTGTATGAGCTCGAATATTGAACATTGCAATGACTACAAATCCAAATATATCCTCCACCACCTGGAAGTTGCCGAACCATTTCTACATATTTCCAAAGGGGAGAGGTTGGGTTTATTTTGAAACGAGATTGGATTGAGCCTGAGGAGGTACCGGTTGCCATTGTAATACGGAATAGTGAATACCTAAGGCACAACATATTGAAATTTTGGTATTGATTCATTGAATTTGAAAGTAAAAGACTTAATTAATTTCAAAAAAATGAAAAAATTGAACATGTGTTATAGACATTTAGAGGAAAGAAAAGTAAAACAAAAGAATTGAAGTTCACTTGTGAAACTGAAAATTAATGTAAAAAAAAATAATCAAAAACTTCAAAGAACCTACCTCTTTTGAAGAAATCTTGCTCTACGATCTTCTTAGCAACGAATAGACACTTGCAAGTGCTTAGGAATAGCACAACAATCAACTTTGAACAATCTACGATCAGCCTTCAAGTCTATTCCAGCTTGTGCAAGCAAAAGAGAAAGTTCAGCAATGGAGGCAAAAAATTCTTTTTTCTCATTCACAAATTGGTAAATGAGTTTCACTTTACCTATTTCATGTTTTTGAGGCAAGTATTAGGGTTAGAATTAATAAAAAGTCCCTAAAAGTCAAAAACGAGTCAAGAAAATCATTAAAAAATGAATTTTTTTTTGGAAAAATGCGCCCAGGCTCGGAATTGGTTCGAACCGGGTTCGAAAATTTCGGTCCGGACCCACAGTCATGGGTCCGGACCCTGGCCGAACCCACAGTCCAAATTCCGGACCCAGGGCGAATTGTATCGAACCGGACCCGAATTCCGGACCCGATTCGAACCGGACCCGAACCCGGGGCCTATACTAGCGAATCCGGTAACAGTAGTAAATATGTGAAGCACAAGGTGACTCCTAAGTGGAATCACACCAAACCCAACTAGGGTGGATCTCTCACCATCGAAACCAATGCTAAAGATGAGGATTTTCGTCCTCAACCAGCTGCAAACGATAAACTAGAAACAATCCAGCAGAGTCTCCTTAAGTTGTCAAATCCATCTAATCCAAATGAGAGCCAAAAAGCGGAATAAATAGAAGTGGAGGGAGAAATTAGGGCAACCTCCAATTTGAATCATTTTCCCTCCAAAAACTCAACACCCTTTCTAACCTTTTAATATTTTGCTTTATACTTTTAAAACATTATCAAAAATTCCTCAAAGGAGGCATCCCTGCTCAAAAGGAAACTATTTTGCTTTATACTTTTCAATGACCACCTACCCCTTCACTTAAGTTAAGTGACTAATAAAAGAAAATATTAAATAATCCAACCTTAGGCTTACCGACACCACCATAGAAATACCACATCTGAGAACACTATGGGCCTGAGACCAGTTTTCCAAAATAGACTTACTATAAATAGCAACTGCTAAAAATAGTAAGAACTCACCAATTATCAAACTGACACAAAAGATTAAAGAACTTCCACACACTGCCCAAATAGGAAACCCTACATTGCACTGCCACTAGGACCAGTTACTAAAAATAGTGAGTCAGAATCGAACTAGCCCAAAGGAAGACATCGAAAATGGGGACATTACATGTGATGAGTGTGGAAGTTTTACCAATGTAATCTTTGAAAAATAGAAAATTGTCATGTAGCTTCCTTGGTGAAATGAATAAATAAAAAGAGCATTTGCCATTTTAAGAAAATTGTGTCTATGTATGTTTGTTAGTAGAAACCACATGCTGTAGTTCCAGCTGAAGGACATGTTCAAATGATATTCCTTAAGTAATAGACTTCATTAAGGTATGATAAAAAAATTGCTTTTCATTCAGTATTCTGGTATCTAGTGTTGTCCTTGCTTGTGCATCAGCACATGGTACGTACACATCAAGTATAGACATTCCAAAATCCAAATATCGGTAAATGAACATGGAACAAAAACTGTTATGTAATATGTTAAGGAGATTTCACTAGGGCATCTGGAATGCTTCAAGGCAGAGTTCAGCTCTTCTTAATGGAAATTTGGCATGTGAGAGGGATCTCATACCTTTTTTTCTCTTTTTTTTTGTTTTTTTGAAGTTGCCATAAAAGACAGCTAACCATCTCTTGATGTTTCCTAAGAAAGAAATTGACATCCCGGGGATGTTTCCGAATTTTTCAGCAAACCAGGGACAGCTGAGGGACACTTCCAACCCATCCCTACGTCCCCAAAATGTTTCCAATAGGGAACAGGTCCTGAATGCAGAGAACATGTCCCTGGGGTACATGGGTTTTGATGATTTCAACTTTGTTATCTTCCTGTTAATGCTGAGCATGAAAAGAATTTGTTATCGAGTTGTTTCCTCTGTGTATCAAGGCCTCCTTTTGCATACATATGCCACCTGAAATTTGACTTCAAATGCAAGGGTTTGGATTTGTGACTGGACAATTGGTTCTATTTGGGAATGTCGGCTGATTGTTATTGGGGTTCTTGAGAGGTTATGAACTTTATTCTCTTTGAGTAGCTTCTCTATTCTTGTTATTGATGCACAAGACAAAGCCTAGCCAGATGGTTATGTCCATGACAAAGCCTTCACCAAAAAAATATATTCTCATTATCTATTGATTGTTTTACGTTTTACCTTAAATACCAAAAGAGTTCATATTTACTCTCTTCTTAGAAATTTTTTACCTTATGAAATTTTTGACAAAGAAAGCAAGAGTTTTGTATTCAAACCCTTGGAGGTGTTAGCCCCAATTTAAATCATGAAAATTTTAAAAAGTTCCTTTAACCAGTGTTAGTTAAGCCTGTGGTGGTTGAGCAGATGTGTTTTCTTAGTGCCTGTAGAACAAATATGAATATAAACTGAGCATTTCTAGCATCACTGTTTTTCCAGTTGGATCCTAAACTCATGTTCTCCTCTGAAACAACTACGTGGAAGCAAGCAGTTGTGGTAAGTTTCAAACAGTAAGGAGATCTATGCAAGATGGACAATTGGCTTGGAAAATGAAGGCAGCATGGCATTTTCAGGGACAGTATTTTTGTGGAGATCAATGATGATTCTAAATGAAACAATCTAAAAAAAAGGCTTGCACTATAATAATGTACATAGTGTCAGATGTTCATTAATAATGAAGGGATATCTGTCAAAGCTTAACAGCAGGGGAAATTTTGACAAGTGCCTTGCTGGACATGTGTGCCAAATGTGAAGTATATATGAGGCATCTGAACTATTTCAAAGGAATGTCTCAAAGAAATGTGATCTCATAGATTGCCATATTACGAGAAGATATACTAATGGAAAACTCAAAACGAATTCTTTGTATCTAGGACAACATGAACCATGTATCAGAGGTTCTTGTAGCAAATCAAATGGTGTTGAATGCGGTGATCTGAGTAGCATTTGTTTCGGAAATTGTGATCTCTGCCATCTCTTTGCATTTTTATTTTGGGAATGATATGAGTATGGATTAAAACTTTACTTTCATCAAAAGATCTGATATGGGCACGAACATGAAAACTACCATCCCTGTTAAACAAGTAACCGAGGTTTTGAAAAGATAGCACCGTCATGCAAAGAGGAACATTACACTGAACAAGAGGAGGATTAGTTAATTCATTACAAGGACAAGCCATTCCAGTTGAGGAATCATCTTCAATTCAAATAAAGTTAAAGGTAACAGCAGAGAAACATGAATACACCTCTCTTCGATCAGTTCAACATCCACATCTTTCATCCCAAATTTCTTGCATTATTGGAAGGATTGCTCAGAGTTGAATTTAAAGGGAACATAATCTCATCTTTGTTTATTGAGACTTTGACAAACCTCACAAGTTCAATTACTGAAGAAGGAAATTGATGCTGGTTGTCTCCTTTATTGCAAGAAGATGCACTGAACCATGAATCAATAGAATGGCATTTGAGAGTTGATAATGATGAAGCAATTAGAAATGCTTTGAAGCTTCTGGGTTTTTCAGCATCATGGAGCTTATGACGGTATTATCAACACACAAGGTTTATGCTGGCAAGGAATATGTGGTGCAAAATATCTCCCAATCACAGGCTGCAAACATGAGAGATACTTTGGCAGAGACAATTTATGCAAGTTTGTTCGACTGGCTTATTGACTGTATGAATATGTCATTAACTGCACATGAAAAGAGCAAAGGCAGATCCATAAACATTATTGATATATATGGCTTTGAGTCTTTTAATAGCAATGGTTTTGAACAACTTTGCATAAACTATGCAAATGAGACTCCAGCAACACTTTATTCATCATAATTGATAATTCTAAACTTGTACAAGAGGATTATACTTTGGAAGGCATCGATTGGACTAGAGTTGAGTTTGAGGACAATCAAGAGTGTTTAGATCTCATTGAAAAGAATCCCATGGGTTTAGTTTTGTTGATGGATGAAGAGTTTTTATCTTCTGAAGGGACTGATTTAACTCTATTCAATAAACTTAAGCAACACTTTCTCTTTCTATGATCAATTTCTTGACATCACTGACATACTCAGAGCTGTTCCTCCCAGATATGGCCGGTCCAGTGAAGAGATTGGTTTTGATACTTATTTCTCCATGGCCCAAGGAAACGCTACTCTTCCTGCTATGGAGGTAGCCAAATGATTTGACATCAACTATCACTACATTGTTCCTGAGTTGAGCCCTGAGCTCAAATTATCTTATGCATACCACAAGGCCTTAAATAAATACAAGGAGGCTAAAGAGTGTCATACTCTGCTTTCAAAGCCTGCAAAGGGAGTAGTTAATGGTCGAAATATTTGGGCTAATGATTTGGTTGCATCCTTGAGCATTTTGCAAAGTCTTGAGAGCATTGTTGGAAAAGATAAACTGGTTGTCTCTACTTCATGTTCCCTTTTGCACATGGTTGTGGATTTGGTGAATGAAACCAAGCTTGATAGTGACATCAAGTCTTGAATGGCTTTTGCTGTACAAAAGTTTTGCACTGATATTGAATCTGCTCTTAATAAGTGACTTAATCCTTCGGCTGAATAATTAATATATTATCCAACATTATCATATCCAACATTATCATGGAGTTCATTTGCCACTTCTGGCAGAAGAGAGACAATGAAAGATACACACTTTTTGTTGCTTCATTTGAGAAATGAGAAATATGTTTTTTTGTTTGGGATTTTTGATGGTCATCGAGGTACTCTAGCTGCACAGTTTGCGGCACAAGCTATACCAGAATTTTTGCAATCATCTGGTCCATTCCACAGCCCATCAGAGGCACTGGTAAATTCATTTCTCAAAACATTCATCTTGTTTTGAGGTGAACTTGAGCTGCAGCATTGTTCAACAAAAGGTACACAAAAGGATTGGCACCCAGGTTGCACTGCTGCTATGGCCTTGATTGCAGAAAACAGACTCTTTGTAGCAAATGCTGGTCACTGTAGAACAATTTTGTGCAAGAAAGGTCATGCAGTTGCTCTTAGTAAGGACCATGTTGCCAGCTGCGTGGAGGAAAGAAATAGAGTCATTAAAGTCAGGTCAGGTTAGATGGCAAATAGATACCTGGCGTGTTGGTTAAGCTGCTCTCCAGGTTACTCGCTCTATCAGTGATGATGATCTGAAGCTGGTAGTAACTTTCAAGCTAGAAATCACAGAAATTTTATTATCGGTTGATGACGAACACTTGGTCATTGCAAGTGATGGGCTTTGGGATACACTAAGTAATGAAGATGTTATTTCTCTTATCAAAAATACTGTCAAAGAACTTAGAATGTGTTCCAAATGACTTGCAACAGAAGCAAGTAGAAAATGATGAGAAGGTTCGAGCTCAAGTGAGATGAATGAAAAAAGAGTTAAGGCAATTACCATCTAGACCAATAATAGTTAATCCGGACTCTCGACAAGTGGCAATCTAGCATCTCTTGCAATGTCAGCTGCCATGCTAGGAGCATTGGTCTATGGTTACAAGTTTTTTGGTCTTTGCTATTGTTTTGGGGGTCGGGTTTTGCCTGGTCTGTCGCTTTGGCTATGCTGGCTATGCTTGGTGTCTTGTGGAGTTTGAAGACAGCGATGAGGATGACGGAGAGGCTGCGGGTGATCCTCCATGGGTATCTTGGCTGCGCCGGTGGAGAGAGAGGTTTTGGTCCCTAGCTGGTGTGCTGGGTGTGGTTGTTGAGGCTGCCTATTGGTTGGTGATGCTGTTTTTGGTGGAGGTAGAGGCCTTCTTGGTGTAGGGGGTTGTTGGTCCCCTTGAACGTTGGCTGCAGGTGATGGCTGAGAACCTATCTGTTGTGGCTTGGGGCCCCTGGTTTTTGAAGATTAATCTGATGAATGGGTTTGGTTTTGTTTTTTAGAATTTTAGTTCTTCACAGTTTTCTTTTGCTGTGAAGTTGTTGAGGTGTGACTTCTGGGTCATGATCCCCCTTTTGGAGATGATGCTTATTCTGTTCAAGGGGGTTTATTTTCTTTTGATGGTGGTTTTTTTGTGCTGGCTGATGGTTTTGGTGTACTCTGTTCTGTTGGGTTTCAGCCATGGCTTTTCTTCTCCTTGCATGCTCCAGTGTCCTTCCTTGTCAAAGGTGGTAATGAATGCCCTCTCTTCTGATGCTCTCTTTCTGTTTCTACAGTTATTGTCTTCTATGGAGGTGAAGACTGCTCCCATTGAGGCGGAGCCCTCTTCTTTTGAGGGGATGGTGGTTGCTGTTGATCAGATGGAGAGTTCTTTTCTCATCTGCTTGTTCCTATCTAGGGGGAGCTTGTGTGAGCAGATGAGTGAAGTTGTTGGAGGTTGGGGCTCTCATTTCTCCCTCTCCTATAGAGGGGAGCTCCCTCCTTTTGAGGCGGGGTTGGAGTTGGCGTTTAAGGTTGGGTGTTGCTGTATGAAGGTTGTTGTGTCTCAGTGCTCCATAGTTTCCTCTATGGAAGTGGGTTTTTTGGAGTTCTTGGTGTTTCTGATTAGGGGTTTGATGGTGATTTCCACTATCAAGAGGATTGTCTCTCTTGGCTTAGGGGTGTTTTATCTGAGCAGCTGGTTTGCTGTTGCCTGGCTGATGTAGGCAAGTTTAATGTTTATCTGAATTGGGTTTTTGGTCCCGGATAAAACCAGGTTGTAAAAAGGGTTTCAGGCCCTTGCTTGTTTGTTGCAGCTTGTGTAGTCTTGATTATCTTTTAGAGGCTGATTTGGGGCTGCGGTTGGTATTTGTGTTATTTTATATGCAGCTTGCTTAATCCTGTTTTGGGTTCCGGGATCCCATCAAAACCTGTTTTTTACCCTTAATCAAAACTAATTGTGAAGTGTGACAGAAATCATTTACATTTTCTCAAGTTGGAGAGAGAGTATCATCAGGGAAAAGGTTCTAGTTAGTGGAGGTAACTTGCTATGATGGAATCACACACACACTCACCTAGACTCATGTAGTTAGGTTGCATGTGTGTGAATTAGATTAAAAATTTCGGATTTTGATTTTTGAATATTTATATTATTTTATGAATAATGCCTAATTATATTGCATGAGAATGAATTAGCTTTAAATAAATCTATGCAAATTTATCTGGAAAGCTCGTATCGGTATTAGGTCATGAGCCAAACCTAGCACAAGAGTGTGTTGTCAGTTGATATATAATTGCATTTTGGCATTCCATCAAAATGGGCCACAAACTAAATGAGAATTGGCATAATTATGCAAAATAATATTTTATTTAATTATTATTATAATAATATAATAAAATTATTATCAAATAAATAACATTATAGTTAATATTAAAATTATTATAGAAAAAAAAATTGATTAATATTATTAATGAATAACATTACATTGAAATATTCTTATTTTATTATTTTTAAAAGAATAGTATAAAACCAAAAATAAGGGGATAGCAATCTTGTCCACGTGCTTGGTTGGAGCCTCCATGATTCTGCTTGCAAGTCTATCATGGAGGAACCTGGTACAAGGTTGTGGAATCTTTATGCTGCCAGCTGCAATAACTTAGAAAATGGGAAGGAGATTGAGTTATGAGGTCTTCCAAGGGGAGCTGCCTATAGAGGATGGAGTTTGATAGTCACAATAAGTTACAAATACAAAATGGCTTTTCCAAATTCAAAAAAAAAAAGAGGAGAGCCAGGCAGCCAGGCGAAAGGCTGAGAAGCGTACTGCATATTCTATCATATTTCTTCTAAACTTATTCAACATTGAATCTTGAGGTAAGTAACTCGTCATGCTTAGTTCCATTTTATTCTTAAACATTTGTATTGGATCTATTCTGTGACTTTATCTGAGATTATCTCATATTCAATTAATAAAAGTCTGCCATCATCTGCTAAATGAAGGTATAGGTTCTATGATTTTAGCTATGATTGTAGCTGAATAAAGGTGTCAATTCTGTAGTTGATATAATTGTAATACCTAGTATTAAATCTTTGAGATATGTAGAACTGGAAAATTCTCATATTTAGCAAATGTCTATGCTTTCCTCCTTATATCATCTTTGTTTTTTTTTTCAATGCTTTGAGAGTACATTGGAAGATGCCTTATTGGAGGTTTAATAGTCTACCATTTCTCTGGCATGTTGCAGAAATCAGCAATTTGGCTATACAAATCTAAGGGTGTTTGAGTTTCATGAATTTTTCTTTAGCTACAGCCATTTCATAGACTTTCTAAGTTTCCATATTTTCTGTGTGTTACATATGTCTAATTAAGTTATTATGGGATTTGGTTTCTTCTATGGCTGCATTAGAAATAGGAGCTAAATCTGAACATGTAAGTCACATTGAAATTTTGAAAGCAAAGGATGACTTTGCCATGTGAAAAATAATGCAAAAGCTACAGCTTGCTTTACATATTTTCCTGTTGTATTTGTCCCAACAATAGATATACCTCTACTATATATTATTCTAAAGTCAAATATTATATAAAAATTTCTACACATTGTTAGTGAATAGGGAGAGGGCAGAACAATGTCAATGGTCGTCTCACCGAATAGTGAATCATGTTTGAATGTAGTAAACAGGGATTTGTACTAACAGTGAAGTCTTAAACTGGATACCCACTTGAAGTGCACAGATGGATGTAGCAATGGCAATGTTGTAAACAATCCTTGTGGATTGATATACATATTGTCCACAGTAGTTAAGAATTATCTTGCTTGGACTGATAGATGATGAAGTTATAGAACTTCGAGAAATAATAATATTAACATGCTTGTGTGAAGAACTTTATTTATAAGCAATATTTATATGATAGCCATAATGACAACATTGAAGGTTGTATGTTGACTTACTCTATAAATCTCTTGGCAAGGTCCAGATAGTTTGTCCTCAATCAACATGATAATGAACAAATGTATTTACCATCATGCAATGTCATTTATGGCTGTTACTTCTTGTGCATGATACCGGATACAGTATATGGTTATGGGGCATAAATCTATACATGCAGCTCTAACATTCTGCTTGTAGTGCTGGAATCCTACTATTGAATTAGGAATAAAAAGTTCACTATCTCTTAGTAACCAGATAGATTGAAGATTTAAGCAACAAGATATGACAATGTTTCATGTGGTTGCCAGAGTTGATAAGAGTTGCAGCCTTGTATGACCCTCCATATTAAGGAAAGTATTTTACTAATTTTATGATAAAATTTATCAAACCAAGATGAATAGAACTTGCAAGAGTAGAGATTTTCTCGAACTTGGGATAGTAGGACTATTCTTTGACCAAATTGCTGATCTGATAGGAATCTAGTGAGCTGTATTGTAGATAAAACTGCTCTTAAATGGTTCTGATTCCCGGAAAAACATTTCTGGGTTTTGTTCTTCATTCTTCCACCTTTCTATAACATATTGAATTTTTGATTTTGACTTGATAACGTGAATGCTATGATGGTTTAAACGCTGCCCTTTCTGCTGTGATCTGCAAAATTGAAAGTTGTGAAGTGATTTATATGAGGTAAGTAAGCATATTTAATGATTAATATCATTATTTAAGAGCATACTAATATGAATCTGTCTAAATTTACTTATTACCTTTCGTTGGATTCTATGGAAGAGTTCTAGGCTTGGCAATTAATAAATAAAAAATAAGGTATTTGGTTCCTGAATCACCTAGTAGTGACCGTATTTAGGGAACATGTTAGACATGGAGCAACCTTCTTGGTAGGCGATTCAATAAAGGTTATTACCTTAGAATTATATTATTGGAACCAATGTCAATATGGGCTTTGTTTTTTGGATATTCTTTTATCTATCTTATAGAATGTTAAGATATCATAATGTGAAATAAGCTAACCAATTTTTTCAAAGGAATTACACAACATAAACCAGCAATAGCCAACTGGATTAGCGTTAGCATCAAACTGAAAACCAAGCTTAAAGGAACTCGACGCCAAGAATGCACACTCAATCCAAATGATGGAAAGGTGTTGTCATATGGCGGAGAAATTAAAGAACTGTACTTGAAAGAAACTACTCAACGTCAAGAATGTGCACTCAAGATCCCACTGAGGGCGAGGTGCTAACATATGACGGAGTGTTTAATTGAAAACTAGAAATTAATAGGTGGATAACCAGCCATGAAACTATTACAAACTATTTCATCCGCTGCGGCGGGCATCCACAGAATAGTGGGGATTCACCACTTGAAAGTGGGTACAATGATATAACAAGTTCTTTCTCTGCACTGGCGGTAAACCGTCCAAGGGTAATTAATAGGAAATAAAACAAGTAGTTGCAGCAATAACATAGGTTGGATTAGTACTACTAATCAAAACCTTACAATTCAAAGGACTGCAAAAACATGTATTACAATGATAGAGAAATAAGACTGGAAGAGAAGAATGAATTCTAATGATGTTTTCTTAACTCTCCAATGATAGAATTATGACCAAAACAAAAAACATATGAATCTGATATAAAACCCTGAGTTCTGGAATTTCTTATCAGCAAAACTGGAAATCAATAAAATATTCATAACTCACTCATTTCACCTCCAAATCGAATGAGACTGAATGCAATAGACTTCTGGAAGGTAGGCAACCATGCTAGGATGAAGAAACAGCAACAAAACTTGGTCCTTAATTTCTGGCACACTTCCCAATGCAAGCTAAATGGTACAGCTTTGAGAAGGGGCAATTTTGCCTTTAAAAATTAGAGACTCCAAAATAAAATCTCAAACTTGGAGGAAAGGGGTGCCTTTGGCAAACAAATGCAATGCAAAAGTACCCAGAACCAAATGAATTTTATTCCAAGAGCTGCTAACAAAATTCACTTTCAGTTGTAGATGCATCAGCAACTTCAAAATCTGGAAATTTCATCATAAACTCAACTGTTGAGCACAAATCTGCTAGTCTGGATGAAAAGCAGCAAATTCCAACTAGGTGTTGTATTTCAAACACGAAATTGGTTAATGGCTAGGAGGTAGCATCCTTGAAGCAAGGTTTCAATTGTCATTCCGACAGCATAACAGTATGATAACATAAATGGATACAAGGCTGGAGCAAAAACCTTCATTAAATAGAAGCTCACAAAACTCTTCAAATCCCTGAGAAGAACACCAAAAGACATAGGAGTCTTTTCAAATTTCCAAAAACAATTAACTCCTCAAAATGGCGTCCCTTTTTGCATATTATGAATTTCACTTTATTTTAAAAGTATTTCTTTTAAAAGTGGTGTCCACTTTTCCCAAGGCAAAAGGCACTAAATAAAATATATTTAATTCTTCATGAAGGCGTCCCCCTTCCAAGTCCCTCTTTTAAACACAACATAAAGTTCTTCTCCTAGGCCAAGGGGGCAACTGCAAATTAAAACATTAATGCCTTGATTCTCCAAAATTAAACCATTAGAAGCCAAACTTGAATTGCATTAAATGCTCCAATTGAAAATGAAGACCTTGAAGAAAGATAACTGCATACTGCCAAAAATTAGAATTTACTATAAATAGTAAACTCCCTGAAGAGCCACAGGACCATAGAACTAGAAACCCTAATTTTACCTCACACGCCTACAGGCTTCCGGAATAGGCTGATGAGTGACAGAACAGATCACTGATGAGAAGGGGACATTACATAATGAGATGATCGGACATCTTGTGCTATAGACATTATTGTCATCGATTAGCATTCATAAGTGCATTGTTTGGTCGAGATACATTCTCTTCCATAATTTGTGTATCAAATGGACATGTGCTTGAATATATGATGCATAAGCATATAGGCATGGCAAGTCATCAGTGATTCACATAATGAATGAGATTCCATCATGCATGTTGACCACACATTGCTAGATTCTTTGTGATGGGTCGGGCTTCTCCAGTGCAGTAGCACGGGGAAGCTAATGCTTCGTGGTAGGGTGTATATCACCTTGATGATGCTCTCTCTCTTTTGCTTCAAGTCACGGAAAAGGAATGGTAGAGGTTATGTAATGCAAATGGTGATATATTATTTATCTTGTGTATTACTATTGAAAGAGTAGACGACTCTTATTTATTTGCTTGTGTTGTCATTTATAGTTCTGAATTTGTTTTGGAAGAGCATGGCTAATATAATTGAAATTGTTGCACATGTCATTAATATGGTTTTGGGTGTGTGTATTTGCATCTGTTCATAAAATAAATCAAGTTTTATAGATATGATAAAGTATTGTACATAGACTTGCACCATTATGATGATTGTAGACTCATTTATACATTTTGTTTGAATTAATATGGTTTTGGGTTTGTGTATTTGCATCTTTTCATAAAATAAATCAAGTTATATAGTTATGTACATAGTCAAGTGTTTGACCCATTTCTGGATTATGTTTACTTTATTCATTAATTATCATATTTTGTTAGTGGTTATTGGGTAGATGTTACAGTTACTAATTCATCTTCTTTTTTCACAGGTGTGAGACGATACTGCAGCCTGGGCTTAATTGTTTCGTCCGTGTTTGGAAGCATCCTCGTAAAGCAAGACATAAGCCACGTTCTTTTTCCAAATTAGCTAATGCTGTTGTGTATACTTGCAATTTTTGTTTACACAAAAATATGAAACCTGGCACCCCTGAAGGTTACCTCAAGAAAAGAAAAGCTCAAACAACTCTTAATGCAATCCAACCAACTTCCGTAGAGAAGAAAAATTTCAAGGCAGACAGAAGAAATGTCATGAGTTCTATCTCAATATCTATTCCTTCCCCTGGGAGTACTCCCATTACACCAACTTCAAGAAATCTTTCAAGTACAAAGAAGAGGAAACGGAAAGCTTGGTCAACACTCCAGGAGCTTACAAATAGCAACCAAAAAGCACCATCCTTCAGTAATCTGAGTGCCTTGAAAATTCGTTCTTTCAGCTTGTGAGGTTACAGGGATATAACATTGTGGATTAAAAATGATTTGTGTATTGCCATCGGTACTCCCATTATGCCAATTTCAAGAAATCTTTCAAGTACAAAGAAGAGGAAACAGAAAGCTTGGTCAACGCTCCAGGAGCTTACAAATAGCAACCAAAAAGCACCATCCTTCAGTAATCGAGTGCCTTGAAAATTCATTCTTTCAGTTTGTAAGGTTACAGGGATATAACATTGTGGATAAAAAATGATTTGTGTATCGCCATTGGTAATTTTGGAACTGTTTTCATAAATGCCTGTTGGCGCTTAACTTTTTTTTTCTTTTCTCTTGTGACTTCCAATATCAATAATTGGTGGGATATAGTCAAAAGTGACATCTTTATATCATCTTATATTGCAGAATTTTGACTCCACATGAAGATGGGTTTGAATCCAAATGACTGAAAATAAGTACTGAAGCATGCATTGTTTCAAAGTATGTGAAATTGTTTTAAAACGAAAATGAAGCATTTTACAGGTATTCATTCATATTTAGAAAGTTTATTTGAAGAATAAAGGCTTTTATGAAATTTTAAAGTCATTCGATATATCCATAAATAATCAGGTTATGAATTTATGAAATGAAATGTGAACGTGTTTGGTAAATATGTGTTTGCAAGTTCTCTATAAGTAGGAACTCTATTGTGAGCGGAGGAGGTAAACATCAAACATGTAATAAGAAATCCATGGTTTGCATGGCTGCAGCACTTCTAGAAAGATTTGTAAAAAGTTGAATATGTCTGCTCTTTCATTACGAGTAAGAAAACACCACTACAAATAATTGCATGAGACATTCTTTTGGATTATTTGGTCTATGCTTTCACAGACCTTTA
Source organism: Sequoia sempervirens (assembly GCA_007258455.2). Classification (NCBI taxonomy): domain Eukaryota; kingdom Viridiplantae; phylum Streptophyta; class Pinopsida; order Cupressales; family Cupressaceae; genus Sequoia; species Sequoia sempervirens. Next base: position 754,247,532 of record VDFB02281492.1, read on the forward strand.
CTTGTTTATTCCTTATATAAGAGTAGTTTCAATAATGTTTGCAATTATACATAATATAAAAGAAATGTTTTCAAGGACAACTAGTTATCAAGAATGCACTTTAATAACTTATAAAGATCAAATTCAACTGTTACAAATAGGCACATGTGCTTCCAGAATCTTAGTTTGATGGTAGCATTTGTATCCAATTTGTAGATTTGATCATTCCATTTATTGTACGTGATGGATAGCATGCTAAATGGCATCTACAGTTTTAGAGGCAACTTATATTGACATATTTTTTCCCATGTGTATGTTACTCAGACAGATAATATTAACAGAAGAACCATTTTTTTGTAGATTGAGGGAATATATTTGAGATCCTTGTCTTACTTATAAAGGGTTAAATCTACATTGTTAAAACCAACCATGGCTTGGTTATAACAAGTACATACCATATTGATATTTCAATAGGAAACAAGCTTTGGGAAAAAAGTATATGGCTATTCAGCAATGATTGCATTCCATGAAACATCAAGTGAAAGCATTTTGACAAATGACGTAGTAATTAATTTGTCTTACAGACAATTATATGAGGAAATGATTTTATTTATTTATTTACTTTAATTTACATACGAGGAAATAAATTGGCAAGCCTATCTATCTATTGCCCTGATGATAAGCATGAAGTGACTCGAAACAAATTTAACTTTTATCCAGAAGCTGTATTTAACTAATATGGACTATGGAAGTGTGATCTGATTGGCTTCTTTTGAAGCTAAGATTAAAAGCATCAAAACAGACTGTTGATTTAGAATTCCTTGAAAGATGCGAAGGTCATAAGGTGTTTCTTTTGTTATCCTTAATATTCCCTTTGCAGTTGCAGGAAATGGCCACATCTTTTATAGGGCAAGTTTAACCCTTCTAACTTTTCTTAATAACTAAATTGAGCTCATTCAAGTTTTTTGTTTTTTGATCTTTTGAAAGTTTCATTATGCTCTTGCAAAAGATTGTAGGAGGATGCTTGGGTGCTTATCGAGACTTATTTTGATATTAAAGTCAAATATCATAGAAGAGGTATTTGGGAGAGAAATTTTGAGTTATTTATTTCCAAGAATTAGGTATTTTCATTTTGCTCAAAATACTACATATCGGCAAAGATGATAAGATCTCTTACATTTTAGATAATGAGAACAGTGTGGCCAACACAATGAGGTTTGCTTTCTTCTAATTATCTCTCATCGGACATGGTTGTCTCAAATCATAAGTTTCTTCTATTGAAGGGAACTACAAAGATTCTCTCTATTTCCTCAAATGTTGGATATATTGAATCGTACAATGTAAGTTCTAATGTGATGGGTCTGTAAATTGAATCCTCTTTGTTGTGTGTCCCTTCTTTGTTGCTTTTAGGAGAGGATTTCACTTTCAGATGTCAGCCATCTTCTCACTAAGAAATTATTGTCCAAACCTGATCGTGTGCCATCGCTATCCTGAGATGATGGTATAGAGGAAGATACATATTCCTAGGTATAAGCTTTTGAGGATCTAGAACTAACACGACTCCTACACAACTGGTGGAAAAAGAAAATGTCATTTCACAAATTAATTTCAAAATTAATCTCAACTCCCTAGGTTGCAAGCAAGAGAGTTTGCACATCTTGTTTGAGAAGTTTTGGTTCCATTTTTTTTTTTGGAAGGATGACATCTCTCAAAGATTTTTATGTATCATTTGGTTCACATTCTTCTCTAAAATTAGATTTTCTTGTTTGGCTAATAGGCGCACTAATTCTCTGGCCATCGTGTTGGAGGTTTCTTCTAAAATGAAACACAAATAATCAATTTTGCCTCTTAACATTTTTGATAACCCGATGCTTGATTTATTGAATAATGTTTTAGAGGGTCCAATAGTCAGCATATTGAGGAGGGCTTTGGGATTTACTGGTAGAAGAATTTTTGGTTCGTACTGAGAATAGTTAGGTCCTTTTCCAAATAAATTTTTTATTGGAAAAATAAGGAAAAGATTACAGAGAATAATAGAGAAACAACCGGAGAACAGCTAGAAGGCTGTCACCTGTGATGTAGGGTTCGTACCCACAGGCCTCAAACCTGGTTTGCGTACGAACTGGGTACAGGTTCGCCGGTGTGTACAGGCTGGGTATGCATAGGGTGCGTGCCCAACCTTGTGGGTTCTCTTGGGTGCGCACATGCATGCACTTGAGTGAACCCACAGGGCTGGGCGCACACCCTGTGCGTACCCAGCGCGAACCCAACCCAATGGTTCGCGGTCCTGGGCGAACTAGGCACGTACCCAGGTTTACCATGAAGAACCCACGACCCAACACTTAAAAAGTGGGCCCAAACTTAAATAAAATACAATTTTTTTATTCTTATTTTGTCTCCTAACCCTAAAACGGCCCAATATTAGGCCTTTCAACACTAAAACATTTCATTTTTACCTCTCATTTTGCTCTCACCATATTTTCTCTCCATCTTGGCATTTTGAAGGGAGGTGATTGTATTCGAAGGAGATCGATTGTGGAGTGCCAAATAGTTTCTACAAGGGAGATTTAAGTGTTTAAGGTATGCATTTAAACCCTATTCTTTGATCTTTTGATGAATTTTTTCAAGTTTGTGAAGAAGTTTTTCAAGTATGGTTTTTTTTTTTTCATTTTTTTTATAGATTGCAACAACGGCCAGTAGTCAAAGTTCAGTGGGTGGGGAGGGAAGTCAAAAGTTCAAAATTGATAGAGGATCTCCTTTATGGAGACATACCACAAGAATTTCACAAATTCCGAGAGGTGGGGATTTTGTTTGGAAGTGTAATTTTTGCAACGCACAATATAATAGCTCCTATTACCGAGTGAAACTTCATTTTATGGACCTTGGTGGTAAAGGAATTAACATGTGTGAGGGCCCAAATAAGAAGGGGTTGTCTGCTGTACAAATATCAACATTTATAAAAGAACAAGAAGATGCTGACAAATTGGTTGCAAGAGGAAAACAAAGTGGTTATAGTTCCGGAAATTAAAAAAACAAGTACAACATTACCCACTCAGACAGTTAGGTCCTTTAGACATCCCTTCTTGTCTATACCCTCTACAACAGAAGAAGATGAAGAACCACAAATCACCACCCGCAAGAGAGGTCCATTAGAGAAAGCAATTAAAATGGAGGCAAGAGATATTGCTGAGGAAAAAATTCCACGTTGCCTCTATGCCAATGGTCTTCCATTCAACTTGGTGAGATCACCATATTGGCAGGACATGGTGTCAACAATAAATAGTGCACCTCTTGGTTTCACAAGTCCTGGGTATGAAAAGGTGTTTACCACCTTATTGCAAAAAGAGAATAAATCTATAGAGGCCCAACTAAAACCAATTAGAGATTCTTGGGTTGAAACAAGTGTATCTATTGTTTCCGATGGATGGAAAGATTGCAAAAACCGTCCATTGATTAATGTTATTGCAGTGTCCCCCAAGGGGGCAATGTTTTTGAGGGCGGTTCACTGTGAAGGGGAAGTGAAAGATGCAAATTTCATTTCCAGGATTCTCATTGACTCCATAGAGATGGTGGGTAGTGAAAATGTTGTCCAAGTAATTATGGACAATGCAAAAGTTTGCAGGGCTGCAAGTGCTTTGGTAGAGGCTAGATATGAGCACATCTTTTGGACACCGTGCACCGTACACTCCCTCAATTTGGTGATGCAAGCAATTGGCAACCAAATAGAGTGGGTAAAAGAAATATACCAAGAGGCCGAGGAGATCCAGATGTTTGTGACAAACCACCATATGCCACAAGCAATTTTCAAAACTTTTTCAAGATTGGAATTGTTGAAGGTAAATTTAATTTATTTAGTTTCAATTATGACAAGTTTTACATAATTAAATAAAATATTTTTTTGCATTATTTACATATTTTAAATGTGTTATTAACTTACTATTAACATGTTCTTAGGTTGCTGAGACCCGGTTTGCATCTCACACAATTGCTCTGAGATGACTTGTGAAGGTGAAAGAGGCACTGAGTCAAATGGTTATTAGCAACCAATGCGGTATATGGAAGCAATCAAATTCAGAGAGGGCCCAAAAGGTCAAGGCATTGATCTTGGATGGCAATTGGTGGGATCGTGTAAATTATTTATTGGAGTTCACCGAACCTATCATGTCTATGCTTCGGTTTGCTAATATAGATGAACCATGCTTGGGGGATGTCTATGATAGCATGGACACAATGTTGGAGAAAATAAAAATAGAAATACAAAAGAGAGAATGATCCTGAAGACACCTTTTACAAAAGGGTGGAAGCAATTGTTCTTCATCGTTGGAACAAGATGACAACTCCATTGCACCTCCTTGCATATGCCCTATCTCCGAGGTACTATACCACTGAAGTACTTTCTATCCCAGGGAGAATACCGCCATATAGAGATTTTGAAGTTGCTAATGGGTATAAGAGGGCATTTAGTAGAATGTTTAGTGACCTAGAAGTGTCCAGTCAAGTGTTATGAGAGAATTTGGATTGTTTGTCTTGGGAAAAAATCATACCCCTTTTGTTGCAATCAAGATCCTCTCACAAGTAAGTTTTTTTTTTGCCACTTGTATTGTAGAATTTAACACTTAACATTCTTGAATTTATCTTGCATTTTTTATTTTTTTATTTTGTTGGGTTTCTCTCTAGGTTGCAAGCTCTTTTGCCACTGAACGAAATTGGAGTACATACTCCTTTATCCACTCAGTGAAGCGTATCCGGTTGGCTGCAAAAAGAGCTGAAGACTTGGTGTATATTCATTCCAATTTGCGTCTTCTGTCATGTAAGGAACCTCAATACAAGCAGGGGGCAGCGGGGCTTTGGGATGTAGCACCCGAGTCTGCTGACTTAGATGCAACCATTCAGGATCTTGCTAGAGCCACTATGGATGATGTGGATGATATTGATGACATACCACATGGTGCTGAATCCGCTTTTGGTTCAAATGGCGATGATCTTGAAGTTGAATCCATTGATAATCCAAGTCATGATGATTCTTTTGAGAATCCTTTTGATGATTGATGAACACTTGAACAATGAAAATTGAACATTGAATCATGTTTCATGAACTACATTTGTCATTTTGTAATTCAGTAATTGTGATGATTTCCATCGGAATCGTGAACATAGATGTATATGATATCATTGATATGCTTTAGCCTTTATTTGAATATTTTTCAACTATCAATTGGCATTTAATATTTATCTTTGGCATTTGGCATTGATCAATGATCAAGTAATCATACTATGAAATGATTTAGTTTTATAATTATGTATATTTCTCTTATTTTTTGTATATATAATACACACACACACGTACCCAAACCCCTAAATTTTTTTTCCCATACCCACATACTGGGTTCTCGTACTCGAACCTGTACCTGAACTCGAACCCAAACCGGTAACTTAGGCTGTTACAGAACAACAACAAAACAATCCATAAAATTGAACAAATTGTTGCCAAGAGAACAATCTGAATCAAAATACAAAGAGTAGCAAACAATATCCTCAAGCATCCCTAAGGATATGAAGGTAGCATCTTGCTGTGAAATCTTGGAGATCTTGTGTCATGCACAATCTGTAATCCCAGGCAAGCAATGTAGTCAAGAGCAAGGTATCCAAACACCCTTAGAACCCCAGATCGTTCCCCACCACCATTGCAGGCCAACAAATACAGAAGAAGAGGCCATATCAGAACTTCATCATAACGCGATTTCAATACATTTTTTTTTCAAGTACATAATCAATGCATCGAACATAACAACTGCAGAGAATGTTGCCATTGCAACAATACAGGGTATAACAACAATGCACCTGAAACAAGCAAAGTTAAGCATAATCAGGTGATACCACTGAAGTCTGAGGAGGCTTGGAGGGCATGCTCTGAACTGAAGTGTGATGCAGAATGGGAGACCTTATCCCAGAGCTTAGTGAGTAGACATTTAGCCTGCACCCTAATATTTGGGTGTGAAGGCAAGAGCAAATTGTGTGAGGTTCAATCTCTAGAGGGGAAAAAGAATGTGACAAGGCAGGTAAACATTGAAACTTCCAAATGCTTTTGATAATGACGAGACGATGGAAGCTAAAAATTATGTTATGAGCATGTGAGCAACCAAGAAGAGCAGATTTCTAGGACCAAGGAAAATGAAAAAGGGCAGGTATGGATATCTTGAGTGCATCCCATAATAGCTTAATATGAGGGTAGAGCTAGAAACTGTGCTTGAAGGATTTTTTCTTACCACAAAAAGGACAAGAAGGGGTTGGTTGGAGGAATTTGAGACGAAAACCCACAAGAAGCTTGGCATGCAAAAGTTTCCATGCAGTAAGTTGGGATTGGGTGTCAGCCTTGGATTTCCAGATTTTAAGGCTGAGCTTGTTTCAGTTGGCTCGTTTGAAGTTGTTTATAGATAAATTTTAGTGGGAAGACTCTGAGGCTACAACCATTAGGCCATCTCCAATCCTTGAGAAATAATGAGTGACTGTTAAAGGAAATGAAGATAGAGAGGTTGGGTGGCACATTTTCTTAAACTTGCATCACAATATTTTTGTCCCTATCACTCTAATCAAAACATAACTTGAGATGGTGCCATGTTTTCCACGTGAAGCTCGAAGGATCCCATAGGTCCTTAAAGGTCTAAATGCCTTTCTTGGAGAGGCGTTTAGCTTTGAATCTAGGAATCCTTGCCACCAGGGTGTTATTCTCTTGGATAAGACGATTCCACCATATTGAGGAAGTTGTGAAGCTAAGCTCATGGCTAAATTGTTAAGAGTAATCATTTATTTGTTAATAATTAATTAATTTTTAATTGATTATTAGGCTAATTTCACTTTATGCACTTAAGCTAAACTTAGGAATGTTTTTTTCTTTTATTAGATTGAGCTATTATTAGATCATTATGTCTTATTACATAGGATGTCGACACTTGTCATGATCTAATCCCTTTCTCATTTAGGATTTGCTCTTGTAAGCATTCTCTTTCTTTGTATTATTCTATTTTGTAAGTTTATTTTTGAGGAAATAAAAAATCATTGTTTGCAACTTTCGGTGCTTGGAAGGTGTTCTTGTTTGCTGTTTTGACCTTGTTTTGTGTGTGTTTCACAATTTCAACATGGTGTCAAAATGTGGTTTTTCAAACCCCTTCTCAAATTTTGAGGGTTTTCTTCAACTAGGGTTATTTTTTTTAAAAGTGCGGATCGCTATATATAGCGCCTAGTGCTATACACAACACTCAGGCTGACTGTAGTGGTCGCGGCTAAGCCACTAGTAGTTTTGTCGACCCTTGCCACTCGTCCACCACTTTGGCGACAAAGGGTGGGTAGGGCCCTTTTTTAGCCATAGCGCCAACCAAGGTCTCATGGGCGACCAACGCTCAGCCCCCAAAGGGACCCAATTTGCACTTGGGTATCTAAATTTAGCAAACAAGATATTGACAAAAAGTTGGTTCCATGTATTTTTCAGTGGTATAGGTCTCATCATCAGATTTTGTTGTTGGTTCATTTTATTGCTTGTTGAAGTTAGATGTGTTGTTTTCACTCTTGAGTTCACAACTTTTAACTAATTCATTCATTTTTCATGATTCTTGTGTTGGAAAGCTATTTAAGAGCTCTTCACAACCATACATGCACTTTTTCCATATTTTTTCTTAGGTACATTTTATTCAATTTTTTGTGTTTTCACATTTTGGTGAATTACTTGGTCGTTTTGGCTCTTAGAAACTTTCTATTTGCATGGGATGGTTCTTTTTTCTTTTCTACATGTATTTCCATCATTTTCCTATTTGGGCATTGTAGAGATCTTTTAAAGAACTTTTCTAATTTATAGATGCATTGAGATAAAGTGCCATTGTTCTACATGCTTTTTGGGGATTTTCACGCATCTTGTTGTGCCTTTTTGTACTCGTACTATGTTATAAAGTTCCATGGCGGGTTGTGTAGTGCCTTTGTTTTTCCATCACACCTTTTTCAAGTGAGTGTCCTGCCACGACAACGTCAAATCTTAGTGATTCTTCCCTCATGCGTGTGTGCCTTGCATTGCACACCCTTTTTCAGTTGTAGGCACTTTCATGTGCATGTTTAGATGTTCTTTATTCTCCTTCATGCACTTCTTGGTGACACAGTTTCAATGGATCTATCATGGCTCTCCCTTTTTTGCATTATGGGGGTGGGGGAGAGGGTTTCTACTATTGGTGCTAATGTTTCATTGGTTTCATTTTGGAGTGAGCTATGTATCTAGTTTTTGTTCCTATGTACTAGGCGGATGCGGTAGTTGGTTACCCATGCATTTTGGTGAGATGGAGCACTTACCATATAAACACTCTTGCATTCCTATTTCTAGAGGTGACCTTCCATTTTCACTTGATCAATGTTCTTCAGACTATTTGGTACCTATATTTTTGACTTGCATCTTGCATGGTTGAGTAGCATCGTTGGGGTCACTCATGCAAATTTTTGTGCCACTTGTATTTTCGACTGTCTGATGTTTCCTTCTGTTTTCCATCTGATAATTTTTCGAGTAGTGTCATTGGAAACACTCATGCAAATTCTTGTCTTCTCGATTTTGATAATCTATTTTCAGAAGAGGTTCTTCATTTCAACACTATAACAATCATCTTTCGACAATTTTCTACAAGTTGTTCGTGCTTCAGTGATGTTCTTTACATTCCTGTTATTTTTGGGACATTGGTTTGGAGGCTTCTTAGTCCTTCATTCACCTGTTTTTTTTTTGAGAGGAGTTTTTCCCATGAGGTTTTCTCATTTTCTCTAGTTATGAAAGATTAGATTGATTGTATATGGCACCTCATTAGGCCTTGTTTCCAGAACCCATTCATGCATTATTTTCTTTTTATGCATTCACTTTTTAGAGTTTTTAGCTACTCCCTAAGTTACACTTGAGGGGGGGTGTCAAAGTAATCATTTATTAACTATTAATTAATTAATTTTTAATTGATTATTAGGCTAATTTCACTTAATGCACTTAAGAATTAACTTATGAGTGCTTTTTTCTTTTTATAGATCGAGCTATTATTAGATCATTATGTCTCATCACATAGGATGTCGACACTTGTCATGATCTAATCCTTTTCTCATTTAGGGTTTTCTCTTATAAGCATTCTCCTTCTTTGTATTATTCTCTTTTGTAATTTTTTCTTTTTGAAGAAATAGTAAATCATTGTTTGTAGTTCTCGTGCATGGAAGGTGTTCTTGTTTACTGTTTTGATTATGCTTTGTGCGTGTTTCATAATTTCAACATAAATGATTGATTAAACTAGGACAACTTGTGTAAAACCAATTGCCAAGCTTTCCATATGCAGTTGAGAGGGGTTGATCCATGGATTTTATCATTCTATTGGATGTTGTTGTATGCTTTACTCGTAGTAGCTATTTGGATACAACATCAGACCAAAAGTTTCCAAGGCGAATTTCCTTCCAAAGCTTTTCCAATCCATTTGTTTGAAAGACACACCCCTTTCATGTAAGGATCAATGATGCCCAATCCACCCTTCTCCTTTGAGAGTATACAATGTGACGAAGAAGTGGCAAACAATTTTTTATTTATTTCCCTATTTAGGCCACATAAAACTTTGGATGAGCTGTGTGAGCTGTTTGTAACAAGATTTGCAGGGCAACCAACAAGATGAGATATAAACATGGCTAGCCAATAGGATCTTGTTAGCCACCTATATACGACCAACCATAGGAAAAAAGTAGGTTGTCCAAGCCAACAGTTTGGATTTGAACTTGTTTAAAAGCGACCTAGGAGATTATGTGGGATTGCATTGTAGGTCTAAGGTATGTCAAGCCTCTCAAATGAAACATATGCAAATATGAGTCATGCACTCTCAAAATGGACCATAGAAACAAAGGATATTGCGATAATGAAGGAAGACAAAAAAATGCCATCATTATTGTGGAAAAAATTATGCTAAAAGATGGATCACTTGAAGTAAGAAATTGAAAAACAACTTGGTGAAGTTAATAAGCTAGTAAAGAAGGTTATTTTACTTGGACATTTAAAAAAAGAGATTAAAACTTGAAGGAAGGTTCCCATTGGGATTTAGGGTGCTTCAAGAAGATATAGGAAGATGTTGTTAGTTTAAGGTTATTGTGGACATAATGAAATTGCTACATATGCTAGCAACTATTTAGTTAAAAAAAATATTGTTGAAAGGATTTCCTCCTCCATTAAAGATTTGTTATATTTCATAGATTTATGAAAGGAATATAATTGAAAGAAGGGAGAACTCTTCATTAGCTTTGGTGTGATTTTTTATATATTGAAGTACAAATGAATGTTTTTTATATGAACTAAAATGTCAATAATATCGTTAATGAGATCAAAGGTATTTTGTAAGTGAGGCTACGAGATTAGATAAATTGTGTTTTAAGTTACATTTTTAAGAATTAGTGCAATATTTATGATCAAATGGATGGTGTAGCAATGGGGTTCCACCTCTCATTAGATGTGGCCGATTTCCTAGATCAATATAATGTATGTGCTTTGAACACCAATCCCACTTCATAGATGGAAGAGATATGTTGATAGTACAAATATAAGTTGGCAACTTTGTAAGTGTAAACATTTGAACAATATTTATGAATGCATATAATTTGATAAAAAGTATATTATGAAGGTTTGATATAATATTTGTAAAAGTAGATTAAATTATATTAATTGTAGGTTAGTTAAATTTATATAACACATAAAGTTAGATTAATTTAATTATATATGAAAGATTTGGGTTTTGTACAATGAACTAGATTAATATATTTGAATTTGATTACATAGAAGAGATATGGGAGGAGAGTAGACTAAAATAAAAGATAATAAAATGCACTTCTAAATTCTATTGCAATCATGGTCACATTTATACTTTTATAAAGATGTTTGTTTTGTGCAAAAAGTAAAATGGTCATATGTAATGCTAGAAAATCCCCATATATATATATATATGCAAAGAAGAAAATATTAGAATGATATAATAAAAAATAACAAAACTAAAAGTACAAGGTTTAAAATATGAAATTAAGAAGTAATATGTTGAATATTGTAGAATAGTTCAGCTTGAGAAGTAGTATGTTGAATATTATAAAATAGTCTAGCTTGCAACTTGCATTTAGGATAGGGGAAAAAAGGGTGATTGCATAGGAGTTCACCAAAATCGTCAAACTTCTATTTTGATCTTCTTATTCAAAATAAAATGGAGTGTATGTGTTTAGTCTAAATGTGTTTGACTAAATTAAAATATTGTAAATATCAATAAATTAAGACTAAAATAAAGATAACACTAAATTAAATATAAAAATTTAATATTTATGCAAATATACCATAGAAACAAAGAGATGATAGAATTTAGATGTGCCAATATAACCTTAAATAAAAGATTTCAAATGTCTTGTTAAATAAGATATTAAAACCTATAAAATATTATTTTCAAAAGAAGAAAATGAATAAAGTAACTCCATAGATTTTAAATATCAAAAGGAGATGGGAGGAAGGAAAGGTTAATGCCTTTAAGAAGAACTAGAGAAACAATAACATAATCTTCATCCGTATTATATTCTTGAATAAAAAAACGTAAAACCCAGAGTGGGTGCAGTGTATGAGAACATAAGAATATCAATAGATAAAACACTATTAAATTGGCTACAAAATTAGGAAATAGACAACATTCTCTCAATAAGCAAATTGACATTGTGCATTTGTTTTCTACATGGGGAAATGCCTCTTTTTAGTCTCCTCTTCTTAATGCCTATTAATATCGTTGTTAGTTTTGTACATACAATAGCAAGATTTTCAGCTGTGCAATACAATGATAATTACATTATCCATTTTGACTTTTTTAAATAAGTCTTCGAATGGAATACCGACATGCTAGAAAGAGAAGGGAAAAATAAGTGACCATTGGACTTCATATAACCAACAATCTCCCACTTGAAGTCCAATCACTACTGCTCAGAGATGTTCCCCCACTTTAATCTTATTGTCACATCTTCACAACATTGAGAGAAGCCTTGCAAAACTTGAGCTGCTCCCCTGAGACTACCTTCATCAATGCATCAGCTGAATTCACCTTGGTATGAATTTTATCAACTTTGAGTTTTCTCTCCTCAATAATAGTCTGAATGAAGTGATATTGTAGCTCAATATGCTTGGTTCGATTGTGAAATGCTACATTCTTCGCTAAGTGAATAACGATGTTGCTATCACAAAATAGAGTGAAAAAATGTTTACATCCCAATTCACCTAGTAATTGCTATAACCATATCATTTCCTTAGCACCTTTAGTAAGAGAAATTTATTCAGCCTCGGTAGTGGAAAGTGCAACCACTTGTTACAATCTAGAAACCCAATTGATTGCTACCCGACAAATGTAAGGACATAACGTAGTTGATCTTCGTTTGTCCAAATCACTGACCATATCAAAATCAATGAAACCTTGCAACTGTGCATCTTTCCCACCAAAGCATAAAAAATAATATGAAGTTCCTTTCAAATATCGTAGGATCCACTTGATTGCTTGCCATTGCGTTTTACCTGAATTACTCATAAATCTTCTCACCACTCCCACTGCATGGGAAATGTTGGGACGAGTGCATACCATGGGATACATGAGACTCTCAATAGCTAATGAATATAGAATACCTTTCATTTCTTCTTGTTCTTCTTGTGTCTTGGGATACACTGTGAAGGATAAATGGAAGTAATCAACAAGTGGAGTGCTTACAACTTTACCACTTTTCATATTAAACTTGTCTAAAGCCTTGTCAATGCATTTCTCTTGTGATAATCTGATTTCTCTCTTTTGTCTATCCTAGATTTGCTCATACCAAGAATCCTCTTCGCTACCCCTAAATATTTTATTGCAAACTTGTGAGCCAATTGTTGTTTCAAATCACTAACAAAACTCATGCTAGTGCTATTTACTAGCATATCATCAACAAAGAGGAACAACAAAAAAAACTCACCATTGTCCAAAGCCTTGAAGTAGACACACGGATCAGATTCACATCGTGTGAAATGATGGTTAGCCATGAAGGATCAAATTTTAGGTGTACCACTATTGCGGGGCTTGTTTGAGCCCATACAAACTTCTCCCCAATTTGCAATACAAATCATCTTGCCCGTGTTTCTCAAAACCTTCCGGTTGGTGCATATATAACTCCTCTTTTATGTTGCCATGAAGGAATGCAATCTTCACATAAAGTTTCTTGAGTTTGAGGTCATACATGACTGCCAACCCCAAAACTACTTGAATAGTGGTCATCTTCACAATTGGTGAAAAAATCTCATTAAACTCTATCCCCTTTTGCTATTCATACCCCTTTACTATCAACTTGGCTTGATAGTGTTTCTTTCCTCCATCCTCTTTCAATTTTTACACCCATCTATTTTTCAATTCTCTTCGATTGGGTGAAAGCTTCACCAAATTCCAGGTATGATTGGTCATTAGAGAATCTATTTCCTCCTTCATTATGTCCATCCAATTTGCATGATTGACTTCTTTGCAAGCTTCTTTGAAGGTAGCTGACTCTGCTTGAGCGGAGATCAATAATTGATAGTTATCTAAATTTTTCAGAGGTCGATGTTCCCTAGTGGATCTCCTCAATCGAGGAGCTTGGCTCTCTGTATTTGTTTGTATCGGCTACGAAATTTTCCCTCTTGATGAATTACCAACATCACCAAAATTATTATTTTCAACATTGCCAAGATGACTCCTTTGTATTTCCTACGACTCAGAGAGCATGGGAGGCATGTTAGAGGAGCAAGGTTGTGAAATGCCTTGATTTTTTCCACTACTACCATGAAGAGCTTGTCCCATAACTCTTGTTAATGGGGGTAGGGAAATGACTTGTGTGGGATGCAAGGCTCCCACTTGATTTGTTGCTCCAATTGTACCTTGCACATATGACTGCAAATTACTTCCATGTGTTGGTGCCTGTGTAGATATATCATTGCCATTTGTGATATCTAATAATGACACATAATCTTATACTTGTGTCCCCTGTGCTTGTAGACTTGGAAAAACCTTTTCATTGAATACCACATCTTGACTGCAGACTAGTTTTTTGGCAATCAGATCCCACAATTTGAAACCATATTGTTCTTCTCCATATCCAAAAAAGATACATCACTTTGATTTGGAATCCAATTTCATTCTCTTCTCCTTGGGAACGTGAGAAAACGCTTCCTAGCTAAAGACCTATAGGTTATTGTAGGAAATTCATTTTCCCAGCCATTTTTGTTACACCCCATCTTGTTATTACAAATTTACTTTTACCTTCATAGGTAAATAGGATGGTAAATGAAATCATGATTTTGATATGATTAATGGGATATTGAAATAGGTATTATGTGAAAGTGTTGATAAATGCTTTGAAAGAAGTAATTATGTTTACATTGATAATGAACATGTATTGCTAAATGAATATGCTTAAGTTTATGATACATATGGATTTATTATGAATGTATAACTACCATTGCAAATGTACTGAGTTGGTTGCAGGGATAGGTTCATTCCTCTAGGCGGAGGGGAAGTATAGGAGAAGTGATTGGTCAGATAACCCTAAATGAAACCTATCTGAGCTACACACACTCCTAGTAGAATGGTTGAGTCAAGTCATAGTGTTGGGAATTGGTAAGTCATCCTTAGCATGATGTGTTTGCATTGGTAAGGGTCATGATTACTATTGAATGCATGCTTGGGTGATGTTTATATGTTTGGAACTTATGAGTCCTTCCTTATATTACTATGCTTGATTGTATGGTTGAATGAGTATTTGGGATATATACATATATGTATATATATGCATATGTTAGCATACACGTACGTTGAATATAATGGGATGTCCAGACGAGTATGATGACATATGCATAGATATGCATATATGTATATAAATGATTAATATGATGCCATTATGAATATAATCACGTGGTCATAATCATTCGGATATGGAATGGATCATTTGACTATCATGTTGCTATATAATATAAATATGTTTGTATATATATACAATTCACACATAAGCGTAAATGCTTAATAGAGGAGTATGTGTGTGTGTGTATATATATAATATTATTATTATGTGAATGTTAACTTGTTCCTATTCATTTATATATAAAATGTATACATACTTGTTGACATGGTGTATATATATAATAGTATAAATATACATATACATATATACATATATGTGATACTTGTATATATGTATATGTACATTTATAAATATGTATTTATATGGTTATATGCTTGGAGGTCAATTAACATAAGCAATGCTTAGTAGCCGATTTATTACATGAACATAGGACGATTGTATATAACAAATAGAAATAATTGTAAGGCCGAATATAATGTATATTGGCAATGAATAAAGATAGAACTATATGCAATATATAGTGCAAAAAATAAGTCGATATGGAGAGTTTGACTTAGTCGATGCTTTGAGATAGAATACATTTGACTTAGTAAACAATAATTACCCTTGGGATGCCTTATCATATGGTGATGGAATAATTACCAAATAAAAAATAAAGTGAAACACATGATAATAGGATAAGTGACAACAAGATAAGGAAATGGTCAAACTTCATTTAAGTGCCAAGCGACTCTTCAATACTCTATTTGCTGCAAAGCAAAGACTTAGTCAACTTGAGCATGTGTTGCATTTTGAGAGTAGACTGATTCAATGAGAAAGGTCATGGAAAATTTATAGGGAGAGTGGCTGCTTGCTTGGCATCATATTATGAAGTTCTTATTGCTATAGAAGTCCATTTTGGGAACAAACCGATTGTTACCTTTTGATCATGTGCAGATTGAAATAGTCTTTTGCTGCTGTAAAAAATTAGAGGTTTACCTATAGCTTAGTGTGTTGAGTAAACTCTTTATTTTCTACCACCTTTTTTCCAAGTGAAGTGAGTTGACTTGCATTGAGTTTGCTATCAATATACATGCCTTTTCTGTAGGCTGTGAAGTCTCCATCCCGCTGTATAAATAGAGAGGCTTATGCTCTCTTTTGGGACACATTCCATTTGCATTCTATTACATTCTATTCTCCAGTTCTAGTCTGCATTATTTTGCAAGTTCATTCTGAGTATTGTGTGGGAGCTTGAGTGTTTTGAGAGAAGTATATTATCAATTTGTGAGAGAGACGTTTATTGAGGCATTGCTTGTGAGGTCAAAGAAAAGCTAGTTGTTGTTTTGGAAAGTTGTGCTACAATCAGTCAATTGGATAAGCATGTTACATGCATGAGGATACATCTTCCTTTATTTTGTCTTTGTTTATGAAAGATTGATTCTTGAGTGCTTTATTTGATCTGTTGGGATTACTTGCATTATGGAAATATAGCATTTGCTTTGAAAGGAAAATAGAAGCAATTTATGCTATTTAGTGAAGTTCTTGTAATTATTCCATAATAGGAGGGTTTGTCTATCATTGGTATTATATACCAGGAATGATGAAATAGGATTAGTTTAAAGAAAGTTTCTTACTACTCCTATTGCCCCTATACGAGAAGTAGCTATTGTTGATCTATTCATGGATAGTTAGACTATGTGTATAGTGTGAGATATGCCAATGTCATGAAGCGACTTGGTACTATTATCTAGTTATGCTAGGAAACATTGGGGATGATATGGTTTAGCTATAAATCCATAGAGATGGTATGAAAGATAAGGCAGGATGTGACACTATGCAACTACATCGATTATCTTTACTTGATTGATCACTTGATCATACCTTACTCTTGAATGTAACCCTAGGTTTAGAATAACCTATTTGGGTTGGGATGTTCATTTGATTAAAGAGTGAATCCTTAGGTTGAGATTTACCTACTAGGTTGGGATATGGACTTCTCTACTCATTGATACCTATAGGTTGGGAATAAATTACTTGGTTGGGTTGTACATTTGGTCTTGATTGGAACATATAGGTTATAATCACCTATAATTGGACTAGTCATTGGTTGATGACTTTATCCTAAGATTAGGGTATACTGAGGTTGAGACTCACCTATGTGACTAATTAAATCACTTGAGTTTATGAGAAACTTTATATATGGAGACATAGGTGGGGTTACCTATAGAGATAGAGTTTCTACTTGATTAGTTGCTTTACACTCTTGAGAATGAAGTCATATTATTGACAAGATTCTACTCTTTTGAATAAACCTTTTTATTAAGGAGATTGTACTCTTGAATGGAATAATCTATTGATATGATTATTCTTTGATTGAGATCATTCATTGATAAGGTTATAATCTTGATGGGTATCACTTATTATGTGATAGTTTATTGAATGGAGTCTGTTATTTAAGGTTATTATGAGGCTTATGTAGCTATACTCTAGATTATAAAGTTATACTCAAGACTAGTTGTCTTTGGAAGTGAATAGATTGTTTATGCAAAGATAAGCTCATACGATTTACTTGGGATATGAATATCCATTGTAGGGGTAATTAGTGCTTAGGCTTAATTGGTTGAGTTACCATTATGTTTTGGAAAAATGGGGGAAGGTTATCTTGGGGGTTAAAGATTTACCCATTGGAGGAAATTACCTAGGCATAGTATAAGAACGTTCATAATCCAAACCAAGCCATAGTAGTGTATGTGAATGTGAGGACTTTCACTCAAAGTACTGAGTGAGAATACTTTGGCCAAAGTAGTGTAAGTAGCCACTGTTTACACTGTCAATTCACTGTGTTTCCTTTATACATTCTAGTTCAGGATTTTCATACTCGTAGGAGTAGCTACCATATGATTAGGTTTTGGTTTGTGGGACACAACACTAAGCTCAGATAGGAATTTGTTATGAGGTTTACCAACCAATATCTTCGTCGAAGGGTAGGGCCATCTCACCTGTGAGGTAGATGTGCGGGGGACTGCATTTAAGTCCGTGGTTGGTGGAAAAGTGCTTGAGTGATGCTTCTCCTCATCTATCGGTAGCCAAGGTTTGTGGATGTTTGCGCTAGTATCGGGGACAACTAGAGTGTTTGCACCAACGAGCAAGGACATTCAAAATGTATGCACCGATACGATGACATCAGGACCAGTTTGTATATCTATTTCCAGATGAATCTTAGAAGAGCTATGTATGTATCATGTACCCATTTATATGGAAGGATGTAATCATGAGTGATTAACTTGAGTTCATTCAATATGACATCTATGTTATGGAAAGATTTGTGAAATTACAATGAAATACAATGGAAGTTTGGAAGCAATATTATTTCAAATGTGCATGTAATTTACATTATGGAAAGAAATTTTTTCATTGCTATGTTCCAGCATCATGTTTATTCACTTAAGGTGAAAACGTTGGAAATTTTATTAAGTAGAACACCGGTGTTGTTACAATTTCTCCTCTAGCATGTCCAAGTTCAATCAAGATGAAGGCCCTTGATTGATCAAGTATACCATTGTGTTAACCGTCTCTACCCAAAATTCCTTTCCCAAACCCACACTAGAGAGCATACACCAAGCTCTCTCCAAAATTGTTCAATTCATCCTCTCGGCTGCACCATTCTCTTGAGGAGTGAATGAAACAATCTTGATATGTTGGATGCCATTATCTGCACAAAATATATCAAACTCCAAAGAGAAAAAATCTCCACCATTATCCATTTTTAAACATTTAATTTTATTTTTGGTTTGTTTCTCAACAATGGCTTTGAAAGCTTTAAATTTTTTAAATACTTTTGATTTCCTATTTAGCATATAAGCCCAAACTTTATGGGTGCAATCATCAAGAAAAGTAACAAAATAATTTACCCCTCCAATAGAGGTTATCTCTGTAGGACCAAACACATCCAAGTGCACAAGCTCCCAAGGCTTTGACTTCATGTCATGTTTGGTCTTCAAGAAGTTGTTCTGCCTTTGTTTTCCATAGATACAATGCTCACACAACTCTAAATCAACATATTTCAAATTTGGAAGTTGATCCCTTTTGAGCATGATTTCAAGTCCCTTCTTGCTCATATGTCCGAGCCTCTTGTGCCAAAGTTCTGTGCCACTTTCCACAACAACCATTGTATCTCCCACTTCATTGTGACTTTCTAGCACATATAGAGTACCCAATTTGTGGCCTCTTGCAACCATTAAGGCTCCTTTGGTCACCTTCAAAGTGTTTGAAGAAAATGTGATGCTACATCCTTGAGCATCAAGTAGTCCCACATAAATAAAATTTATTTTAAGCTTGGGAACATTTCTCACATCTCGCAACAACCACTTGTTTCCATTTTTTAATGTCAACATCATGTCACCTTTGCCAACAATATCACATGGTTCATTGTTGCCAAGATAAACTCTACCAAGTTTTCCTTCTTGATAGTTATTGAAAGCTTCTTGACATGGAGTTGCATGAAAAGAGGCACTAGAGTCCAACACACATGAACCAACTATAGTTTTTCTTGTTGACAAGACCAAAGCACCTTCATTTTGTTCGTATGTAGTGTTAAATTTGCTATCCTTTGACTAATTTTGCACCTTTTTGTATGGCCATCAATTCTTCTTGGTGTGACCTTCTTTATTGTAAAACTAACAACCTCCATTTCTTCCCCTAGACTTAGATCTTCTTGCAGATTTTGATCTCCTCCTATCATTATTTCTTCCTCTATCTTGATGTCTCCCTCTATTGCCAAAAATCAAGGCATTACTTGATGAGTTCCCCTAATTTTTTCTCATGTCTTTGTTAAGAAGAGTGGCAAGAACATCAAATTTTAGTGTGTTTTGGCTGGACACTGAATTACTAATTTCCATCACTATTCCTTCCTAGCTGTCCAATGGAGAGCACACTAATAAGATGGCTTTGATTTTGTCATCTAGGTTTATGCTCACGAAAATCAATTGGCTGATTAATGTATTGAATTAATTTAGGTGTTTTTCATGTTACCTCCTTCCTTCATCTTCAAATTATACAATTTCTTCATGAGGAAAATCTTGTTTGAAGCGGAAACCATCTCATACATAGTAGACAACTTATCTCACAATCCTTTCACTATTTTTCAGTTACAACAATAAATAATATGTTACTAGATAAAGAGAGGGTGATGGTTGCTCTTATCCATTTTCTCCCACTTCTCATTAGCCATCGCAGTTGGCTTTTTAGCTTTTCCTTCCAACATAATATTGAGGTCTCTCTGAATCAACGATCCCTCCATTTTCATCTTCCACATCCCGAAGTTTTGTCCTGAGAATTTTTCAATTCTCAATTTAAATGCCTCTTCCTTCTTTCAAAAAATTCTTCACAAATTCCCAATCAGCTTCTTCACCAAGCTTTGATACCAATTGTTAATGTAAAGTGCAAATAAACAATTAAAAAAATAGATTTAAAAGATTCTAGATATAACTGTTAACAAATATACACAACATCAAATTTACGTGGTTCACTATAAAAGCTACGCCCATGAGAAAGTAGGGGAAAATCAGTTTTATTAACTTTGTATTTTGTACACTACAGTGCATCTACAACAACATACATCTACTCATTATATCATTATCCATATTGGATAAAGGAAAACCAAGAGACAAGGGAATTGGCAGGAGAAGTGAAGGAATTTGAATAGTCTTCGAGAGTGACTGCTGGACTTCACATTCCAACATTCATTGTTTCCCAAAATAATGCCAATGTTATTACAAAAGACTTGGAAGATGAAATAATGGTTGGGATTAAAAAAGATAGGGAAGCAATGCCTAAATTTGATGGCAGGTATTTACGTTTTTTTGGTTGGTAAAATACAATTAAAATTTTAAAATGATTGTATTATATGAAAGAGAGATTTTAGTCAAACTATTAAAAGAGATGGGTTTAATCTTTCATGATTATTTAAATATAATTTTATTTATAGTAAAGTATGTTTTAATATTTTAAAGATATTTTCAAATGAATAACTATCATAAACAAATTTTTTGTCAAGAAAATAAATTTTTTTTTATAGAAATACAAAAATATTTTAGAATAGAATTATTATATTAGAATTATTCAATGTTTAGAAAATGTGAGAATTGTTTTCGTTTATTAATAAGGGGAGTTTAGGAATAGGCATAAAATGTTGTGTTTGGCTTTGGAACATAGACAAAGATAACAAAAATGAGAATTATTTTTAGAGAAGATAGTTGTGTTGTTACTAAGGAAGATGATTGCACCTAAAATTGTGCTGCCACTAAATCACAACATAGAAAAAAAACCACAAATTCCACATAAAAATAACTACATAGTAAATAAAGGTAGGCATAAACAAGGGTTGACAACATAAAGACGAATGCATGTGAGATAGAACAAACAAATGGAAGAATTGGAACATAAAATTTGGGTTAGGAAAGATAGAGGTACCTTCAATGTCATAATATGGTTAGTCTTAATGTCAAGTGTCAATGTCCAAAGTAAGATGAAGAGGAAATAAAATTTCTAAAATGTTGGGTTAGCAAGACAAAGCTAACTCTTAGCGTCATGCATCATCACCAAAATATAGATATAATAGTATACAACACATAGAATGACATGTTAAATGTCATAAAAAGTGTACAAACAAGAAAAGGTACATGAAACACAATGGGAATCAATCAATGAGTGAGTTGAAATGGTCTAATGACATAACAAATTGTGCCTCACTAGGAGAAGGAATAAGACTCTTTAAATGGTGCAATATACCATGAGTTAATATAGAAGATAGAGGAGGAATGCCTATAATAGATTGAAACAATATCTAATTGGAAGGGATGGTAAGTGTTTTGAGTCATTGTAGGAATAGGGAAATTTTTTAGGAATGGCAATGGGTTCCACAACTATAGAAGAAGAAATGGGAGAAGTAAAGTGGTAAAGGAATCATAATAAACATATTGTGAAGTGGAGAAAGATACATCATAAAGAGAAATGATGATGTCACCCATATCGATGAAGTTTTGTATGTTATATTTCTGTGCTTGAAATTCATTGGTGGAATGACCTAGCATTCTATGATTGCATAAGAGAGGTGATAAATGAATATGCTTAGGAAATGTCTTACATGTTGGAGGGAGATTGATCAAATGAGATTCTAAGAGAATGGGTAGGATGTGTTTAGGGTGTTGGTAAGACATGTAGGGTCTTTCTTTATGTTTGGTTGAATAGGAAGATGGTTGGTTACTTAGGATGGGCTCACAAGAAATAGATGGTGATGCAATGTGAGATAAGGATAATATTAAAATATAATATCTTTTCCTAAATCATCATAGGAATAGAATAATGAATAAATATCTAAAATAATTTCATCTAAATTCTTTTGATTAGGTAATCTAGTTTTGAAGGGACTAGAAGCCCCATACATTAGAAAGACTAGCTCAAAGCAAACTCAACAACCTTGCAAAAGGGAGTAAGACACAACTACAAGAAGGATGCCAAGCACAAACTAACCCAATTACAACAAATATGCATGAAATAAAAGGGAACTAAAAAATCCAACCTAAATTTTTCTAGACCCAACCCTACTCAATCTCACACCCTTCACTCTAGTGTGAGATTATGAGATAGATTTGGGAAGTCATTTCTTCCACCTTTTTACAACTATCTAGGAAATTTTATCTTCCAAGTCCTTGGATCTATGAGTAATGGGGAGGGCAGGAGGGAATTCCCCGTTAGAGGGTCCATCCATGGGTGCATCAAAAATAAGGAACATCTAGCTAGAGTAGTTGAATATTGAACAACCTCCTTAGGAGTAGGTAGAAGTGGAGATAAAGATGATGAAATAGTAGAATTAGAAACAAGACTAGAAGGTAGGTGAGATTCACTAGTAGGAGCCAAATGAGTAGGAGTGATGGGAAGGGAATATCCAACATCATGAGAAGACTTGTCATCCTAAGAGGAACCATCAACCAAAGAGTCAGAAACATTAATAGGAAAGTGATATTCATGGGCATTCCTCCACCATGTTGCCACACCCTTATATATGGAGAATGGACAATTATAAGCCAAGAAGATTATAGCAAAACATCATCAAAATCTAATGGGGAGATTCTCATAGTTAAATGGTTGAGCCCAAGGTCTATCTCCCACCATCAAAACATCCTCGTGAAGAGCCTTGGAGATGTTAATGTCCACCATAATATGAGAAAATGTAGAGTGACCCATGTATGAAGTACTAGAGCAAACCTTCAAGAAATATCCAATAACATTACCAATGGCTTCATAGTAGGAATCTTCCTAGAGTTGGAGCGGAAGATTCAAAAGCTAGACCCACACATGGCTAACATTGAGAGGTCTAGAGAGGGGGTTGAAGGAGATAGACCAAGGCTTGATCAAGAGATAGTGCTCTCCCTACATCCAAAATCTACTATTAAGCACCAAATACCCATCCTTTGAAGAGGCAACCAACATTATGAAGAAGCCCTTGACACAAGAAAAGAGCTCAATCTTTCCCTCAATGAGAGCCTTCCATGAATCCAATACTCAATTGGGAAAATTGAGAAGAGAAGGCCAAAAATTGTTAAATCTACAGACCAAATGCCTATAGAGATAATTTTTTATTATTTTCAAGCACATCTTGTTCACAAATCACCATAGGGAAGTTTCTTCATAAGAGAGCGGTCGTAATTTTACCCATAGATGGTGTGTGACAGCCCTAGAACTTGCAATGGTTGTATGGGACTACTGGTTACTTGAACTCAAAGAAACAAACTTTGTAGCACCAACAAACACAACTACCATGAGAATTCCCAGCCATCAAAATAGAAGCTCATAGATTCATGGCATCATTACTAGACCCAAAAACCAAACCACCATATGGTGTGGAGGTTGGGCACAAAGATGATGCATGAACTTGAATGAGTAGGGGGTAGAGAAAAATCCTTGTTAGATTCCATAAGAGGTGACATGATTCCCACACTAGAGGCATTTGATATCACACCAACAGTTGATGAAACAACTAGAGAAACAAAAGGAACAACAATTCCATTTTCATAATCATTAGGGATAAGCACACTAGGGCTGTTAGCACTTACAGGAGGAAGGTCAAGAACAAGCCATCTTCTTGAACCAACACCAATAGTAGCCATACAACCACCAGGGGCCAGTGTCAGTGAACACAGAGTCAAACATGGTGGGAGGGAACCTACAATCTAAATTATTTCTTTTGTCTAATTTAAAAAGATGAAGTTAGTCTCAAAACAAGATGAGGCCAAACAAATTTCAAAAGCTATGACATTTTTGGAACCATGAAGATATCTACACAACCAAATGTTTTGCAAGCACATAAACAATAAACTATCAAAATATGAAAAATGCACAAGAAATAATTATAGTGTATGCAATTTTAAAAATTATAGAAAGGTCCTTACTTTTTCTAGACTTCCCCAGGAAGAAATAAAATTATATAAATTTCTTGGATGAAGAGCACATTGAGAAGAGACACAATAATCTTTACTTGCAAATATCTTCCTATCATTTGCCTTCTCAAAACCATTTGGTTGCTTAAAACTTTTGTCACAATGGCCACTTGTATATGGTATGATGTTCATGAGGAAGAAGGAACATGTAAAATATAAAATAGATAGTGAGAGATTTCAATAAAATAGATAGTGAGAGATTTCAATAATGTATAGAAAATAGCAAGTTTATCAAGGGGAGGATGATTATTAACTACAAGGGATTTAATCATATGTAGATGATAGTTCCAACAAGATAGGGAAATCAAAGAAAGTGGAACATAGAGTCTACCTTTCTTCCACAGAATACTCTTAGAAAAGCTCTAAAATTGAGTAAGGATTTTACACGGGCTAATTTTAAAAGTGGGGGAATGCTAATTTTACGCTGGAAGAAAGATCTAAAAAATGGCGCATAGGCCATTGTGAGAATTTCAGGAATATTGGTTGAGTTACAAATTACAGAATTGCAAAAATAGAGAAAAAAGATAAACTGTAAATAATTGCATTGATGACTGGTTGAGTTACAAATTACAGAAAAAAAGATAAACTGTAAATAATTGCATTGATGATTTTTTATTGATAAATAGCTTAGAAATGAGTACAATATATATCGCAGCAGATGAGCCATCTACAATGTCAACTAGAAAATAGACATGCAATTGCACAACTAAGCAATCATTATCCTAAAAATCTAACAATTAGCAAACTTATCTAGAAAAATATTTTATACAGAATATTCTACACTAACAGACAGAAAGAAAATATGCTAGCCTTTTGCTTGGGAGTGTCCCACGAATAGAATATTATTAGAATTTAGAAGAAGAATGGAAGAGAATATGGTGGCTATGAAAGGGGATAAAGACCAGATTACACCCTAATGAATAGCTGCTGTTACAAAAACCAACAAATAGAGTTCTGTATGTGGTGCCAGAAATTTGGAAAATATTATATATATTTTGATGTTACAAAAGAAATAAAAAAGGCTGCTTTGCATGTAAAAGCAGCGATAAATCTACTGCAGATGGCGCTAGAAATCTACAGAAAACAAAAGTGAATGGAATATATTGTGTGTGGCGTTGGAAATTCTCAAAAATAGAGAATGAGGTGCTGCAAAACCTGAAAAAGAAAGGACAGGCATTAAGAAGAGGAGACTAAAAAGAGGCATTTTGGAAAGAATGATTTTGTTTCCTATTCATTGTTGCCCAAAATAATGCCAATGATTACTATGGCAGCCTTGGAAGATGAAAGAATGATTGGGATAAGAAATCAGAGGGAAGCAATGCCTAAATTTGATGGTAGGCTGTATTTAGATATTTTATATATAATTTTATTTATAGTAGACAGATTTGATCTTCCATTGATTATTTATATATAATTTTATTTATAGTAAAATATGTTTCAATATTTTAAAAGCACTTTCAAATGAAGGAAAGTCATAAAAAAAATTCTGAAAGAATGTTTTAGAAAATAATGATTATAGAAATACATAGAAGAAAGTAGAAAGATGTTTTAGAATAAAATTATTATATTAGAAATATTTAATGTTTAGAAATGTGATAGTTGTTCTTAATAAGGGAGACATAAGAAGTTGTGTTTGCCTTAGAACATAGGTAAAGATAATAAACATGAGAGTTATTTTTAGAGAAGATAGTTGTGTTGTTATTAAGGAAGAAGATTGTACTTAAAATTGTGTTGCTACTAAATGGTAACATAAAGAAGAAATCACAAATGCCACATAACAAATAATTACAATCAATAAAGGTAGGCATAAACAAGGGTTGGCAATATAAAGAAAAATGTATGTTAGATAAAACAAATAAATGGAAGAAATCAAACATAAACTTTGGGTTAGGAAAGATAGAGGTACCTTCAATGTCATAATAGAATTATTCTTAATGTGAGGCATCAATTTCCAAAATAAGATGAAGACGAAAGAGAATTTCTAAAATGTTGGGTTAGCAAGACATAGCTAACTCTAACCATCATGCATCTCTCTCTCTCTCTCTCTCTCTCTATATATATATATATATATACGTATATGTACATATACATATGTATGTATATATGTATATATGTATATGTATGTATATATGTATATGTATGTATATATATATATGTATATATGTTTACATATATACATATACATAAATACATATACATATATACATATATATGTATATATATATGTATATATGTATATATATACATATACATATGCATGTATATATGTATGTATATAAATGTGTATATATGTATTTATATATATATACACATACATATATGTATATATGTACGTATATATGTATATATGTAAATATACATACATATATATGTATGTATATGTATATACATATATGTATATATGTATACATATATGTATATATGTATACATATATGTATATACATATATATACACATATGCATGTATGTATATACATATACATACATATATGTATATATGTTTACATATATACATATACATGTACATATATACATACATATACACATATGCATGTATGTGTATACATATATATACGTATACATGTACATATATACATACATATACACATATGCATGTATGTATATACATATATATATGTATGTATATGTATATACATACATATATACATATATACATATATATATACATATATACATATATGTATATATGTATATACATGTATATTTAC
This sequence comes from Sequoia sempervirens, assembly GCA_007258455.2. Lineage (NCBI taxonomy): Eukaryota > Viridiplantae > Streptophyta > Pinopsida > Cupressales > Cupressaceae > Sequoia > Sequoia sempervirens. Next base: position 754,274,620 of record VDFB02281492.1, read on the forward strand.
ATATACACATATATATATTGTATATATGTAAATATACATACATATATACATATATATATGTATGTATATACATATATTTACATATATCCATATATATATTGTATATATGTAAATATACATACATATATACATATATATACATACATATATACATATATATGTATGCATATACATATATAAATTGTATATATACATATATATGTATGCATATACATATATATTTACATATATACATATATATATTGTATATATGTAAATATACATACATATATACATATATACAATATATATATGTATATATGTATGTATATTTACATATATATATATATATATATATATATATATATATATATATATATAATGACATGTTAAATGGAACAAAGTGTACAAATAAGAAAAGGCACATGAAACACAATAGGAATCAATCAATAAGTGAGTTGACATGATCTAATGGCGTAACAAATTGTGCCTCACTAGGAGAAGAAGGAATAAGATTCTTTGAATGGTGCAATATACCATGAGTTAATATAGAAGATAGAGTAGGAATGCCTGTAATAGATTGAAACAATATCTAATTGGAAGGGAAGGGAAGTGTTTTAGTCATTGTAGGAATGAGAAAAATTCTTAGGAATGACAATGGGTTCCACAACTATAGAAGAAGAAAAAATAGGAGAAGTAAAGTGGTAAAGGAATCATAATCAACATACTGTGAAGCGGAGAAAGATGCATCATAAAGAGAAATGATGATGTCACTCATATTGATGAAGCTTTGTATTTTATCTTTTCATGCTTGAATTGATTGGTGGAATGACCTAGCATTCTATGATTGTGCAAGAGAGAGGTGATAAATGACTGTGCTTAGGAAATGTCTTACATGTAGGAGGAGAGATTGATCAATTGAGATTCTAAGAGAATGGGTAGGATGTGTTTAGGGGGGTTGGTAAGACATGTAGGATCTTTCTTTATGTTTGGCTGAATAGGAAGATGGTTGATTACTTAGGAGGGGCTCACAAGAAATAGATGGTGATAAATCCTAAAAAGCTTGATACAATTGGAGATAAAGATAATAGAAAAATATAATATCTTTTCATAAATCATCATAGGAATGGAATAATGAATAAATACCTAAAATAATTTCATAGAATTTTTTTATTAGGTCATTTGGTTTTGAAGGCACTAGAAGCCCCATACATAAAAAAGAATAGCTCAAAGCAAACTCAACAACCTCTCAAAAGGGAGTAAGACACAACCACAACCAAGATTCCAAGCACAAACCAACCCAATTACAACAAATATGCATGGAATAAAAGGGAACCCAAAGAATCAACCTAAATTTTTAAAGACCTAAACCTACTCAATCTCACACCCTTCACTCTAGTGTGAGAATATGACATAGATTTGAGAAGTCATTTCTTCCACCTTTTTACAAATATTTGGGAAATGTCAAATCTTCCACGTCCTTGGATCTTGTAGAAGTGGGAAAGATTCCCCCTTAGAGGGCCCATCCATGGGTGCAATGTAAAAATAAGGAACATCTATATAGAGTAGATGCATATTGATTAACCTCCTTAGGAGTAGGTAGAAGTAGATATAGAGATGATGGAATAGTAGACTAAGAAACAAGAACAAAAGGTAGGTGGGACTCACTAGTAGGAGCCAAAGGAGTAGGAGTAATGGGAAGGGAAGATCCAACATCTTGAGAAGACTTATCATCCTAATATGAACCATCAACCAAAGAGTCATAATCATTAATAGTCAAGTGATCTTCATGGGCATTCCTCCACCTGTTTTCTGCATCCTTATATTTGGAGAATGGAAAATTAGAAGCCAAGTGGATGATAGAAAAGCATAATCAAAATATAAAAGGGAGACTCTCATAGTTAAGTGTGTTGATAATCAAGGTGAAGAAAGCTTGCAATATGAACTAAAATGAGTGAATGCAAATCTAAAATATGTATATTAACCTTTATCCTTAGTGTGAAGAAATAATGAGAGAGAGAGATAGAAAAAACATAACACATGCAACAACAGATTTACGTGGAGAAACCCTAAAGGGAAAAAACTCCACCACCAAAAGAGAGGAAAGTATATTATTGATAATCTCAAATATTACATGCAACAATATACTTCTCTTATCATTCCTTGTAAATCCAGCAACACCCTGTTACCCTGCAAAACTGAATTGAATAACTCTAGCTGAAGGCCCCAATTTATAGAGATTTGTGAAGATGAAAACCACCATGGTTTCACCAAACAATAGGCAGTAATACCACCTAGAAAAACCCACGCCTCCCTCCTTGAAATGGTCAAAAAATACCAAAAATAGCCTCTTACAGATGCTCTTACAACTGTCATAAGGCATCTCTCATGCATCTGCGCCTGGGGTCCAAAAATAACATTCTGTCATAGGAATCTATCATACTGTCATAGCATCTTATGACAACTGTCATACATGTCATAGATGCTCTTACAACACCCTATTTTGACCCAACAACCTATTTTAGAAGATTCCAAGGTGGGACGCCTAGCTATTTTGTCCTTTTCCAAAAGGACAAATGGTAATGGTAACATTGCATTTACATTGTCTCTTTCACCACTGTTGGTCAAACAGTTTCACCTCTTATGGGTAAATGTACAATTTTTTTTTAGGAGAATAATACATTAAAGGATTTACAAGGTTGATGACACCTAAATCCTAACATTCTCCCACTTGACATCATACATTGTAAATTACACCCATAGAGATACAATTACATAGAATTAAGTATAGTGATCAATGCCCATGGCCTTTCTGCACCAAGAGAACTTTTATGTGGTGACTGGCTTCGTAAGAGAATCTGCAACATTATCCAAAGTGTCAACTTTTTCAATCAAGACCTGCCCATTCTCAATCATTTCTTGCAAAAAGTGATACTGAACATCAACATGCTTAGTACGAGCATGATGCATAGTATTTTTAGCTAAACATATGGCACTCTAAATATCACATCCGATCCTCACTATCCTACAATCAAAACCAATACCATTACCAAGTCTTTGTAACCAAACTACCTCCTTAGAGGCATGTGTAGCAGCCATATACTCTGCTTCAGTGGTAGACAAAGAAACTATAGGTTGTATTTTACTCATCCAACTCACTGCTCCTCCAAACAAAGTAAACACATAGCCACTAGTGGACCTTCGACTATCCAAGTCACCTCCCCAATCTGCATCAACAAAACCCTGTATGTCCAATGACTTATCAACATTGTTACTACCATGATAAACCAAACAATAATTAGAAGTGCCTTGAAAATATCTAAATACCCTTTTAACAAAAGTCCAATGTTCTTTACCAGGGTTAGACATAAACCTACTTAGAACTCCCATTGCTTGGGCTATATTTGGTCTAGTACAAACCATTTCATACATTAAACTACCGACAACACTAGCATAAGGAACTTTAGACATTTCATCAATATCATCATCCGATTTAGGACACATATCTAAACTCAACATAGTACCAACAAGAAATTGAATATTTATTGGTTTACAATCCTGCATATTAAACCTTTGCAAAAGAGTGTTAACATACTTACTCTGACTTAACCAAAGCTTTCTGTGAACTCGATCCCTAATGATTTCCATCCCAAGAATATATTTAGCAGCCCCTAAATATTTCATATCAAATGTGCTAGAAAGCTGAGTTTTAAGTTCCCTAATCATTGCCTTATTGTTACCAATGAACAACATATCATCCACATAAAAGACAATAATCAGTATCTGATCATCAATAACTTTAAAATAAACACAATGATCCTCTTCACTTCTAACAAAACCCAAATTTAATGCAAATGCATCAAACTTCTGGTACCACATCCTAGGTGACTGTTTCAAACCATATAGAGACCTTTTTAACTTGCAAACCAAGTGTTCTTTTCCTTTCACAACAAAACCGTCAGGCTGTTGCATATAAATTTCTTCCTCTAGATTCCCATGCAAGAAAGCAGTTTTAACATCCATTTGTTCTATTTCTAAATCATAAGCAACAATAATGTATAAAAGGAATCTAATAGAAGTTAACTTAGGAACATGAGAGAATATTTCACCAAAATCAACTCCCTCTCTCTGGGAGTAGCCCTTGGCCACTAATCTGGCCTTGTACCGTTCCAACTTTTCGTTTGCACCAAACTTATTTTTATATATCCACTTACAACCAATGGCCTTTCTTCCTTTGGGAAAACTAATAAGATCCCAGGTGTCACAGGTTTTCAAAGACATCATCTCATCATGCATGGCTTGTAACCAAGACTCACATTCTTCTGAAGAGAGAGCCTCCCTAAAAGATCTAGGTTCATCATCAGTACATAACAAAGCAAATTTACAATGAAAATCAAGTGGGCTATACCTGTCAACTGGATTTTGTTGTCTTGTGGATCTTCTCAAACGTGGAGTAAGAGGTTCCTCCTCATGTTCATCCTCATTGTTTTCAACTTCTTCTGTTACAACAGATTCTTTAGAACTCTCTTCTTCTTCTCCATCTTCCTGTCCATCTCTCTATTCTTCCACATGTGCATCTTCTTGCTTAGTTTCAAAATGCATTGTCTTTGACTTTTCCTTTGGTTGCACATCTTCAGAGTTAGCTCTAAATTCCTTGAAAATAACATCTCTAGAAAATATCATCTTTCATGTTAGTGGATTCCAAAGTTTATAACCTTTAACATTTTCGCCATAACCTACAAAGATGCATTTCTAAGATTTGGGATCCAATTTAGACCGCTTCTCTTGAGGCACATGAACAAAAGCCTCACAACCAAAGACCCTTAAATGTGAAACTGAAGGCTTGTTACCCAACCACATTTCATAAGGAGTTTTATCAACAAGAGCTTTACAAGGAGATCTATTAATTAAATAATAAGCAATACCAACTTCTTCCCAAAAGCATTTATCTAACTTAGCACTACTTAACATGCTCCTAGCTCTTTCCATTAATGTACGGTTCATTCTTTCTACTACCCCATTTTGTTGGGGTGTGTAAGGTGTAGTCTTTTGCCTAAAAATTCCTGCATGTTTGCAAAACTCATCAAATTCCTTAGAACAATATTCACCCCCATTGCTAGATCTCAATACTTTTATCTTATAATCTGTTTGCTTTTCAACCAATGCCTTAAATTCCTTAAATTTGGTGAAAACTTCAGATTTTGTATGCATAAAATAAATCCAATTATATCTTGAGTAATCATCAATGAAGGAAACCTAATATCGAGATCTACCCAAAGAATCTGTATCAACTAGACCACACACATCTGAATGAATTAGTTCTAAAAATCCATTAGCTTTATTAGTTCCTTTAGGAAATGATGACTTGTTTTGTTTACCAAACACACAATCCTCACAAAAATCATTTTTACCAATAGAATAATCAGAAATACCATCTACTAGTTTCTTATAAAGTATGGTCCTAAGACCTTTTTCACCAATGTGACCCAATCTATGGTGCCACAACATACATGCATTTTCAGTGCTAGTTACAAAAGAGGAGTTACAAAAAGTAGAGGCATGTAGTGTAAATAAATTCCTTGTTCAAGATCCTTTAGCAACCACCAAAATTCCCCTTACCATCCTACAACCAGACTTGTCAAATGTCACATGCATCCCATAATCATTCAACTTGGAAACCAAAATTAAACTTTTTGCAAGTCCTGGAATATGTAAAACATCATCAAGGATTTTAACCCTCCCATCACTAAAACACAACTTTACCTTTCCTTTACCGATAACCTTTTGTGAGCTATTTTCACCCATGAAGACCTCTCCTCCATCATATTATTTGTATGTAGAAAACCACTCCTTATGAGGAGTTATATGGAAGGAAGCACCTGAATCAATAAGCCAAGCATCATTACAAATTGTGTTAGCTGAAATAATCAAAGCATCAAAATCACCATTATCAGAGGAATTTTCCATGGAGGAATCTGCATTCTTTTTCTTGTTTCTACATTCCTTCTTCACATGTCCCCATTTACCACAGTTCCAACACTTCACTCTGCTCTTTCCAGGGGTCTTAGATCATCCTTTAGACTTATCCTTCTTCTTATCCCCTTTAGGCTTTTTCTCCTTGGGCCTACCTCGCACATGCAAGACATCTCTTGGGAGCCACTACACATGGTATTTCTCCTCATCTCCTTTGAAAGAAGTGTGGGAATAATATTATCCATCTTAGGTTCAGTACCACCACTTTTTATAGCAATAATTAAATTTTCCCAAGATTCCAACAAAGAGAAAATCAATAAAATGCATTTATCCTCATCTTCTATTTTAAAATCAATAGATGCAAGCTGACTTATAATCAAATTAAAAGAATTCAAAGGTTCAGCAATATATTCACCATCCTTCATCTTTAATGAATATAAACATCTTTTGAGATACAATTTGTTAGACAAACTCTTAGTTTGGTAGATTTCACCTATCTTCCTCCAAAGCTTGTATGCCGTGTCTTCTGAAGAGACATTTAGGAGGACATAATCTATGAGACACAACCGAATAGTCCCTCAAGCCTTCTTGTCTAACTTATTCCAATCTTCATCCGATAAGGTTGAAGTAGATGGCTTCTTATCAATTGAAACTGTTAACCACTGATCTCTCTCCTCAAGGAGATCCTCCACTTTCAACTTCCACATCTTGTAACTAGTTCCATTGAAATTCTCAATATCTAGATGAGAGGTGGAGGCCATGGTATGCAACCTTTCACAAATCTGCAAAACCCACAACACAAAAGCTCCCACTACAGCAAAAAACCTTCAACACTTTAAAAGGAAAGCGTCCCTTCCTTAACAAAACCATTAGCTCTGATACAAAATGTTGATAATCAAGGTGAAGAAAGCTTGCAATATGAACTTAAATGAGTGAATGCAAATCTAAAATATGTATATTAACCTTTAGCCTTAGTGTGAAGAAATAATGAGAGAGAGAGATAGAAAAAACATAACACATGCAACAAAAAATTTACGTGGAGAAACCCCGAAGGGAAAAAACTCCACCATCGAAAGAGAGGCAAGTATATTACTGATAATCTCAAATATTACATGCAGCAATAGACTTCTCTTATCATTCCTTGTAAATCCAACAACACCCTGTTACCCTGCAAAACTGAATTGAATAACTCTAGCTCAAGGCCCCAATTTATAGAGATTTGTGAGGATGAAAACCACCATGGTTTCACCAAACAATAGGCAGAAATACCACCTAGAAAAACCCATGCCTCCCTCCTTGAAATGGTCAAAAAATACCAAAAATAGACTCTTACAGATGCTCTTACAGCTGTCATAAGGCATCTCTCATGCATGGGCGCCTGGGGTCCAAAAATAACATATTCTGTCATAGGAATCTATCATACTGTCATAGCATCTTATGAAAACTATCATACATGTCATAGATGCTCTTACAACACCCTATTTTGACCCAACAACCTTATTTTAGAAGATTCCAAGGTGGGACGCCTAGCTATTTTGTCCTTTTCCAAAAGGACAAATGGTAATGGTAACACCGCATTTACATTATCTCTTTCACCACTGTTGGTCAAACAGTTTCACCTCTTATGGGTAAATGTACAAAACACTTTTAGGAGAATAATAAATTAAAGGATTTACAAGGTTGATGACACCTAAATCCTAACAAAGTGGTTGAGTCCAAGGTCTACCCCCCACCATAAAAAAATCCCTCGTGAATAGCCTTGGAGATGCTAATGTCCACTACAATTTGAGAAAATGTAGAGTGACCTATGTAGGAAGTACTAGAGCCAACTTTCAAGAAATATCCAATAGAATTGCCAATGGCTTCATAGTAGGAATCTTCATAGAGTTGGAGTAGAAGATTCATAAGCTAGACCCACACATGTCTAACATTGAGAAGTTTAAAGAGGGGGTTGAAGGAGGTAGGACAAAGTTTGATCAAGAGAGAGTGCTCTCCCTACATCCAAAATATGTTGTTAAACACCAAATACCTGTCCGTTGAAGAGGCAACCAACACTATGAAGAAGCCCCTAAAACAAGGAATGAGGTCAATCTTCCCTCAATGAGAGGCTTTGATGAATCCAATACCCAATTATGTAAATTGATAAGAGAAGGACAATTTTTTTAAAATCTACAAACCAAGCCCCTATATAGATAAAAATCTTCATTTTCAAGCACATCTTGTTCACAAACCACCATAGGGGAAGTTTGTGCATAAGGGAAGTGTCACAATTTATCTAATAGAGGGTGTGTGGCACCCATAGATCTTGTAATGTTTGTATAGGACTACTAATTACTTGAACTCAAAGTATAAAACTTTGTATCACCAACAACACAACTACCAAGAGAATTCCCAGTCATCAAAATAGAAGCTCATAGATTCATGGCACCATTACTAGACCCAAAAACTAAACTAGCACCCATATGGTAAAAAGGTTGAACACAAAGATGATGTGTGAATTTTAATGAGTAGGGGGTGGATAAAAATCCTTTTTATATTCTAGAAGAGGCGACATGATTCCCACACTAGAGGCATTTGAAATCACACCAATATTCTGCAAAACAACTAGAGAAACAAAAAGAATAAAAATTCCATTTTCATAATCATTAGGGATAAGCACACCAAGGCTATTAGCACTTACAAGAGGAAGGTCAAGAATAAGTTATCTACTTGAACCGACACCAACAGTAGCCAAACAACCACCAAGGGCCTGTGCTAGTAAACACACAACTGAACATGGTGGGAGGGAATCTACAATCTAAATGTTTCCAAGATATAAATGATTTCTTTTGGCTAATTTGAAAAGATGAAGTTAGTCTCAAAACAAGATGAGGCCAAAAAAATTTCAATAGCTATGATATTTTTGGAACCACGAAGATGTCTACACAACTAAATATTTTGCAGGAATACAAATAATAAAATATAAAAATATGAAAATGCACACGAAAGAATTATAATTAAATTATGACAACATGCCATTGGTATTTAGATTGGTAAAACAAGTCAAGAAAGAGGGCTAAGTGGACCCTAGAACATGCTAGAGGGACAACTACTAAAATGAACACAAAATGCAAAGCGAGAATTATAGGGTATGCAATTTTGAAAATTATAGAAGAGTCTACTTTTTCTAGACTTCCTCAAGAAATAAAATTATATAAATTTATTGGATGAAGACCATATTGAGAACATACACATTAATATTTACTTGTGAATATATTTCTACCATTTCCCTTATCAAAACCATTTGGTTGCTTAAAATTTGTCATAATGGTCACTTGTATATGTTATGATGATCATGAGGGGCAAGTGATGCGACATTTGGAGGATAATTTTAGAAGGAACATGCATAATATAAAACAAATAGTGAGAGATTTCAAGAATGTATAGACTAGAGCTTTCAACTCAACGAGGTGCAATGGTTACACCGATAGTAGGATATACTCTGGCAGTATATTGAAGGGAAGGGGAAAAAATTGCAAGAAAATGTAAATATCTTTTCTTAAGACTAACTATTTATAGAAAAAGTCAATTGATGATGGGATGTGAAAGTCTCAGATTGCCGAATGCTTTTCCATGCATCAAAACATACCTAGAGAAAAAGTTAAAAAATATAACGATTTGGATGTGTGTTTTATCACCTTTTTTTGATTTATTTGTCATGGAGACAGCCTGAACAAGTGGTGTCCAAAACAGAGGAAAGCCTAAGAGGATAGAGATTGAATCCATTTGAGTTTTCAATCATACTTTTTTATTCTTAAAATATACATACATACATACATATATCTATATGTATGTTTTTGGTCATGTTATCTCTTTTGGAAGGAGTATCATCAGTGCCATAATCAACATAATCATTCATTCAAAGCGATGGAATAGCTAATATTGATCTAGAGGTCCCTCTTGTATCAATGTATCGAATTGTGACTTTATTGGCATGTAGGTCAGACTTTTTTGTAACTAAATAGCAACTACCAAAGCAGTACAAACACTTTTCCCTACAACATGTTCACTCTGTTGGTCAAATGAAGCAAAAAATACCTCGGTAGATATGAAATGACATAATCCAAGCTTTACTTTATTGAACAATGTATTGCTATAAATTATTAATAAAACATATATTATTATTTCATCATTTTATGGTAACTATAGCTACCAAATCCTCTTTTAACTTTTCCACAACCCAAATTTTATAATAGACATGGGTATATTATGCTTGTCACTTAGCTATAGGGATGGAGATCCAAAGTGAAACATTTCAGTGAGAAAAATTAAAAAGAAAACATTGAAAGGATATGAAGTATCTAGGAAGATAGAAATAACTCATCTGTGGTTGATGCTTGGTTAACCCCACCTCGGCATGATGTGTTACTCACTTCTCACCATCTTCGTTAGAGAAATTAAATAAGAGATCACCACGTCCTTGGAAATAAGGAACATTAAGAACCACTTTTCCCTGTATGCACCAAAATGAATCTTTGATAATTCTACCTGGATTTAACACACAACCTCCCATAACAACTCTGCATCAAGAATAAACACACACCCGATAAACCTTCATTGCTAAATTTTTGTCTTGCTATCTGCAATTGGCATGATCACACTCTCAAATTTACTTCAATACCCACAACTACACCTGAAAAAGATCAGTGCAAATCTAACAATTATATACATATTTCCTTACATCCGCCCCATTGCTTGTATGGAAAGATTTATTTTCGCTAGGGTTTGAAGAACAACATAGCTTCAAAGTGTTAATAAACAATTATTATCTTTTATTTAAAGTTATTTTAATTATAGGTATAGATGTATTTTACTCTAGTTTAATTTATTTGTTTTACTTTAAAACTTTCTAAGAATAATTCAGATTTATCTAATTATTTCCATCAAAATCATACTTCTCCATTCAAAGAGGGCAGATTTCTTCATATTAGGAGCATATCATTGAAGGATGAAAGTAATTTTCTCCAATCAAAGTGGATTTCTCCATTAAAACTAGAGATTTCAAGAGATTTGTAGGCTTCTTTTTCACCTCAGAACATAGATTTTCATTAAAAGCCAGAGGGCTAGCATAAAAAACTAGGGTTTTTTTGGGATTTTTAGACCTTCCTTAAAAAAAAACAAACAAATTCTTCATCACAAAGCTCTGATTTCTATGTAAACAGGTCATAGTTGACCAAGGACAACCCTACTTTCAGAGTAAACAACTCAAATTTTCCCTCGTTAAGGTCTAATTTCCAAGTAAACAACTTAAGCCTTGGAAAAGCTTTGATTGTTTATATTTCCAAGTAACATAATTTTACTTCTGTCAACATCAACTGGGTTAGCATCCACAACATTTCAGTTAAAAATATTTCCTTTTTTGTTGTTTAGCTAGACGTAGTTTTTGGCTACATTTGTGATATTTTTATTTCTAAAAATAGAGCATTGGATGATTTTTCTTTCAACCACTCCATGTAAGTAAATTGTTGTTACAATAAGTATGGCTATAGTAAACATAGTCTAGAGCAACAAATATTTTGTTTTCTGGCATCTAATCTTTTGCTTCATAGGGTTACGATACCTATTTTTCTATTCTGCAATCTACTGAAAAGAACCATACCCTGCGAGTTCTTGAACCCATAATAGTTGTATCCATAACATATTACTCACAAAGATAGCTAACCTCTGTAAGAAAATGAAGAATCTTCCTAGTAATCTTATAATGAAATTGAGGTAGAACAAGAAATACAAGAGAAAATATAAACATTACAGTAGAGAGAGAAAGGACCAAACAAAAATAGAATATAACAAGTAGAGAATAGGTCTTATGCCAAATCACATTCCACAAATTGTTTTCTTTTAAGATGCAAAAGAGAAGGGAGACATTCAAATGGGCCTCATGTGGCCCAAAGTGCACCATACCAATGACAATTAATAAGTTACAATGTCAAGGAAAAGCATTTTCAGGAAGAAGTCAAGATAAGGTAGAATATGCCTTCTGTTAAATTAAAAATCTTGGCAACAAAAGACCCAACAAACTTTGAGCACAATAAAAAGTACATTGCATAAGAAAACCCAACTAAAGGCATATCTTGAACTATAATAGATATGCAAAATAATTTTTTTTTGAGCACAATAAAAAGTACATTGCATAAGAAAACCCAACTATAATAGATATGCACAAAATAATAATGACCTAGTTCATAAAATCACTCAAAATGAATTACAGTGACAATACCCATTTGCATTTCTTCAACTTTGTCTGCCTGCTATACATGGAATAGCAATATAAGTATTATGAATCACCTCCAAATTGCATACAAATGAATGATCTCACTCAAACATATGTAAAAATGTGTTTTGCAACCCTAGGCACCAATAATGAAAGAGATAGAAGCCATAAAGGAGATCAAACTAGTCCAAATGGGGCCCACTTTCCTCTTTGTTGTTGTATAGCCAAGTTGAAGGTTGTTGCAGTAGTGAATCCAACCTAAACTCTTATAAAATCTCTTCCAAATCCTTCAATCTGAATATGCAAACAAATACAGACCTCCTACACCAAGTTTGAAGGGAAAATTCCACAAAAAAGCATAAAGTATATGCTGCTATGATGGTATGGCCTTGTGATGCAGCGTTATTTTTACTATGCTAAATGATGCGAAATAGAAAGAAATGCAACAAAGGAGAAAAACAACACCACAATACCTCAAGATTAGCCTAAGTTGAACTCAAACAAAGAAAAGATAAAACAATGATTATACCTTGTCTAAGTTGATCTTCTTGGTTGGCCCTTTGATGTAGCTTGAATGTGTGCTCCTTGATGGAAAATGGACTAAAATGCTATGCAAAGTGATGCAAATTTGATGTAGAATTCCATGAAAGATGTGGGTATTTGGATTGATGAATGCAAAATGGAAGCTTGGTGAGTGCAATAATGGAGGTTGTGAATGCAAAAATGCTTGAGTTCTAGAGATTGAATGCTTGAATTGTGAAATGTGTGAATGCAAGTTATGAATGAAAATGAGACAAAATCTTCCATTTTAAGGGAAGAGTCTCTAGAGGATTCAATGGCTAGGATTTAACCAACATGGAAAAGATGGAGGGCTGTGGTGAGTTGAGGACTCACAAGCTTTCACATCTTGCCATATGAAAATGAGATGGAAAAAAGGGCATGTGAGGTGGAGGTACTTGCAAGTACCTTGGGATTAGGGGAATATTTCCTCAAAAAAGAAGTTCTTGTCCCCATGTGGAAGGATGGTGACAACTGAGCTGAATTTTAGAATTCCTTACTAATCATCATGGGGAAGAGAGAAGTGGTTGGGAAAATAAATGTGAATTTTAAATTCACTTGATTGGAAGTACTTTAAGGATAAGACAAGGTCCTCATAAATGAAGTCCTTGTCCCATGTGATTGATGTGACCTATGAGGGAATTTAGAATTTCCTAACAATCTACATGGGGAAGAGAAATGCATTGAATGAATAAATGTGAATTTTTAATTCACATGGGGAAGAGGTCAAGGCTTAAAAAGGAAAGCACTTATGAAGGGTTGACTTAGAGGACACACCCAAGATGGCATGTGATTAGATTAAGGTTGTGCAAACAGCTGATTAAGAAGATTAATGAGGGTTTAGAGGCAAGTGGCCAAATATGGAGGATGTGACATTAATCCTGATTAAGGGTGTGCACATCCTAATAATGGATTAATTAAGCTAATCAAGATTAGCAGAGGATTATGGAGGATGTGACATGTGAAGAATTAAATAAATGTCTTATTTATTTAATTCTTTGAGGAAAAGGGGGATAAAGGGTAATGTATTTAATTATTTAACTAGATACCTTAGGGATTTAGAGGACTTTAGGGGTATTAATTAAATAATAGTAATATTACTTAATTAATGCAAGTAAGAGGATATTTAGATGAAAAGGGATAAATTTGGATAAATTTAAGTGTCAAATTTAGGTGTCTACAGGCCTGCTTGCAGGATGTACAACCAACAAGATAGAAAGTACAATCCCAATAGTCTCAAATTCACCAAAATAATACAATTGTAAAGAAATATATGATTTCCTATTTGAAGATTCAAATGCATGAAAATCAATACCAAATCACTGATAATACTTAATAATCGAACACCATACAATGTTCTTCCTTATGTTATATTGAAATGATCATTTATAGAGCCTGAAAATGAATTAAGAACTATCACATTCATTCAAATCAGAGCTTACATTCATTCCACTAAATGTGGCAAGAGAAAATAATAACTAGGATTAGAGTTTCATAAGAACACCTACAACACTTGAGAAAAATAGCTACTTTAAGTGTTTTCTATCACTCAAGTAATCCCACTTTTCAGTTGCTTCCTCCACATATTCTTACTCACTACCTTCTATATCACATTCTCAATCAAATTCCAGTCGACTTTTGCTACTCACATTCTCTTTTCTTCCCAAACAAAACCCATCCTCTATGCATTCTCGTTCTCTGCCTTCTATTCTTGCGTTCCATTTGGCCTTTTCCTCTCCCATCACCATTCTCTTCCTCTGCAGCTATCTTCCCATTTCTCAACATGCCTGTGCGTTGACTTCTCCTCACTACATTCCATGAGGCCACTCTTTATTCTCGTCTTCATTCTCCCTATCCCTCCTTTGCAGCTCTAAACAACTACGCCTTTTTTGCCTCCTCCCATTGAGCTCTCTTCCCTCACCTCCTCTATTCTATCTTTCTCATGATATCTTTCGTCTCTGCATTTTTGACCAAATCTATGTGTGTCCACCAATGCAAGGGTCATGATATTTTTAAGGCAATGCTGGGGTTTATTTTTCCACACAATTCTTAGAATTTTTCCATCCGTGGACAGGGGTTCCATGCCCTTTGACCATCCCTGCCATATCTACCCCATTCCTATTAATTGCACTAACATTTACAATAATTTATTGAGGATACCGTGCACAATACAGGGGGCCTCACTCCCATCATCTACCACTTAAAACCATTGCCAATTTTTTGTAGAAATTTCTCAAGTATCAGAAATTAGACAATTTAGGTGGGATTTCCCACCCTAAATAGCCTATCGGCTAAAAATGGAACATAAATTCCACCTTTCTTCCACATAAAACTCTTATAAAAGGTCTAAAATTGAATAAGGATTTTACAAAGGCTAATTTTAATAGTGGGGGAGTGCCTTATTTTGTATTCTTGAGGTAAGTTTTATTATAGAAACAAGGACAGCCATTCAAATTTAGATTGAAAGATTATGAGGATTGTATATATTTTCTAGGGTAAGTGGAAAGTCTAATTAGAGTCCATTAAAAACTACATTTGGTTGAATCAAATAAAATTTATAGAAAAAAAAAGATCACTATGATAGAAGGATTTGATTAGCATAGAATTTTTTTTTAAAATTCTAATAATTTGGACACACCAAATAGGGAGACATGTTCTATAATAACCATAAAAGACCTAGCTGTTAAAGAATAATAACTAGACTATAGTTGGGATAATAATTTCACTTAGGTATTAATGTCCTATATGACAATAACTAGTTTCTTTAGCAACTTGAACAACACATAACCATAAATTACTTGTAATGGTGGGCCATGTAAAACTATTGATATATTAATGGACTACCTTGACTTAGTTTTGAAGAACTTTTTTTAGAGAAGGAACCTAGTAGGCAACTTGGATCTTTTAGTCATATATATAGTTAAATATATATCTATATATAAATTAGAAACCCTATTTATATTTTTCTATAATGGGTCATGAAGTGTGCTTGAAACAACAATCTACAAATTTGGAACACAATTTTATTTGGAAACTTTATTATGCCCTTAACCCTTTTTTTTAGATGATCCATGTTTTCTTCCTTCCACCAAACTAGCTTTCCACTATAATTATGTGTAAATATTTAAAAGTTTAATGTATCGAATCACTCAATCAATATGAATAATAAAAAATAAATTAAGGGTTCATAAAGATATATCTTTGATAATTGTATGCATGAAATTGTGAGAGTTAGTAAATCAATAATAAAACACACAAACTCAATGAGACGTATTACATTAATGATTTAAATCATAGAATTAATCTAAGTTAAAACAAAACAAATCTCTAAAATCATTCCATTGTTCTCTATTCTCAGGGATTCGTTAATCATATGGCTCTTAGATTTTGTGTGTACACTATGATTGTTAGAATGAGAACTTGAGAAATGATATGCTATTCAAAATGCAAGAATCCAGTTCCTACATGATTTATCTACAAATGATAATGATGATATGACAATGGATAATGATGCTAGAGATTATGATGCAAATGTTGTCTAAAATCTAAGATGATAATGGAAATACAAATACTAAACTAAGACATGATTCTAAGTTAAAATGATACTATAATGCAACTTGCTAAATGCTAAAATATTCTAAATGCTCCAATGCTCTAATGTGATTTATGCATAATAAGTTTGCTCAAAGATGGATTGGATTCAAATGCTATAGAATGGGCTTGCATTTATAGGATTTCCAAGGCATCTTGTGATGTGGTAGCAATCAATGGTCAAGATTTCAACATGAGAGATGAACGGTGGAGATGTAAGAATCATGGAGGATGTTCCCTTGACCAAAGGCAACATGCCAAATGTGTGAGAATAAAATGTGTGAGATTGACAAGTGTCCAAAGTTTGTTTTGGAATTGGTTGAGAATAATGTAATTTAAATATTAGTCATATTTAAATACATGTGACACTTGATGATGTGGCCAAAAAGTGTTGTAGACATGTGACTAAATTTGAATTTGGAATTATTCAAACTTAGTGAGAAGGTATTTAATTAAATAAAAAAAAACTATTGACATTTGTTTATTTAATTAAATTTAGAAGAATGTGATTTAAGATGAAGAATTTAGAAAAGTGTTGTAGGCATCGAAATTTAATCACTCTCATATGATTAAATTTACTCCCTTTTCATCTATCATATTAATTATTAATTTATTAAATTAATATTACACCTTTTATCTTATATCTGTAAAGTATTTAATTTAATAATTAAATGCTTTATCTTTCACCTTCGTCCTCTCTAAATTAAATAAATACACCAATTTATTTAATTTAGTCATTTTTACCCTTTTGATTTAAAATCAATTTAAAATTCTTTATTTTCTCTCTCATTGTCACATCCTCCATGATCTTGCTCTAATCTGAATTAATTTAATTAATTCATGATTATGATGTGCATCCTCTTAATCAAAGATTATGTCACATTCTCCTACATTTGCCACTTGCCTCTAATCTTCCATTAATTATTCTAATCCAATATTTGCACAACCTTAACCAAGGTCATTAGCCATATTTAGCACCACCTTTTTAGTCAACCTTTGCATTTACCTCTTTTTAGCATTGACCCTCTTTCCCATGTGAATTTTTAATTCACATTTATTTATCCTAGATTCCCCTCTTTTATATGTGAATTTTTAATTCACATTCTATCTTTCCAAGGCTTCTAGAACCTTGGACTTGTCACAATCTCCACATGTGACCAAGTCCCACCTTTTTGGAGCCCATCTTTTATCCTTTAGACTCTCCTAAGAATGTGAATTTTTAATTCACACTTATTTCCCCAACCACCTCTCCTTTTCCCATGGAGATTTTTGAGGAATTCCAAAATTCCTCAAATGTCCCTTTCACTCTCACTTGGGGACAAGAAACTCCTTTATGAGGAAATCTTCTCATTCCCCAAGGTACTTGGAAGGTACTTGTCCTTCCTCCACCTCATGTACCTTTTTTGCCACCTAACTCCACCTCATCTCCTCCTAGCTACTTCACCATCCACATGTCAAGATGTGAGGGCTTGTGAGTTCTCAACTCACCTTAGCACTTCATCTTGACCTTGTTGGGTGAATCTCAACCGTTGAATTCTCTAGAGAATTCAAGTTCTCTTATAAATACCCCCTCCTTAAGGGCATTTTCAATACTTTCATTTTGAGCAACCTTATGCTGCCAATTTGCATTCTCAAGCATTCAACATCATTTAGCCATCCACTTTGATTATTTTGTATAAGTTGATCTTGCATCTAGTCACTCAAGAAGCCATCTAAGGAGCACACAAAGTCATCCAAATCAAGGGCCAACCAAGGAGTCTCTAACAACAAGGAAGGTATAATCACTTACATCTCATTTCATCTATTTTCCTTCTTGTTTTATCACTCCTTAGGCTAATCATTGAAGTGTTCTTAGTGTTTTATCATTTGCATTTTTAGTTATTTTGCACATTAGAGTAGGGTAAAATTCCAAGGTACACAAGTGTGAACTATATAAATAAATTGAGAATTTATTTATAAGTAGATGAAATAAAAGGGGTCATTAATTAAATAACTAGTATTTAATTAATTAATTGTCTTGACAGATTTTAGGTGTATACATTTTACCCCTCTTTGAAGTAATGTGTTTACACGTTGCTTCAAAGAAAATTTTGCTGCTGATGTCGAGATTTTTTTTTTCTTTTCCGATGCCCCATACGCTCATTTTCAAGTGATGACGGATATATGCCCCCTTGGGAGATAAATCGATGAATTTTTGAATTTTTTGAATTTTTTGATGATTTTTCGATGATTTGATGATGATTTCAAAATTTTATGACGCAAAAATGATTTATCTCCCGAAAAAATGATGTTTAAGCCACCTAGTGATACAATGATTAATTAAGCCCCTTTTGAAAAATAAAATAAAACAATCCCATAAAAGTCCCTCTTAATTAACCTTTAAAAGGTTAAAAAGGTGATTTAAAACTTCATTTGTGAATTTTGATTTTGAAAACTTTGAGAGTGATTGAGCAATTTGGAAATTTGGAGCAAAATGGTGATCCCTTACCACACACATTGATTCGAGCGCATTAGACTTCACAACTGCCCGACAACATACGGACCTCTGGTATGTACCCCGAAAAACCTCCTCGTAAATTTTGCATTTCATTTTTCCCTCCTTTTTCACATTTGAATTCGACTTTTAATTTTTCTAGCACATAGAAAACTCGATCTAGCGCATAGATGAATTGTTCTAGTGCATAGAAAACTTTAGCGCATAGGATTAATATTTTGGTGCATAGGATAAATAGATTAGCGCATAGGGTCATGTAGCGCATAGATTGCCTATTTTAGTACATTGAGGGAATGTTGTGGCGCATAGGTGCATTTAGCGCTTAAGTGAATTGAATTAATGCATTGATGAAATGGTGTAGTGCATAGGATGATTTAGCGCTTTGATAGAGGGGTTTATAGTGCATTGGTCCAATTTGATGGTGCATAGGGTATTTCGGTGCAATGATAGAGGGTTTTAGCGCAATGGTCCAATTTGATGGCGCATAGGGTATTTCGGCGCATTGAAACCCTGTTCTAGCGCATTCATGAATTTTTCTGGCACATGCATGATTTTAGCACATAGAAAGACTGTTTTAGTGCATACATGAATATTTTTGGCGCATGCATGATTTTAGCGCATAGAAAGACTATTTTAGCACATACATGGAAAAATGATGAATTTTTAATTAGACTCCCTAATTTTGATGATTTTTTATCACGTTTGCCTTTGATTTGATGATGATTGATGATGTTGATAGATTAGATGATGATTGATGATGTTGATAGATTAGATGATGATTGATCTCATGATAGGTGATATTCAATGATTGATATTGATAATTGACCTCATGATAAGCGAGGATCAATGACAGGATGATGATAATTGACCTCATGATAGGCGAGGTGCATTGATTGTTTGATAAACCTCATGATAGGCAAGGTTGAATGATAGATTAATTGATAAACCTCATGATAGGCGAGGTTTGAATGATAGATTGATTGATAAACCTCATGATAGGTGAGGTTTGAATGATAGATTGATGCTCATGAGATTTGATCAAAGTATCACTAGAGCTGATTAGATTGATAGGCTGATTGATTTTGATAGATTTGGAAATATTATTGATTTTCAATATTTTGTGATGATAGGAGTCTTTGACAAGTCTGCAAATTAGAGAGCGTTTCCCTAGGATGTGGGATTTGATACCCCACTTGACGTAGCTTGAGGTAGTTGTTATTGCATGATGCAGATTGTCCTCTCTGATAGATATGCCCCAAATTAGGATTAATAGGGGTCTATTGATAGCTTTAGCAGAGAGGTGGCATAGTGAGCATACACCTTTTATTTTCCTACTAGTGAGATGACCGTGACACCAAAGGACATCTATCGAATTCTATGGATACCTGTTGTTGGTGAGTTGGTACTATATGATTCTGTCGAGCAGGGTGGGACAGAGGCATTGAGGAGAGTATTCTAGGATGACCAAATATGTGGTTACGAGATTCCATGGAGAGAGATGGTAGATGCCTATGCCACACTATCGTTTGTACTTGTTAGATTTATTGGAGGGTTCCTTTGTCCTAATCGCAGGTCAAAGGGACTCTCAATTGGATGGGGCCAAATTCTTGAGAGAATGATTGCTCAGGGTACTAGATATGCATGGGGATGTTGCATGCTTGCCCATTTGTACCATGATTTACATCAGGTAGTCTACCTTTGAGGGGCCAGTTTGTCATCTGGGGCCACGTTGCTTCATATATGGGCATGGGAGCATATAGTGGTCATGTGGCCAATGGTAGATAAACAATGACCAACCATGAGACCATATGTTCATGCATATGCAAGTCTAGTTGCTCAGCCTAGGATGGGAAAACTAGAGTATTGGAGGAGAGTGCTCGATGATCTAGAGTCAGTGACATGGTGGCCTTACCTTGATTGTGAGTAGTGGCCAGAGGATGATATCAAGATGCCTTATCTATGCCAGTCTATGTACCTCATTGGTCCGACGCAGTTCATTATCAAGAGATTTTTGCTGAGGAGGGTGTGGTGACAATATGGTAGAGTGTAGGGCATGCCCCAAGGAGTGGTCCATTATGCATGGCGACAGATGGATGCAACAGAGTGGGGACCAGTTCTATCATATGATGTTGTTCAGGAGTTCCAGAATCTACAGGTCATCATTTGGGATATTCGTTCGACTATCATTGAGGCTCCAATGTTAGAGGAGTATGCCCAATACTTCTTTACACATCCATTTCCATGGATCGCCATACCAGATGAGCCAGTGCCATTGTTAGAGGATGAGGAGAGGGCAACAGGACATGGACATAGATAGAGGAGGATGAGGGATATGAGGAGGAGGAGGCAGAGAGAAGTGATGATGGAGAGGGGGATGATGGTGGTGGTGGTGGAGATGAGGGCAGAGATGGAGATGGAGGTGATGGTGGTGAAGGAGATGAGGGTGGTGGAGGCCCAAGTTTTGATGTTCGAGACCTCAGAGTGCCTCAGAAGAGGTGATCATTGGTAGCAGAATCCCAACAACATGTAGAGATCCGATTGCCCTCACAACAACAACAGACTCAGATTGCTGCATTACAGGTACATGTATAGACACTACAGGGTCAACTTGTACAAGTGCAAGGATTGCTAGCACAAACATAGGGGAACATCCAGAAAAAGGCACAAGCCCAAGCTTAGGTACAGGCACAAATACAAGGGAAGATTGCTACACTCATGGCTGAGAGGGATAGTCTAAGATTGCAGGTTGATCAGGCTGAGGGCATTTCTGAGAGACTATAGAGAGTCGTAGAGGGTATAGGTACAATGGACTACTTCTGAGAGGTACAACACACCGCCCAGGAGGCCGAGTTCTACAAGCTAAGATATCATGAGGTGGTTCCTCCAAAGTGTCAATAGAGTTATGCATAGTCCAGGTCGGGTAGGACCCATTCTCAGACCACTAGAAGAGGTGTGACATAGTCGCTTACGAGAGATCTGAGAGATCTTGGTGCAAGTCCATCTGGTGGGGGAGGCACTGGTCCAGTGATGCCGACACCATTTGGGCGGAGCACGACATAGCTTTGTGATTGATGAAAAATTTGTTGTATTTTTAGACACTTGATGATGTACTTCTTGATTCAATTAAGACATATTGATATACTGACATTTTTGATATTGATGCATCTCTTTATACCTTTGGATATCTTTGTACACTTTGACATTATGATTTTTAGATTATATGATATGTTGTGATGATTATTGATCTATGTGTTTATATGATGGATGCCTATGGATGTATTTTATTTCTATATTCTTTATGATGCTTATGTGATGTCCTATATGATGGTGGTATGATATGCTATGGATGAAAATGATGAAACATGCATTATGATTCTATGATGCTTTATGAATGATGCCTATATGATACATGTGATGGATCCTATTATGCTAATGAAATGTGATGCATTTTATGTTTTTGTAATGAATGGATGAATGTATGATCGTATGATGGTTCATACTTCTATGTGTTTGTGATGCTTATATGATGATTATGTGATGTATGCAATGATGATATGATAATGCAGGATTGATGATGCTTTATGCTTTATGGATGATGTTTTATGCTATGTGAGATAAATTTGATTATGCAAATGATGTAAGATGTTCTATGTGATGATTATGCTGATCCAACTAGTCCTTTGCCAGTCTTGGATTTGAGTAATAACAAATTCATACACCATAGTAAATCTATCTTCACTACTAGTTTTAGATGTTCATAACAATGGCATTATATCTTTACCAGTCATGTTCTTCAGCAACATTTTCTTCTTGGAAATATTACTCTCTTGGATATGTCTTTCAATCTTCTTAATGGACCATTATACCATGTCATGTTCTTCAAAAAAAATTTCTTCTTGGAAATATTACTCTATTGGATATGTCTTTCAATCTTCTTAATCGACCATTTTCTTAATCCATTAATAATAGATGAAATGATTTTGATTATGCAAGTGAGATGCAATGCACTTCTTTTTGTATTTTCTGATGCAAATATTGATGTAATGCATGGATAGATGAATGATGTGATAATGTATATGTGATATGGTAATGCTTTCTAATGTATGCAAATGATGATGCAACTGATTATGCAACTATATGAGAATGATATGTTTTTAGTAATGTCAAGTGTACTCAATTCATTAATAATAGAGATAACATCATTGTGAAATTGTTTCAACCTTGGAAAACCCCTAAATATAGATGCAACAATGATATGAATACAATCTAACTTAATCATGCAGATATAATATTGCAAAGGTTGTCATCGTAACAACCGATTTGTTGTTCTTTTTATCATCATTGAGCCTTTAAAATGTTGAAATTGAGTACAAGCATCAATGGCATAATTTAGACCATGATGACATGAGTACTACTTTCATGATTTTTGATATTGCAAGTTAACACAAGAATATAGGTATAATTAAACCGAGATGACCTAAGTATTCCTTGCGTAAATAGACAAAATTAACCATGTTCCTATGCAAATTCTAAATGTCATTAGTGATACTTTGTAGAGCATGTCTCACAACAATTTGCACAGTAATAATGATCAACTCATAGACATCAGACAAAGAAAAAACACACTCCTTCCTAGCTCCTATAGGTCAATCCATCATCGAGGTGCTCCAAAGATATGATGGAAAAAAACAAAGTACAATTGTTGAACACTCATGCTAACATGATAAGCCATGATTCATAAGAACATCATCCATTTAAAGTTTTCTTTGATTTTGATTGATTTGGTTGTTTGATATGGATGGTTGATGTGCTCATGATTTGTGATTGATGTTTGTTCAATGTTAAGGTGTAACATGATCATTGTGTTTGTTGTGTTGTCCTATTGCTGTTTGTTTATTGGTTTAAGCTCAAAGTTTATTGCCCCCAGTGAGTTAAATATTTTTCCCCTAGTCTAGGGTGAGACACGACTGCGATGGCAAGATATGTACATGAAGCTTTCTGATGATGGGAAGATTGTGGTGAAAGTGAATGGTCAAAATGCTCAAATAGATGGAAAAGATAATCCATCACAAATAGCGCTTGTTGCTAGGTTTTCACTACTTGTTTTTATTGCACTTTTTTAGATTTTTCACTTTTTTTGATTTTTTTTGTATCTTTCTCTCTTTTTTTTCTTTTTTTCTTTTATTTTTTTTTGGTTACCATTACACCTGTTTTCCAGGTTTTCATCAAGGCAACCATTTTTTGAGGACATTTTCTAATTTTTTTGGTATTTCTTTTCAGGACTTTTATCGATGCACTAGATGAGTCAGGTGTAGAATTTATCGAGATGCAGGCTGTTGAGGGGTTCATTAAAAAAATATCCTTCAAGTTTTGACAACTGATATTCTCCTGATTCGAAGACTAATACAACTACAAAGGGACCTAGCTAGTTTGGTTCAAATTTCCCCTTCTTCTCTCGATCTTGTTGATTACGGGGATTTTTCGTTCAGGACGAAGTCACCAACCTGAAAGGTTCTTGGTTTTACTCTGTGATTGTAACTTCGTGACATCCTCTGTTTATAGGATTTTAGGTGATCAACTGCTTGATGACGATTCTCATCTAACATTTCTAACTCTTGTAACCTGGATACCCTATAATCCTCATCTAAAATGATTCCTTTTAGTGACACACAGAGTGATGGTATTTCAACCTCAATAGGTAGAATGGCCTCTGATCCATAGACTAGAGCATAGGGTGTAGCTCTTGTCAGGGTGCGGATACTAGTTCTATAAGCCAACAAAGTAGGGTTCAATTGAATGTTCCAATCACGTCCAACATCATTGACAATTTTCTTCAAGATTTCTAGGATGGTTTTGTTTGAGCCCTTCGCCTAGCTATTTCCTTGAGGGTAGTACGGTGTAGAAAACCAATGTTGGATATGAAACCTCTTACAAAGTTCCTGAACATCTTGATTCTTGAAAGGTCTACCATTGTCCATGACAATGGATTGAGGAATGCCATACTGACAAATGATATAATTCAAGATGAAGAAAGCAATTTGTTTTCCTATGATGGCGCTCAAGGGGACAACTTCGATCCACTTTGTAAAGTACTTCGTGGTTGTAATGATGAATTTGTGCCCATTAGAAGATGATGGATGAATCTTGCCTATAAGATCCAGTCCACATTGACAGAAAGGCCATGTTGATGTGAATGGTTGTAGTTCTTGTGTTGGTGCATGTATCAGGTTTCCATGGATTTGATATTTTTGGCACTTTTTGACAAATTGAAAAGAATCCTCCATATTCAACCAGTAATACCCCAAACGTAGGAGTTTCTTAGCGAGAGTTCAACCACTTGAATGTGTTCCATAGATACTTTCATGAACCTCGCATAAAACAGTTTTAGCTTCGTTATGTTCTAGACACCGAAGGAGAGTACCATCAAGACCTCGTTGGTAGAGCACATCAGCTATTAAGGTATGTCAAGCTGCTTGTCGAATAAAGTTTAGTTTATGATTTTGAGATAGATCTGGTGCTAGGGTATTGTCTTTTAGATAAGTGTAGATCTTCCCATAGATAGAAGCATCAGTTTTGACTAGATGGTATATGACTTGGGATTTAGGATTATTATAGGCAGGGTCAAACACTTGTTCCACCATGAACTCATAACGGGATCATTTTTCAGGTATTTGTAGGAGAGAAGCAATGGTATCCATGACATCAAAAAATTTGTTGTCGCCTCTGGGAATCTGCTCAAATTTGATCTCCACAAAATACTTTTTAAAGTCATCAACCATTCTTTTATATGGCATCAATTTATCATCTCTTTTCTGATAGTCGCCATTCACCTTATTTATGACTGTAGACATCAAAAATATACTGATTGACATCGTGCATCTGATCCTGACTTACTAACATCATTTCTTCCTAAATCATCCCTTAGTCTCACCGTTTAATCAAATTCTCTTATCTAATTAAATTCATCAATATTCATCTCTTAATTAAATAAATCATCTTGTTTAATCAAGTCACTTTCTCTTATTAATTAAATCAATCCATCTAATATAATTATCCCTATTTAATTAAATAATCAGTTTATTTGATTAAATATCTAAAGTCTGTCCATTAAATTAAATAAATTAAAACCTTATTTAATTTAATCTAACACCATCCCCTTTAATTAAATAAATCAAAATATTTATTTAATTAGCCTCTTATCATATTCCTCTCTTATTTGATTTAAATAAATCCATAAATTTGAGTCAAATAAGTCACATCATCTAATCTCCTATTAAATTAATTAAACCCTTGATTAATTTAACCTCATCTCATGTCACATCCTCTAGATAATGCAAGTTGCACATGAAAATAGATTTAATTCATTTATTAAATCCCTATTTTTCCTCACATGGCATCTTTTGGAATATTCTCTCAATTTGAATTCAAAAATTCCAAGTCAACATGTACATCCAACAAGGCATTTAAGATCTCTTACATGTCCTTTGCCTTGAGCCAAGTGGCATTTATTGCATTTTCTCTTCCCTCTCACATGTCATTTCAACAAATTTGAATTTCAAATATTGGCATTTATTGGCACAAACCCCAAATCTTGCACAACCATCATCCATTCATGGCTTGACAAGTGGCATCATATCCTTGGATGAAAGTTAGTCCCACATTGCTTAAATTTGGGCTTTCATCCATCTTAAAATCCTATAAATGAAGAACTCCTCTCCTCATTTGATCATCCACAATTTGAGTAAAGTTACCATGCTCAAATATCTATCAAGTTTCATACCATTGAGTTCTTAGCTAGGTTCTTTTGCAGATTTGGCTTGGAGTCTTCATCATTCATCATCAAAAGTGGATCACATGTCTTCATCAAATCTACATTTGAAGCTTGCAATCATAGGAATTGGGAAAGGGCCAAATTTCCACATCAAATTGGCACCAAGTCCCCCATGGGATTGAGAGTTTGCTTACTTAATTAGGATTCAATCTTGTTTTATGATTTCATAGTGTTTTTTATCATTTTCTTCCTAATTTGAGTTATGTTAATGAATCTCATGGGGAATCCATGTTTAGGCTTGCTTTTCCTTGTTTAACTTGTTTAATCATGTTGTTTTGCAGGTACCTAGATATCCATCTCATCTCGCTTGCACCCGCAATAAACACCATTCATAATAAACTGATTGTCATCCTCAACCTTTGGTGAAACAATTAGAAACAAGTCTAACAACTTAAAACGTGAAAACTCAAGTCTCAAGTCTCAGTCAGTACATAAACAAGGTGGTCAAGTCTTTGTGTTGATAGTCCATCATCCAAATAGTCTCATATCAATCATGTTATAACATCATGTCCTAGGATGAATCCTTCCTACAAGGGGCATTATTTATCAGAAAGAACACTTTGGATAAATGAAATGACGTGCCACCATCCACTAACATGTCCTAGGATGTATCCTTCTTACAATGGGCATTATCTTTTGGCAATAAGTTTCGGCTCTTGTCCTTAAAAACACATTCCCTTTGGTTAGCGGTATTGAAGAACATCAACTTGTTTGTGTGCTTTATCTTTTTCTTTTGACTTATCTTATTGTGATCAGTCCAAGGACCTCTCGATGATATCCAAACGAAGGATATAGAGAGATAGGAATGGGGCAACGATCATTATTCTTTTGTCTGTTGTGCTTTTTGGACGTTCTTGTAAAATAACTTGGTGAATACTTTCTTTGGTAGGTATGTATAGAGGATGTTTTGGATGGCTTGTTGACTATTACATTGATTGGTTATACCTCTCCGTGTTTGGTCTGAGATGTTTGAAACTTCTAAAGTGCATCCTAGCAAGGTTTCTGTATGTCAGGTGAGAACAGGAATACTCCTATCTATTTGTCAAGTCAAAGTCCATCACACTAAGTACAACGCCATCCTGGTCCTTTATACCTTGATGCATCATACTTATGCGTGTTATCAAACATAAAGTAAGTGAACCTTTGAAAATCCCAATCCTTGATAAGCAAATCATCCATCTATCATCATTTCTCATCATCATCTCTCATAATGTTGGCTTGTTGATCCTCTGGTCATCATCTAATTTCTTCATTTTCCGCACTAACATCACAACATAAATAGTTAATCATAATCACCAATTCATCCATCATGCATCCATCATGCATCCATCGTGCATTCATATCATCATCATAATATAGATTTGTTAGTCTAAGCATCTGCATAAATCATCCATTGCATAATCATAGCATATCACATCATCCATCATCACATCATATCATCATTTAAGTTGTTTAGGATAATATAGATTTGTTATTCTAAGCACCTTAAAATCATCTCATTTGCATCATTGTCCATAACCATCCATTTTGAACCTCTTTATCGTGAGATCAACCCTCAAATTGAATCTTTTCGCTTGATCTCTCGAGGGGGCAATGTACCAGTGTACTTTCCGCTGGGGCATTCGAAAAAACAATTTTTTTTTGATTTTGATCGCGGAAAGTTTATTCTTTGAACCAATGCAACAAGTACATTGCTTCAAAGAGGGGAAAAATGTAGACATGCAAAATTAACATTGTGCATTCGATCAGATTCAGTCATCAACTAAATTAGGTTTCACATTAGGTCCATTCAACAATTAATCAGGCTCACCTTCATCCATTCATTAAATAACCTCATTTCCTAAGGTCATTTATTTAAAATCAAATGAACATTATCATCAACCTTTTAATAAATCAAACATCCATTTAAATCAAATCCCAAATCATACTTCATCCTTTTTTGAATTAAATAAATCAAGTATTTAAGTCCTAAAAGGTCAAACTCACCAAATCATCATTAAGCTAACCTAATCCTAATTAGCCTAACCTAACCCACCCACTTGCATTCTCTAGATATCTCCACTTGCACAAATAAATCAATTTATTGATTTATTAAAACCCTCATTTTCACTCAACATGACAAGTTGATTTGTCCCTCCAACATAACACTTATTGCTCTTTTTCTTGTCCCCCTCTCTAAATTTATTGCAAAATTTGAATTCAAATTCTCCCTCTCATGGGCACTCTTCCCAAATCTTGCACATCCATTGACCTATCACCACTTGACAAGTGGCCTCTTCTCATTGGAGGATCTTTAGTCCCACATTCACCCTCTTGGAAAATCTCTCATCAAGAAAATCTATAAAAGAAGGCCTTAATCCTCATTCATCCATCCACAACTTTTATGCAAGGTTACTCTCTTGATTTGAGAACTCATCTTGCTCATCATCTCCATTGTATTTGCATTTCATCATTTTGGCTTCTTAGCAAGGGTTGGGAAAGGGTCACTAGCACATGTGACACCAATCCAATATGGAATAGGTACAAAAGCAAATGAAGGACAACAAAGGTACAAACGAAGGAAAGCAAGGAGAAGGCTAGCAAAGGAAAACGAAAGGAGGAGGATATTATGAAAAATCAAAGTGTTTTTAAATGCTTTAAGTGTTTGTTCAACACTACTTCACGAAGTTGTTTATCTTTTTGTTTTAGTACACTAATTTTTGTTTGGATTTAAAAAGAACACTTAGATTTTTGCAAAGGCTAAAACGAACTTTAGGATCACAAACTTACTAGATTTTTTTTGGGATTAACAAATTGAACAATCAAAACTCACACTTCATCTTGGTGCTTAAAACAAACTCACAATTTCTTTGGAAGGATAAAATGAATGTGTGTTTGCTTTGTTTTGTGGTTACTTACTTAAACTAAAGTCATTGAAAAGGACGTATGCGCTTTTCTCGTGCTTCCAAGCGATCTTGAGAATCAAAAGGACTTTTTGGTGATTTTGGCGTAAGATAAAGTGATCACCTCCACACTTCATTTTGGGCTTAAAATTGAACATCTTGTGTGAGTGTGAGTAGAGCATCATTGCGTATATTCTCTTTCTTTGAGCCGTCAAAGATTGATCGAGTTACGGATTTTGTCTTTGCTTGATTTTATCTATCCTAGAGGGCTTGCCTTGGGGAAAAAGTACTCACCCAAGGGAACGACTCAACCGGTAACACTCTAAAGCCAAGAGTATTTCCAGCTAGGATATAAATGTGGATATTGGATGAAACACCAATATCACGTGGTTGACTCTGACAAGATGGATCCGAAAGGGGACTCTTGCCATGTTGGGTAAACTCCTACAAATGGAAAGTCTAAACTAGAACCCTTGTTTGTAGTGGCCTATTGATCCATTGAGCGAGTTTATCAAAGTGGTGCATTGGAACTTAGAATCCAAGAAGTTACTTGCCATGTTCAATCTTGGTTGAAATATAGAGGTTAAGACTTCATTCTTAACATACCTTTATATTTATTCCTTGGTTGCATGTAAAATCATCTCTTCTACAAAGGGCATGAGGCAAGCCCACTAAGAAAAATGTACCAATTGAGCTAGGGTGTTACATTGCTTGAAAAAATAGTGTTGTATTCAAAAACATTTGCAAACAAACACTTAACAATATCATTCAAATTTCAAACCCTTTTGGAGACAAATTCCATTGACGTAATCCATATGTTATTTCTTTCCCTTGGGATTCACATCCTTAGAGGTTTCTAAACATTGGATTATATCTCAATTTGTCTCCTTAAGTAAACAATAGGAAACCCTTGTCTTAAGTTCATTAAATTTCCACATAACATATCTTGTGGAGTTTGAAGAAATTAAGACATTGGACATCTTAGTTTGAAAAATTAATCAAAGAAAGTGTTTTTGGTAAAATAAAGCCATTAAGCAAAGCTAAGAAAAATGAACTTTCATATGTGTTGAAGACACCACAAATCCCAAAGCAAAAATCATTGGAAATCCGAAAATGAATGTTCAAATGAAATCATTTCTTGGTTACAAAGGTCTTTAGGAAGCATTTACATGCTCTTCAATACCTAGGTCTAGGTAAACAAAGTGTCTTTTTAGGTTCACCTAAGGATCAAAACAAATCAAGCCTCTTTCATCCATCTTTCAAAACACCAAATCCATCTCACAAATCATCTTTTGGAAAATCTTGAAATTATCCTTGATACTAGGCTTTGTGGAAAAATCAAAAAATCATCCAAAACATTGAGACTATATCCTTGAAAACATTACCAAAATCACCTTTGGCTAGGAATGTGTAAATGCATCCTTTTGCATATCCTTAGTCAAAGTTATCCAAATCATCTTGCCTAGCTTAGTATATGTAGATGAATCCTTCTCCATATGCTTAGCAAAATCTATTATCTTGTTTGAATAGGTGGGTAGATGCATCCTTCTCCTCACACATATTCAAATAGTCATCCTTTGAACAAATCCATCCCTTAGATCATTATCAAACATCTTAGGGTCCTTTTTTTCAAAATAAAAAACAAAGTCAAAATCAAAGTCAAGGACAAAATCCCAAATCCAAAAACCAATCAATTCCAAGTCCTAAAGCCTAGTGTCTCATTCAAGATTTATCAAAAGCCAAAACATTCATATCATTCATCATCATATCATCACCTTTGATCCCCAAAAAAGCATCCTAAAACTTTCACTTTGGGACATAAAATAGAGATTAATCCAAAGAATCAAGAGATTCATCTCCCATATTCTCGAAGATTGATCCCCGTTTTATGGTTCTAACTAGATCTCAATACAAGAAGAGTATGGAAGCCAACAAAGAAACACCCGCTTCAAGTGATCTTAGCCAAACCACTCCTGAAATGAATCCCATTGGGGATGGAAATCTCACAATTAGCCTTCCAACATCATCACAAAACCCACAAGAAGAAAACCAAGGAGAGGACCTCACTTTTGGAATGTCTCGCGAGGAAATGACAGAAATGCTCCAAAATCCAGATAATCATCGAATCATCAACGTCATGATGAGACTCAACTCTTCGTTATACATGCTTGAATTAGCAAAACAAGAGGCCAAGTTGTCTTTGGATTTTGATGTGAGTACCATAGTGGAGACATCATTTCCACTAATCTCATCCACCCCTATCACACCCATCATATCTCAACCACCTGTCATCGCATCCAACACGATTCCAAATCCGCCACCACTACCACCAAAACCAAACTTAGCAAGACAATATGACATTGTGCTAAAGGCTCACCAAGCCTACCAAAAGTCTATCCGACAATATCTAGCCACACAACAAGCAAGACAAGCTCAACAAGTGCAACAAGCCTCTCAAGCTGCCCAAGCCTCTCAAGCTACCCAACAAACAACAACTGTTGAGAATAAGGATCAAGATCAATTCATCACTGAGCCCCTTGAAAGCTATTTCTACTTCATCCAATGATCAAATCAACATATGTCAAGAGTCACTTTTCAATCATGATCAAATTCCACCAACCAACAATGATCCAATCAAAGAAATGCCAACATCACTTGACCCTATGGTTGAAAAAATTGAAAATCCCTCCACCACAATCGTTGAAAATAATGATCAAGATCTATCCATCAATAAAGATGTTTTCACCTCATCCAATGAGGCATGAACCAATGACCATGTTGAAAATGTCTCTACATCACCTAATGAGTTAGAGGGCATATCTCAAGAATTTATTCTAAAGCATGATCAATATCTCTCACCAAAGTCTAGCAATGGTCCTTTCCAAGAACTATTGACATCCTTTGACCTCATGATTGCAGATATCAAAGGAATCTTCAACTCGACACCTGATCCAAGTCCACTCAAAGATCAAGAAGATATTAAGCCACTTCCCATGCCTAATGAAGATATCCAAGAACCATTTGTAAGAAATCCATCCTTTGAAATTGACCCATGTCAAGAATTTGATCCAAAGCATGTCAAAAGCAACTCTGAAATCATTCAAGATCAAAAATTTGTATCTTCAAGATACTACAATAATCTAATGGAAACTCTCTTATCTATGCAAGATGTTCATATCCATGTAGCACATAATCCTCCATCTACCCATGAGATGCTTTCTATGGATGGACATGTAGATGATCTTTAGCTAGAACAAGATTCTATTACACAGAAAGAGCAGATTATTAACTCCTACAGTCAAACCAAGTTATCAACATCAGCATCAGATATATCCCAAATCTAGACTAAGGACATCATGAATAAGGATATCCAATATTATCCGCTCAAGGAAATGAGTAAGACAGAACAATATAATTTAGAGTTACCAGAGCAGCAAATTGAAACGTCATCTACAGTGGTCATTTATCAGAGAATGCATTCTAAGCAACAGCTCTTAAAACAAGCAGAATCAAGGAATGAAGGTGATACTATCACCATACTGGGGGAAACTTCGTCTCAAGCAAACATTAACATAGGGAGCCTGAAGAATCCTTATGATGAAACTAATGTCAATACTACAACCAGTCACACCATGAATCTTCATCCACCCATTACCCCATCCACGAATTGGGACCAATGTCAAAAGAAATATTTGAATCAAAGTACGAAGAACGTTATCAAATCAAAAGAAACTGAGAAGCATAATGGACAAATCAAATACAAATGGATACCAAAGAATACAAAGAAAGATCATCCCTATCAAAATTCATCAGTCAAAGAAACTATGGGGAAAAATAAAAGAGGGGAAAGTATCCATCAAAGATGTTCACAAAAGCAAAAGCAGGCTTTTCAAGCGACGTACAAAGTGTATCAAGTAGTTGGTCCTAATTCCATGTACACTTCCGTATCCACCCATCATTGCTCATCTTCCCAAGTTTGGAGAGTCAAAGATTCCAAGTTGTCAACCAATCCATCTCCTATCCCTAAACACACTCCATCCATGCCTCCACACATGATATCCAATTCTCACATTGACCATGTATTGTAAATGACCCTTCATCATAAGGATTCAGAAGGCACTCTATCACGATGTGCACACCAAGACGAAGTCAACTCTACTATCCACAAAGCGAATCAAGAATCCCAAAAGCTGCATTCAAGTGCACGTATCTTAGCAAAGCAACTTCTTCAGGTAGGATACCGATGGCACATCATGACAAACACATCTACATCGATAGTTGGGTCAACATAAATCTTTCAGAAAAATACAAAAAAATCAAAAAAATTGAAAATCCAAAAAAAAATTAGAAAAAGGATTGAAAATAGTAAAGAAAAAAATTGTCCTCTAGTGAAAATATCATGGGCAGCGCTTTGGGCAAGACCATGACGAAAACCTAGTAAATAGGCATCATGTCTGGAATCAAGCATCTACGTGCGCTAGTTCATGTGAAAGTATCTCATCCCATCCATAATAAATCGAGCATTCCATCCATCTTATCCATAATAAATCCATCCATCCATGAACCATTATCCAATCTGTTTTCATCCATTTGCATCCATCATCCGAGTTATCTTGATCTTGATGAAAATTTGGGGCACACTTTACACTTGCTTACGAAAAAAATCTTGACATGGGTCATTTTTATTGATCCTATCCTATCCAAAGTTATCTGAGCCATGAAGCATTCCTTTATCTGAGCACTATATCTTATCGCAAGATAATCCTTGGCATCCTTTGTGTGCTTACCATACCCATCCATCCATACACCTATTCGGGCACCTATCCATGACATTCCATACATTACTAGACACTAGGGGCAGATATTTACATCTTGCTTCGAGAATAAATCTTGATCTATACCATCCAACTTATGTGGTGATCAGAACATTGGAAAAAATGAAATCAAATTGGTCAAAGCATTTGCAATCCAAAATCTGAATCACTAGCCCATGGCACATTCTGACGAGAAGATGTTCCTTATCAATCTTCATCTTTCATCGAACATTGATCCAAACAATCACTATCAATCGCATCTAATTTACAGTCCAAAACATCACATCAAATCATTTGAACATCTTTTGTTCCAAATCAAGCTTCATCAATCTTGATCAATCAAATCCAATCAATCCATAATCTCAGGATATCCTTCCCTATCATTGTGTTGCTTAACACTATCCTTGCATTGTTGTGCATCCTCAACAATGTTATCATCATCATCAATCCTGATCCAATCCTTGCATTGTTGTGTATCCTCAACAATGTTATCATCATCAATCCATCGATATGATCAATCAACCTTAGATTGGTTTTTAGCAAAATCCCAAAACAGAGAACTGATATCACACACATCCATATCCAAATCGTCAAAATCATGCAAAAATCCAAAAACATCAGAAAATCAGAAAATCCAAAAACATCCAAAAACATCAAAACATCAAAAATCCAAAGACATCAAAACATCAGAAAATCCAAAAACATCAGAACATTAGAAAATCCAAAAAAAATCAAAACATATCAAAATCCAAAAAAATAGGTCAAAAGGTCATTCAAAAAGCCAAAAACAAGGTCGTCTTGTCGAACTACGTCATCTCTGAGCTTGAATGTAGGCAAGGTTGATCTTTGATCATCCCCCGAGACAATTAGGTCAGTCCTATAGGAGTCCATCATAATAAACTGACATTCCATCATGTATATCACCATTTCTAAATCGGTCAAGTCATCAGTCGAACTACGAGGTCTCTGCGTGTACAACGTAGGCAAGGCTAATCTGTCGATCAGCCCTCGAGGCCCCTAGGATAGGTCTTTAGGTTAGTCTCTCGGTCAAAATCTCAAAAAATCCCAAAAAACATTAGAAAACTGAAAATCAAAACATTTGTAAAACCTCAAAAAAAAAAACCAAAAACAGCCTCAAAACATTGTGAAACATCAAAAACATCCAAATATTTGAAAAAATCCATCCGCCTCATCTCGCTTGCACCCGCAATAAACACCATTCATAATAAACGGATCATCATCATCAACCTTTGGTAAAACAATTGGAAACAAGTCTCGCACATCTTAAGGTAGAACTCAAAACGTCAAGTCTTAAGTCTAGGACAGTGAGTAAACAAATTGGTCATCCCTTCGTATTGGTAACACCATCATATGAATTTGTCCCATATTAATCATCCCTCATAAACGAAATGACGTGCCGCCATCCACTAACATGTCCTAGGATGAATCCTTCCTACAATGGGCATTATCTTTTGGCAATAAGTTTCAGATATCATCTTAGAAAACACATCTTTTTCCCGTTAGCGGTATTGAAGAGCATTAGTTTGTTTGTTCGCTTGGTCTTTATCTTTTTGACTTATCTTATTTTGCGCTTATTCCAAGGACTTCTCGATGATATCCCAAAGCAATGGATTTAGAGAAATAGGAATGGGGCAATGATCATTATCTTTTGTCTGTTGTGCTTGTTGGACGTTCTTGCAATATAACCTTGATGAATACTTGCTTTGTTAGGCATATATGGAAGAGGTCTAGGGCAACATGTTGATTATTGTAGGGATAGGTTTACTTTTCCGTGTTTTGGTCTGAGATGTCTGAAACTTCAGAAGTGCATCCTAGCAAGGTTTCCGTATGTCAGGTATGAGCAAGAATACTCCTATCTGATTGTCGAGTCAAAGTCCATCACACTAAGTACCATGCCATCCTGGTTGCCTATACCTTGATGCATCGTACCACGTGTGTTATCAAACATAAGAAAATTTGGCCCTTTGAAAATCCCAATTCCTTGGCAAGTAATCATCATCATCATAATCATCTACATCTGTGTTATCTTGCGTCTTGTTGAAATGACTTCTTCTTTTCTTACTAATCACGCTAACCGAGGTACTATGATAGTTGATCCTCATTACCACTATCGTCATCGATCCTGCATCCACAAATCATTAGCATATTTCATAAGCATATCATATAGGTAACATACACATTGCATTTTAAATAGGTGCATTCACGACATCGCATTTCACCCATTGCATGGCATCTCATAATCATAAACAATAGGAGCATAAGCATCTCATTCATTAGGCATACATATCATCGCATTAACATATCATTGCATCACATACATCACCATTTAGGATAATAACATTTGTTATTCTAAGCATCTCATACTACCATTTCGTTAGCATCATATTACGACCATCACATCATATCACATCCATCACATCATAGATCATCTCATATAAGCATTTTCCATACATATACCATATATCATTTCACATATCACATTTGCATAAAATAAATCATCATATGGAACATCATTGCACATCATATCATAGGTCATAATCATTGCATAAGCGTCATTAGAAATAAATCCATAACATATAGAAATAAACGCATCCATAAAACATCACCGCAAAGCATATAAAAATAAATCATACATGCATAGATAACACATTGCATCGCATCAAAATTGGTTCATATATACACCATATCATCAACTGTCATAGTACAAATAATAATCGGATCACTGTACATATGTGTCAATCAGTACAAAAATGCCCATCGGGGCTATAAAAAATGAGCCCATAAAGCACCAAAAAGGTATATCATCTGAATCATGCCTGATCTCCGTGGATACTACCCTCGCCCCTATCACCGTGACCCTCTGGTGGTCTCTGGCTGGCCCGCTCTGAATACTCTGGAACCCAGGCTGCTCTAGGAACATGATCGTGATAGGCTCGGTGATAGTACTCTGCCTCTTAAACAACCTCCTTGTAGGATCAAACCGACACTATACCCTGAGAGGATGAAGCGGTTGTCATGACCTCTATCTGCTGTTTATGGCCTAGCTCTGTGGCTGCCTGTAGCTTTGTGACCTGTCATTGCTGTACAACCTGGTCTCTCCTTGCTCTGAGCTGCTCTCTCTCAGCTCGTGCCTTGTTCTGCTCAGCCGTCACTACCTATATCTGTGCCTGGAATTTCAAAATCAGGGCATCCCGCGCGTCTGCCTGCCTTGCTGGCTATGCCCATGGCTGTACAGGAACCTAACCCTCACCCTCTGCTCATGGTGGTGGGACTGGCAGATCCTGCTACTGGTCCTGCATGGGGACATCTCTGTGATTTGGTGGAACTGGGGGCACAAATGGTGGGTCCTGTCGAATCATGACCCTAGGACCTCGTCCTCATCCTCTACCCCTGCCTTTGACTTTATGTGCCTCTAGATCCTCACCTGGAACAGTCAAATGGAGAGGAGGCCTGAACCAATCCCTGTATTCCTATGTCATGCTCGGATCTGCCAATCCCTGATCGTAGGTCCACAGTTAGGCTACCAGCTGTCGGAAGCTGTCGACCACCTCCACTGTAGGAATACCTAGCCCCCATGCCACCTGTGTCATGTTGCGTGCGAAAACGACCACATAACCATCATCAGGTTGATCCTGTGGCTCTCTGAACTGACGCTGTACGCGCCCGGGCAAATACCGCTCTATCATGGTATGCTCTCGACCTTGTATATATCTATCCTGCCGGTAGTAGAAGAGCTGGTTTGCATCATCAGCCCATCCAGGCTGACCGAGGTATGGTCTCCATGTGAATACGAGCATCTCATCTATGACCCGCCTCCAGTTCGGGATTCCATGCTCTCCAGTGTGTGTGAAGGACACACCACCTCTGTACTGTGCCACCAGGGCATCCTCTGCCCCCATTGGAACTAGAACAACTCGTGGACGTAGCACATAAATGTGCTCCCATGCCCAAACGTGCAGAAGTGTCACCCCAGCTCCCAGTGCTCTACCATCCATGTATGCATACTCATGCAAATATTTGTATTGGGAAGCCAAAAGGACGGGCCCCCATGCAAACTGAACTGACCTATCCCGGACCATCCTCTCCCAGCAGTATCCCCATCTAGGACTGAAGTACCGCCATCACCTATCTGGGGCAAGCAAACTGGAAATGATCACTGCAATTGCCCAGCGGAAGGGAGGTGCTATTACTCTGTACCTCTCTAGCTCGATCTACCCCTCGCAATAGATGATGTCTCGAGTGGCAAGGACTCGGGTGCAACACTCGCGTCCCTCCTCCATATCATAAATCACTCGGCAACCATGAATGGGAAACCGTAGTATCTGCCAGACGTCCTCCAGTGTGATGGTCACCTCACCTGTGGGAAGATGAAATGAAGACGTCTCACTGTGCCATCGCTTCGCCAGCGTTGATAGCATCTCGAGGTGTGTGCGCATGGGTGCTGTGTACGCAATGTCCCATAGTCTTGCGATCCCTAGTCAGCCTTGATCTCTGTCGCTCAGATCTCATAAAATGCTTGCCAGGTCCCATGACCGGTGATCTCGTGAATAAAGCTCTTTGGGCCTATCCTGCATCATGCAAAGTCGGCATGTTAAAATTTTTGGAAAAATTCCTGACCTAATGCTCCAAACTTGCATCCAGCAGTGTAGTTTGTGAAAGCGTCGCAATTTGAGTTTTCTCAAACTCCGATGCTGGACTCGAAATTTCGTTAAACTGAGCCACCGTGGCGCACTTTAGCCCTCAGCGTCACACTTTTCATAAAAAAGGTGCCATGGCGGCGCACTTCTCCAAAATTGGCCCGCCGGGTTTGAGTCGAGCCGATCCCAGCGGTGGAGTTTTTAAACTCCAAATTGCACCGCTATGGCACAAAATGGCCAAAAGTGACGCACTTCAAACACCAAGCGGTGCCATAATAGCACCGCTGGAGGCAAGCTCTCCCTAAAACTAGTAATAAATGCACTAAATTGAAAAAATGAAGTGTCAGTTAGGGTCACATACCGGGGCACTGATGCCTGGTGGCCGCTGGTAAGTCCGAACTCGATCCGAAATGTGTAGGGGAAGCTATCGTTGCGCCATATCGTCACAAGGTCAGAGCTCAAATGTCGAGGTTTGCTAGCGGAGGTGTGTGAAAATGACTTGAAAGTGACCCCTTAGGCCCTTTTAAGCCTAAAAATTAGGGTTTTTTGACCCTCTAGGGCTGTCCTGCTAGGGTTTTGGACCCCCGAACCTGTTTTCATCTGTTCGAAGCTTGTTTTTCATCATTTTATTGCATTTAGACACGTTTTTAGCCTCCCAGACCCCTTTCAGACCTCTTGGGCACTTAGTCACCTTTTTTTCACGAGATCACCCAAAAATTGAAATTTTCGTCTAATCTCTCGAGGGGGCATCATAATGGCATATTTTCTCTCGCCATGCATCGGTGGGGCAAGTTTTGAAATTTTTTTTTTTTGGCTTTGATCGAGATTGTTTATTCTTTGAACCAACACAACGAGTGCATTGCTTCAAAGAGGGGCAAAATGTAGACATCGAAAATATACTGATTGACATCATGCATCTGATCCTGACTTACTAACATCATTTCTTCCTAAATCATCCCTCAGTCTCATCGTTTAATCAAATTCTCTTATCTGATTAAATTCATCAATATTCGTCTCTTAATTAAATAAATTATCTTGTTTAATCAAGTCACTTTATCTTGTTAATTAAATCAATCCATCTAATATAATTATCCCTATTTAATTAAATAATCAGTTTATTTGATTAAATCTCTAAAGTCTGTCCATTAAATTAATTAAATTAAAACCTTATTTGATTTAATCTAACACCATCCCCTTTATTTAATTAGCCTCTTATCATATTCCTCTCTTATTTGATTTAAATAAATCCATAAATTTGAGTCAAATAAGTCACATCATCTAATCTCCTATTAAATTAATTAAACCCTTGATTAATTTAACCTCATCTCATGTCACATCCTCTAGATAATGCAAGTTGCACATGAAAATAGATTTAATTCATTTATTAAATCCCTATTTCCCTCACATGGCATCTTTTGGAATATTCTCTCAATTTGAATTCAAAAATTCCAAGTCAACATGTACATCCAACAAGGCATTTAAGATCTCTTACATGTCCTTTGCCTTGAGCCAAGTGGCATTTATTGCATTTTCTCTTCCCTCTTACATGTCATTTCAACAAATTTGAATTTCAAATATTGGCATTTATTGGCACAAACCCCAAATCTTGCACAACCATCATCCATTCATGGCTTGACAAGTGGCATCATATCCTTGGATGAAAGTTAGTCCCACATTGCTCATCAAATCTACATTTGAAGCTTGCAATCATAGGAATTGGGAAATGGCCAAATTTCCACATCAAATTGGCACCAATTCCCCCATGGGATTGAGAGTTTGCTTACTTAATTAGGATTCAATTTTGTTTTATGATTTCATAGTGTTTTTTATCATTTTCTTCCTAATATGAGTTATGTTAATGAATCTCATGGGGAATCCATGTTTAGGCTTGCATTTCCTTGTTTAACTTGTTTAATCATGTTGTTTTGCAAGTACCTAGATTGAGGGTTCACAATGACCAATTGAGAATCTCCATAAACATGTAATTCTATGATTTTCCACTCCACGACTGTCTTTATACCAATGATCAATGCTTCATACTCAGTTGTGTTGTTGGTACAAGGAAACATTAACCTATAGGACATTGGAATGGTGTGCCCTTGTGGCGTGATAAATAGGATTCTTGCATCTGATCCATGTTGTGTGTAAGATCCATCAAAGTATAACATCCACTGTTGTGTTGACACTGTAAGGACATTGGCATCTGGAAACTCAATACTCATGGGATGATCATCCTGTAATGGTGCTTCGGCTAGTTGATTAGCTATGACTTGACCCTTGATTGCTTTCTTGTCCACATAGTGGATACCAAACTCACTCAATATCATTATCCACTTGGATAGTCTTCCTGTCAAGGTAGCTTTGCTGAGTAGATACTTCAATGGATCAATTTTAGCTATGAGTTTGATGGTGTGGGTTAACATGAAGTGTCTTAGTTGTTGAGTAGCAAATATTACTACCAAACAAGATTTTTCAATAAATGTGTAATTGATCTCATAGCTATTCAAAGTTCTGCTGATATAATAAATAGCCCTTTCTTTTCCCACATAATCTTCCTGTGCTAGTAAAGCACCCAAAGACACTTCATTTGTTGCAATGTAGAGTAATAATGGTTTTCCTTCAGTTGGCAGTACCAGTATGGGGGGTAACATCAAGTACTATTTCAATTGATTGAAGGCTGCTTCACATTTTTCATCCCATTTGAAAATGACATTCTTGTGTAACAAGTGATTGAAAGGATGAGTTTTATTTGCCAGTTGTGCGATGAACCTCTTGATGGATTGGAATCATCCTTGCAAAGATTTGAGTTGACTAATGTTTTTAGGAGGAGGCATCTCCATGATGGCTTTAAATTTTGTAGGGTCCACCTCAATGCATTTGGCTAATACAATATATCCCAAAAGTTTAGCTGATGTGACACCAAATACACATTTCTTG
Organism: Sequoia sempervirens; assembly: GCA_007258455.2. Taxonomy (NCBI): domain Eukaryota; kingdom Viridiplantae; phylum Streptophyta; class Pinopsida; order Cupressales; family Cupressaceae; genus Sequoia; species Sequoia sempervirens. The sequence continues at coordinate 754,316,587 of VDFB02281492.1, forward strand.
GGGTTTAACCTCACATTGAATTTCTCCAATTTGGTGAAGATTTTGTCTAGGATCTCCAAATTTCCTTCTCTAGTGTATGATTTTTCCAACAAGTTATCTACTTAATCCTCCATAAAGGTGTGCATCATGTCATGAAAGATAGTGGTCATTGCACGCTGGTATGTGGCCCCTGCATTTTTTAACCCAAAAGGCATGACGTTCCAACATAAAGTTCCCCATGGAAATGTGAAAGCGGTTTTCTCTTGGTCTTCTAGTGCTCTTTTGATCTGGTTGTAACCTGAAAATCCATCCATAAGTGATAACATTTCATGACCAACTGTCAGATCCACAATGATGTCAATGTTAGGCAGTGGAAAATAATCTTTTGGAAAGGCCCTGGTAAGATCCCTAAAGTATGTACATATCCTGATACTTTCATCTAGTTTTGACACTGGTAAAATGTTTTATATCCACTCAACATAGTCAATAGATCTAATAAATCTTGCATCCAATAATTTATTCAATTCAATTTTCACCAAAAGGGTGATATGGGGATGCATTTTTCTCAACTTTTGCTTCACTGGTTTTACGCCAGGTGGTGAATGATAAGTGGTGCATGATAAGATCTAGATCTATCCCTAGCATATCAACATATGAACAAGCAAAGTTGACTTGTCTCTCTTCAAAGAATTTAGTGAAGCTTGGTTTTTCGTCCTTTGTCATGGATGCCTCTAGATGTAGGGTCTTCACTATTTCAGCTATGCCAATGTTGATGGATTGTGTAGATTCAGTCAGCACTGAAGATATCTCATGATAGTGTTTGGGAAGAGTGTCAAATCTTCCATCTCTCAGTGCCTCGGAGAGGTTTTCACCTTGAGATGCGCTCTTCATTTTTACTTTTTCTTGATCTAATACTGCCATTAAATGGTTTTCACCATTAGATCTATTTTTGATATTAATTTTGTAGTTGGAAGATTTGGCACTCCCCTTGTCTAAAGCTTTGTTATGAGATTCGATGGTGGAACATGTGTCGGGATCATCAGAGCAAAGGAAATTCACTATGGCGTCATCGTTTGGAAAGCTAGGTATGTCAAGCAACTCAGTTTGGTCGCAGTCAATCAGTTCAAGATGTACCAATGGAAAGGAATCGTCAGATTGGCTAAGGTCAAAAGAGGTAAGTGTCATGATGGAAACATCATCAAAGTGTCCGATGGAAATATTGAGGTCTATGATGTTACTCTCTTCCAAAGTATCTATCTCACGCGAAGTCTGCTCGTCTTCACTTGAGTCATTGATATGTTGTGATCCAAAGTCAAGTGGTCTAGAACTTGAGCTTTGTCCCTCTATACACGTTTGTGTATACTTTTGTATTACATCAATTTCTTTATCATGACAAGACTCTTCAAAGAGGGAATCCCATTCATACTCATTGGAATCCGTCAGAGCTATCCCTCAATTGAAGGATTCTCTCAACAACCTGCTGCCTGATTTCTTCTTTTGATTCTTCCCTGTATCCTAGCCCTATTTTATCTTTTGGATTGGTTATGGTAGGCTGAATTGGTTCTATGGTACCTTCTTTTCTCTTGCCAATAAGACCATTTCCTTTGTATCCCATCTTTTCTGGGATTGTCTTTCCTTTACCATATTGTTCTATTTGTACCCTGGATGTTGATGCTTGTGATGTCTCTTCATCTTTGTACAACCAATTTAGAACATCTTTGTCTTCTAATTCATCCAATAAAGTACCTACTTTGACAAAATTACCCTTAAAAAGTGTGGTTGGTTGTGAAGATTGTTGTTTTGATGTGGATGGTTGTCCATATGTCTTAGGAGAAGACAACAACTATGAAAGGAATAATGATTGCTCAAATGAATATTCCCCTAGGCCTTTGTCTTTCAATTGGATATTTTCAACCTGTTTTGATAAGGTGTTGAGTTGAATTCCATTATTTGATGGAGTAGAATCACTGATACCTTTGTCTTTTGACTAAACCTTTTCCTTAAGCTGATGTGATGAAAAGCTGATTTAACCTTCCTTGTTTGATGAACCAGGAGTGATGGCTTTCCTATTATGTGGTACAAAGGTGTCTTGGGTTGTTTTGAGGGTTTTGCAATATTGGGGGTTGTTGGAATCAGCTGCAATGGTGATTTCTTGCCCATGGAAGGGAACTTCAAACACTGGTGATGTGTTGACGGTACTGCCTGCATCTCATGAATCCAAGGATGTCCCAAAAGTATGTTGTATGTTAACTCCTTGTCCAATACTTGGCAGATTATGTCTTTGACAACCAGTCCCACTTGAATTGGTAAGCCAATTAAACCTTGACAGGATCTCTCTTCATCATCATAGGCTTTTATAGTGATTTTCCTTCTAGGATCAATAGTATTTTTTGAATAGCCAAGTGCATGGATAATTTTTAAAGTACAAATATTTAGGCTAGCTCCACCATCTATGAGAACATGTTTGACCCGGTGTTTGTGAATTAGAACCTCAATGTGGAGGGAAATGTTATGTGGATGGTTGATGGATACATCATCATGTTCAGAAAATGATAAGCAGTGTGGCGTGGTCAAGTGTCCCACCATAGCTTGGGATTGACAAACTTTCAAATCAACTAGTACAATGTCTTGTTTATCATGAATTTGATTGTGAACTGCAAAAATGTTAAGAATGGGTGTCATAAACATAGTTTACATTATTTCATTTATTGTTTGATGAAGAAGATTCCCCTTTTTCATAGTTTGGTAGATGTTTCTTGAATGCTCCATGATCATTGTTCATTTGGGGTCCTTCTACAAATATGGTCTTGTTATCAATCAAGCCTTGTATCAAATATTTCAGCTGCATACAATCATTTGTTTTGTCTCCTTTGTTTCGATGAAAATCGCAGTAATGTGCATCATTCCACCAGGATGGTTTAACTTGTGGGTTATAATCTTGTGGCTCCGGTCATGTTATGAATTTAGCTTCAAGAAGCTCTTTCAATGCTGATTCGAGTGACTATCCCAAAAGTATGAATTTTTGGCAATTTGAAGATGGTATTTTATATGGGGTTGAAGCAGGTTTAGATTCGTTGTTATTCTGATTGTTGTTTTGATTGGAATTTTGATTGTTGGTTTGATTGCTAGTTGAATTGTTGTTTTGATTGGTCTTGGTGGCAGCTGTTGTCAAGTTAAATACTGGTTTTGTGTTTTGTGTTTCAGCTGAAGTGTCATTGTTTCCAACATTCTTGTTTCATTTCCAAAAAATTGGTTTATCACTGCTAGTGTAATTTTTGGAGGAGCTAAGGTAGGTGGACATTGTAATTCCAATTTGTAACTCATCTCATCACTTAGGTTATCAATAAATATTTCCATCTTTTCTTTTTTTGGTATGGGACAAGAATATCTCGCAAACAACCTTCTCCATCTTTGCAAAAATGTGAGGAATGATTCACCCTTCTTTTGTTTGGCATTGAAAAGGTCTTTCATTGTTATCTCATGTTGGATGTTATAGGAGTATTGAGTGATGAATTTGTTAACCAATTCTTCAAAGGTTCTAATTGGCAGTGCAAGTTTGGAGAACCATTCAAGGCATTGTCCACCTAGGCTTCAGGGAAATAATCTCATCAAGTAAGTTTCTTCATGTGCAAATTCAAGAATCATGGTTCTAAATTCCCTCACATGATCTATTGGATTTGTTTTACCATTGTATTTATCATACTTTGGGAATTCACAATACTTGGAAAAATGAATCATGTTGATATTTTGATCAAAAGGATATGGACAAATGTCTTCGAGTAAGTATCATTTTGAGGTTCCCCTTTACATGTCAACAATTTTTTGTTGAAGGTTTTTCATTTGATGAGTTAAGGCAACCACTTGCTATGAATAATTTTTAGGATTTTTAGGAGGTGCTTTCAATTGATTAACATCAAAGTCATTAGACAATTTGACACCTTGTTTAGCCAACATTAGTAAGTATTTTTCCCCATTTCTTTCAAAAATATTTTCTAAGCATTTGTGGAAATTTGGATCTTGTTCAAAATGTTGGATGTCTTCCTCAGTTATTTCTTCACCTTCAGTGTTGTGGCTTCCATGGAGAGGATTTTCTTCAAGTTCAACCATGGTGTTTTGAGTTTCAATGTTTGGAGTTTCAAGTTCTTTTTCCATGAGTTTCTGCTTTTATAATCTTGTTTGAATGGACATACAAGTGTTATAATTTGACTAAACTTTGATCTTTTTTTGGAAGAGTGCCAAGGATGAAGACTAAGTCAAATAGAATGAAAAATTCTATTGATGAGACTAAGTTTAATTTGATTATACAACTTTGTTTCGTGATGAAAGGATGAAAAATCCTAATGATGAAACTTGGCTTAATAGTCAAAGGTGTGATAGGTTTGATGATTTAGGCAGTTTAAGGTGTTAGATCTTGGTTTAGTTTGAATAATTCTACTTGTAAATGTCAGTTTCAACAAGTTTTAGACTCTGGTGTACCTGAGGAATGATTCTGTGTTGTAAAAGATCCTTAGTTTTGGTTCAAACTGACAAATAGGGGATGAAAATAGCTCTTTGGTTTTTCATTTAATGGATGCACTAAAAGACTACACAAATGCACTAAAACATAGAATGTATGCACTAAAAGACTGTTGAAGTTGTGAAATCCAACCTCACAGACCCCGAAGATCACCTGCATGCAAATAACCTGTCATAGAAAGAAGACATTCGACACAAAAAATCAAGGGTGCTCTGAAAGCTGAAAATGTATTAATTAGAGAGTGATAAAATACAATGATCAATCCTTATAAAAGGAGATTGTGCAACCATAAAAGAAACCCTAATAGGTAGACATTTAATAATTAATATAATTATTAAATTTCACAATATGCAAACTAAAGTGAAATCTTAAGAGAGGAATAAAGGTAACTTAATTAACATAATTAAGTTAAAACCTTTACTCTAACACCCCCCCTTAAGATGAGCAAGGGTGCAGCTACAAAAATGTGCAAGAAAGCAAAGGTAACTACAATGCATGAAAGAAAACAAGGGTCCTGACAACTAGGCCTGATCAAGTACCCAAATACAACCAAATCTCTGTAAAGTGGAGAAAGGAAGAAAACCTCATAGGAACAAAACTCCCCCCCAAAAGAGACAAAAGAAAAGAATGAAATGCACTAATGAAAGAAAGATAGGAGGTGGATTACATGATACCCCCCATAGACAACTTCTATCCTATAAGTACATATACAATGGTCTCCATAGAAGAGATATAAAGAGACAAGAAGGCCCCCCCACAATGAAGAAACTCCTATCACAATGGTGGATGCTTGATGTAGAATCTAGAAAGAGATCCTAAAGCGACAAATAATATTCCTCCCCTTGGGAAGAAATAGATCCAAAGGATGATGTCGAAGAAACCCTATGAAGAGTGATGAACCAATCTGTCTCAAGATGTGTGTCATGATAGGATGCTGAAGAATCTCTCTATCTCAATTGAAACAAATGATGCCAAATCCAAACTGATGTGGAGAATCTTGAAATGCAACCTATGAATGCATGGATAATGGTGGGCGTATAGTGATAACTGTATACACCTAAAAATGGTCACATCAAATTGTCTGGTAATTAATTAAATATTTTTAATATTTAATTAAATCTTCGAATTCCATCTATGTATAAATAAATTCAAATAATTTATTTATATTATTCATTATTTCATTTTGATTAAATAAATAAGTTTATTTAATCATCTTTTCGTATCCATTTCTTAATTAATTAAATAAATATTACGATTTATTTATATTAATTATCATATAATCTTAGTTTGAATATTTTATTCAAATAAAGATTAAAATATTCTTCTTCTTCTAAATATCTATTTATAATTAAATATTTCAAATATTTAATTAATTCTTCTAATTCGATTCATATATCTATTTATAATTAAATATTCATAAAATATTTAATTAATTCTTCTAAAAATTTCATATTCTTCTAAAGTCACATCATGATTAAATATTCTAAAATATTTAATTAAAATCTTCTATAGTTTTTAAAAATCAAAAATCAAAATTCATAAAATCAAATTAAATAAATTTATTTATTTAATTAATTTTGGGATTTATCTTCAACACCCGTGAAACAAACTGCCCAAACAGAAAAATTAATTTTCTTTGTTTCTATGCAGGCTTGTTCCCGCGGGTTGAAGACAAGAATCCATCCTTCTCTCCAACCTCTCAACCTCTTCCATCTTCTTCTCAACTTCTTCATCTTTCACCATTCAAACCTACCAGACAATCTCACAGCTGTAGATTCTTGCCAGCCGGGATTGTGCCTGCAAAAATCTATAAATATGACTGCTGGGAACTCCAAATCATATAGAAGTTTTAAGCAAGTAAATTATAGTAAAATTGTAAGCATTCATAGCATTCATAGCATTTACAGTATTTTCATAGCATAGAATCATAATAATATAGCATAGAATCATGACATCTTTCATTCACAGCCCCTGTGCATAATCCACAGCCCCTGTCCATATCCGTCAGCAATTTCATTCCATCAGCATACAAGATAGAATAGAATTTCCTTTTTGCATACTCGTTCTACAGGTTGCCATTTGGAGAAGCTGAGCTTACATAATCTGAGAGCAAAAGCTTCAAAAGAAATCACTGTAGATAGAGGAAGATGGAATGCTTCTGAAAGCTATCTTTATTTCTTTGTTTGAGTTTTCAGTATAATGTTTCATTTTGTGTTTTGTTTTCAATTAGATTACAAATTAAACAATACACATTTTTGGCACCCACCGTGGGGCTCTTTGCCCCTGTTTCTCATATCTGTTTGCAGTTTTTTTTGACAGATTACAGACAAAAATAGTGGAATAGCGCAGGAAACACGTTTCGGGAATTTCATCTCCAGTTTAGCGCAGTTGAAGACTATTGCAGCGCTCATAATCAGTATTGCAGCGTCCGTAACAAATATTGCAGCGCCCGTAATTAGTATTGCAGCGCCTATAATGTCTGTTGCAGCGCAACTTTTAAAAGGCAGTATATTGTAATCTGTATTTTTAAAATAGTCTAACTGACTCCGACGCAGCCGCGGACAGTTAGTAATTTTTAAAGATAAAATGAACCAATCCTAGGGTAGTCATCTAAGGATAAAACGAACCAATCCTAGGGTAGTCATCTAAAGAAAAATGAAGCAATCCTAGGGTAGTCATCTAAGGTAAAATGAATCAATCCTAAGGTAGACACTTCATGTTTCGTTTTGGGCTTAAAAATAATTTTCTTTTTATGTGAAGCAACATCTTCACTTAGCTTAGAAAATTTTCATTTGGTGTTTAAAATACATTAGTGTTTGCTTTGTCTTTGGTGATAGGCCTATGCTTTCCCCTTAACTGGGTGATCAAAATGCCAAACTCACCTATTTCCCTTTATGTATTTTCCTATTTTATTAATACCTCTTAGAAGGCCTGCCGTAGTGGGAAAAAGTACTCACCCTACGGGAACGACCTAAGTGGGAACAACTAAAGCCAAGTTTTCCAACCCACTATAATCAAATGCAGATGGTTGATGAAAATCCCATTCGACGGTAGTGTGCATTGATAACCATCCCCAAAGCCTTTGTTCTAAAGGTAGGGAGGTCTCTCGAGGGAGTCTATCATTTTCCGCACCGAATGGAAACCCTTACTAAAAACCTAGTGTAGTATCTTACCGAGTCAGTTTCCGAACATCATTTTAATCACAGTGCAGGGGAGGGAAGAATCTACCCCCAAGATACTCACCATATAACTGCCAAGGATTGTTTGCTTAGGGGTTCCGGTATCCACTTCCGTCACTCTGAGTACGCACCTGGAAAAGACAAAAACACGGGCGCCCTTTCGGGGGTGACATGGCTGTGTGAGTCGACGCAGTTTTAAGATGTGGGCTGTTGATTACTATGATGACCTTCTTAAGAACTAAGAGTGAGTCTGTTTGAAGTGCTTATCATGTGTAAAACCCGTGAAAACAATTTTTGAACAACATTTTGGTCATACACTTATTGTTTAGCATAGGGCTTAAAACAACTATTCTACAACTTGCTTGATGTGTTTTCAATACATTAATTCAGTAAAGATCATCTAAAACTCACAATTACATTGATCACACTTATCATTTTTCAAGACTAGGATCAAATCTCAAAATAGTGCATCTTTTCAAACAAGTTTTTGATTATTTATTCAACTTCTCCAACAGGATTCTGATATCCTTTCATCTTGGAAGCCACAATCAAGAGTTAGAAATGTCATTTGATCATATCATAAGATTTTCATCTTATCAGATCAAGACATTATCATTTTTGCACTTATAAACCTATGATCTAAGTCTAAAAGAACATTTCAAAAGTATATGCCTATTGTCCACTTTACAACATGGGTGATAGGGAACAAAATCTTTTTCATAGGTTTCATACTAGGAATAGTTCAAATAATGAGATAACCGATGAAATGATTCAAGAAGTTGAACAAGATCCACAGTTTCACATAATTTTGGACAAGATGTTAGAGCGAGATAAAGAAGGCTACTTTCTTTTCTTAGCAAACCAAGGTGCCAAATTGCCCTCTAACTACAATATGGAGAAAATTAAGGAAGATCCTGAAAAGACAAACTCCATTAAATGATCTTAGTAGTTTTCCCCAACAAACAAGAGCACTCCAAAGGCAAATCAAGGAAATACAAGGGGGCACAACTATGAAGTCCTTTGACGGAAATATGAATGTAACCTCTTCTCCTCCAAAAGCAACATCATCCAAATTCAATGTTTTTGAATTTTTGCAAAGGTTACATAAGAAGCCCAAATCTAAGCCCTCAAATAAAATTGACCAATCCTATCATGTCATGCATTTATCTTCATCCCCCATAATTCCAAATGAACCTCATGATTCTTTCACTCAAGATAATGATTTCATTCAATCACCTTCTTCTATCATATCCTTTACATCCAATGATTCATTTCAATCTACACATCTTGATCAAAACATTCTACAAACCCTTCCTATCTTTGATCAAGATCCCATCTCTCAAGGACCATATGATGATCCCCTCCTTTCATTATTCACCCATGATAATCCTCTTCCATCTCAAGAGACAAACGTTCCTCCAAGTTCTTCTTCGTCATCATCTAATCAATCCATACCATCCCATGATTCTATTGCATTACAAGAGCATGATATTTCTTCCATCCTATCTAATGATGTCTTACCAATTGATGATCAAGATATGATTTCTACAAAATTTCATGATTCCCTTCCTCATCAAGATCAATATAATCTTCCATTCAAGGATACCCTTTCATCCCATGAAGATGATTATCCTCCTCATGATCAAGATATTCCTTTCATACCATTTCATAATCCTTTTCCAAGTCAAGATCAAAACACCCCATCATCCCCATGTCAAGAGCCTATTACACCTATTCACGTTATCCATGAACCCCACACCTATAAATTGGGATCCTCCTCCTTTATCCATTCTAGTTTACTTCCAAAACCTATCTTCTCATCCATATCATATCCTCTTCACAATGGACTCGCATCTTGTTTCACAAACAATACATATCCCATTGGTAAACGAATGTGTGAAATTATGAATTACAAAGGAAAAGGTTTAGGTCTTCATGAGCAAGGTATCCTAGAACCCCTTTCTGTCCAAGCACATCCATATTCTCATGGCCTTGGTTATACACCTCATACTCAACCTAGGTATCCTAGTCCATCAAACTCTCCATCTATCCTAGGTCCTTATCCTAGTCCAATAAAAACACCATCTATCCTAGGTCCTTATCCTAGTCCAATAAAAACACCATCTATCCTAGGTCCTTATCCTAGTTCATCAAACCATTCATCTATCCTTGGTCCTTATCATTCCAACCTTAGCTCATCAATCCTTTCATCCATATTAGGGTCCCACATTTCTCCATCTCCTATTCTTCAAGAACAACAAAAACACACATCCTTGATCCACTTTCAAAATTCTTCCTTCATTAACTCATCCATCATACCTCCATATCATTCACCTCAATCCACCCCTCCCATTGCTCTTGGAAGCAATTTGGATGCCAAATATGAAAAGCTTCTATATCAAAATCCACATGTATCAAAGGATCAACATGTCTCCTCGAAGAGTCATGCAAAAATAAAAGAAAATTTGATCCAAAAAATCAAAAAGCAATTTTCAAAGGCCACAAAGGCCCATCAAAGCAAAAGCAATTTTCAAAGGCCACAAAGGCCCATCAAAGCAAAGGCAATTTCCAAAGGCCACAAAGGCCCATCAAAGCAAAAAGGAAATTTTCAAATACCACAAAGGTCCATAAATCAAAAAGAAAAATGTCAACGGCCACAAAGGTCCACAAAGAAAAACTCAAAGTCAAAATTCATGTGGATTCCTAAAAGTATCATAGAAGCAATAAAATCTAAATTCGCATCCAAATTTGCTAATCCAAAAGTTTCCTCCAATTTTCCATCTAATAACCTATCACCTTCCAAATCCATTTTTCCTCCATCACTCCACCGCCCTTCAAGGTGTGTGTCAATGTTGATCTTTCCAACTTTTCCATCTATCCATCAACAGGTCTTCCAAACTCCTATCCATTATCCAACATTCACCCCCCATCATTCTTCTTTAATCCAAACTTTTGCATAAGTCCTTAGATTCTTCCATCATATCATTAATCTGCCAACATTTAGGATTCTAATTCCCATTACCATGGTTTATTAGAGGGATATTTGGTTGTGAAACTTGATGCTTAAGTCCTTCCTCCATCTCCCTATCATCCATATCATATCTTCCATATTCCTCTCGCACTCTACATTTAGGGACAAGTTTCATCCATCTTATCATTCATGGTCATTTCTATGCCCATTCCTTACATTTCCACCTTTGATCTTGACAAGGTTAAGGATCTTCTTGAAAATCATACATCTTATCCTATTCACTTCATCCAAATCTTCAATACCATATCCTTTGTCATGCATCTTCTCTTATATTGTGGGGAATCTTGTTCCTTCAATTAGTCATATCATCTCATTTCATCTTAAAAAATAAAAAAAAAAAAAATCATATATAAAGTCCTAAAAAAAAAATTTCAAAAAAATCAGAAAAAGTCCTTAAAAAATCCATAAAAATCAGAAAAGTTTTGAAAAAGTGCAATAAAAACACATAGTGAAAACTTGGCAAACAAGCGCTACTTGTGATTAAAATGGGTTCCTCCATTTATTAGTTTATGTCTTGTTTTCATCCATCCATATCCATTTATATATCTTTCATTATCCATATCATATAGTGGGAATCTTTTCATCATGGCTTGATGAAATTTGTACATATCTTTTATCCTTAGGTTGTGTTTACACTGGGGGCAAAAATGCAGAAACATACACTGAACAAATAGGAGAGGACAACAAGCTTTTTGAATATCACAAACAAACATAAAACAGTTTGACAAAACACAACAAACATTGTCGTATCAAATCAACCACAACATGTTTATTCAATGCCAATGGAAATCGAAACAACATGCTCCAAACAAATGAGAATATCAATGATGATAACTAAAAATTGGATGATCTTAATCTGAATAAATGTTTGAAATACTTTAAGCAGGATTTGAATGGTTGTTTTATTTTCTATCATATCTCTGGAGTAATTCAATGATGTATTGAACTAGAAGAGCAAGGAAGGAGTATGATTTTTCTTTGTCTGCTATTTGCGAGGAAATCATTAGTACTATGTAAATTGGTCGCGAGACATGCTCTACTATGTATCATGGATGACATTTTAGAATTTGCATGGGAAAAGGATTAACTCTTGTCTGTTTATGCAAGCAATACTCAGGTCATCTTGGTTCAATTATACCTAGATGCTTGTATTAACTTGCTATATTAAAAATCATGAAAGCAATACTCAGGTCATCACTGGTGCTAACATACCCTTTGATGCTTGTATTAACTTTCAACATTTCAAAGCTCTATGATGATACAAAAAGCATGAATAAGTTCTCCAAATGGCAATATTGTATGAATGTCCTGCATGGTTAGTATAGATTTGCATTCATGTTAGAATCTGCATTTTGCATTCATAAATTTTCCCAAAAGCTGGCAAAGTATACAATGTCTAAATAAAAAAAAATTAAAAATGATCACATGAAAACACTATGAGGTGCTACCCCCAGATGTTGTTGGTCTCACACCACCTATTCCTACATCAGAAGATCAAATCATCAATAACATCAGAAGATCATACAATTACTCAAATCAAAATGGATCATCAAATCAATCAAATCAATCCAATCAGAATACATCATTCGACTATTTGTTTTTAACAACTTTGAAAACAAATTTATCAACATATCAACCGATTTGTCTTTCAACAACTTTGAAAGCAAATTTATCACAATTTTGTTTGTTTTTAACAACTTTAGAAACAAATTCATCAACCAAATCTGAATATCAACTTTTTGTTTTTCATCATCATGAAAACAAATTTATCAAATCATGTTTGTTTTTAACAACCTTAGAAGCAAACTTATCAACAACTATTTGTTTTTAACAACTTTAAAAGCAAATTTATCAGCTATATTTGTTTTCCAACAACCTTGGGAACAAATTTATCAGACAAACATCATCAAATCAGGGCATCTCAATACACAAAATTGGGGCATTTTATCATATTTTAACATAGCAGGGGCAATTTCTTCATCAATTTTTCATTTCATATCTTTTCGAGTCAATTTTCTTCAAATAATTAGTTTCAAACAATGAATCGACATCTTCAAAAAATAAAAAAAAAAAAAAAAAATAAAATAAAATTTAAAAAATCAAAAATTCATAAAAAAAATTCAAAATATTATCGATTCATCGTTTGGGGGCATATACCTATCAACATTTGATAGTCAATATAGGGGCAAATTTCAAAATTCTTTGAAGTAATCGTAAAACACATCACTTCAAAGAGGGCCAAAATATACACCTAAAATGGTCACATCAAATTGTCTGGTAATTAATTAAATATTTTTAATATTTAATTAAATCAATTCCATCTGTATAAAATAAATTTAAATAATTTATTTATATTATTCATTATTTTATTTGATTAAATAAATAAGTTTATTTAATCATCTTTTATATTCATTTCTTAATTAATTAAATAAATATTACGATTTATTTATATTAATTATCATATAATCTTAGTTTGAATATTTTATTCAAATAAAGATTAAAATATTCTTCTTCTTCTAAATATCTATTTATAATTAAATATTTCAAATATTTAATTAATTCTTCTAATTCGATTCATATATCTATTTATAATTAAATATTCATAAAATATTTAATTAATTCTTCTAAAAATTTCATATTCTTCTAAAGTCACATCATGATTAAATATTCTAAAATATTTAATTAAAATCTTCTATAGTTTTTAAAAATCAAAAATCAAAATTCATAAAATCAAATTAAATAAATTTATTTATTTAATTAATTTTGGGATTTATCTTCAACACCCGTGAAACAAACTGCTCAAACAGAAAAATTAATTTTCTCTGTTTCTATGCAGGCTTGTTCCCGTGGGTTGAAGACAAGAATCCATCATTCTCTCCAACCTCTCAACCTCTTCCATCTTCTTCTCAACTTCTTCATCTTTCACCATTCAAACCTACCAGACAATCTCACAGCCGTAGATTCTTGCCAGCCGAGATTGTGCCTGCAAAAATCTATAAATATGACTGCCGGGAACTCCAAATCATATAGAAGTTTTAAGCAAGTAAATTATAGTCAAATTGTAAGCATTCATAGCATTCATAGCATTTACAGTATTTTCATAGCATAGAATCATAATAATATAGCATAGAATCATGACATCTTTCATTCACAACCCCTGTGCATAATCCACAGCCCCTGTCCATATCCGTCAGCAATTTCATTCCATCAGCATACATGATAGAATAGAATTTCCTTTTTGCATACTCGTTCTATAGGTTGCCATTTGGAGAAGCTGAGCTTACACAATCTGAGAGCAAAAGCTTCAAAAGAAATCACTGTAGATAGAGAAAATGGAACGGCTCTGAAGAATTCTTGTTTATTTAATTTAATTTCAATTTCTTTAGTTTAATGTTTCATTAGAGTGTTTTTGTTTTCATTTAGATTACAAATTAAACAATACACAATAACCTAACTACCAAGGCAGAGGAGATGAATGTCCTCAAAATAATCCTCAAGATATGTAGCGTGAGATTCAACAAACAAGAATATGTCTGCAAGATAAGAATCCCATGATGTAGTAGACAATGAATGACCAAGATGGTCATGATGCTGAACTGAATCCATAGGGTCCAATGTGGCAATACTAATTTCATCAAGAACAATAGATGATACATGTATAATCTCAATCTGAAGAGTAGGAACTGTGAGACAAGCCTTTGATCCATCAGAACATGTAAGGGTGTCTAAATACTCAAGCTACTCTAAATTATCATGATAAAAGGATATACTATCTCTCCAAGCAATGGGTAAGAGACAATCTGAAGTAGGATCCTCTGGGAATGGAGAGAGATTGGGGTCTCCCTAGATCTCCCAAAGACGTGTCCAAAGTTGGTGGGGACAATCAATGTCCGATATAGCCCACACAGTGTCATCATCAACACTAGACAATATAAGTCCTACTATGTGATCTCTAATGATATCCCAAGCTAGTTTTCCCTCTGAAGTGGCTGGTTCAGGTATGAGATCATACAAATAAGGAAAAATATTAAGCCACTTACAATGTGTAAGTATGCCCTTTACCCATGACTCATAATTACCCTGTTCCAGAATTACAACTGAAGGGTGAGTAGAAAAACCCATGATAACTCTTCAAATTAAAAAATATGAGAAAAATGACCTTACAACATGTAGATCAAATGAAATAGAGCCTAATGATGCAAACATGAGATTCCCAAGTGCCAAAATGTCCAAGTAATTTAAAAAACTGTGAAAACAAAAAAATGCTGAATAAAATATACCTGGGGTAGAATCTAGGAAAATAAGTTTGATCATTGTACAAAGCACTGAACCAGATTTCTGACACCTATTCGTTTGCGCAAAACAGAGCTTGGACGCAAAAGTTATGCCCCCAGGAGTGCAAAAACCAAGTTTTGACTTTGACTAGGAAAAAATGTAGTAAAACGGAAAAATTAGAAAAAAAGACCTGCATCACTAGATCCGGCTTCAAATCAACTTTTCAACGATATTTTTTTTTCAAAAAATGGAGATTATACGCAAAAAATACACCTGATTTAGTGAAAGTTGCTCCAAATCGCCCAATAAACCCATTAGGAGCCCTTAGGGGCTAAAAAAATAGGCCCCTAGTCGCATGAAAGACCGGTGCAGGGGTTGGATTGGCCGGTGGGGCTTAGCGTAGGCTCCCGGTCGCCTATATGACCTTGGTGGAGCGGTCTGGAGCCCTCGAGGGCTGAAGGGAGCCAGGCGGTGGAGGGGTGTAGCGTCGGTGGCGGGTGGAAGGGCCACTGCTGCTAGTGGCTGCCGGGCGGTGACCTGGTGGCTGTTGGGCGGTGGCTGGGTGGCGCCCCTATTTTAAACGGGAAGCACTTTTTTTAATCAAAAAACTTATTTTTTTAAAAATTTTTTTGGCATTGATCTGCGTGCCCTTGGGCCGTATGGCCTTGGGGAATTTTTTTTCCTTTTCAGTTGATGTGGCCAAATTGGACAAGTTTTATATGAAAATAGGGGCTTTTGGACGCTGCAGACTCAATGGTGAGGTCCGTTTTGTCCAAAAAAGCCCAAAAAATTAGGCGACCCCCAGATCCATAAAAAAAATTGCCTTTCTAAAACCCTTGCACAGAAGAAAACTCTGTAAGCTGAAATATTCAATAAACAAACAGGAAGCTACAGATCTGGAGCTCTGATACCATGTTGAAGTTGTGAAAGCCAACCTCACAGACCCCAAAGATCACCTGCATGTGAATAACCTGTCACAGAAATAAGACATTCGAGACAAAAAAGCAAGGGTGCTCTGAAAGCTGAAAATGTATTAATCAGAGAGAGTGATAAAATGCAATGATCAATCCTTATAAAAGGAGATTGTGAAACCCTAAAAGAAACCCTAATAGGCAGACATTTAATAATTAATATAATTATTAAATGTCACAATATGCAAACTAAAGTGAAATCTTAAGAGAGGAAAAAAGGTAACTTAATTAACATAATTAAGTTAAAACCTTTACTCTAACAAAGACTGCGCAAATGCGCTACTAAACAGACCAAATGTGCTAAAAGACTACACAGATGCACTACTAAACAAACCAGATGCGTTGGAAAATGTACCAAATGCACTAGAACAATAAATGAATGTGCTAAAAGATGTTGTGTATGCACTGGAACAGACAATATATGCGCTAAAATCTAGACTCAATGCACTGAATGATGACTCAGATGTGCTAGAAAATAGACTATATGTGCCAGAAAAAGCTAGGGATGCGCTAGAATGCCCCTAAGTATAGTGATTTGGATTGGATAATCTGGAAGTGGATGTGCTAAAACAAGTTCTGGGTGCACTAAAAGACTGCACAGTCCTGCTAAAACAGAGAATGAATGGGCTAAACTAGAAGTTTTCAATGTTTTTGACAATCTATATATTTGTTTTGCTTTGAATCTGAGTGTTTCCAAGGTGTAATATGTTGAACAATGGATTTTACTTGGTTTCCAATTTGCAAACTATGGGAATTGAGTGCTTTAAATGGATGAATTCTTGAATTATGACTTCAAACACAACAAGTTGTCAAACAATTGTTTCCACCTAGGAATTAAACATTAAGTGTGTAATCAAGAATTTGGTATGATTCCTTCGATTTCCATAGGTATAACATGAGAGAATACAATAAAAGAACTTTTCTATTCTCAAGGGTCACTTAAAATACCAGAACCCACATCTTAGAACCATGCCAGCTCACACAGCCCTGTCACCCCCTAGAGGGCACTTGTGTTTTTGCCTTTCCTGGGTCTTAACCAAAGCTGAATCCTCCACTTTTGGCCAGTAATCCCTGATGGTTATATGGTGAGTATCTTGGGGGAAGATTCTTCCCTCCCCTTGCACTGTGATATAGAAAGTGTTCAGAAACTGACTTAGTTGGCTTCTACACTAAGGTTTGTAGAAAGGGTTTCCGTTCGGTGGGGAAAATGGTAAACTGCCTTAGGAGACCTCCCAACCTTTAGAACAAAGGCTTTGGGGATGGTTATCAATGCACACTATCGTCAAATTGCGGAATTTCCCCGAATTCACTTTTGATTATAGTGGGTTGGAAAACATGGCTTTAGTTGTTCCCACTTAGGTCATTCCCGTAGGGTGAGTACTTTTTCCCACTACGACAGGCCTTCTAAAGGTGTTAATAAAGCATAAAATAGTGAGTCTGGCATTCTAGTCACCCAGTTAAGGGGAGAGCATAGGCCTATCACTTCAAGCACAAAAGATAAGGGGTTCAATTAACCTTTTAATTAAGCTAGATGCCTATCTTAATTAAAAGAAAGCATTAAAACAACTCCTGCCCCTGCACACATCATCAGTAGTTGCATAAGATTGTCTTTGACCAGCATATAAAAGTACCTGCAAGTAGAAAACCTCAATTAATTCTCAAAATTTTGAAATTTTGTAAATTTAAACAGATGTGTTAAAACAATCATTGAATGCGCTTAACGAACTAATAGATGCACTAAAATATTTCACAGATGCCCCAAAAGAACTATTCTATGCACTATAGAAACTAATGGATGCACTAAAATAACAGTCATATTTGCTAAGAGACTCCCTGAATGCGCCAAATTATGAGACAAATGCGCCAGAAGATGTTATGGATGTGTCGTAATTGTCATGAAATGCATGCTAGAATATTTTTTGTATGCACCGTAATAGTCATCCTATGTGCTAAAATACTTTTCGTATGCGCCATAACAATCATTCGATGTGCTAAAAGATTTATTGTATGTGCCAAAAGAACTCACGGTCGCGCTAAAAGAAGTTCACGTCCAGAATCTGCGAAATAATTTTTCCAGAAAATGTTAAAAATGGGGCTCGGCCCCATAGTGGGTGCCAATTTATGTATTGTGTGAATTGTGGGGGTTAGTAAATCAATAATAAAACACACAAACTCAATTATATGTATTACATTAAAGATTTGAATCACATAATTAATCTAAGTTAAAACAAAACAAATCTCTAAAATCGTTCCATTGTTCTCTTTTCTCAAGGATTCATTAAATCATATTGGCTCTCAGATTTTGTGTGTACACTATGATTGCTAGAATGGCAACTTGAGAAATGATATGCTATTCAAAATGCAAGAATCTAGTTCCTACATGATTTATCTACAAATGATAATGATGATATGACAATGGATAATGATGCAAATGTTGTCTAAAATCTAAGATGATAAGGGAAATGCAAATACTAAACTAAGACATGAGTCTAAGTTAAAATGATACTATAATGCAACTTGCTAAATGCTAAAATATTCTAAATGCTTCAATGCTCTGATGTGATTTATGCATAATAAGTTTTCTCAAAGATGGATTGGATTCAAATGTTGTAGAATGGGCTTGCATTTATACGATTTCCAAGGCATCTTGTGATGTCAATCAACGGTCAAGATTTCAACATGAGAGATGAACGGTGGAGATGGAAGAATCATTTAGGATGTTCCCTTTTGACCAAAGGCAACATGCCAAATGTGTGAGATTGCCAAGTGTCCAAAGTTTGTTTTGGAATTGGTTGAGAATAATGTAATTTAAATATTAGTCATATTTAAATACATGTGACACTTGATGATGTGGCCAAAAAGTGTTGTAGACATGTAACTAAATTTAAATTTGGAATTATTCAAACTTAGTGAGAAGGTATTTAATTAAATAAAAACAACCTATTGAAATTTGTTTATTTAATTAAATTTAAAAGAATCTGATTTAAGATGAAGAATTTAGAAAAAGTGTGAACTATATAAATAAATTGAGAATTTATTTATAAGTAGATGAAATAAAATGGGCCATTAATTAAATAACTAGTATTTAATTAATTAATTGTCTTGACCGATTTTAGGTGTAAACAATAACAATGCATGGTAAAGAGGATAAATGCCATCAACCTTCTAATGTTTATTTTAGGGCTTCCAATAATTGAATGATATATTCTATGATATTAGTTAGACACAACATAATAACTAATTGATTCATTGTGATCAATCATAGTATTTTAAGAAAATAAATGTGATACATTTATGAATAATGAAGATTGAGCTCTACATCTTGATTAAGATTATTCAAAAGTTTGAAAATATCAATTTCTCTTATTTCTATTTATAAATTATATCCACTATATTTAAGATCACTACCTTTTCCAAGATGATTTATGTGCATACCCTACTAAATTTGAATACTTCACGGGATCTCCATTAATGTAAATTTTATGCTTCTTAAGAACTACCTTAAAAAAATTCCCAACTCCCCAATATAATGACATCCATTTAGATGCTCAAATCTAGATAGAGACTTGACCCTTATGGTGGATCAAGAGATATTTTTATGGTTTAAAAAATGCTTCCATTTTTATTTTTTAGAATGAATATGGGCTCTATCGTATGCTTCCTTAAATCCTATCCATCCTAATTAAAATTTTGAATGTAGTTAATTGTTATTATGTCTACTATGTATTGTTATTAAGGTTATCTATGTAAGTAAAACTTGTGTATATTCTTAGTATTAATCCTTATGACAAACCATATTGGATGGTTCGAAACCCTTGAATTTGATCTTATCTATCATTTTTATGATGAACATATTGGGTGGTTAAAATTGTTGATCTTCCAAAAAAATTGTATGGTTATATTTGGAAACTATTGTATTAATATTACTATCTATTTGGAGTTCTATTGGAAACATATTTTTCTAAGATCAAATACCAAAACATTAAATAATAAGAAATAATAGTAAATTAACAAATTAGTGTAAAATCATTCCATAAAAAAAGAGATTTTTTAGAAGTGGGATAATTGTTTGATGAAAGAAAACCCCAAATGCACTATGAAGATTACAATTTGAAATATTATGATACCCACAATCTATCCAATACAAAAATAATGAGATTTTCAACATAATGAGATAGGAAAGTATTATCATAAATAAAAGAGATGGAGAACCTCTATTTTATATAAGTGAAAAAAATACTTATGCATGTAACTAAAAGCCTCCATGCCTACTACATTGCATTAGTGTGACCATTTGTTACATTCCTTGTGACAAGAGGTGTGCACACATATGTGTCAAATGAATAGAAGTAACTATCCAATATTCACTTTAAGAAATATAGTAACATCTAAGAAAGGAGTTACACTTCAATTTTCCTTATAAGAAATATTGTGAGACCTAAGAAAAAATTACTCTTGAGGAATCTTAGCTAAGAGACATATGAGGTGTATAATGATTTGAAGATAAAATTAATAACAATCATAGCCACTACACTAAGGAAAACACCTCCTAAAGTGTAGGAAAAATCTATACACAAAAGGACAGTAAGTTTGAAGGAGTTTAAATCCATAAAAAATAAAATAACTAAGGACAAAACCTCCTAAAGTGTAGGAAAAATCCATACACAAAAGGATAGGGTTGAAGGAGTTTTCCATTAAAAAATAAAATAAAATAAATAAATTGCCTTATCACCCTAGGATCTCATAACTAGGACTCCAATGGCTAGAGAAAGTTTATTCTAACAAGTTTTAAAAAATTCAAACCCCATTATAAATTGTACAAATTTCTACAAACATTAACTTTGTATATATTTGTTGCTTATATTTGTTACCTTTTTAGTGCATGATACCTTCATTATGGAGACATTCCACAAGGGGATTGCTTTGTTATTTACCTTATATTATTCAAATGGGTGTGAAAGAAACAAAAAAAGGTGCATTTATTTTCTATTTGGTTGTGCGTACAATATGTGAAATATACAAATATTGTAATGTCGTAGAATTGCACCTAGAAGCAATTCCACATTTTAGCACTTTTTCCTAGCATTTATGACACCTTAGAGTATTAATGACAAAAATACCATGAGTAAGAATTTCACAATTTTGACTCCATGTGGACTAGTGGCAGAACAATAGAATCCTAACAACACGTTTCCCAAAAATATAGGCCTTGGATGCCTATGCAGTGCATTGACATCTGCGTTTTGTGCTAGCATCCTAACAGTTTTTCTAGTTTGAAATGGGGAATCTGGAATCTTGAATCTCTTGACACGTGTCCTAACAATCAAAATTCAGATGTAACAACTCTTTGCTTCCCTTGCATGCATCAAAAATCCCTCTTTTCTCTTATTTGGGGGTTCAAGTCATCTTCAATCAAGCTCTCTTCAAGTTCTTCACTCTTGAGTTCTCTTCACTCTTGATAGAAGCACTCTCACAATCGAAGCCATGCCAGACTAAGGTCCTTCCAACAACTACAACTCCCAAGCAAGCACTTAATGGTGCATCTATGTACTCTGGAGAGGGTCTAGGCCCATGGGTAACACTCTCTCTTCCTTACTTTGTCCAATCTACTTGTTCATTTAGTACTTAGTGGTGCGGGTTCTACTCCTGAAGTGGGTTTTGCTTTCACCATATGCTTTGTCATTTTTGTTTACAATCCTTTCCAACTTGGCTGTCCATGGAGGTGGGAACACTAAAATGGGGGTCTGACTGAGGCAGACCCCTATACAGCCCCAACCTTTTCCCCTTGTTCTTCTATGTGTAGGTTGCAAAGTGGAGCTTGGAGTGAAGAATCGAACGTCTAGTTGAAGGTAAGTCTTCTCCAAGTCCTTGTGCTTTCTTTAAAGTTTCTTTTCTCTATTCAATCATTTTTTCTAGTAGACCTTAGGTCTGAGTTAAGAAGTGAAACCTTGTTTTTCCCTTGTGAGCTCTTGAGCTTTCTATTTCTTGGGACGCCAACACCCCAGTTGGACGACGGTGCACTGCATTGGCATCTTGAATTGGCACTACTATCCTTTGGTCGAGAGTTCCTTTTTTGAGGTAGAAATCTAGAAGTTTTACTCTCTCGAGATCTGAAATGATCTTCCTTGAAACATAACTTGTGCACATTTCTTTATCATTTCTCTGAACTGCTTATGCTAAGGTGGATAAGGGTAGTTAATTCCCTAGTGATCTCTTGAGAAAGAAGGGACCCGTGTGTAGAAAATCCCTCTTATCTCACATTTTGATGAACCCGATGTGAACATGTCAGATCTATTCTCAATGTTTTCATGTCTACGATAATGTTTTCTCTAAGGAATATTTTGATATGTTGGATGATGCTCTAGACGACTTCTTAGAAGCGCCTTCTACTATCTGCAAATTTCTTGAGAAAACTTCCTCTCTGCAAGATGAAGAGTCAGTAAATGTAGTTGTGGTCTCTATGGCTCCTTCGAGCCCTAGAAAGCTGTCATTTACGTGACCTTGGTTGACCCTTCTTCTAGAGAGGGTTGTTCTATCTATGGGATTTCATGTCATAGTGATTCACTGAACCTATACTCAAGGTTTGTAAAAGCTACATACTCTACTTCCTATGATGTTGTTGGGAACACATATAATACAAGATGAAACAAACAAAACTTGGATCAACAACCTTCTGTTCCTACGTCTCAACCTACTCAACTTCCTACTTCTTTACCGCCTTCTCAACTACGCATTCCTTCAACACCTAAACTTGCAATCAAAGCACCTGGTGATTATGATCTTGTCGAGCAACTTCGTATTACTCTAGCTAAGATCTCTCTCTGGGACCTACTTTAGACCGCTCTGGTTTATCAAGAGATACTTTAGAAAGCCTTGCAGAAGATCCTCTTTCCTTCCTCTGCTAGGCCTATGGACGTTAATGCATTGTTGGCTCATATTCGAGTGGATTCACCAAATATTATGTTCCATCCGCAAGAAATCCCACCTCTGGATGTGCAGAAACAAGTAGACCCCTTGATGATCATAATTAATGTTAATAATATTGGTATTAGGCGTACTCTCATTGACACTGGTTTGGCTCTCAAAGTCTACGGTATCAACCTACTACCTAAGATTAAAGTTGATTCATCTTCTCTATCAGCTTCTTCCTTGTACATTCGTGGGTTCAATAATGCTAGCTGTTAAGCTCTAGGCACGATAATACTAATTTTGTAGCTACGTCCCATTACCTTACCTACGTTGGTTTGTGTGATGCTTGGTCCCTTACCTTACAATCTTCTTTTGGGAAGACCTTTGATTCATGCTATGGGTGCTATAACCTCTACTTTACACTATTCCTTAAAGTTCATCGCAAATAACTGAGTGGTCACGGTTAAAGGTAAACCGAAAGCTATTCACCTTTGTGAGCTAGCGGTTTTCGGTTGGGCTTCAGTCATCTCCACTCTTAAGAATTGTATTCCATCCTTAACCGCTGATGCTATTGCGTGTTCCTCATCGATACCCTCCGTGGAGATTGTCCCCGAAATGAATGTTGTTAGAGACAAACCACCTAAGGTAGAAATTCCTAAGTCTTCTCCTTCTTCTCCTTCTTTTCAATCAAATGCTTTCTTTGGTGATGATTGGGGCTCCTTAGAATTCTCTGAATTCTTTATTGTAGAATACAAAGTGAGCCCCTCTTGTATTGAGTTTTTGAATTCCTCTCATGTAAGGGTGGATAATGTTCCTGTTGAAGAAGAGAAGTGTGATCCTATCCAAGAGACCAATCCTTCCTCTACTGAGGAGAATAGTCCCACTCGTGCAAAGGAGTTTAATGTTTGCAAACCAAGCAAAGAAGGTGGAAGTGCTCCTGTGGATGCATTTGATGTTCATTGGTGGAATGAAACCCTCTACATAGAGCTGCCACCTCCCAAAGTCTCAAATACTTGTTATAGTTTTGGATATGAACTCGCTTCTCGGTATGGCTATGGGAAGAAATTCCTAGGGTGTATCGAGCAAGGAATCCAATTCCCTTTCTAGTTTAAGCCATGAAAGTGCTATCTGGGTTTGGGATGCTCTATTGAACAGTCTAAACAAAAACCTTGGTGGAGTGTTAACATGATTTCATTCAAACCACTGAGTTTGGTCCACCTTGAATTCATAGAGGATAGGGAGCAGGCTGATAAAATCCCTTTAGATATCTTATCTTCAGATGAAGCACTTGAGGAATTCCTAGGTGCGTACTCCCTGTTGCCTCCCTTCCATCACAAGAGACAGTTCCCGTATCGCTTACATAAACAAGCATACTTTGGGGAATCTATCTTGAGTATTGACAAGGAAGACCCTCTATCCAATGTTGGTAATGATGTTCTAATATCGCATCCTGAAGATCATAGTTCTCTCCTTAAAGGAGATGCTACTGAAATCTCTATGGATCCTAAGTCTTCTAAAAAAGTAATTAAGATTGGAAAGTGCCTTTCTTCAGAAGAAGCAGATGAACATTCCAATCTCTTACACTCTCACCCTGACTTTTCTTGGATGTACAAGGATATGCCTAGTATTAATGAGTCTATAGTGGTTCACAATATCGTCTTATGTCTTGACACCAAGCCGGTTAAGCAAAAAATCCGAAAGATCAATCTTAGGGTGGCATTGATGGTTAAGACTAAGATAGAGAAGCTGTTAAAAGCAAGCTTTATCTGTCCAATCAACTACTTCCCTTGGATTTCTAATATTGTTGTTGTTAGTAAACCTGATGGCCGTATTCACATATGCATTGACTTTCATGATCTTAATAAGGCTTCTCTTAAGGATGATTTTATGTTGCCTAATATAGATATTATTGTGGACTCAACTGCAGGCCATGCACTGTTATCTTTTATGGATGGTTTCTCGGGTTACAATCATATCCGTATTACCAACCTTCACTACCCTTTAGGGTACCTTCTATTCTATGGTCATGCCCTTTGGGTTAAAGAATGCAGGAGCAACTTACCAACGAGCGATGACCCTAATATTTTATTATTTTATTCATAAGATCTTAGAGGATTACGTTGATGACATCTTGGTGAAATCTATAACTCGTCAAGACCATGTTAAGAAACTTTCTCCTATTTTTGAAAGGCTTCGGCTCTATAAGATGAGATTCAATCCCTTAAGTGCGTTTTCAATGTGGATGTCAGAAAATTTTTGGGATTCATAGTTTCTCACCGTGGAATCGAAGTTGACACAAATAAGATTGACGCTATTGTTAACATGCCTCCACCTAGGAACATTAATGAGTTGCAAAGTCTACAAGGGAAGATTTAGGAAATTTGAGGATTCATATCTCAATTGGTTGATCGTACCCTTCCTTTCACTCGCCTGTTAAAGAAGGATGTTCGCCCCGTATGGGATGAAGAGTGCCAAAAACATTTTGAGTCAATCAAAGCCTAATTGGCCAATCCTCCTGTATTGATGTCGGCTATGCAAGATAAACCCTTTTTTCTTTACCTCACAACATCACCATATGCTTTGGTAGCTTTGTTGTCTTAGTATGATGATGCCGGGAAAGAGAGAGCAGTTTACTACATTAGCAATGTTCTAGTCGATTACGAAACCCATTATTCCTCCATGGAGAAACAATTCCTTGATCTTGTATTTGCTACATAGAAGTTAAGGCACTATCTTTTCCATGTTGAAACACATGTCATTATGAAGACTAACCTTTTAAAGCATCTATTATCTAGTTTTGACCTTGCTAGGAGGTTAGTGAAATGGGTTATGTTGATTTCTGAGTTTGATATAAAGTTCATTACTCAAAAGTCAATAAAGGGTCAAGTTGTTGCCAATTAGTTGGAAAATGCTCCCTCATCTTGCTCCTTCCCAAGTCTAGACTTGTTCCCTGATGAGAACATTTTTGCGATCAATTATGACCTTGAATGGAAGATGTACTTCAATGGGTTGAGGTGTCAGACCAGTTCCAGAGCAGGTGTGGTCTTAATATCCCCCAAAGGTAAATTGGTCCCTCTATCCTATTGATTATATTTTCCTTGCACCAATAACATTGCTGAGTGCGAAGCTCTCATTGTTGGCTTACATGCCATGATTGCACTAAGAATCAAACATCTTCACATATTGGGTGATTATGAGCTTATTGTGAATCGGATTACATGAACCTATCAAGCTAAACAAAGTAAGTTGTCCTGATATCGAGACCTTGCTTTCTCCTTGCTTAATTGGTTCTTTTATTTCACAATAGACAATATCCCTAGGAGGGAAAATACACATGTCAATGCCATGGCAAGTATCACTTCCTTGGTATAGTCAGAGGAAGATACGAAAGAATACCACTTTGTGGTTCAGGTTCTTCGGTCTCTGGCTATTTCCGATCAACCTGAACCCAATATCCTTGTGTGTTCTCACTATTTGCAATCTAATGGTCAAGCATAATCATCTAATAAAAATCTTGAGCTCATTCTCCATAAAAAGTTAATAAGCATGGTAAGGATTGGAATATTCAATTAATGTTTGCTTTATGGGCCTATTGCACGAGCATTCGTACGATGATGGGAACAATGCCTTACAACCTCGTATATGGTGCCAAAGCTATCTTTCCTTTGAAGTTGGAAATTTTATCTTTGCGGGTTTCCCTTAAAGGGTTATTTGATGATGAAACTTATCGAGCCAATTGTTTGCATCAGGTAGAGATTCTCGATGAGCACTAATTATAGGCCCTCAACCATCTTAAAGATTATCAATGATTGTTATCAAGATAGTATAATCAAAGCGTGCTTCCTAGGACCTTTAAGTTGGGAGATCTGGTTCTCTATGAGAATTAGAGAAATGTAAATGCACCGCCTGATTAGAAGGGGAAATTTAGTCCTAACTGGTTAGGCCCTTACATTGTCATCTCTGTGTATGGTTCAAGTGCCTATGTATTATCATCTATGGATGGAATGCCTCTAAAAGAGCCCGTTAATGTGATGCATCTTCGTCGATACTATGTGTAGTGTCCAACGTGTCATGTGTGTGGTGTTCTACCTTTAAGGGTAGTAGCATTTCATATGTTGACGTTATTCATTAACATAATATTGTTGATAATCAAGGTGAAGAAAGCTTGCAATATGAACTTAAATTAGTGAATGCAAATCTAAAATATGTATATTAATGTTTAGCCTTAGTGTGAAGAAATAATGAGAGAGAGAGATAGAAAAAACATAACACATGCAACAACAGATTTATGTGGAGAAACCCCGAAGGGAAAAAACTCCACCACCAAAAGAGATGCAAGTATATTACTGATAATCTCAAATATTACATGCAACAATAGACTTCTCTTGTCATTCCTTGTAAATCCAGCAACACCTTGTTACCCTACAAAACTGAATTGAATAAATCTAGCTGAAGGCCCCAATTTATAGAGATTTGTGAGGATGAAAACCACCATGGTTTCACCAAACAATTGGCAGCAATACCACCTAGAAAAACCCATGCCTCCCTCGTTGAAATGGTAAAAAAATACCAAAAATAGCCTCTTACAGCTGTCATAAGGCATCTTTCATGCATGGGTGCCTGGGGTCCAAAAATAGCATATTTTGTCATAGGAATCTGTCATACTGTCATAGCATCTTATGAAAACTATCATACATGTCATAGATGCTCTTACAACACCCTATTTTGACCCAACAACCTCATTTTATAAGATTCCAAGGTGGGACGCCTAGATATTTTTTCCTTTTCCAAAAGGACAAATGGTAACAGTAACATTGCATTTACATTGTCTCTTTCACCACTGTTGGTCAAACAGTTTCACCTCTTATGGGTAAATGTACAAAACACTTTAGGAGAATAATAAATTAAAGGATTTACAAGGTTGATGACACCTAAATCCTAATAAATATGAAAATTATTGTGTTATGATGTGACCATGTGTGTGTGTGTAATATACATACATGTGTCTCACTATGCTATGTACCCATGCACCACATTGCATCTTTTATGGAAATTAGATCGTCATTGTATTTAATTAACATAGAATGATGTGTGTTTATTAAATCATATTAGCATCTAATGTAAACATACATCCATATAAGAATATTGTATCCATAGCATCAACATACATGAAAATAAAGAAGCATACACATCAAAATACACAATGCCATGATATCAAAACCAGTATATATATATGCATCAAATGTCATGTACATGTATCAGACCACTACTGTAAAAAATGAGTGGCTACTGAATATATCTCTATACAAGGATCTACAAAAATACATATATGTATCTCTTGCTACAAAAATGGTGTACAAAATGAGGAGTCCCTAGGACTACGGCACGTGGCTCCCAGAGCCCTCTAGCTCTAGCTGTCGCTGCTATGGTTTGGGGAGAG
Source organism: Sequoia sempervirens (assembly GCA_007258455.2). Lineage (NCBI taxonomy): Eukaryota > Viridiplantae > Streptophyta > Pinopsida > Cupressales > Cupressaceae > Sequoia > Sequoia sempervirens. The sequence continues at coordinate 754,344,887 of VDFB02281492.1, forward strand.
GCTACACAGTGGTCATGGATCATGATCGATGTGAGCGCGATGTAGATAGAGATACCCGCATCCCGCTGATCTCTCCCTACAAGGAGCATATCATGAATTGTGCATATGTTAGCTCCTACTGTAGCTGCTGAACATCTGCTGGGATCATGACTGTCGACTAATTGTTAAGGTCATCAAGGAAAATATAAAGGGCGTCACGCACCTACTTGATGACATCAACCCTTGTCACAAATGCATCTTGGTAATTGAGCACCATCTGAAGCTCCCATGATAGCTAGTCACACTGCCCTCAGACGGTGGTCACCTCTGTAGTGAGCTATACAATATCCACTCCCTGCTCCTAGCAAGTGGTCCTCAGACATGCTACCAACTCAAAAATATGGGCATGTCACCCTACAGATGCTGGCCGATAAGCCTCAAGAACCATCCCCTGAATAGGCATGTCAGGGGCCACCTCTAATATGCACTGAGCCATCATCCTAGTCCATCCCTGTGCAACCTCTACAACCACAAAAGGAAAGAAAGAAATTTGTATCACATGGCATATATATGTGTATAATCATAAATAGGGAAACTGAAAGTAGTAAAATATAAACAACATGCTCAGTATATCTGGGTCCCTTAGCTGCCATTTGGGGTCAGGGTGAGGAGCGACATTGGGACCTATGCCGCTAGCATTGGTAGCCGCTACTAGAGCCACCAAGGCCGCCACCATTGTAATAATAGGTGTTGGTAGCAACGATGAGATGGAGGTAGCTAGTGGAGGGTTTGATATCCTCCGTTGCCTTGACCTCTTTGACACCGCCTCCTCCTCTTGCAGTCTCTCCTCCTCCTCGCTGACCTGCTACCGTCCTCTCCATCTATCATGTGGAGGTGGAGGTGGTACGTCCCCCTATGGGACAGGGTCTCCTCTAGGGGCGTCCTTTTCGAACACTAGACAAGGAAGGTGCCTATACCACCACCCTTTGAAATCCGTACCAACCCCGACATTATCTGTTGGTGCCATAGGCAGTAGATCTTGATCAGGCTCATTGTCATTCAAGGGGATGAGATCAGTGATGGTGGGGCAAGTGCGATCCCTAGGTCTAGTTGTGCTCTTGTAAGACATAGTGTATGTGGGCACATATGGGGGAATTGTATGTACATGACTATACTGTCACATGATCTGAATCTAATAATATGGTACAATAATATGATCACGGTGACTTACGAGAAAATTGTCCTGTTGCAAGTTCTTGAGATACCTTCCATCGTCTACCCACCTAAAGTAGCGATGGGGTCTCCATATCACTCGCTTAGGTGTAAGAGTATCAAACTGTAACCGCCAAAGCTGTAAATCTCCATTCCACCATTGCCCGTAATATCATACTAGTGGGCCATGGGGATGTGATATGGCTGTCACTGGGGAAAATCGACTGGCCTCGTGCACATGATGTGGGAAAAATCCCACACCTATAAAAGTGTGCACGCTATAAGGCTATGGTACTCGTAATGGATGTATAGGCCCAACTCCTGGTAAAGGTGCGCTAACATATTGTGCCCCTAGGAAAAAACTATCCTATGCTCTACCATCTCCCTAATGGTGTGGATGAGGCCCCCGTGAAGGTGAGAGCCTCGCCTATCTATTGTGATCCAAAATGTAACAGTCATGACCATGACCTGACACAATAGGGGTTTAGTGGTCTGCACCTAGTCATACCAATGCGTATAAATGTGGCCCATGCCATCACCACCATCTGTCCATCCTAAGTAGTAAAGGACTCCCTTCGTACACTCTCGTGTCAAACGAGTGTTGTTGATGGCTACCTGTTGTCCACAGATGGGTATTTTGAGGATCCGATATATGTCCTCCAGTGTAATCATCATCTCCCCAATAGGTAACTAGAAAGATGATGTGGTGGCATCCCACCTCTCCATCAATGTTGTAAGAATCCTCTCATGATAGCACATCTCTAGCATGGTGAATACATGCCAGAGATCGACCTACTCCACATGTGTGACCTCATCATCAGTGAGGCAGTCTCTCTTCTCATGAACTAGTTAGTAATCCCAATCATCGAGATGCTCATGAATCTCAGGATAGTCCTACAAAAGTGGAAAAAATCCTAAGTTAGAACATGGAGTTTCAATCTAGAAATAATAAAAAAATTCCTAAGACTTGTGCATGCTGCGTAGACATTTGTTCGCCGTGCATATCTCTCAGTCTGCCCTTGACACCCTGAGGATGCCAACACGAATTGTAGACAACAACATGGATTTTGGATGAAAGCAATAAAATAAGATGTATGCACAGTTTGACAAGGAAAAAATTGCTAAAAAAGTATTTAAATTCACAAAAAATGAGGTTTTGAGACCTACCTGGTCCACCACGCGACCCTCAGCAATATCGTCCCTTAGCTTCTCCAGTCTAGGCACTTTGTACTCTCTCTTGCTTGAAATTTTTCTAACTTTTCTCTCACAAAATTCAACAATTTGCTCGTAGTGAATAGTGAAAATGACCCTTCTAGGGGCCCACCTAGGTATATATAGGCCCCCTAGGGCCCATTTTTCCTAGAGTTTGTGGCTCCTTGGTTTCTCCTGAATTTACCCCACCTCGTTGGGGGAAAAATTAGGAGGGCACATATAGTCACCTCTTGATCATATTTTTCTTCCGAATCAACAAATTTTTCTTGATCATTCTTCTCGTCGTGGTAGCTTCTTCTAATTTTTGAAACTGACCTAAAATTTGAGTTTTGCAGGTTAAAGTTTTGTGTGATTTTTCACAACCACTTTGTCGCTACTTGTTGAGCTTAGTTGCTGGGGGAACCTTCGGTACCGGTTAGCTCAACTTCGGTGGCCTCTGAGGTCCCTTTTTTCTTGGCATGCAAATCCTTAAAATTCAAATTTGGTTGAAATTTTTCTTCTCTACTTTAGTGTAGCTGATTTTTCCCAAAATTGAGTCCACTAAAGTGGGAGAAAAATGTAATGTCACAGAATTGCACCTAGAAGCAATTCCACATTTTCACACTTTTTCCTAGCATTTATGACACCTTAGAGCATTAATAACAAAAATACCATGAGTCAAAATTTCACAATTTTGACTCCATGTGGACTAGTGGCAGAGCAACAAAAGCTTAACAACATGTTTCCCGAAAATATAGGCCTTGGACACCTGTGCAATGCCCTGACGTCTGCACAGTGCGCTAGTGACCTGGCAGTTTTTTTAGTTTGAAATGGGGAATATGGAATCTTGACTCTCTTGAAACGTGTCCTAGCAGTCAGAATTCAGATGTAACTGCTCTTTTCCACCCTTGCAAGCATCAAAAATCCCTCTTTTGCTCTCATTTGGGGGTTCAAGTCATCTTTAATCAAGATCTCTTCAAGTTCTTCACTCTTGAGTTCTCTGCACTCTTGATAGTAGCACTCTCACAAGCAAATCCATTCTGGACTGAGGTCCTTCCAACAACTACAACTCCCAAGCAAACACTCAATGGTGCATTCATGTGCTCTAGAGAGGGTCTAGACCCGTGGGTAATACTCTCTCTTCCTTAATTTATCCAATCTACTTGTTCATTTACTACTTAGTGGTGCAGGTTCTACTCTTGAAGCAGGTTTTACTTTCACCACACTTTTTCCTTTTCATTTACACTCCTTTCCAACTTGGCTATTTGTGGAGGTGGGAACACCAAAATGAGGTTTTTACTGAGGAAGACCCCTATATAGCCCCAACCTTTTCCTCTCATTCTTCTATGTGTAGGTTGCAAAGTGGAGTTTGGAGTGAAGAATCGAACATTCAGTTGAAGGTAAGTTTTCTTCAAGTCCTCCTTGTGCTTTCTTGAAAATTTCTATTCTTTGTTCGATCATTTTGTCTAGTAGACCTTAGGTTCAAGTTAAGAAGTGAAACCTTGTTCTACCTGCGTGAGCTACTAATCTTTCTATTGCTTGGGATTCCAGCGTGTCAGTTGGATGACAGTGCACCACACTAGCATCATGAATTTTCACTTCTGTCCTTTGGCCAAGAGCTCCTCTGTCTGAGGCAAAAATCTAGAAGTTTCACTCTCTCGAGATTTGAAGTGATCTTCCTTGAAATATAACTTGTGCACATTTCTTTATGATTTCTCTGACCTGCTTATGCTGAGGTCAATAAGGGTAGTTTGTTCCCTGGTGATCTCTTGAGAATGAAGAGACCTGTGTGCAGAGAATCCCTCTTATCTCACAAGTACAAATTAAGGTTATTTCTAGGAAACTAAATAGAAGTTGTATACAAAATATGTGCAGACTAAGGTACCTAAGGTCATATTAAACTAGCCAAATAGTAGTTAACAACCACTAATGAGTTGGGAAAATTGACATGATTGGAATCTATATGAAACTATGCTAATTTAATTTCACCAAGACTTAGTAACATATAATTACTATGCTATCTAATGTGGAAAAATGGAAACAAAGGGCCGATATGTGATTGGATAAGAAATTGATAGTTTGGTAACTTTCTAGTGTAGAAGAGGGGGACCAACCACACCAAGGCTCTAGGTCACAGAGAGCTGAGAGCTGAGGGATTCCCTAATCTACCTCAAGCTGGATAAGTGTTTTAGGTCAAGGATAGAGTATGAAGAGCACTCTCAAGTGCTTCTGTTACTCTACTAACCCGAGAGATTTGATGGGGCTAAGTGAGTAGGTTTTCCGATCCGAACTATATCTCAGACAACTCTCTACCCGAGGATAGTAGCATAGGTTAAGGACAATAGCGCAACACACTGGCGTCTCTTTGGGGTGTTGGCTTCCATACAATCAAAAAGTGTAAAGTACATCGAAAGGAGAAAAAACCAACTAACTACTTAGCAACTAAGGTCTAACCAACTAGAATGATAATGAACAAAATAAACAAAGTGACTAATAAGATGATAAAAGAGGTGATGAGAGTGAGGGTGATGAAGAACAACTCACTACAAGTCCAGTTCGCCAACAAGATCCACATGAGCACACACCTACACACATCCAAGAGAGGAAAAATGTTGGGGTTGAATAGGGGTTTGCCTTAGTCAAAGGCATGCTTTAGTGTTTTCACCTCCATGGACAACCAAATAGATTAATATAAAATGTGATAAAGAAGATAATGGAAAAAACTTGAACAATAACGAAAATGCTATGCTACGTAAATCAAGAAGCAATATCACCTTCTCAATCGAGGCACCCTCAAGCATGTAGAGGAGGATGCAAGATTGGTAAGGTCTATGCTATTGCAACAAAGAAGAAGCAGACCCTTAGGACACCAAGTCACAACTCCAATGGTGGATAAAGTACAACAAGATGTGAAGAAGCTGTAGAGAATTGCTCAAGAGATACTAAAAGATCAAGCTGGTGTGTAGAATGGCGTCTAAATTGCCAAAGACAGATGAAGTGAATGAGAAATATAGGAATTTCAAGAAGCATTTGGAGGGAAAGAGCCATTCTTGGGTCAATTGGAAGGCGTAGAGGCATTACGCTTCATCACCAATGCAGAATGTAACATCTCTGCGGATTCAAGAGGTAGGAATATGTCAGGGACAATAGCATGCCACGTAGACATCCGCGCACCGTGCACACGTCCCCGACATAAATTCCCCCACCAACACAAGAGATAAGCACCAAGTGGATGGAAAGCAGGTAGGTGTTGTGGAATTATTTAATCAGGCTTGATTTTTCTAAAGTAGGGGGTGTAAAAGGGGAATTTTTGAGAGGGGTGCAAATTCACTCCTATACATTTTTCCCCCACTTTAGTGAGCATGCGTGTCAAAAAATGTTCTGTAAAGTAGATTCAAGAGTTTAGAAATGTATACCTAAATAGTCGAGGAAGCATACTGCAATTTGGAAAACTTGAAAGCACAAGGCAAGAAAATAACTCCATAGGTACTCTCTCTTGAGGAGGTTAAAACAAAGGACTCTATAGATCCTTAGAGCTACAGAGTTGATCAAGTGCACTAAAGGCCTGCAAACCAATGATGGAAAAATACCACAAGATGCAAGCACTTCATAGGCCCTCATACTAGAAAAGAAGGTGCCCCCTAGGTACTCTCTCTTGAAGGAAACCCGATGTAGGGGACTCTGCAGAGTCAAATTGGAAAGTAGCTTCACAAGCACACCTACAAAGCAACATGTTGATCCACAGATAAAACATGTTAGAAAAAAAAGAGCAGCCACACAGGTAGAAAAGCAAGTAGAAATTCACGTAGACAACTAAAAATTGAAGGAGAAGCTTTCGAAGGGGTCCCTCGGGAACCCTTCAAAAGAAGAGGGGTCCACTCAAGGGACACTCAGTTTGAAAGTGAGATTTTTTTACAAATCAATTCAACATCAAGTAATCCTTTTGAAAGATGTTCACTTCATCAAGGAATTCAAAAGGAAGAAGGTCCCCTTTCAAGGGGAAGGTCAAGCTTCACTCGCAGGAGAAGGTGCTTCCAAATTCTTTCTTTGCAAACCCATGCTGAAGGAAAAATATAACCCGCTAGGGGTCCTTATTGAAGAATGCAATTTTTTGAAAAATGTTTTGAGGGGATTTTCGAGAAAAGATTCGTTGGCCACCAAATGCATTTTCTAAAAATCGAAATGACATGATAACCCACCTTTCGGATGGTGTGTGCCAAACGTAGACGAATGTGACATCCTAAGGAGAGAAAAGAAAGAATGAAAAAGTGATGTTTGACCCACAAAACATAGCGAGATGTAATCATGGTAATTTTGTCACACACGCGAGGGAAAACACATGAGCACCACAACATCACAAAGCAAGCATGAAAGATAAGAGGAAAAATAATGCAAAAAGGAACAAAAACATTATGAACAAGAGGCATAGGGGTGATATGATATTTTGGGGTCAAAGTTGTTCATAAATATAGATAAGTAAGTATAATAGTATATTAATGAGCTATCCTCAACCCCCTACTATATCAGACCATATGAAGAATGCACAAGAAGACAAAATAAAAATAAAAAATTGGGTCAATATGGAAGGGAAGCCTAAATTCCCCCAACACTTTACATCGTCCCTAATTTTTGCAAATTAATACACACAACAGAGGTAGAATGATGCAACAAATAGAGGAAGTTGTATGACACACAAACACTCCTGTATCTGAGCACCTACGAGGGTGACAAGGGTCATCAAGGAACACATAATGCAAACATGGGGGGAACACAAACATACACACACACAATCTACTCTATAGATAAAGAAGCGGTGCCCCCTAGTCCTCATAAACCAAGATGTCATCAACCTCCCAATCTAGATCATTATAAGGGGAAGGCGGACGAGACTGCAAGGGAAGCATACCAAGGGGGAAACCTCTAACCCTCCTGCAACAAGAGCTGAGGAAGAAGGCCCCGCGAGGTCTTCTCTGCTCAGTTCTTGTGAGGTGAACATTAGCAACTTCACAAAGATCACTGATAGAGTTGAGACCTCTTCTAGAGATTAAAACATGCACTTCACAGGAGTGCCATGTGTTAACTAAATGAATGAGGGAGGCAGCGCCCAAGATTCACTATTAGGCTCATCGAGTGACTAGGGAGCAGCGAGAAACTCTGGGGATGTCGAGACTTCTTCCATCACCAGGATGACACATGATAATGTAGAACCACCCTTCGAAGAAGGTGGAATCCTCTTTCAACCCCCATTGCTAGCGGGGATGTCCTCCATCTTTTGCTTTGTCAGAGGATGAGAAGCCCCCATAGATGAGGCATAAGGCATGAAGGAAGAGGAGAAAACCATGAAGGACACCACTGAAGTATTCAAAATGTCCACATGCTTTGGAAATGGTGGGAAGTCTAGGAGGGACATCAGAAGGGGCGACTAAACCAAAGGAGCAATAAACACCTACACCCTCTTTAGGTGAGGGTCATTTATGCTTGCAATAGGAGCCAAAAGCAACACTAAAGTTGATGGAACTGAAGTAGAGGGGATGAGAGAGGAAGACGTAGTAGAAGGTGCCAAAGCAGAAACTGCCAACTCCTCCTCCTTCCTTTGCAGAGCAGGCTGCTCAGTGGCCAGAGCCTTTCTCCGACGCTTGCGCTCACGCACAAGGTAGTTCCTGCGACTCTGGGAGCTAGAGGCCAGAAGTTGAGATGGAACAAAGGACTCCTATTTGACCATTGGAGTGTCTGTCACGTCTATTTCCAATGGAGGGAGAGACTCTTGGATGTGAACAGGAGGGAGAGGTTGGAACAACAGTGAGGGGAGTCAGCTTTAACGCCTCAACGATGGGCCTCTTCCCATTCACCACCCTAGGAGTAGGATCAATAGGAGGCTGGCTGGACCGAGACATAAAGGACTCTCCATGGGGACCCTTCCCCTTACCATATCAAATTGTCCAAGTCACAATGGGTAAGATGGGAAGTTCGAACACTGGACGCTTGGGCTTTTTCCAAGCAGGTACCATTGAGATCTCTAGCAAATGCTTAGGATTAGAATACGATGACGCCACAATAGGGCGAGAGGAAGCGACAGGAAGGACAACAACATCAGAAGTAGAAGAAGAGTGTTGAGCACACTTCTCCTTTTCTATTTTCCAAGCCAAGGTGGCGTGCTATCAGTCTTCAGGAAAGCCCTATGTGAGATGGCATAGGGAGAAGGAGGGTATCTCACTTTAGAAGTTATGCCCCCACTCTTATACTTTACATACATTTAGTACAAGAGATCCATCCTAGGAGGAAGTAGACCTACAGGGGCAGGCCATAAGTGATCCAACGAGTAGCCACCATGCGCAATCGGTGGTTTGTAGTCGGTGTCATTGACTACATGCATTATACCCTCATGGATGAACTTTGGGAACTTATGCACCACTGAGGGAATTGCATTCATATCAACCAACCAGGGGATACCCAATTTCACCCTAAAGAGTTCAGACCCCGGGATTATGTCAAAGAGTAAATTTACCGATTTAGGTCCAACTAAGATGGATAAGATGATGCAGCCGATGGGAGGTACAAAAATCCCATCATATGTACATATGGTACTCTTCGATTCATCATACCCATATGTTTTCAAGAAGTTAATCATCATAATCTCCTCATTAATGACATTAAACCAACATGTTGGGTCAATAAGAACAACCGTTACAGTGTTTCCATTGATTCGTGTGGGGATGTATAAGAGATGGCTCTCTGTTATAGTTCATCAACAAGTCCTATGAGATGAAAGTAATACCAAGGGAGCTACTCGTAGGTTGTGTAGATGGGATGGGCAGATGTAAAAAGGAGGCCATCACATATACTAGACAAAACTTTCATAGATCCCCCAAAGGTTTTGCAACTAGATAGTGACCCAACTAAGGTTTCATTCCACAATGCCTGTGGAACCTTCCAAATACACCACTAGGGGTCGTAGGTTAGGTTGCAAGGCTATACTCCTCACAAAACTCACACCCACAACACTCCTAGGATACGAGGAAAGGGTATTTTAGCACTACTAAATGAAACTAAAACGGTTCACGTAAGGTTCACCAAAATGTAGAGGAGGGGGACCAACCACAACAAGGCTCCAAGTCATAGAGAGTCGAGAGTGGAGGGCTTCCCTAATCTAGCTCAAGTTGAATAAGTGTTTTAGATCAAGGATAGAGAATGAAGAACACTATCAAGTGCTTCTATCACTCTACTAACCTAGGAGATTTGATGGGGCTAAGTGAGCAAGTTTTTGGATCCCAAACTCCTCTGGTGCAGGAGCACCTAGGCTAACCTCCATTTTGTTTGTTATCAATTTTGGCTTGTACCTAACCTTAGCCAAGTCAGGATAGTGGTGTGTCTATTTTGGACCTTAGAAGGTCTTGTTTGTGTGTGGTGAGTTAGTCACTAGGACTAAAGTCATCTTAGTTAATCATTGTTGTTAAATGTTGCTTTATTTAGCTTTGGACAGTTTATGTTGGAAGGTCGAGCCTTAAGTGTGTTATAACCACATCCTCGTTGTTAGAAGATTCCAAGAGGTAGTTGAGGAAGTTGATGGTTCAAAATCAAGGAGTTAGAGGTCCTAAGATTTAGGATCATGACACAATGATGGAAGTTGCAAAAGTTGTAAAATTGCATGACAACATTTTGTGAGATTGCATGCAACTTAGTTATATTGGATTCCCTTGAAATCAGGAGTGTGGGATCGATCAACTTCCCTTGAAACATGGAAAAGGCCTCTAAGTAGGTGTGGTGGCTCGTAGACAGCAGTTAGAAGGCATTGTAATCAAGTTTTGGTTTTGGTGTGAATAAAGAAATTCTGCATTTCCTGTGTTTACCCGTGTATCTTGAGAAACAGAGCTATCAAAGGCACTGTATATACTAAATTAGCACTGTATTTGAGTTCATAGAATAGTTTTGAGCATCTTCCATTTGGTAATCAGGTTGCTTAGAGTAGAGTTGTTGTTTTGAATTCATAAGTTAGGTTGTAGAGGGTTTGTAATCTTTGTTTTGAGCAGTCAGTTTTTAAATGGCTCCCCCATAAAATCCAACCACGGGATCACCCTGAGATTGGATTGAAATGACAGGGGAGCCAATCACTTGTATATATTTAGCAGTAGGGAGTGTAGGGAATGGAGCAAGTATTTTTAAGATCAAACCCTAGGCGAGCTAGGATAGTCCGGTTAGGAGTTTGATAGAGAAAAGTTAAGAACTTAGGTAGGGGAAGGAACTACTGTACAAAAAAAGTATAGTTCCAGGTGGGACATGACCAAACACAATGATACTAGAAGGATTAAGGCTTGAACAATCCACTAGTGTGAGAAATTAGCAAGAAATCCTTGAAAACCTAGGAATTAGGCCTAATTAGCCTATTTGCCCTTGATTATAGGAATCCACTGTACGGATGAGATAGGGGTCTGAAACCCTATGAGTGTTTTAAAGGACTGAAAAGGGTGTCAAGAAGTGCCATTTAATTGTTAGGTTGTTTGGAGAGTTTAACCATGAAAGGCAGAAAAGTGACTGGTAAGGGCCACAAGGATTAGGCCTCTTCAAGGCAAAATCTTGAGATCGGGTAGATTGAAGATTAAAGACCCTCCAAGATGTATTCCATTGGATGTGAAATGCAAGGAAATAGATTTTCTAACACCCCTGCAAGCAGTTCAAGCAAGATGATGAAGTTGGCACTTAGATCCTTCTAAGTCCAAGAGAGAGTAACCAGTTTCAAAAGAGGTGTTGGTCTTCCAAAGGTAAAGCACAAGTGGAAAACTCTTTGAGAAGAGTAGGAGCAGGACTAGGATAGTCATCCAAGCTCAACAAGAACCCATTGATATCAGGTTCCAAGAAGGAGACCGTGAAAAGGTCTTCTAGGAGATTGTGCAAGCAACCTTTTGGTTCACCATACACCACTCAGACAACTCTCTGCCCGAGGAAAGCAACATAGTTCAGAGATGACATCATGACGCACTGGTGTCTCTTTTGGGCACTGGCTTTCATATAGTAAAAATGTGTAAAGTACAGTGAAAGGAGCAAAAACCAACTAACTACTTAGCAACTAAGGTCTAACTAACTAGAATGATAATGAATAGAATAAACAAAGTGACTAATAAGATGATAAAAGAGATGATGAAAGTGAGGGTGATGAAGAACAACTCACTATGAGTCTAGTTTTCCAGCAAGCTTCACACGAGCACGTACCTACACACAACCAAGAGAGGAAAAATGTTGGGGCTGTATAGGGGTTTTCCTTAGTCAAACCCCCACTTTGGTGTTTCCACCTCCACTTATAGCTAGATAGATTGATAGAAAATGTGATAAAGAAGATAATGGAAAGAAACTAAATAATAACGAAAACACCATGCTACGTAAATCAAGAAGCAATATCACCTTCTCAATCGAGGTGCCCTCAACCATGTAGAGGAGGATGCAATCTTGGTAAGGTCTACACTATTGAACAATGAAGAAGTAGTCCCTTGGGACACCAAGTCACAACTCCAATGGTGGAAAAAGTGCAACAAGATGTGAAGAAGCTGTAGAGAATTGCTCAAGAGATACTAAAATATCAAGCTAGTGTGTAGAATGGAGTACACATTTCCAAAGAGAGATGGACTGAATGAGAAATATAGGAATTTCAAGAAGTATTTGGAAGGAAAGATCCATTCTCAGGTTGACTGGAAGGCGTAGAGGCGTTACGCTTCATCACCAATGGAGAACATAACATCTCTGCAGATTCCAGAGGCAGGAATCTGTCAGGGATGACAACATGCCACACAGACGTCTGTGTGCCATGCATGTGTCTCTAACAAAAATTTCCCCACCAATACAAGAGACAAGCATGAAGTGGATGGAAAGAAGGTAGGTGATGTGGAATTATTTAGTTGGGCTTGATTTTTCTAAAGTAGGGGGTGTAAAAGGGGAATTTGTGAGAGGGGTGCAAATTCACTCCTATACAGCTAGAAACTAGATTCTATTCCTTTTGGAAAAATTTAGGAGTAGCCTAAACTACTCATAAGAAGGCTAGGTCTAGGGGGTGACCTTGTCCAATTATCTAGTGGGGACCTACTTTTTTTGGCTAGATGGGTGAAAATCTATTGTAAGTTCTCAAAGATCTACACCTATTTGTGACGCGTAGAAGATTAGTTGGTAGTAAAATTGAAATATGTCAACACATGTAAAGTAAACAAAAGAGTGAAATGGAAAGATGGAGTGAGTTCACCTATGAGATGGGTTGATGGGGAGTTGCAACTAGAAGGGATATTTGTAGAAACCATGAGAAGGCCACTAAAGCGTTTTCAACTTTATGCTTGTAGATTAGACTTGAAAATCTTCTACAAACTCAAAGTACTACATTCCCATGAAAATTGAGATAAAATAGAGTGATTTAACCTAAAAAATGAGTAATTTCTTAATGTTGATGGCTTTGGGATAGGTGTTAGGGTCTTTTGCATTTTATTTATATTGAATCTAAGCTAATTTAAGGCCTAAAAATAACTAGTAGCTAATAGGGTGGCTTCATCTAGTGGTCAGCAAGGTTGCCAAGTCCTCCTAGGGTGGCCTTTCAACCTTGTTGGGAAGAGACCTAAAGCTTCCCATGGACCTGAATAAATTTTTTTTAGGGGTGATTTCCTTCTATTAATTTCTTCAATTTCTTATAGTCTTTAGAAATAGTCCTATTGTGCCTCACACATGCCCTATTTCACTTTTGGTAAAATGTGGACACCATCTTTTACTTTTTTCTAGTTTTAGGTTGATTTATTTTAGTTCTCTCAATCTTTTTCTTTTTTCCCATTTTTAATTTCATGAAAATAAATTTTAATATTTTGAAATGTTTGATGGACTTTGATGATTTTAAACATTTAAAAATTATTAGTATTTTGAATATTTGTAAGATTCCTAAAGACTTATGGATACCATGTTTCGGTCCTATTGTCCGAAACCACCACTAAATCCCAACATTTCCCTTGTCAAGGTCTAAGGTATTTTGTGAGTTTTTAAAATTTTGTGCTCAACTTCCACCATTTTTGACCTAGGTCTAAAATTCTAGTAGTCCAAGCCTATACCATTTAAAAGTGAGATCATAGTCGCATCCCTTGAATTCAATTTTTCCACCTTATATTCCACTCATTAATGTCGATTCACCACCCTCCTCCTTCCTACAATAACATAAACCTTGTGTGAACTAGGTAGACTATAAAACATGCTTTTTCCTTCATTTTTACACTTTGCAAAGTTCAATTAGTTTTTCCTTCTTGTGATCCAAATCTCCTTTCAATTTCAAAAATATAATTCAAATTCTATTATAAGAGCTTGAGATTCATCTCATGTGCATGTAGTATCTACAACTTGACGTGAGACACTAATTTAGTGATATTCATCACCCAAGGCATAGAACTAGTTAGTGCATGCTCCAACTAATTATTTCATAGCATAAATCAAATTTCACAAACTGGTATGTAGAATCCCACATTATTTTAAAAGAATTAAAATATTATGTTCTAAATATATATTGCTTGGTTTTCCAAACACAAATTTAATTGTTGATTTGAGAATCTTCATATCAAAACATTGATATGCACCATTCACTTAAAACTCTAGGGAAGATGAATTGAATGTAAGTAATCAATTATAAACCTTTAAATTGGGTTAGCAAATGTGAAATTAATTGTGATTATTAAAATTGGAAAAGGCTATGTAAGAAATTAGATTAAAACTAACGAGAAAATCTTAAAACTAGTGATGCCCTAGGTGCAAAATTGACTAAGTATTGAAATTTCTTGACCTTCATCGAAACTCCACTTGCTAGTCCCTTATATTCTCAGAGGTCCGTTTAGCCAAGCAATCACCACCTTGTTCCAATCCCGTGCAATATAAACAAAGAGGAGAAATCAAGCACAATAATCAATCTAAGAATCTGACATATCACCAAAGATAATTTCCAATTAACTCCATCCAACATTTTCCAATTAACTCCATCAACATCTTCTAATTCAACATATTAATCAAAATTTGAGAATTAGAATCACAAATGATCTTTCTCTAACCAAGAGCATAAGGTCTTTCAAGAGCTGTAAGAATATATGGACCTTCCATAAGATTTTTTATTTGCTGCCCCATATATTTGGAGAAGAGAAAAATTACATTCTTAGAACTATCTCTCCCAAATCCACCAATTTGATCATGCCCATGTTTTCCCCTAGAGGAACCATTAGTATTAATATTTTAAAAACCAAATGGGGGATGCACTAGTAGAATTTGACAAATAAATGACTAGGTGACTAAAATATTTAGTCACAACAAATAAAAATGACTATATTCTACTAATTTTTTGCAACTCAGCTATAAATGAGTAAATAAATGATTAATTTGGTCGTGGACTAAAAAATTATTTAGTCATACAAATAAAAATGACTAAATAGTTACTCACACAAATACAAATAAGACAAAATTTTAATTTTTTTTTGGGGAAACATAGGGCAGGAGTGTATTACATGTGCACGATTCGTTATTCGTTTAGCTTGGCACTTGACAACTACACTGAGGCAATTCATCTAATTCAGAGATAAAGATTTTTCGGAGATAAAGATTGTTTGGCCTGATTCATTATTCGTTTAGCCTCTTGACAACTACACTGACCTGGGTATTGCAAGGGCAATAAAGATTGTTTGGAGAGGACTTGGAGACTTCTAAAAAGGTGGGCAAGGGTGAGAAATTCAGAGTTTGTTGCAATGAATTTGAAGTCGGTGATGCCTTCTACAGTGAAGTCAGATTTGGGGATGCCCTCTGCAGCGAATTCATAGGTAATTCAAAACCCTCATTACATTAAACACAAAATCTATAGCTTTCTGATTGGAAATTTACAATAGTTACAATCTACTACTCTTAATAATGTTCTTTTACAATCTTGCCACTGTTCTGCTTCATAATGTGTTTGAGCTAAATATAATAAAATTTGGGTGTTAGTGCCAAAATAGAATTCCTCAAACAATTTTGATAAATTTTCACTGCAAGCACAAACTGTCCTTGTGCAAAGTAAACATGTGCTATATTTACCCACACATTAGGCATTTGAACAAATATTTTTCCTACTACAGCTTCTTGTACCTGTGTAAAATTTTCCTTTGCAATATCAAATTGATTCCTTTCAGCTAGCACAATGGCTGCACCATTTGCAACATAAAGATTTCATGGTCTCTGTGCCAACACTTTACAATACAATTCTCTAGCCTTCTCAATATGTTGTGCCTCCACCTTTGGATCCCTCCTCTCATTGTGAAAACCTATAAAATAATTTCAATTTCTAAGTGAAATGTCAACATAAGAATTATTTGCATCTGATTCACTTTGTGCAGCGTTAATTGTTCTTTTGCTTAAAGCCAGTCATCTATTTTCAATTCCATTTTGCCAAGCATAGATAAAGCATTTGATGATTTTTTATCCACCTCATAAAGTGCATCCCAAATCAATTCTAGGCTTAGTTGGGTCTCATTCCGAGCCTAATCCATGGCTGCAAGACGTAGATATGCATGCACATAATCAAGAAAATTGAACAATATTAACTTGTATAAAAGATTTTCTTTTTCAGTATCATGTAGTTGTTCAAACAACCTAGCATGATTAAATAGTGTTGTGACTTTATCCCATGGTAACTCAAGTGAAACACCACCTTCTTCTAGTCAATGGAAGAATTCCATATCCTTAAAGAACACAGGAAAAACTACAAAATTGGCACTGGGGATTTTATTTATGAATTCAACCCAAATGCCATTTCGTAATGCCACCATATAAGTTTGTTGAGACAACTCTAGTTCATCATGCTCAAAATGAAGAACCCCAATGTTGTTTAACAATTGAATGGGTACTTCTTCTCTGCTCTTCTTCAGAAGAGACTTTGCTGTCTTAAGAGAATCTAAGGTTGCACTGGGGTCTGATGATATTAATAACTCACCCATCTTGATAAATGCATGGGAATCACGTGGATCTATGCAAGTTTCCTTTCTTAAAATTTACAAATCCTTCTCTACCTACCCTTGCTAAGCATATATATGGCCTACAAATTTTAAGCTCCCACAGATATCAGGGTGGACCTCCAGAACCTTTTCAAAATTTGAGAGAGAACTCTTAAGATCTCCCAACTTCAATTGAACCTGTCCACAAAATCCTGTGGCCTCTAGATTTCCTTAACTGATGCAATGTAGTAGTAGCTAGTGGTGTCATAATCACCTTTACTATGATAAGATCATGCAAGATTATAATATGAATGAGATTTCATGAGATGGTGGTTAGTTGAAACAAGAGTTGTCTCAGTCAATTGTTCCACAAGAAAATGCTTCCTTGTGAAGAAAAAATGGTTTGCTAATGATTCAATACCATTGCACAATACAGGTATAATTCAAAGGCTCTGTGCATCTTTTCCATTCCTTCATAAACACTACCTTTTTCACTAATTGTAAGAATCCTACAAGTAAAAAATGCACAAGACTGACCACATAGATTTATGTAGAGGAAAAACATCATTTCGTAATGCCTCCATAAAATTTTGCTGAGCCAACTCTCATTCATCACACTCAAATGAAGAACCCCAATGTTGTTTAACAATTCAATGGGTATTTCTTCTTTACTCTTCTTCAGAAGAGACTTTGGCATCTTAATAGAATCTAAGGTTGCACTGGGGTCTGGCAATTTAATAACTCACCCATCTTGATAAATGCATGGGCATCATGTGGATCTATGCGAGTTTCCTTTATTAAAATTTCCAAAGCCTTCTATGCCTACCCTTGTTGAGCATATATATGGCCTACAACTTTAAGCTCTCACATCTCTTAGGGTGGACCTCCAAAACCTTTTTAAAATTTGAGAGAGAACTCTTAAGATCTCCTAGCTTCAATTGAACCTATCCACAAAATCCTATGGCCTATGGCTTTCCTTGATTGATGCCATGTAGTAGTGACCAGTGGTGTCATAATCACCTTTACTATGATAAGATCATGCAATATTATAATATGAATGATATTTCATGAGAGGGTGGTCAGTTGAAACAAGAGCTGTCTCAGTCAACTGTTCCATAAGAAAATGATGCCCTGTGAAGAAAACATGGTTTGCTAAATGATTCAATGCCATTGCACAGTACGAGTATAATTCAAAGTCTGTATGCATCTTTTCCATTCCTTCATGAACACTACCTTTTTCACTAACTGTGAGAATACTATAATTAAAAAATGCACAAAACTGACTATAGATATTTTTGCCCATTTCAAACAACAAAATTGCCAAAAAAATGCATTTAAAACTTACAAAAAATGCAAATAAAATCATGCTGATTTTCACACCAAAAAAAAAAACCATGAGACCATAGCTTGTTGATTACTATTATGCTTTGATAAATTTTTTCCAAGCATCCATAGCTTTTGGAAATCACCTATTTTCAATTTTAGCCATAGTAGCAAGGCAAAGTTGAATTGTTTGATAAAATGCTTTGGTAGACATGCATGAAAAATGTGGTAGAATAAACAAGGAAATGAACTTTGGAAAAAATACCTCAAAGAAATGTGGTCTCATGGTGATGGAATTCCATGACGAATTCCATGACAAGCTAATTTTTATGGATTGTCATGGCATTCCATCACCATGAGACCACATTTCTTTGAGGCATTTTTTCAACTAGTTCACTTCCTTGTCTATGCTATTGCTTACTATTATGCTTTGATATATTTTTTCCAATCATCCATAGCTTGTTCAAAAGCACTTGTTTTAGGATTTTAGCCATAGCAACAAGGTAGTGAACTGTTTGATAAAATGCTTTGGTAAACATGTATGAAAAATGTGGTAGCATAGACAAGGTAGTGAACTATTTGAAAAAATGCCTCAAAGAAATGTGGTCTCATGGAATGCCATGACAAGCAAATGCAATTGGCAGCTTCTCCTAGTTATTAGTTATGCAATTTGAAGTAATTGCACAATTGCTTAGGTTGACTTTGTAAAAACTATATTGTAATTTAAATTTTGTCATCTATCAGCATCTAGTTATTAGTTATGCAATGTGAAGTAATGCTTTGAGTTTGAAAGATGTGCAATACAATGTAATCAACAATTTGAATATAAACTACAAAAATCTATTTTTAACAATTAATTAGTTAAACTCTATTTTATTTGCTCTCTATAACTCTATTGCTATGGAAATGCCTTAATTCAATTTTAAAAAATAGTTTTTGTCTCTTAGTCTACAATTTTTTACATTTTGTCATTTTTCAACATCTAGTTATTAGTTATGCAATGTGAAGTAATGCTTTGAGTTTGAAAGATGTGCAATGCAATGTAATCAACAATTTGAATATAAACTACAAAAATCCATTTTTTACAATTCATTAGTTAAACTCTCTATTTTATTTTCTCTCTATAACTCTATTGCTATGGAAATTCCTTTCAATTAAAAAAATAGTTTTTGTCTCTTAGTTTACAATTTTTTGTTTTTGTGTAGAACATTATAGATGGATCAACGTCGAAGGTTGACTACGGATCAATACCATGCATTTGATGAGAGAGTAGCCGATGAGAGGGTCATGGATAAATATACATGTCCATGTAATGATCATCTTGGTGGAAAGGTGAGAAAAATAAATCTTATTATCGACATATGATAAGATATGGGGATAGTGGTATAAGCCCTTGGGATTACAATTATTATGAATATATGATAGAATTGCAGAGTGTGAGAGATGAAGAGGAAAAAAACATAGATGAAGTGGCACCAAACATAGATGAAGAGGCAACAATGTTAGACAAAGGGTTGATAGAATGTTGAATGAGGGTATAAATGATGATTGGGCCAAATTGATGGAGGATGCTTTAAAGCCTGTTTATGCTAATTGCAAGTTAAGTCGTTTGACAACAATCCTTCAAATTCTTAACTTGCAAGTGGTGTTTGGTTGGACAAATCAGAGTGTAGATCAGTTATTGACATTATTAAGTTTGTTTTTACCACCTGACTCCACATTTCCAACAAAAAAAAGTCAATGTTAAAAGCAAATCACTAAGCTAGGCTTAGGGTATGAAGACATCCACACATGTGTGAATGGTTGCATATTATTTCACAAGAATCTTGCAAGTGAGAGTGAATATCCAAAATGTCATGAAGTGAGGTATAGACAAGGGTTGAAATTAAATGTGGTTCCTAGAAAGGTTCTTCACCACTTTCCAGTAATCCCAAGATTACTCTGAATGTATAGGTGCAGAGACATTGTTGAACTTATGCAATGGCATGCCCAAAATAAGAGCACTGATGGAAAACAATGAAATGTTCCTGATTTTAAGACTTGGATGGAATTTGATAATAGATGGCCTACTTTTTCTCAAGATCCTCTTAATATAAGGTTGGGTTTGGCTCTAGATGGGGTGAACCCATTCTCAAATCAAAGTACTAAAAGTCAACTTGGCCAGTGTTTTTAATAAATTATAACTTGCCTCCATGGTTAGAAACTAAACCATTTTTCTTAATGCTAATTGATTATACCAGAAAGAAAAGTGTGACTTCAGATACAATGGATGCTTATCTAGAGCCATTATATGATGAGCTAGTGGAATTGTGGAAATGAATTGAAGTAATTCAATCTTTAAGGGATGGTCATTCAATAAAATTCACTTTAAGAGCTTCCTTATTGTTTATGATTCATGATCTTCTTGCATATGGCACATTGTCTAGTCTCAGTATTCATGGATACCATGGATGCCCTGCTTGCAACTTTAAGGATTTTGTGAGGCACTCAAGAAGTTTATGTAAGTGTATTTATTGTGGACATTGTGCTTACCTTAAAATGAATCATCCATATCATCAACAAAAAACATGGTTCAATGGTCAAGAAGAGAATCATGAAGCACCATTGCTAATAATAGGTGGTTACATTGTTGAGAATGGACAAAAAAAATTTCATTTATTGAAAATGATGGGATTTCTGGTAGTAGATATGATCCATGTAGTGAAAGTGGTGTAAAAATGTTGTGCATATTCTATTTAAGTTGCCATCCTTTAAGGATATAGCCATTACCTACATACTGTTGAATTTATGCATACTAAGAAAAATATAGCCTATGCTATTATAGAAACTCTTTTTTGTGTTTTTGATACTATTTCATCATGTGAAGACTTTTGACAACTAAAGATTCATCAAAATCTTTGGGTTGAAAAATATGATCACAAAAAATATAGAAAACTTAGTGCTCCTTATGTATGGACAAAGGAACAATGTGCACAATTCTTAAAGTTCATGTCTCAAACTCGCTTTCCCATTGGATATTAAGTAGTAGTATTAGAAGCCAAACTGACATTAATGGCTTAAGAGGCCTCAAGACCCATGACTATCATGTCATAATGGATAATATTTTACCTATTGTGGTAAATATATCAAGTTTGGAAAAGGGGCCAAGATTGGCAATTATAAGGTTGGGCCTAATATTAAAGAGAATGAGTTTACATGTATTAGATCCTTCAAACTTTGATAGTTTGAGGGAGGAGGTTGTTGAAGTCCTTTGTCTATTGGAACAGGAATTTCCACCAAAAATATTTAACATTTCTATGCATCTTTTGATACATCTAGAATATGAACTAGAGCATTGTGGCCCAGAAACAAGGAGATGGATGTATCCTATAGAATGATATATGAAGGTTTTGAAAAAAATTGTTTGTACTAGGGAAAAACCAAAAGGCAACATGTTTGAGGGATATTCAATGCAAGAGGCCATGGGATTTTTCACATAATATATGAAGGATTTTAGAAATGTCAATTGACATGTATGGGATGATGATGAGGATGAGAGAGTTGCAGGTGAAATATTAGAAGGAAATGGATGTCACTTAAAGCTATCACATCAAGAAAGAAGTGTGATACATGCCTATATTCTTCAAAACACATCTTCATTCGATAAGTGCCACAGGTAAAAAAATTACACAATAATTTATTTACTCAATTGCATTTACACATTTATATTATTAGTCTTACTATTTGTACGTTAATATTCTATGTAGAGAATATGAAGAAGAAAATCAAGCTTGGATGCCACATCGACCTCAAAAGTGCAGACATCATGTTGATTTGATTGGAGGCGATTATTTTCCAAAATTTCAAGAATGGATTGCTAATGCAATTAGTGATGCAAAAGAAGAAGGTCAAGATATAAAAATGAAGGAAAGTGAGCTTTCACAATCTCCACATTTATGGGCTATGCATTTCAATGGAATGTGGGCCTATGTACATAGTCATTTAAGAGTGGAAGAAAAATACAAAGGAAAGACAAATCGTGATTGTGTTGTTAGCGTTGAATTTCTTCAGAAAACAGAGAAGAAATTTTATGTTGGATTCATCGAAGAAATTATTCAAGTGGACTATGGAGAAAATAGTCCTATATTATTAAAATTTAAGTGGATCCGACCATCCACAATACAAATTGATGAGTATGGATTTGTACATGCAAATACAAGAAATTTTTTATCAGAGATGGATAAGCCGTATGTTACCCCTCTTCAAATTAGCCAATATTTTCTAATTAATGATGTAAGAAGTCCATGATGACATTCAAACAAAGTCTCATTCAAAATAAAAATTCATGGAAGTCGATATAATGTTTGATGGGAAATATGTTAATTTACAAGAAACATTTGAAGAAGTGGATGAAGATGATGATGGAGTGTTTGAAGAAGAGATTTTGATTACCAATGAAGAGATTGGGAGAGAGAATGAATTGCATGTCACAAATAAGGATGAGGAAGAAAATCAAGTTGATTCAGGAATGAGTGATCAAGATTCTGATCTTGCTAGCAATGTAGATGATTATGATGATATTTTGTCACCTTAAGAGGTTAGATTGTCACCTAAAATTTGGTTATATGTATCGTGTAATTTATTATTGAATGTAATAAATATCTAAGTATACATATGCTTATTCACTGTTGTTTTATTGATACATTTCTGAATGTAATCATCATTATTTTGTTGGTACATTGTATACAAAACTTGAGATGTTCACTACTGATTTGAAGTGCATTTAAAGTTAGGTTCAATCATTATTTTTAGTTTTCTTACTTTGGTTGAAAATTTGAAATTAATTTTGTTTAGTTAGAATATAATTTCTTGTATGTCCTATATGTTTTCTAGATACAAACATATAATGAACATCTGTGATTTAATAATACATACATATATATCTTAACATTATGTGAACTAAGCCTCCCCATTACAAACAAAGAAATGATCTCTTAGGTCTGACTGACTGAAAACTAAAACTAAGAGACTACAAAATTAGAAAAAAATTCAATCTTTTCAATAAAATGATATCTAAAATACTGTATTCATAATAAAATCCAATATCACACTACCGCAACAGTCAATAGAGGTATGCGTGGGATGGTGGGACATATAGATCAATGTAAAAATGCTTACCACAATACCGTGGTAACCAAATATGAATAGCGCGGGGTGGTGGTGAGTACATGTTAACAACTAAAGTAAACTGCAGCCCCGTAAGGGGTAAACAGTGACACTGCGGTATGGTAGTGAACAATCACTCAACCGCTAGAATTAACTCACTGTCCTATGGGAGTCCAAAGGGGTGTACGCAGGGTGGCGGTACTACTAACCCTACCATACCGCTACCCCACAATGGTCTTGATATAACAAAGCGGTATGGTATTGAACAATCACTCAACTGCTAGAATTAAGTCGTTGTCCCGCAGGAGTCCAAAGGGTTGTGTGCGGGGTGGAAGTATTGCTTACCCTACCATACCACTACCCCACAGCGGTCTTGATATGATAGAGTGGTATTGCAGTACAAGTTGTCAAAGCATTTAAATCATCAGTGGCAATGATTACACCTCTAAACATGAACTATTCGATTTACCAAGATAAAAGGCATGTATTCAAACTCGAAAAATGGACATATTATGAAATATTTTGCACAAATTGACATTAATAGTGAGGTGACCGAGCTCAACAAAAAATATTACTTGGGACTCGATGACATTTTTGCAATCATTCACACAGCTCAACATATTGGAGGCAAGGGAGTTCAAGGAAAAACACAAAGTTATTGTGTTCAATAGGACTTTTTGGATTTTCATTGTCTATGCTTTGATTTGGATCTCATAAAGATTCCCGCATAGTGAAATAATGTTTTTCGACATAAGTGCCAAATTTGTAGAACTTTACTTCCCTGTTTGACTTCAAAAATTTAAACCTAAAATCTAGTACTCCTTTGAATTCTTGTAAATGATATAACATAGTATTTCACTTAAAGAAACAAATGTTACAATCTTCCTATACAAAGGGACTTCCAGTTGTTAGATCTTGAATTCCAACCATCCTCGAGAGCCCCAAAAACCTTTAAAAATGAAGAAAATACTTCAGCACTTAAAAATTTATGCATGTTTTCATCCATATGTTAGTACATATAGTTTCTTTATGTCATACATGCATTCATGTTTAGAGCTAGAGCAATAAATACAAATTATAGGAGGTGGTTCCATCATCAAAAAATATCCTAGCATGGGATTTAATTTTAGATAGAAACCTTAGAACTATTGACATGGAAGTTTCAAAAGAAGATTTTTTTTAGATGCAACCTCCAACACAACCCAAAGAATGGTACACAATAGGATACCCTAAGCTATAGAATTCCATATGAAAGGAATCAAGGTACATTGGATTGCTTCTTATGATAATATAATGAGGAGGGTATTGTGAAAATTATTTAATATTTATAGTTATAGAAAGTAAAAAAACATGAATGTAAAAGAAACAATATACCATAACATAGGTGTATGTGGTAAAAGCCCTTTTAAGAGAAAAAATTAACACTCAAAAGAAACTGAATTTATTATTCAATAAATCAAACCATTTACAACATAATTGTAGAGAAATAATTCACATAAAGTATCACCAACATACAAATATAGAGAGAAGTAGATAACATAATAGTACCCAAAAATCAACCATACACTCTACAACTCCAAGCACCAAATAAATAAGAAAGAGTTTAAGATGGAAACCATACTTGGTTTTGGAAAACCACTAGCAATACCATAGGATGTATGGTGCCCAATCCAAGACATCGAATTCAAATTACCTCCTTGGTAAAAGATTCCATGATTATTTTTAGCAATAATCCTTCAATATGTCATTGTCATAAATATTTATAGTTGATCATCCAAGCTTGGGTGCCCCAATTTGACCTTATTCAAACATTCAAAAAATTCTTGATGACAAGTATCTATACCTATCATAATGCTATTCAAGATTCTAATGTAACTATCCTCTTAAATGCTCTTACTCATCATAGAATTTATAATAAGATTTCAAGATGAACTTGTACACACCATAAGATGTCGAAACATAGCCAAACCATACCACCTAAAAGTAGAATTCCTACCTCTTCATGTGAGGCCAAAATTCCACTTAAAATGAATTCCCTATCATCTCCAAGTGGGATGAAAAATCTCCAACAAGAAGAAAAATACATAAAATACAAAATAGTTAGTGCATATAAAAGTATTTAAAAATTGAACATTAGGAATACAAGGTTGAGACATCTTTTCTCAACACCCTATCTCAACACAATACCCTAAACTAGTTATAGACAATGCCAAGGCCTATGATGAAAAAATTAGGAAGGTGATGACTCATAAAGGAGTGAGATTATGGACATAACACCATTTTAAATAGTAGAAACATTCCACCTCCCATATTATACAAAGGTACTACTGTATTTGACAATAGATCAAGCACTAGAGTATTACAATCAATAGCTAGATAATTGCTTTAGGGTAATTAGTAAGACGACGATGGTCACACCCAGATAAATAATTTCAAGGATACCCAAGAAAATCATGATGAACTATTAGATTAAGAGAGGGGACATGATTACTCTTTTGAGTAGGATAATGGGACTTTGATTTTCCTCTATATTTTCTCCCTACATGTTCTAATATATCAAAATATTCTAGAAGAAAAGGAGGTGATACATTTTGGAGTTGATGATTGAACCCCAAAACTTTCCCAGAGATCACCCGCAATAAAAACACCCTATCATAAAAGATAGAATCAATTATTTTGCTATGAATAATGACACTGCATGTCCTATTTTAGACCTCGATAGCCAATATATAATTTGGGTTGAGATTTGGGAGATATTTGGAGACTCCACATATCTCTCCATTCACGAATGATCCTTCTACATATTTCCTCATTCCACTTGATGATGTGAATAATATACCTTTTGATGATGATACTTTAGAGGAGCTTAAATATCTTGATGGTATTGTATGTTCTAATGACATAGAGGCTTCTCCTCATATTGATATCACATATTCATCTTCTATTGTTCCTGATGAGACTAGTGTTGCTACATTCATGACCCTTATTAATTTAGTACAATAGGACATTCATAGTCTTCTATATACAACTATTTGAGATTTCTATTTACTAGACATATCATCTTTATTTGTGGAGTCTCACATTGTAGGTCTTGAGTAACTGTTTGAAGATTCTCATTATATCTTTGATGATAGTGATGTTATTATATCTTTAGCATTCCCAGATGTAGTTCAAAATTTTCCCTCTCCTAGTTTTACTTCTCTAATTGGGCATTTAGTTCCTATTTTAGAGGATCCACCTTTTTGTTGGTGTTGTTCCTGATGAGAATAGTGTTGCTACATCCATGTCCCTTATTAATTTAGTAAAATAAGTCATTCATATCCTTCCAAATACAACTATTATAGATTCCTATTTGCTAGACACATCATCTTTGTTTGTGGAGTCTCACATTGTAGATCTTGAGGAACCATTTGAGGATTTGAATTATCTCTTTGATGATAGTGATGTCATCACATATAGAATGTTCCTAGATGTAATTCAAAATTTTCCCTCTCCTAGCTTTACTTATCTAATTGGGCATTTAGTTCTTATTTTGGAGGAGATGCCTTTTTTTAGCATGAGGAAATCAGAGTTGTATTTAGAGGCACACATTTGGATTTGGATTCCCTATTAATCAAATTTATGGTAATACATTCTATAATCACTAGTGGATCCATTTATTTACAAGGGGATACCTTTTATTTGTAGGCAAAAGGATTACAAACCACCTTCCCACAGAAGGATCTAAACCCCCATGAAACCAATTTGCTTCAAGGGTTTAACTTCACTTCTTGCTTAAAAGTTTCAGAGAGAGAGCAATATGCAAATTTTGATTTTACCTCTTCATACACTACTTTTTCTAAAAAGAAAGGAAAGTATAGGAATGTGGTTTCCAAGGAATGGTTTTCCACATATAAGAAGGGAACATCCTAATTACCCAAAAAGTCTACACATAAACCACTTTGTGAACAACATTTTCAACATAATTGTGCTTCTACATAAGTTTAGGGCTAACAAGAGAGCTCATGAGTTTAAAGAGTGGATGCACATTTTCATGCAGATTATTATTGAGGGTGTATAATTCTTGGATTGGGTGCAACTCATCAGTGATCAGATACATCATATGATCATTCAATTCCCAATCAATAGATTTTTCTACATGTCCTCATATTTAATTTATGCTATCGCTAGTACCAAACCTTAGCATAGATTGAGACCGAGTGCAACCCAACTCCAAGAGGTTCCAATTTTTTATTATTATGATAAGCTACAATTGGGAAAAAGTTACCATCACCATAGGGGAATCAGTGACACCTTTACCATGAGGATTGTCTGGGTGATACAAGGGGATATTGGATTAAGGATTACTCCTAAAGCCATATAGTTAATCAATATCTACAGGATTCACTTTATATAGTTCTAGAGGTTCTCTTATATTAGAGTTGGAGGGTTTGATGGTGCTCCAATGAAGCTCCCTAAGTATGCAGAGGATAAGTTTTTCCTAATAGAAGTCTGTGAGTAGATGGTAGAGGTAAATAAAAGGTGTCAAGAGAGGAAAAAGGTTGGTATATAGTTCCCTATTAGACTTGGCTACTTTTCTTGTAATTCCATGTCCAATACACTTAATATTGAAAGGGACCTTACCAAATATACTTTGCAATTCTATGATGGAAGGTTTCCTTTTTATAGTAAAGATTTTGTGAAGAACAATCTACAATTACCTAGGTCTTGAGTTCCATCATATTCCCGACCTAGAATATTATTGGGAAAACTATTTTGATGAATATGAGGTAAGAAGAAGAAGTTGGATGAGGTTAACCTTAAGGTAGATAAAGAAATTCAATTTAATTTGGGATATTAGAGGCATTGAAGATGATGAGTATGATCTAGTGGATCCCATAATTATTAACCATATCCAAATTTAGCCTATTATGTCTATGGACTAGAGCATCAAAGAAATTTAGACCATTGAGGCTAAGACTACGATCATCTTGAGAAGGACACAAGAGTGGGTTGCTAGAAAGAATGCAAAAAAGAAAGCCCCCTCACTAGATCACAAAGTACTCGGCCTCAAAGAGAAAGTAGCCAACCACCTGTGACCTTAGGGACACAAACTTCTACTTCATAGTAGGTGTCATTAGAAAGGAAAGGTGGTGGAGATGACAAACCTCCAGAGAGAAATTTTCTAGAGAAAACATGCAGAGAAGATGCCCTTGAGCCTCCTCAATAGGACAAGGATAAATAAATAGTTGAAGAAGAAGAAGAATCAAACAATGTCTCTACTTCCCCATCTAAGGAAAGTGCTTCTTCTTCTCCTGAATCTTCTCCTAGTAGAGACACACATGTTTCCCCTAGGGTAGGCCCTACTCCTCCCTCCTCTCCTAAACAAGATCCATTTGTTACTCCTCCTCTAAGAAGAAAGTTATTTGCCTCCTCTAGTTCCAAGTTAGCTACCGCACCTATCACCTCTTCTTCGCTCAAGAAGACACTATCAAGGAAGAGGGAGATTGTTCAAGTGAGGCTCCCAAAGAAAGATCTTGTAGGTTAACTAATTTAGAGGACTTTTAAGCCCAAATGGATAAATTCTACATTTAGACTATTGGAAGATGATAGCACTGGAAACATATGTGTAGAGGTAGCTCATCTTTCTATGCAAAAGGAGGTAGGCCAGGCCACTGCCAGTGATTTCAATATCACTAGAGTGAATTTGGGGCCTTCTACAAGGGATGGAGATGTGCATTCTAGATATCAACAACTAGATTGGTAGAATGAACAACCAAAGATAAGAACAACAAAGATGAGCTAAAAGGTCAAGTCAAAGTTCTAACTGAATGCTTGAAGTCTATATTTGACATCACACCACAACCAATTGCTCAAAAAAAGCTATTTTTGATCTTCCATCATTAGCTAGGAAGGAGATTGTAAATAAAATACAAAATTATATGGCCTTCGATAAAGCTATCAAAGAGTGGGCCACTAACATCTTGAACAAAGGGAGCGTGTTCATTAGTGGCATGACGAAAGTGTGTAGGGATATGGATGCCTTGAAGGTTGAAGTACAAAAGGACATCATCTCATCCAAACATGAAGAGGCAATTTGGGAAAATATCCTTAGTGATCTTAATGGGATGTTGGAATTAAGACTTACGACAGTTAGTTAATGAAAAGATCATCCTAAATATTGTAGATAATTGATGCCTTATACGGATGAAGAGTATCAAATGGAAAATCTTTGTGGTCAAACATAGTATGCAAGAAATTGGAAAAGTATTGACATAATGCAATGAGATCAAGGATAAAATTCATCAAAACTTCTCGAAGATTGGCCTGTAGCTTAGAAGGGAAGGCAATAGTCAAGATGAAGATGAAGAAGTCTTGAAAGAATACTTCAAAAAGATGATTGATGGTATCTGCGATAAATGACCGTTTTATGTAGAAAGGCTAAGAAAATTTAGTGGCATTGGCTTGATCGTATTCTAGTTTTTTGCACTTACAGCTGCCTATGAAGGAAATCTCAAAGTGGGAAAGGAAATCAAAGCTCTTTGGAAGTTCAAGGCTAGGAACATCATCATCCCCTAGCACGAGGAGATGTTAGCTGTTGTGAAGGATTTCTATGCTCTCTGGGTGAGGAGTGCCACATTAGCAACCCAGTCAACTAAGAGGACAACAAACGAAGTGTTGCCCCAATGACCTTTTAGTTGCTTTTATAAACTTTATGTTAGTTGAAAATATTTTCTTTTAATCATTGGACATTTATTTTATAATGAATCAGTTATGTATCTGCTTTATATATATATATATATATATATATATGTATGTATGTATGTATGTATGTATGTATGTATGTATGTATGTAATTAAGACAAACCAAAGATCACTCTTAGCAGTTTTAAACTTTGATACTTCAATTTCAATATAGCATATATGATTGAGAGCCTCTATCCGTCTGTGTACATTTAGTTTATCATTGGGATGAATGGAATCTTTTTAAATCTATGCGTTCAAAATTGTTCTCTCTCAGTTATATCATTTTTGTGTAGATGTATGACTGTTTCATCTTAATGATTGGTTTCTTTCCTGAAGTTATATTGAATTAAGCCATCTCTATTTACATGTTATAATATTCTCACTGGCCTTTGTACCATTGGTTGTGATTGTTTTTGTTCCATCACATTTGATATTGGAATGATTTCTAGTATTAGATTTATATGCGTTTTCTGCTTTAAGATTAAAAGAATATTGTTGTGTGAATTTATCATTTCTAGGATTTTATTAAAAATTTGAGAGGGGTTTTTACCTCTTTAAAATTTAGAGAGTAATCATTTCCCATAGAAATGATTATCTCAACAGTTGGAAACCAATTGCATCCATTTTAGGGTGAAGGGTCAAAATCATAAAGTAAATTTAAGGTGTCTTGATCTATTAACCAACAATAATGAAAGAAAGTTGCAATTAAAGGTCAATGAAAAATATGCAAAATAAAAATTCAAATAGAAAAAATAAATACATGGTTATATGTCATGTGAAATTTTTATAAATTTTAAAAAATCATAAAATAATGATAAAGTATGCAACAGTTACATTCATTTGAAGTTTTAAAAAGAACTGTCGACTTTGAATGATTATACCTGATTTTTGTAATCTGATATGAAAAATTTGTCTACATTATTGCGATTGTCTCTGAACCAGCTTTTTGATGCCTACAAGAAGTTAAAAAATGGACAAGTATTACAAAAGTTATCACCGTTTTAGTGAAAGTAGGTTGTTTAGAAAAGTCATTTGAAGAGACCTAAGGTCCTTTAGCCTCCCGCAACCTAGCTCTTGGTCGCTCAAATGACTAGAGGCTAGCTAGAAAGGTGTTGGGTGCTAGTTTTATGTTTTCAAACTATGATTTTCCTACTAGCAAGTGGTTTTAAAAGCTTGTAAATCATGGTTTTACCTAATAAGTAGTGGTTTAAGCTTCCAAAGATTAGTTTTTGACTTGCAGACCATGGTTTCACCTTATAATAGTTGTTTTTACTTCTACTGAATGGTTTTTAACTAAGAATTCATGGTTTTGACTAAAACATAGTGGGTTTTTCCTAAAATTGGTGGCTTTAGCCTTTAAGATGGCAGTTTTTGCCTAGAAACAGTGGTTTTTGCTTAAAATTCATGGCTTTAGCCTTTAAAAAGGTTGTTTTTTCCTTCAATTCATGGGTTTTCTTAGAATTCATGGTATTAGCTTAAAAATAGTGGTTTTTGAAATTGAAGCATGGTTTTAACAATTTTATGGGTAGTTTTGGCAATTAAATGGGCGATTTTAACAATTTTAACATGATTTTTGCTATTTAAAACATGGATTTTTCTATTTAACAAGTGATTTAACATGCAAACTATATTTTTTAGATATTTAAAACATGATTTTATATTTAACAAATAATTTAGCATGCAAACTATCTATTTTAGCCTATTTAAAACATGATTCGATATTTGAAACTTACAAATAATTAGATCAATCAAAACCTATAAATGATAAAATGTTTCAAACATGCATCAAACATGACATAATAAATTGGAAAACATATTAGAAGTCACATGCTAGAATATAATTTTTTTTCCTTGGAACATGTTTTCTTTCCAAAACTCCTATGACCTACAAAACAATCATGCTCACAGACAACAAAATCAATTAAAAGATTGCATGTTTATGCTAGGTTCACCAAAATGTAAGCACTGAAAATCATAAGCTAGAAATTGAAACAAAATTGAAATTAAATTACTTCTAACCTATGAAATCCACTGCAAACCTCAAAAATAATTCAATGATGTTGATTCGCCTTGAAGGTATGTGGATGCAATCTCAAATAGCATAACACTAATAAGAAAAATAAGTGATAGATTTGATAGAATGGACTTGCTTAGTTGTATGATGGATCCAAATGGTGAAGAAAATTATTGAATTTATAGACCTAGGAGATGTGGATGAGGATTAAAACCTAAGTTAACTAGAAAAATCAATGGATTCAACTTAACTAAAATTGGAAATTTTCTAATTCAAGTCATGAGAGGATAATATTGAATTTTCTAATTAAAATGATGGATAAATGTGCACATGAAGTTTCCAATTTCAAGAATAATTAACTAATGAAGACTGAAGAGGTTTCTAAAATGGAGAAGAGTTAACTTGTGAGAGAAGATTGAGTTTCTAATATAAAGAAGGGACTAATTGATGATGGAAGGAAAATTTGACTAAAGAAAAAAGAGGAGTTCAATGATGAGTGGAAATGAAAATTATTTGAAAATGAAAATTACATCATATTAAATATTAAAATATTATTTTTAAATAAAATAGATAAATGGGAATTATTAAATAATAAATAATCTTTGATGTGATAAATGGATAATAAGTAATAAATAATATATGATGATTAAATGATAAATGATATTTGATAATAAATGGTTGATAATTAATTAGGTGATCAATGACAAATAGATGTGATTAACGATGACATGATGATGATTAGGGTTATGTGGAGTAATTTAGGTGTCTAGACATTATGAATAATTTTTTTTCTTCATTAGAGGGCCTTGGCCATTCCACTTGTTATTGACCTTTGATTAAAGGTAAATGTTTTTTCTTAACATTAAAATATTTTTTATGGGAGATTTTTGAAGGATACCTTCAATTGAAGGTCATTTTTTTATAAATGTGAACATTAGAAGGTCCTTCAATCAAAGGTTCCTAAATGACATTGATGTGGCATCCATTTTGTTGAAACATAGTGTAGTTCTATATAATGAGATATGATAATCTCAATGTAGTTGGATCCAATAACAAATGATACATACAAAAGGAAATGAAAATCAACCATAAAGTAGATGCAAACTACAAAATGAAGATTTTCATGGAAAAAATTCCAAGAAAAATTCCATAGCCAAAGAGACCCAAGCATGTATTAGCGATATTTAATAAGTTACAATATATCAACCTTTCCCTCTAAACTTGCAACATAATGGTGTTGGAATGAATTTTAAAACAACCTAATCCTACTACCATCTCAAGGTATTAATATATAGGAGAGATGAATACAAGATACTATGAATGATATTCTAAACCAATACGGCAAACAAAAAACTATGCATCCAAATCCTCATGGGATATATCACCTCACCAAAATGGTTAACATATCCTAAATAGTAACTCTTTGTATGCACCTTGCATCTACCTATTGCAACATAAACATCATAGATTCTCTCCTAACAAACAAATTGACTAGGATCCCAATCCTAAGTGTTCCATGGGAAGAATGGTCAAACCTATCATAACATCCAACAATAAAAGATGTTCTTATGTTTCCTTATGCATTCTGATATTTACTTGATTTTCAATATCTCCCCAAAAGGGTAAAAGAACAAAGTTGTGTCACACTTTTATAAAGGAGTTAACCAACACTAATCCAAATTTTTAAGTTGAATCACTAAATAGTGACATGTATGTTTTGAACTTTGAAATGATGTAAACTAATTTAAAATGTTTAATTTTTAGTGTATTTTAAATTTATATTTAATTATATATATGTATATATATACATATATGCATATATACATATGTATATATACATACATACATACATACATATATGTATATATATGTATATACATATGTATATATATATATATATGAATATACATATGTATATATATATGTATGTATGTATGTATATGTATGCATGTACATATACATACATATATATATGTATGTATGTATATGTATGTATATATATATGTATATGTATGCATGTATATGTATATATATATACATGTATATATATACACATATATATACATGCATATATATATATGTATATACATATATATTATATATACATGTATGTATATATATGACTAAAAGTTTTATCTTTTGTAAAAAGAGATTAACACATTACCCTATTACCATTATGCCAGCATAGATTTATCACAATGTTATTCATATATGGGTGGATCTCAATCTTCTACTAATGCCTACACATGCAGACCTACTGTATAATCTAGCATTTCAATCAATTATTGAATCCACCTCCCACACAACTGTGTACCCATCAATCGAATGAGCTAGTTAAATGAAAGTATGGTGTGCCTTTCCCCATTTAATGCATGACAAAGACATATGAACTGAGCAACTTGGATTTTGGCTGAGGCTCACAAAGTTCTATGAATTCAGGATGCGATTTGAGACTGACATTCTGAAGAGGATGGGACAGGTGAGAAAGAAAGTCTCAATGGTCTACCAATAACATCATGATATTTAATAATAAGGCTTTAATTCCCCACCATCCCTTCTTTCCTCGCCCACCGTGAAAACCATTGGGGGGTTAGATAATCAAGAAAAACAAATAAATAAGTAAAAGAAGGTTTTTCATCATTTGATGGAGAATCAAGAAATCTCCGATTTTATGATTTTATGATATGGGTGTCAATGTGTTGGAAGACAATGAATCTCTTAATTTAGACTTTCTCCTATCAGATCTATGACTCTTTGGCTTACACTCATGGTGCTATTGGTGTTCGCCATCATAACAAAAAAATTCACAAATTTATTGTGCGAAAATGTTGGTGAAAGGGTAACTCAATATGTATACACACACACACACACACACACACACACACACATATAATGTAGTTACTAATAAAATGAAGTTAAATGGGACGTCACTCTTTATATACTAATTTTTTTTTTTTCTTCAATATATTTGTGTGTATTTGTAAGTTAAAACTTTAGTGCATGGATTTTTTTTTTCTCAATTTTGATTAATATATTTTTTCCATGGGACGTCATCTTTTTTTCTTAATTATTTATCCAAAAAGAATAAAAAATTATATCATATTGATATAGATTCTTTTATCTAGTGCACCATATTTTTTCCAATTTTTTTAATTTAAATTTTAGTTTTCTTGACAAAATAATTTACCTTATGTTTTGATGTTGATAACCTACTTTTAGTAAAAATAAAAAATAAAATAAAAATAATAACTAGACTATTAAATATATATGTCCATATGATAAACCTATATGGTTACAGTTTCACAATCTCCCAATGGAATATTGGTCGGAGGATTGTTTAGAAAAAATCGGGTGAACATTGGGAACCCTAATAGATGTAGATGTCGAAATTGCTAATGGCGATTCTTACCTATACGCCAGAATCAAAGTGGCGGCCATTCAAAAAATCCCTGATCACATTTGTTCGATTGTTGAAGGGGAGGTTTGGATTTAAAGAATTGAAATTGAAGAGGAAAGATTTTTTTGTTGCGTATGGAGATCGAGGTTACATTGGGACAAGAATTGCAAAAGAAATATTAGGACCAAAAAGGTATGCATTTCCAAATCCAAGGCACCAATAAATATCAAGGAACCCACAATTGGTAATCCGGGTCATACCGCCCCAAGGGAGGAAGTCGAAAGCAAGAGGCCCGTGGAGAAGATCGGGGATGAAACCAACAACATTCCTATTCCTTTCATGGCATTGGAGGAAAATGGGAGTGCGAACAAGGACTTCATTCCTGTGGAATCGAACTTGGTGGCGATCGACCCTGAACAAGAGTTAGAAGGATGGGAGAGCACGAAGGAAATTGAAAGAGATGAATTGGATGTTGTTGATCCCAGATGTATTAGCCAGTCCGCAGAAAAATTCCTCGGTACATCCAAAAAAGTTAGAGGGAGAAAGAAAAACAAACAAAAAAGAGAGGCAAAGGCAGCGAAAAAGGGATTGTTAAGTGTGCACGATTTTCTTAAGAAGACCAAGGGAGATCTCTCCCTTGGGAAGCAATGAGGATGATTACATGGAATGTCAGGGGTCTGAACTCCCCTGACAAGAGAAGGATGGTTAAACACCATCTGGATAAAATGAAAGGTAGCTTAATTCTGATACAGGAAACCAAGCTGACCAGGGATGAAGGAGATCAATTCATAAAATATTGCAAAGGATGGAATGGACTGTTCCAAGAGGCAGATGGAACGTCGGGCGGTTTAGGAATTTTATGGAACCCTAACTATTTAACAGTGGATTTGGTGGACAGGAGACCGAATTGGATGATGTGCAATGTCAAAGGTAGAACATCAAATAAACAATTCTCCTTGTATAATGTGTATGGTCCCACCATGAGTGCTGATAAAGCATGGATTTGGATGGAACTGAAGGAATCCATTAGGGAGAAGGAAGATAATAGTTATCTAATGAGGGGAGATTTTAACGCAAGTTTAGATCTTTCAAAAAAAGCGGTGGTATAACAAGACTGAACAGGACAATCCTAGATTTTAGGGAATTTGTAGAGGCAATCAATGCTTTCGATTGTATCCCCAAAAATGGCACATTTACATGGACGAACAAAAGAGCGGGGTTCACGAACATTGCTGAAAGATTGGATAGAATCCTAATTGGCGATCAATGATTGGTGGATAAAGTAGATTTCTCCTCTGCCATTCTTCTAATTGTCGTTTCAGACCACTTTCCAGTTATTATAGATTTTGTGGAGGCAAAAAACAAGGAGAGGCTTTTTTTAAATTCGAGAATATGTGGTGGAGAGACAAGGACATCAAGAGAAATATCGCCAAATGGTGGGAAGAAAGCAATACATTCTTAGGAACGATCAGTTACTGTTTCACAAAAAGATTGCAATTTCTAAAAGAAAAACTTAAAGTCTGGAACAAACCTGGGTCTTTAAGAATATTTTTTAAGAAAAGATTCGTCTGGAAGATGAGCTTGAAGAACTCAATTAGAAATTGATTATGAATGGCATGTTCTTAGAAGATTTTGAAAAGGAGAAAGTTTTAAAAGTGGCATTATTGGAATAGTTGGCCAGAGAAGAAATTTATTGTAGGGATAAGGCGAGAGAATTATGGTTGAAAGCAGGTGATGCCAACACAAAGTATTTATTTGCCTCTGTCAAATTGAAAAGAGGGCCAACATGATTGATGGGATCAACTCATCAAATGGAGCGAGGTTGGAAGGAGATACCGAGATTGGGAAAGAAGCCGAATCATATTTTAAAAGAATTCTAGGTAGCGACAATGTAATTGAAAGAGACCACTGGGAAGAACTTTTAGAATCTATTCCTAAAGCAACTTTAATGAGGAGGACAAAAAGATGTTAAAACAATGAATTCACAATGGAGGAAGTTAAAACACCGGCCTTTCAACTTATCCCAGACAAGGCCCCTGGTTCGGATGGCTTTCCTGCTCGCTTCTATCAAGAGTGCTGGCACATTATTGGGGAAGAGGTTTGGAAAGTGGTGGAGGAGTCACGCAAAAAATACTGTAATTGTGTTGATCCCCAAAAAGAATAAGTATTAGTCTTTTGATGACTTCAGACCGATATCATTGTGCAATACAATCTATAAAATCCTCTCAAAAGCAATGGCAACTGACTCAAGAAAGTTCTGGGAAAGCTTATTTCGGAGGAACATAATGGATTTACACCTTGGAGAGACATAGTGGACAACATCATTCTTGCAATGGAAACCATGCATTCAATGGCTCACAATAAAGTGAAGGGAATGGCTATTAAATTAGACATCAACAAGGCCTATGACAAGGTATGTTGGGAATTCCTTCTGGAAATATTGGAGAAATTCAGATTCAGATCACTTTGGATGAAAATAATTAAAGCATGCATATCTACTCCGAGATACGAGCAATTCTTGTAAATGGTAAATTGTTTGGTTTTTTCGAGGGGAAAAATGGTCTACGACAGTGTGATCCCATCTCCCCTTTTCTGTTTGTAATCATGGCGGAATCTCTGAGTAGACACATAAGAAAACTAAGAGAGCAAAAAATTTGGCATGGGATTTCTATTTCTGAAAACCAGGAGAAAGTTACCCACTCACAGTTTTCCGACGACACCATCCTCTTCGGTGAAGCTACTATCAAGGAAGCGACAATAATGAAAGGAACGCTGGACAAATACGCACAGGCTTCTGGGCAGTACATCAACATTTTGAAAAAGAGGTTTTTTTCCTAAATATCGGCAACAAGGAGCAGAAGAAAATCATGGATGTGTTAGGATGCAGTATTGGTTTCCTCCCTTCAAAATATCTTGGGGTCCCTTTGTTCACGGGCCAATCAAAGACTGGCCTATAGGAAAACCTGATAAGCAGCTGCAGGAAGAAATCCAATAATTGGAAGCATAAATGGCTTTCTTTCCCAAGTAGGATACAACTTACCAAGTCAGTTCTTTTGGCTATTCCAATTTATGCTATGCCATGCTTTAAAATAACAGGCAAAGCTACAAAGGCAATGGAGAGTTTTTTCAAAAAAATTCTCTGGGAAGGATCAAAAGGGAATAAAAGAATTCCATTAATTAGTTGGGATAAGGCTTGTTTGGCCAAGAATGCAAGAGGTGATGGTCTCAGGCAATTGACAATCAAAATTTGGTGTTGGGTGCTAAACTCACCTGGAAGATCTATAAGGAACCAAACAAATTATGGTGTAAGATAATGAAGAAAAAGTATCTAGATTCAGAGGAGGGTAGTAGGATCTTGACTCAAGCCAACTCATCTAGAGGATCGACTGTTTGGAGATTCATATGGGATAGCAGATATGTCATAATTGATCACTTAATGTGGAGGATTGGGAATGGTATGAAAGCAGACTTCTGGTATGACTCATGGAATGGCTTCGAGTCATTAAACATGATCTTCAATTTGGAGGGATGGGGCAAGGAGGTGATATGGAAGGTTGGAAATAAAGTTCATGATATTTACACAGCTCGCATGCTGGTGGTTTTCCAAAATGGCGTAGTGGGTTAGAAATCAGAATGTCAGACGATCTTTGTGAAAGATTTGATTCAATAATGAAGGAGGTAATTATAAGTCTGAGTGAAGATGAGGATGTTATCATATGGTGCGGCGCTAGATCCGGGGAATACTCGGTAAGATTGGGATACAACATTTAAAGATTGCGGGAGGAAAATAATGGATGGTCGTCCTCTTTGTGCTGGAACAAATACGTTGCCCCTAGAGCGGACGCCTTTCTTTGGATGGTCTTGTAAGATAGGATCCTGACTGGGGAAAGATTGAAGAATTATGGGATTCAGGGACCTAGTGTTTGTCCTCTATGCTACAAAGATGAGGAATCGAACAATCATTTACTGTATTGGTGTGAATTCTCAGCTGAGTGTTGGGAATGGATATTCAAGAATATAGGTTGGACCTCGGTGAGGAACAAAACATTGAAAGACTTCATATTTGGTTGGCCAAATCTGGGAGGTAAATCGTTATGGGGATTACTATGGATAATCATCCCGTCCTTTGTTGTATGGAAAATATGGAGAGAACGAAACAGGAGAATCTTCAATGGAAAGATGTGTTCGGTCGAGCAGATCATTGACAAAATAAAGAACAAGATAATTGAAACTGCAAATGTGAAGATAGTTGACAGAAAAGTGAACTCTATTAGTGGTTGGGATAACTGGATCTTGGCCAATTGGATGGGTTTGAAAGCATCGAATATCAACATCGTGAGCAAAAATGTCAAAAGGTATGGAGTTGTCTGGAACAAGCCAACACAAGGTAGATTCAAGCTTAAGAGGCATCTAAAGGCAATACTGGGAAGACAGGGTATGGGTGTATTCTGAGGAATGATAAAGGAGAATGCATATGGACTCTATATGGTACAATTGGAACAACGACAAATAACGAGGCAGAGATGTGGGCTTTAGAAAGAGTTAATATGT
Organism: Sequoia sempervirens; assembly: GCA_007258455.2. NCBI lineage: Eukaryota > Viridiplantae > Streptophyta > Pinopsida > Cupressales > Cupressaceae > Sequoia > Sequoia sempervirens. The sequence goes on from VDFB02281492.1 coordinate 754,384,377, forward strand.
GTATCAAAAAAGGCTTGAATGATGTCGATATCGAAGGAGACTCTCAAATTGTAATCAATGCACTAAAAAATGGCAAAACCCCGAATTGGAAACTCATGGAGAAAGTTAACATAAAAGAAAACTTAAGGAAATTGGGAAATTTCACACTGGCTCACGTTTACAGGGAAGCCACTATGGCTGCAGACAACCTTGCTAATCGAGGGGTTAATGCGGAAATGGAATTTTTTTCGAAGACATTTCAAATTAGGCTGAGTTATTGGAAATTGTTAACAAAGAAAAAGGTAAGTCGAAAGACAGAGTTGGGGTTGGCTATGCATTGACGAGGACGGGTTCCTCTGTCCTTTGACGTGGTATGACTGTCAAAATTGTTTCAGAGGCATGCAAGATAAGGCTGATTTTAGGGAATGGTGAATGATTTATGGCCACATTTGGTCTTTGAGTATCCGCCTCTGCAGACTTGGTGGCTGCGAAGAATATAATCTTAAGAGCTTTATGGAGGGCAACGAAGGATTACAGTCGGATGTTGCTGTTGGTAGAGCTGTGGAAGTAGGGAAGAAAATTGCATATCTATATCACTAAGTACTGTATGGTCTTTTTGTAAAGTATAAAGCTATAGTAGTAGGCAGTTTTGGCCCGTTCCTGGCTACGTTTTAGGTAGCAGGATATTGTAACCTCATAAGGAGGAATTTTGTTGTATTCCGTATTTTCGAAGTTTTAATATAGGGAGCTATCCCCATATCCCCATACAGATAGTTCTTATCAAAATATGTGTGTGGGGGTGTGAAAACTACACTTATAGCGTACAAAAGGGTATTTTTATATTTAAAAAAAAAAAGTTATTTACATAAGTAGTAACTGCTAGAACATCAAAAAATTTGTTTTTTTTTTTTTTGGTAAATTGGCCTCAAAGTGGCGCTGAATAATTTTATTTGGAAAAAATTGTGTCCATATCTAATTAGCTACAAGGAATCTAGATAGATTATATGTTTGATCAAATAAATGTTGTTTTTAATTAAAAATACTTAAATTCACTTATTAGTTGTTGAAAGTGTGACACAACTTCGTACTTTTACCTAAAATAATTCTTGACTTTAATGCCATTAATAAATATTTTTTCTACCACATAAAGAAGTATTCAAATCTACCCCCTTCATGCTCCTTATAGACATAATAAACTATTATAACTTGCCTAGAATTTGCAAGGTGAATGACATCCACATGTTCACCTTCTATTGGATAAAATTATTGATTTGGGTCACATTTTCCACGATCAAATGAAATCACAATGACCTACAATTTTGCACAAATATAACTACCAAAACAAGCTTTTTCACATATATATATTGTGATATTTTATTTAATTATTTACTTTTTATTTTCTATTGAAGACATACTTTTTACCAAATATAAAGACATCTATTTAACACAAGTAAAAAAATAAAAAAATGAAAAGAAAAAGAAACAACTACCTTCCTTATTATTATCTTTGTTTTCAACAAAATAAAAATAATAATTTAAATAGATTTGATTTCATATCAACTAGATTTTATCATTTTACTTAGATCAAAAGACAATAAAGTAATATAAAATCATTTTATTCCCCTTGAATATATTTAGTATTTGCTTTCTAGTTTTAAATCTAAATTTATTATATTTAATTTTCCTCTATTTTATTTATACAAATTTAGTGATCAATTTACACTATAATATAAAAAATATAAGAAAATATCTGTTCCATTTTCATTTCTCAATATTATTTATTTATGTACACTACTAGTGTAATCCAGAAATTTTTTTTCCCCGAAGCAATAACATTCTAAACTTTTCGTTGACTGACAGTTAAAACAAAATATATTTCTATACTAATTTAACATTTTCAACTCTTTTCATTTCATAGGAAACAATACTAAAATAATCAGAAAACATAAAAAAATATTTAATTTTGTCTCTCTATATTATTTGATTCCTTCCAACCACACTACAACAAAGTTAGTGGTAAACACTTGATACCTTATCGGTCTCACAGGGAATAGCATAGCATCACGAGCAAGACAGAGTGTCGTCTGTTTTTACCAGATCAAGCACATAAGTAGCTGCTGGCGGTGGACTTATTTCTTCATATGAGATCCTTTCCTTAATGGCAACATCCATCACGGATTAAAGTCTTTTATTGAACGCACTGTTTACGTGAAGCCAATCTTTATACCTAGGCAGGGTAGTTTAGAAGGTGGAACCATGGAAGCCAGAATTCAGAAACAAGAAGAGAATCCATGGGCCACTGATTGCAATAGCCTAGACTCTAGTTCCCTGAGATCTATGGATGAAACTGCTAATTTCTTGAAAGGAATGGACAGTCAGCTGTACAGGGCTTCTGTGGTGGGGAACGTGAATACACTTAACCAGTTGATCAGGGCTAAGCTTGATGTTCTCCATGAGGTTACCCCTCTTGGGAATTCTGCATTACATATAGCAGTTTCTCGTGGTAATATCCGATTCATTGAAAAGTTGCTACAAGTGGCTAATCGAAATCCGGTAGCAGGGTACGGATTTCTTAGGGCAAAAAATTCAGATGGAAATACTGCAGTGCACCTGGCAGCCTTCCATGGCCATGACAAAATTGTGCAAGAATTGCTTCGACTAATCGAACGAGATATAGAGGCTGGTGATATTTTGAGCGCTGTAAATTGGGAAGGAAATACTGCTCTCCACGAAGCCGCAAAGGGGGGAAATGAAAAGGTTGTGGAAGTATTACTGAAGCGTGATCATGATGGCGGTCTTGTCGGTGCGTTAAATGATGCCGGTGAAACGGCCCTCTTTACAGCTTGCGAGGGCGGTCATTGTAATATCGTTGAGAAATTGTTGCCTTTCATGACTTCCGACACCGCCATGAAGAGATCCGACGGCCGAACACCACTCCACTCTGCCGTGTTCCACCGACATACAGGTAATTCTTGCGCTCCTATTCACCGAGCCCTCTTAATGTTTCCAATTTTACAAGGTTTTCCAATTTAGGATTACGAAACCTGAAAATTAACACATTTAGAATGAAGATGATTTTAGAAATCATGATATACGGATTTGTATGCATAGATAGCATTAGATCCATTGTAATGGAGTAGCTGTGAGATTTAATATTTCCAGGAAGCTCTTACTTAGCTTACAGTGTGTGACCTAATTGTTTTAGGTGTAGCTATGAAGCTTGTAGAACAGAGGCCTGAAATGGTGAAACAAGCCGACGAATTTGGAAGAACGGCCCTGCACATGGCTGCCTTATCTCCACCACTTTCTTCTTTTCAGGCCGGTTTGTCATCTTACCATTTCACGGTAAAAATTGGAGAATTGCTTTTGCAAAAAGACAATTCCTTGTGTTACAGAGAGGACAAGGAGAAACAGTCTCCGCTTCACATAGCAGTGAAAGAGGGAAAGTATGATCTTGTAGAGGTTATATTAAAGTACGCCAGAGACTGTAGAGAACTGGTCGACAGCAATGGCAGAAAACCTCTCCACTTAGCTGTCATCAGTGCGGTGCGGATTTCTGAGGAATCCAATTTTGCTGTATTATTCCAATTCAAAAACATGTTGTTATCCTTAATGTCGAAAAGATCCCTCAATCACCGCGACAACAGCGGACACACAGCATTGCAAATAGCAATGAGGAATTTTGACACAGATCCAACACTTTTCAGCAGTGTAAGTGATTTCAATTTGTATAGAAAAATCTGGAAGTCCTCAGCTAGGTAATTTCTCTGTTTTATTGTTTTAGTCACTCACAGATAAAGAATTTTGTTACTGTAGATCAAAGAAGTGCTTCAAATAAATGGAGCTGTGGTGACTCCAGAGATGCTAGAAGATGCAAGATGGATAAGGAAGGCAACTACTAAACTAGTGTTCAAAGGCCAAGGTATATCTATAAATGCAGTGCTGATCGCCACAGTGTCCTTCGCAGCAGCCTTCACTTTACCAGGAGGACTGGACTTAAATCCAGGAGGCAAACCAACAGCTGTATTCATCGATGCTTTACTCTTCAAATTGTTTCTGATTTCCGATGTATTCTCGTTTTGCACTTCTATTGCATCAGCTATTCTTGCAGGTGTGAGTAGAAATCCAGTGGAGACTTTATACTGTATTTATCTCTTATGGTCAGCACTAATATCCCTGTTGGTAGCATTTGGAACAGCCATACACCTGGTCATCCAATCATCTGGATGGTTAGCAGTGATTGTATGGGTTATGCTGTCCTTTGTTCCCATTACTATATTCGTAATAAGTTTTCAATCCAAACAATTCATTTTCGGGCCAGAGAGATACAAGATTTGGTTTGTACTGCTATTCCCAGCGGCCTTCGTTATGGCTATATGTTATGTCATATCGGAGATATTATATATATTTTTGCTCTCCCGTCCATTTCTCAGAGTACTCCGCTGGGTAAAGAAGAAGACACCCTCTGAATCTTCTTCCCAAAGACATTAAAGTCTTAAAATTGATTTCTAATTATCAATGATAAAAATATTGTTTCTTTGAATGCCAGATTTCCTCCTTTAGATTTCAAATATTAATAATGTTTTATGTAAATATTTTTTTTCATTGGTTTGTTAAATAAGGAGAGGTCAGATGGTGAGCCAAGATTATTTTGGCGGACACCTTTTGATTTAAGTGCAGACACCTTTTGATTTAAGTGCAGAAAAAGATTGTGCGGTCTTCAATAAAGGGGATTTTGTTCTCCATAATTGACAACAGAATCGATCCATGTTCTCCACAATTGATAACAGAATCAATCCATTTTGAGTATAGTTGATGCCAAAGGCATAAGAGGAATGTAACATATCTACCACAACACGCCAAGATATATATATATATATTGTACACTTCGGATATATATGTGGTTTCATTAATAAATGAAAAGATTAAAAAATTGAATTTCTTTTTGGTAGTATATGTATGGATATTAATATATTCATGTAATTTGTAAAATTATTTTTGGTGTGTCTATAAATATCTATGTATGATTGAGGGTTGAAGAAGAGCTTTAATACTATATTGTGAACTATAAAGTTTTTAAGTAATAAAAGAAGGTTATTGTATTGAATTTTTTATTTGAAAAAGTTTTCATAGATAAAACGTTGTATTTAATGTTTTATTTTTATTTTTTTAATTACTTTAGATTTTGTATATATTAATTCTATTATTTAAATTTATTGGACTTTTTTTTTCTCATACATATTTTGGTCATATCAAATTCACCAAAAGAAACTATACCTTATAATTTTATTGTCTATAAGATATTATGATATCAATTACAATGTATTCTTCTATAATCACATAACTAAATTAACTCTCTTTTAAGGATTTTATGTTACTATTAGTATTGTATTTAAATTGGTAGTTCTTGCTTAAGGAAGGATACTAAAATCTTTGATAATCTTTTTGAAAATCGTGCAAAGCAATAAAAAATGAATCTTTTCTATAATTTGGCTTTGGTTTTTTGGAAAATGTTAGCAATTTTTTTGTGGATTGATTGTAGGAATATAGTTAATAGAGAAAATATTCTTTGATTATTTTAAATTAATAAAAGTAAATGTTTGATTGTAAGGAAAGTAAAAATTGAATTTGATTTATACAATTTTTCATTTTTCTATCAATATGTAAAAATTATGAGCAACAAAGTCTGATTTTAATCACACTATTTACTAACTTACAAGCTCAACAGTACATTGGTAAATGTGAAAATTATATATATATATATATATATATATATATATATATATATATATATATATATATATATATATATATATATAGGAAATACAAATTACCACATAGATATTATAGTAACTAATTGTATACAGTTCAGACTCCTTTTAGCACCTACATTTAAAGTGTTATAAATATCACAATATCTATATAAGTGACAATAGAATGGACAATTAATTAAGAAATAAAAAAAATTACAAAATTTCAAAGTGTTTGAACAAAGCTTCTAAAATAAAATAAAAAATCATTTCCATTATATACTAACTATCTCATAAGTAAAGAGCTTTGACATATTATCTCCATACTCCATACTAACTATCTAGCTTACTTGTTAATGATCAATCTTGGACTACAATGATTGCAAAATATGCACAAAATGGGTTTGTTAAAAAGGTTTCTCCATAACCTTTTCCAATATCCTCTTACTTATGCTAAAAATGAGTATCCTCTTACCTAGGTTGAAAATGGGTGCTTTGGAATGAGGTATAGATACCCATCAAGGCATAATGTAAGGGAGCTTTTTTAAAATATATTATTGATGGAATTCTTTTTGTAGACATGTATGCAAAATTAGGAAGCATAAACAAGGTAGTGAATTATTTGACACAATTCCTAAAAGAAATGTGGTTTTATGGAATTCTATGGTTGTAGGATATGCACAAAATGAACTTTCTTATAAGAATTTACAATCTATCAAGAAAATGCAATTGAAAAGTGTAAATCCAAATTCCACAACTATTGCTAGCATCTTTTCTACTTGTGTCAAAATGAGTTTTGGAATAGGGTATTGACATTTATTAAAGGATAAAGGAAGAGGATTTTTTTTAGACATTGTAATTTTATTTTATTTTTTATACATGTATGCAAAATGTGGAAGCATAGATAAGTCATGAACTATTTGATTGAATTCCTCAAAAAGGTGTATCCTTTTGCATATTATTGATTGCAAGATATGTAAAAAATATATTTATTGAAAAGGTTTTAGAAAAGTTCATGAAATGGATAGAGGTGGATAGTGACCATAATGAGATGCAAATCCAATGGTGTGCATTGGGTTGTCAATTTAAAAATGATCATGCAAATTTTGGCAACTAGCCCAACTTTAGTTGCTAGCGAATAACTACATTCCATGCATCTAGTCTCTTTTCACTAAGGTTTAAATGTGAATCTTTCAAAAAATTCAAGAAAATTGATAACTGTGGATCAATTATGTTGGAGACTTGTTTATGCACTCCAAGCTAGATCTTAAATGGATATGCACTTTACACTTTGGAAATTTCATCCATTTTTTGAGTGCTATTTAGGAAATCACAAGGAAATTCAAATCTCATCCACATATTTTAAGGTAGAAAGAAAATAATCACAATTTGAAATCATTCAAGAGAGAATTTTTGCATAAATTATTTTTTACTATTTTTTTTGCATAAGTTCTTGTTAAGCTTGTGTTGAAAGTGGCACTTGCAATTACATCTTACAAAAATCCAAAACTCCAATTTTGACATAGGTAGGGAGGATGTTGGAAAAGGTCATGTAATTTGGATTTACACCTACCATTTGCATTTGATTGAATGTTTCTAAAGCTAACATACCTTACAATCATGACATTCCATTACACTACATTCCTTTAAGGAATCATATCAAAATATTCACATGCCTTATCTATACTTCAACATTTCACATACATGTATAATAGGACACTTGCAACTACAACATCTAACAAAAATTCCCATTTTGCTATATGCTTTGATGGATGTTCATATCATATTCCAATACTTTGAGCTACTTGCAAGAAAGAAACCCATTTTCTATTTTTGAGTCACCATATGGGCTCAAACTATTGGTTTGACTAGCAAGACTTTGACCCATGGAGATTAGATTGACCCTAACAAAGAGTGCAATTATTTGAAATGTGTGGCTTAAAAGGTTTAATGACTAAAACAAAATTAGCTACTACAATTAGTGTAGCAGTTCTCTAACTATAGTACACAATGCATAAACAAACCTATGTCCTAAACAAATTGGATGCTAAAATAATTTCACCCTCAAGATAATATTTACACAGATAGTTTTACTTTCAAATTATCACTCAATAAATATAAGGAAAGCATATGCATTTTAATTTAATAGTAGAAGTTTGCACTGTAGTTAATATACAATAAGGCCATTAGAGATTTCTTTTAGTAGTCTATTAGTCACTTTTTCCATCTAAATTTTATTTTATATACTAAAATTAAGCAATTAAATATTAGCATTTCCATAATTCAAACTTTCTACATATCCTTTTGTGTATAATTTTTATAACCTTAAATTTGTGAGAACATTCATATACTACCATTGAAATTTTTTAAAAGTAAATGTATTGTACAGAAAAATTCAACAATGAGATTACTTAATCATGAATGGTAATTCCTAACAATAAGAAAAAAAAATTCAATTCCAATCGATGAGAAATATTATAGATATTTTTTTGAGCATATATTATACTAAGATAACTTCAACAATTAATATTTACTAATCTTTTAATACATTATTATCATCTATAATTTCACCCATTCAAAAATCAACTACCTAATCTAGACTCCTAAAAACTACAGTCATTATCAAATAATCAAACTAAACTTCAACTATTAGCAGCTGTAAAGTGAAAGATAATCATGTCTTCACATGTTTCAAACCAAATTTGATGTTATTTTCTATGCATTTGTTTCACACGGAATTTTGCAGCCCTTAGTAGGGACTGCAGCTCTTGTTGGTCAAGGGAGCAATGATTTCACAGTATTAAATTGGAAATATAGAAAACATATCCTAATCTTCTCTCCAACTTTGTATGCTTCTACTCATGGCATGCATAGTTCAATTAGATACATACCTTCTGTTCTTGTTTCGAATTTAACCCAAAACCTTTAGCACTACCAACAAATGGGGAACCAGTGAATTATCTAGTATGTTGTTTCATGGGAAGACAGTGAAATATTGACTAGTAAATATAGGCACGGGCCAGAAAGAGTGGTGGCATAAAAATATTTTGGACAAGCAGAAGTTATGGCAACCTGAGTCCTCCATTTTGAGGGTGGGGCTTAGATCTGCCATTAAATCTCAATTGTTGGAACATCGTAAAAAGAACTGGGCAAGTTTCAATGGACATGGACAACAACTCTCACTTATTTGTTTGTGTGCTCTGAACCATCGAAATAATATTTGTCAAGCTAATATAGATAAGAATTCTGGGTTGATGAAAGGTAAATGTAAAGAAAATAGTCATCTGTAAAATGCCCACTTATGAAGATCTACGGAAAAAACTGTTTGTGGGTGGTCTTAACCTTCTTGTCTTTATTTTATCTCTCATCAGGATTGTGATCATGGAACTGTTAGATGGTCGGATTTTAGCATGTTTCTTCAGTTTGCTTAGGTCATTTCTTTTGTTTGTAACACTTAACCGTAGGAGTAAGATAAAGAAGAGGTATTGTTTTTTTGTGAATATGTGTTTAATACTATTTTTATTTAATAGTAATATATATACTTGTTCATAAAAAAAAATTGTGGGTCCCCTCAAATTTCTTTTACCTTAATTTTGTCAATTCAGTTGTAACTTTTAGATATGATGATCATGGCTGACTAAGTGGATCAAAAAGTGACATGAAGTGACCAACATGATTGTAATCACACATAATCTACTCAACTAATATCATCAATATGCCTCAAGTTAGCTATTCCATTATCATTGAGATAAGTCCTACCAAAAATTGTCTATTTTGCTTGCATATTATTAATGACATTACATGGTTATCCATACTAGAAAAGAAAATATCTTTAAGTACTATCTATTTTCTCAACTATAAGCTACTATTCTTTCTCCCCCCTCTCCTAAGAATCTATGATGTTCTCGTAGACCACCTAGAGAGATGGGGGAGAGAGAGTACATTACAAAAAATATATATACATATCAACTCCCAACATCTAATTGGATAGTTTTTCATGAGAAGATTTTTTGGAAAATCATTATTCTTCTTTCCAAGAGTTGAATAGTGATTGATTCTCACCAATGAGTTTTATCTCTTAGAATGTTCAAAGTCTCACTATCCTCCCTAGGAAATATACATGAGGGATGTTTTTCATAAGCATAAAGATCTTGATGTTCTTTGTTTACAGGAAGTTAAATTTTTTATTTTTGTTGCTTGCCATGTCATTTGGCCCAATCAATTCTATTTTTTGTAGCAATCACAATGTTAGTCATGGAGGGGTCATCACCTTTCTCTCTCCTAAGGGGATTAAACATGTTTTCAATCTCACTTTTGGCCCCATTAGCTATGTTATCTAAGTCCTCTTAAATGTTGAGAATCGTTCTTTTGGAATTATAAACACTTATGCTTCCAATGATGTTGTTGAGAGATCCTTATTGTGGCGATGGATTGTTGATTCATTTTCTATTTCCACTTAGGTCATGTGTGAGGGCTTTAATATGAGTGAAATGGCATATGATAAACATGAAATTCTACCTTTATGTTGGATAGCTAACAAAAGCGAGGCATGGTACAACATGTATAAAAAATAGTTCTTTTTTATTCCAATATGGGGTCGCCACCATAATCATTTCCATTGGTATACATGGACTAATTTATGGGCTAGACCTAACAGAGTCTTAAAATTCTTGAATCATGTTAGGGTAAGTGCAAGAAGTTGAGTCCATGAAACGTGGAAGTTTTTGCCTTAGCCAAAAAAACAAATTCGACATTGCAAAAATGGGATCCCAATTTTCATAAAAAGGATCTCAATTTTTAAAAATTGGGATCTCGTTTAGCTTCAAGATCCCAAACCTAAATTCTAAACGGGATCTCACTTTTTAAAAATCGGGATCCCATTTGTTAAAGGGTCCTGAACCGACAGACACGAAACGAGATCCCGATTATTACAAAACAGGATCCCATTTTAAGATGGTATTTTTTTTTTTTAAAAACAAATGAAATTCATTTCATTATGCACAGGATCCCAAATTGGTGAGGGCAACAATGATAGTGTAACAACCTCCAGGTGTGCCTCCATCCCCAACTTTTTTGTTTTTTTCGTGTTCTATTGAAATTTTTAATACAATAATAAATTTTAGCATGTTTTTTTTCCAATTTATTTAGTGTTTTATGCATTTTATTTCCTATAATAGTAGAAATAATGATTTGTAGAAATAGATGAAAAAATGCAATGAAACTTGAAGATATTCAATAGAAAGGAAAATATCGACCTTCAATTGTATTTTTAAAACAAAATTTAGCTTTTAAAACCTAAATTATTCAATCAAACAAAAAAATTGCATTTGAAAACCCTAATCAAGCTTTTTGAAACCCTAAATTCAAATCAAACAAAAAAAATTGTATTTGAAAACCCTAGTTTGAAATGAAACAAAAAAATTGCATTAAAAACCCTAATTGCATAGATTGAAACCCTAAAGTGAATTGAAACAAAAAAATTGCTAAAACCCTAAATTGAAATCAAACAAATCATTTTGCATTTGAAAAACTTGATTTCGAGCTCAAGAATATTTGATAATTTGGAAAAAATTCATTTGCATTACTTAAATGTTTTAAATTTCATTTGCATTGTATGGAGAAAACAATATGTTAAAATTTACTTTTGATGTTAAATTATAATTAGATTAGAAAACAATATGTTAAAGAATAGTTACAATTCATAAATTCTATCAATGTTTGTTTACAAATTTAGTTAGCAAATTCCTAAATCCTTGTACAATTCATTTCCAATTGTCACTTAATTAGATAATATTTGCATTCATTTCTATTTTATGTTTTGATATCTCTTAGTCATGCCTTGTTTCCATTTCTTGTTTGCATGTGTTGTCTCTTGTATTTCGACAATCTTAACCCTCATTCTAGTTAATTAGTTGTTAATTAGGCTTCTAGTTTAGTCTAAAATCTCAATTTGCACTAGTTACCCAGACACTATAAGAATCTAAATATTTTTCTTTTCTTTCTTTTAGGTTCTTTCAATTCCAAACAATCCAAAATAAAATACTTGATTCAACATTAACTAATTTTATATTATACATTTTATATCATAAAATTTATTTAAGTGGGAAATATTAATGAAAAAAATGTTAAATAAAATAATCTTATATTCAATTAAAAAAATATCCAATTAAAATATACATCAAACTCAATCTTAATAATACATAATTATGTGTTTCTATTATGGAAATAGTCAATCTATTCATAAAATAAAAAATATTCATAAACTAGTCACTAACTTGCAAGTCCATTATTCCAAGGGCCACCCAAACTTCACCCTAAGTTCCCTAAATCCTAAACCATGAACTCTAAAATCTAAACCCTAAACACTAAAGCATTCATTTTGTCCTAGGACTTTAAAATGAAATTTGGTTGCCTTAGGCAACTCCACCAAATTTTATTCCCTTAAGCCATGTCATTTTGTCCTAGGACCTTACTACATAGATCCCCTTAAGCCATCCTATTACCCTAAACCCTAAACTCTAAACTCTAAACCTTAAACCCTAAAGCCATCATTTTTTCCTAGGCCCTTAATGAAATTTGGTTGCCTTGGGCAACTTCACCAAATTTTATTCACTTGAGCCATGTCATTTTTCCCTAGGACCTCACTAGACATAGATCCCCTTAAGCCATCCTATCACCCTAAACCATAAATCGATGTCCTAAGGGGTCCTAATATGACATTTCTTAAGGGGATCAAAGAAGTTTTCAAATTTTGGTGAAGTTGCCCAAGGCAACCAAATTTAACAATAATAAGATCATGCAAGATTATAATAAGAATGAGATTTCATGATCTAGGTTGGTTAGTCGAAACAAGAGCTATCTCAATTAATTGTTCCACAAGAAAATGTTGTTCAGTAACTTGCAAGTCCATTATTCCAAGGGCCACCTAAACTTCACCCTAAGTTCCCTAAACCCTAAACACTAAAGCATCCATTTTGTCCTAGGACCTTAAAATGAAATTTGGTTGCCTTAGGCAACTCCACCAAATTTTATTCCCTTAAGCCATCCTATTACCCTAAACCCTAAACTCTAAACTCTAAACCATAAACCCTAAAGCCATAATTTTTTCCTAGGCCCTTAATGAAATTTGGTTGCCTTGGGAAACTTCACCAAATTTTATTCACTTGAGCCATGACATTTTGTCCTAGGACCTCACTAGACATAGATCCCCTTAAGCCATAATAACACCCTAAACCATAAATCGATGTCTTAAGGGGTCCTAATATGACATTTCTTAAGGGGATCAAAGAAGTTTTCAAAATTTGGTGAAGTTTCCCAAGGCAACCAAATTTAACAATAATAAGATCGTGCAAGATTATAATATGAATGAGATTTCATGATCTAGGTTGGTCAATCGAAACAAGAGCTATCTCAATCAACTATTCCACAAGAAAATGTTGTTCAGTAACTTGCAAGTCCATTATTCCAAGGGCCACCCAAACTTACTTTACTCTAAGTTCCCTAAACCTTAAACCCTAAACTCTAAAATATAAACCCTAAACACTAAAGCATTCATTTTGTCCTAGGACCTTAAAATGAAATTTGGTTGCCTTAGGAAACTCCACCAAATTTTATTCCCTTAAGCCATGTCATTTTGTCCTAGGACCTTACTACTTAGATCCCCTTAAGCCATCCTATTACCCTAAACCCTAAACCCTAAAGCCATCATTTTTTCCTAGGCCCATAATGAAATTTGGTTGCCTTGGGCAACTTCACCAAATTTTATTCACTTGAGCCATGTCATTTTGTCCTAGGACCTCACTAGAAATAGATCCCCTTAAGCCATCCTATCACCCTAAACCGTAAATCGATATCTTAAGGGGTCCTAATATGACATTTCTTAAGGGGATCAAATAAGTTCTCAAAATTTGGTGAAGTTGCCCAAGGAAACCAAATTTAACAATAATAATATCATGCAAGATTATAACATGAATGAGATAAATCATGATCTAGGTTGATCAATTTACGGTTTAGGGTGATAGGATGGCTTAAGGGGATCTATGTCTAGTAAGGTCCTAGGACAAAATGACATGGCTCAATTGAATAAAATTTGGTGAAGTTGCCTAGGACCTTATTGAAATTTGGTTTCCTTGGGCATCTTCACCAAATTTTATTCACTTAAGCCATGTCATTTTGTACTAGGACCTTACTACATAGATCCCATTAAGCCATACTTTAGGATGTCTTAAGGGGTCCTAATATTACATTTCTTAAGGGGATCAAATAAGTTCTCAAAAATTGGTGAAGTTGCCCAAGGTAGCCAAATTTAACAATAATAAGATCATGCAAGATTATAATATGAATGAGATTTCATGATCTAGGTTGATTATTTTATGGTTTAGGGTGATAGGATGGCTCAAGGGGATCTATGTCTAGTAAGATCCTAGGACAAAATGACATGGCTCAAGTGAATAAAATTTGGTGAAGTTGCCTCAGACCTTAATGAAATTTGGTTGCCTTGGGCATCTTCACCAAATTTTATTCACTTGAGCTATGTCATTTTGTACTAGGACCTTACTACATAGATCCCCTTAAGCCATCCTATTACCCTAAAACCTAAATTCTAAACTCTAAACTATAAAACCTAAAGCATTCATAAATTGTCCTATATTAATAGTTAATCATTTTTTCATTCAAGTAACATGCCTTAGAAATAATGAGGCTTACACATTTTATCATTTGTATTCAATTAGGCCATTTATATTGGATGGTTTAAGGGTATTTCCTAAACATGTATCTTACATTTTGAAATTACAAATCTAATGCAGGTTCACTTATATCTTAGAGATCACATGGATCGATTCAATAATATTTGTAATCCACCTCCACGCTATCCATCTCCACCACCTTCACCTCCACCTCCAACCACTCCACCTCATAACCCCCCACATCCACCACCTGAAATCGATGGTGCTTGCTTGCAAGCACAGATCAATGCCAATGTTAGAACCATCCAAGATCAAATCAACATTATTCAAAATGAAGAATGTATCGCACCACTTGTGAGGATGTTTGCATCTAGGATGCAAAATGTTGTTGATGTTGTTAGGGATATGGATGGGATCTTAGATGAGCATCAACAATGGCTAGAGGAGAGGAGAACTTCTTATTCTGAAAAGGAAAACACAAAGAAGTGAAGGGATGCAGTAGAGAGCCACAACAGTTTATAAATTAAGACAATGATCTTAGTTATGAATTTATGAATTTGGTTTGATGGATATTTTGTGTGATGAATTTATGAATTTGGTTGGATGGATATTTTTAGTGACATGAATTTATGATTTTGGTTGGATGGATATTTTTAGGGACATGAATTTATGAATTTGGTGGAATTTATGAACTTATAATGATGAATTTATAATAGTATATATTTTATGACTATCTACTAGATCATGATTTCTCCTGTTGGAAAAATGTAATATATATATATGCGTTAGACATAAAATGAGCTTTTTGTGAATGTTTCAAGTTTATTTTTTAGTATGTACATGTATTAAAATTGCATAGTTATAGATCTTAAGTTTTCAAATTTTTATGCATGTACATAGTTTAGTTGAATGATGTATCCATGCAAATTATGCATTGTATTTTTTATTTTAAATGTATGTACATGTTAAATTTTGAAATTTGTATGCACATGCTCACGTTCAATCAATGTATGTATGTGTATGCACATCCTATTTAAACAAATTTACATGTACGTTTCAGATTTAACTATTTCTTGTAATTTTGTAAGTTTGTATGTTAATTTTGTATAATTTCATGCAGGTGCACTTAGATCTGATATCATGGATCAATTTAACATTGATGATATCATCAATCCACCACCACCTCCACCCCAGGCTCCACCTCCCCCTCCCCCCCTCCACTTAATATCCCACATCCACCACCCGCTAGATCTGATAAGGCTCGCTTGCGAGCATGGATAAATGATCAAGTGGCATCCATTCAAAATCAAATCAATGTTATGCAAAATCAAGCATTGATTCCACCTCATGTGAGACGTTTTGCATCTATGATGTAAAATGTTGTGGATGCCATTAGGACTATTGATTATGATCTAGATAGGCATCGATGAGAAAGAGACCAGATGAGACAATTTTATGCAGACGGTCTCTCCTATAAATAAATTTTAGACCTTGAAATAACAAAATCCCATCTAGCCCCTTACTTTATCGACCTTGTTACTTGGTACCCCATTCCTCCCAATAAATCTAGAATATCCACAAATGAGTGCACATTTTTGGGATCGATGGTATATGGTATTTGATAGTCCACCACACACTAATTTGGAGGTCCCATTGTATTTTTTGAGAAAACTTTATGTAGAGTTTGTTATGGGGAAAAAGCCTAATTGTTTCTATTTTAAACCATTTTAGGGTGTTGGTGGTGGCATGCCACAATAGAGGTTAGGGGCAAGGGTTGATCCCCAACGCCCCATGCATGCAAAACCCCTTGTTGCTCCTCTTGGTCTTTCCATTCCCACACCTGTGCATCAACATGCGGTGGTATCAACATTAGGATTCCTTAGCACGCTCGCATGAGACCTTGATCAACATGCTTCTGTGATAGCAGGTAGGGAGCATAGAGACGACGATGATGGAGGAGTGTTTTATGGAGTTGGTTCAAGTTCCACTCCAGGAGTGTCAAGGCCACATGTATGTACTAGTTGCCATCAGTTATGCTATGGAACCAATTAGGCAACACCTAGTTCAGGTGGAAATGGAGATTCTGGTGGTTCATTTGGTTGCCTCAATTCATTTGTAGAATTTCTTAGAGCAGACCATCACCCTGAGGACACTACAACATAGGTATGAATATTCATCTACATGTTCAATTTCTAAGAATTTTAATGAATGTATATATCAAAGAAAAGTATGCAATACATTTTAACAATCAAACTGTTTGGTGTTCAGATGACACTAACGATGGGCCAATCATCTGCTCCGCTAGTACATACATCGACACTAGTCCTAGTTGGCATGTAAGGAAAGCTCAGGTGAAAAACAAACTCTCCTAACGTCAAAAGCTCAGGGAAGAATGCAAAGGTGACTTTAATTTTTTTGCAATTACAGTTCAATTAAGATACTCATGAAAGAAATAACAGAAACAGAGAAATGGACATACACAATTGGACACCAGATTTATGCAGGAAAACCCTTACAGGAGAAAAACCCACCACACCAAGTAAAGCCTCTTTGTATTTTAGTAAACAAAATTACATACAGAGTACAAACTTCACTTTTTGATGTCAATTTATAGCAGCAACATTTCCTTGATCAACCTTGTACAATATATCTCTCAGAAACATCCAATGAACTCACTCAAATCAATTCGTGTTCAATCAAGCAACACTTCGTTATCTCACATTGTTCTTCGTCATCTGCCATTGCCCAAGAGTAACCCATTCTCTCACAGTCTGTTCAACTCACTCATAGGAATGGTCGCAATAGTCCAACTCCTAGCGGTTCACATTCTGCTTCTCTGATTGGTTGAAAATAGACCACATAGGATAGACATTCAGTCAAGGCGTTCAAACAGTATCGCATGTCGGTGAGACACTAGGTCGTGTCTCCCCAATGCCATAATGCCCAACTGTCATTATCGGCCAGAGTCATATTGAGTTTAAACCTATTTCCTAGACTCACTCTATCGCTAAGACATCACATCGATATCCACTGTAGAACCATCGGCCAGACCATCACTATCGGCGAGAGGTCATACCGAACACAAATCCATCTTGTGCAGATCTATCGGCAAGAGTTTCACTATCGCTAAGAGTCTTATAGATCCTCTATGTTACACCAATGTTCATTGTGTAGAGCTGTTGATGAGACAAGTGCTATCAGCAAGAGTTCATACCGAAATCATACCCGTTGGTGAGACCACAGCCATTGGAAAGAGTTCTCACCGAAAGCACCTGCCTATCGGTGAGAGAAACCTTATTGCTAAGAGTTCATACCAACTGCAAATCCGTTAGCCAAGAGTCTTCCCGATGATCACCAGGAGCCAACCCATCGCCGAGACTAGAGCTATCAGAATGAGTCACTCTGAAGGTTCAATCGTCTTCCCGATGTGTTCCATCCATCACCAATGTGTAAAAGCTTGGCGAGACATACTCGGTCGGAATAAGTCATTCTGAATGTTCATGCCTCTCCCCGATGACTTCTTTTGCCATGAGTCTCCCTAATAACCATTAGAAACCAACCCATCGGCAGGAGATCTGTCCGGGTGGAATGAGATGGAAGTTTCATAGGGATCAACATGTCTTGCCGATGACTCCCGTCGGAAAAATAGAACCAAAGTCTCGATGACCTGAGTAATTCAAATGTTTAGAACACAGCTGCTAGTCGGTAAGAATTCCAGAGGGTCTCACCGACTTTGCTCTTTCAGGATTTTACATGCTAGTAATATTGAGGCACATTTTCCAACAATCTCCCACTTGACGAAGATCTTATTGACACCTCCAGAGCACAACAAAACTACTGAAATTCATGGGCACTAAGGCCTATCGAACTGACACACCACCTGAACTTGTCTGTGCTCACTAGTTTCATCAATGCATCTGCAACATTTTCCAAAGTATCCACTTTTTCTAAAGAGACCTTTCCATCCTCCACCATATCTCATACAAAATGATACTGCACATCAATATGTTTCATCCTGGCATGGAAAGTAGGATTTTTTTCCAAACAAATAGCACTCTGACTGTCACAATAAATTGTAATTTTCCCTGCATCAAACCCAATGTTAGAACACAAACGTTTTAACCAGATTGCTTCTTTATAGGTGTGTGTTGCTACCATGTATTCTGCCTCTGTAGTGGACAAAGTGAAGACAACCTGTCGCTTACTCATCCAACTAACTACACCATGATTCATCATGAAAATATATCTACTGGTGGATCTTCTATTGTCAATGTCCCCTGCCCAATAAGAATCCGCATAGCCTCGAATGCTGAGAGTCCTTTGTGATTCAAAAAAATTCCCATGGTAACACAAAGCATATTCTGAAGTGCCTTTTAGATATCTAAACACTCTTTTCATAGCATCCCAATGTGTCCTTCTAGGATTTACCATAAAACAACTAAGTACTCCCACTGCTTGGGCAATGTCTGGTCTTGTACAAACCATTGCATACATCAAATTGCCAACTGCACTAGCATAAGGCACTCTAGTCATGTCCTCTATCTCAGTAGAATATTTTGGATAGTCTTCAAGAGATAGCTTCGTTCCCTACAAAATTGGAACAACTAGCTGCTTGCAATCAGTCATACAAAATCTCTCCAAAACAGTATTAATATACTTACTCTAACTGAGCCAAACTTTTCTACTCTTCCTATCCCTAGTTATTTCCATTCCCAGAATATACCTGGCTACACCAAGATCTTTCATTTTGAACTTTGTAAACAATTGAGATTTTAGATCAAAATTCATTAACTTACTATTGCCTATGAACAACATATCATCAACATACAGAGCAATAATAAGAACATGATCATTTTCAGCTTTGTAGTACACACAATGATCATATTTTGATCTTACAAAACCCAATGACAAAACAAACATGTCAAACTTCTGGTACCACATTCTAGGAGATTGTTTTAATCCATATAGAGATTTTTTTAACTTGCAAACCAATTTTTCTTTACCTTTTTCCACAAAGTGCTCAGGCTGGGACATATAAATTTCTTCTTCAAGGTCACCATGAAGAAATGATGTCTTCACATCCATCTGTTCAATCTCTAAGTCATACGCTGTTGCAAGTGACAAAAGAAATCTAATAGATGTCAGCATAGCTACAGGAGAAAAAATTTCTCCATAATCAATTCCCTCTTCCTGGGAATATCCCTTCGCAACCAACCTCACCTTATACTTTTCCACATTGCCATCCAGACCTATTTTCTTTTTAAATACCCATTTGCAGCCAACAACTTTTTTGCCTTCAGGCAAGGGCACCAAACTCCAAGTATCATTCTTTTCTAATGATTCCATTTCTTCATTCATGGCTTCCAACCAAGAGTTTGAATCAGACATTCTAAATGCCTCTTTCATAGTCCTAGGCTCATCAGTGCTAGAAATTAAAGCATAGGCACAAGTAGAATCTAACAAAGAAAACCCATACCTATCAGGTTGCTTTCTTTCACGTGTTGATCTCCTCACAGGCTGAGGCTGGGGTTGATCTTCTTCTTCAGAACTCTTAGAACTA
Organism: Sequoia sempervirens; assembly: GCA_007258455.2. Classification (NCBI taxonomy): domain Eukaryota; kingdom Viridiplantae; phylum Streptophyta; class Pinopsida; order Cupressales; family Cupressaceae; genus Sequoia; species Sequoia sempervirens. The sequence continues at coordinate 754,404,353 of VDFB02281492.1, forward strand.
CTTGAGCTCTCCTCAATTTCAAGTACATTTTGAATTTTGAATTCCTCTTTATCTAGTGTTAGAGGAATTTCAACTACATCCTTTTTATCTTCTGATTTTGTCTCTGACTGTAGATCCAAAGTAGAAGGCTTCAGCTCACAAAAAATAACACTTATGTTGTATAGAACCTTCTCTGTATTAGAATTCCAAAGCTTGTATCCTTTTATGCCAACACTATAACCAATAAAAATACATTTAATATCCTTGTTTTCCAATTTAGACCTTTTCTCATTCGGCACATATGCATATGCCTCACAGCCAAAGACACGAATGTGTCTCAGAGAGGGCTTCTTTCCAGACCATGCTTCCAAAGGTGTTTTCTCAACAAGAGCGGAATTAGGAGAACGGTTTATTAAGTAACATGTTGTTGCAATTGCCTCAGCCCAAAACTTCTCCTCCAAGCTAGCACTGCTCAACATACTTCTTGCTCTTTCCATTATTGTCATGTTGAACCTTTCTACAACTCCATTTTGTTGCGGAGTGCAGGGTGTAGTTTTATGTCTTTTAATTCCATGACCTTTACAATACCTTTCGAACTCATCCAAACAAAACTCACCGCCATTGTCAGTCCTTAAAAAAGTATTTTTCTTCTAGTCTGATTTTCCACAAGGTTTTTAAATTCCTTAAAATGACTGAACACGTCTGATTTACTTTTTAAGAAATAAACAAATGCCCTTCTTGAATAATCATCAATAAACGATACATAATATCTTGATTAGACAAAGAAGGAACATTTACTGGACCAAAAACATCAGAATGTATGTAATCAAGTAAACTAGAAGATTTGTGAGGACTGGAGTAAAATGAAACATGGTGTTGTTTACCATATATACAATGTTCACAAAACTCAAATTCGAGGTTACAATCATCAAGCCCTTCAACCAGGTTTTTATTTTTCAAGGTTTTTAAACCTTTTTCACCGGGGTGGCCAAGCCTATGATGCCAGAGCATAGTCTTTTCTGCTGGAAGTTTAACTTCCATAGAGTTTGCACTATCAGGAACTTTTTCCTCTTTTTCTCCATGAGTAGCTTTCTATGACTTTACAGAGACACTATTGCATTGCACAACATGTGCATCCAGCTTATACAAGGTACCAATACGAACACCCTTAGCTAGCACCATTGAGCCTCTAGTCATCTTGCAACCATTTCCAGAGAACGTGACTTGCACTCCAATATCATTCACTTACTAACAAAAGTAAATTTTGAGCGGACCTAGTATATGCATTACATCATTGATTCCCTTCACTCTTCCATCGGAATTAATTCGACTTCCATGGCCAACTATTTCTAGAGATGAATCTTGCCAAATAATACACCTTCCACCATCATATTTTTCATACTTAGTGAACCGGTCTCTATGAGATGTCATGTGGAAAGATGCTCCAGACCAGCGACATCATCGATGCCCGTAGCAAGTCGAATGAAATCATCTACATCACTCCGAGAAGAATCATTGTCGAAATAATACTTCTTCTTCTTTTTCTACTATTTACAATCCTTTTCGAACATGACCAGATTGCCCACAATTCTAGCACTTCACCTTGACTCTTGCCGGAGACTTTATCTCCTCTAATTTGGATTTGGACTTTGTCTTCTTCTTGCCTTTTTTTCGATCCGCCTCTAACAAAGAAGAGCCTCCTTCACCATCTTAGAAGATTTTCTTCTCATCTCTTCTCTCGATAACAAAGAAGCAAATAACATCTTCCATCTTAAAAGTGGATGTCCATTACCAATAGCCATCACCAAGTGATCCCAAGAATCTGGAAAGAACATAACAACAACATACACGATCTTCTTCATCAATCTTCACACCCCGCCAACGGATGATCTAAGGCGGAGATCATTCCAACCAGACACTCCTTCCTGCATTTTCAAAGAGTACAACTTCTTCCTCAAGAACAACTTATTCACCAAGGACTTGCCTTGATAAATAGCTCCCAGTCTCTTCCATAAAGAGGATGTTGTCTTTTCTTCATGAACATTTAGAAGAACAGAGTCTGCTAAATAGAGCCTTATTAGCCCCTTTGATTTTTGATCTGCAAGGTCCCAATCCTCTTGCTTCTGGCCTGTAGGCTTCGTTCCAGACACAGCAAGCCAAAGATCACAATCAACCAACAGATCTTCCATTTTAAGTTTCCACTACTCAAAATTGCTGCCATTGAATTTCTCAATTTCAATCTTTCCTGACGTGCTTGCTATCTTAATCTGTAATTAAAATTACCAGACTTCTACAAGACTCCCATTGAACATAATTGACACAAAAAACCCAATGTACCCACAAGGATAACACAACTGGCCAGGCTCTGATACCACTTGTAAGGAAAGCTTAGGTGCAGAACAAACTCTCCTAACGTCAAAACCTCAGAGAAGAATGCAGAGGTGACTTTAAACTTTTTGCAATTACAGTTCAATTAAGATACTCATGAAAGAAATAACAGAAACATAGAAATGAACATACACAATTGGACTCCAGATTTACATGGGAAATCCCTTACGGGAGAAAAACCCACCACACCAAGTAAAGCCTCTTGTATTTCAATAAACAAAATTACATACAAAGTACATACTTCACTTTCTGATGTCAATTTACAGCAGCAACATTTCCTTGATCAACCTTGTACAATATAGCTCTTAGAAACATCCAATGAATTCACTTAGATCAATTTGTGTTCAATCAAGCAACACTTCGTTATCTCACACTATTCTTCATCGTCCGCCATTGCCCAAGAGTAACCCATTCTCTCACAGTCTGTTCATCTCCCTCATAGGAACGGTCACAACAGTCCAACTACTAGTTGTTTACATTCTGCTTCTCTGATCGGTCAAAAAAAAACCACGTAGGATAGATATTCATTCAAGGCGTTCAAACAGTATTGCATGTCGGTGAGACACTAGGACGTGTCTCCCTGATGCCACAATGCCCAACTGTCGTTATCGGCCAGAGTCACCACCATCGGCAAGAGTCATATCGAGTTCAAACCTATCGCCCAGACTCACTCTATTGCTAAGACATCACATCGATATCCACTGTAGAACCATTGGCCAAACCATCGCTATCGGTGAGAGGTCATATCGAACACAAATCCATCTTGTGCAGATCTATCGACAAGAGTTTCGCTATCACTAAGAGTCTTATAGATCCTCTATGTTACACCGATGTTCATCATACAAAGCTGTCGGCGAGACAAGTGCTATTGGCAAGAGTTCATACCAAAATCATACCCATCGGCGAGACCACAACCATTGGCAAGAGTTCTCACCGAAAGCACCTGCCTGTCAGCAAGAGAAACCTTATCGCTAAGAGTTCATACCGACTGCAAATCCGTCAGCCAAGAGTCTTCTCGACAATCACCAAGAGCCAACCCATTGCCGAGACTAGAGCTATCATAATGAGTCACTCCGAAGGTTCAACCATCTTCCTAATGTGTTCCATCTGTCGCCAATGTGTAAAACCTTGGTGAGACATAGTCGGTTGGAATAAGTCATTCTGAATGTTCACGCCTCTCCCTGATGACTTCTGTCGCCACGAGTCTCCCCGATAACCATTAGAAATTAACCCGTCGGCAGGAGATCTGTTCGGGCAGAATGAGATGGAAGTTTCATAGCGATCGACATGTATTGCCGATGACTCTCGTCAGCAAGACATAACCAAAGTCTTGGCGACCTGAGCACTTCAAATTTTTAGAACACAATTTCTAGTCGGTAAGACTTCCAGAGGGTCTCACTGACTTTGCTCTTTTAGGAGTTTGCATGCCAATAAGATTGAGGCACATTTTCCAACACGACAACCCTTATGGGGTATTTTGATTTCAATTTTTTAAATTATATATGAAATAGTTTTTAACTTGAGTTTTAAATTTATAATTGAATCATGAACATATGTTTTAAATATTTATGTTGGTTTACGGGAATGAATCGACTTCCACGTCGATTCCACCCAAGGGGTTGTCAAGCACTCCTCCATTGTCAGGTGTCGCAGATAAGGGGAAAGTACATTTATATTGTAAATTGATTAACTTACATTAGTATAGTTACAATTATGAATTTTGAATTCACTATATATCAAATGTGCATGTACACTTGTAAATATTATAAGTGTTAAATGTCTACATGTATGTCTAGGTTGATACGACAATGAGAATGGGCATCAGACAAACATTAGATGTTGTGGCTACTCGTGAGGCCTTTGAATTTTAGGTTGTTTAAAAAAAATTCTACAGAAAATGTGCAAACTTGAATATATATATATTTTAACCTAATTCAAGTATACATGCTTTAAATTTGATCTTGTAGGACTTTCTTAGTGCAACTTTCTACCATGACTCAGACATAGTTACACCTCTAGGAGGACATGCAGAGCAGGCTCCAGATATCATGGTAATTTAATTTTTTTATTATATTTAAAGTCAATTACAAATTATATATTCTGAATAACTTTAATCATAAATTTAAAATTGAATATATATATATATATATATATAATATGAGCTAATACATGTTTTAAATTCTTTTTCTTTTATAGCATGAGACACATCTTGTAGTTGAGCATGTACAAATAGGTCTTGGAGTAGACGGTGCACAACCTCATAATACGATACAATTAAAATATGATAAATTATAAATTAAATTGAATTAAATCATTTTTAATTGTAGACTTACATCTAATTTCAACTTCCTTTGTCTTGTTTATGTAGATTGATTCAGAGAATTTAGAGGTTGGTTTAGGTGCACTAGAGCATCCAAACCCAGATATGATGGTAATTTAATTTAATGATGAATTATAAATTAAATTATCATTAAATCATTTTTCATTGTCTTACATCTAATTTCATCTTTCTCTTGTACAGAGTGGTTTAGGTCATCTGCATAGTCTATGTGGTGTGAAGAGATCTCTTGATTATAGAGACAATACATGACCTAAACATGATTTTATGGGTTATATTTGATTATTTCATGGACTACATATTTGGTTTCTCATGTACTCTATTGGACTTTATATTTTATTGGTCAAGTACTTTGTTAGACTTTAGTTCATGGGTTGTACTCTGATGGACTTTATTTCAAGCACTTAATATATTGGTTTTATGCACTTAATATGTTGTAAATTATGGACTTTATTATTGTTCAATTTTAATTTACACATGTACATTTATGCATTTTATATTCATAGTCAAGACATTAATATAGGACATTAATGTGAAATTAAATATAAATTTGAAATTAAAATTGAAATTAATAGGACGTTTTAATATTTGTACTTTACAAATTTAGTGATCCCATACATGATATACATGATATGTACATTCAATAATTAGTGATAATTAGTCAATGAACTTATTCAATTCACGTCAATCAATAATTAGTCAATAAACCATAAATTACAAACAAAAGAAATCTATTTATATACCACAAAGGATGAAATTTTAAGAAATAAACAATACCATACAAGATTAGAGAACAAAAGCATTAATAAATTCTATAAATAATAGCATCCAAAACTAATTTATAAGTTTTCAAAACAAATAATAGCATCCAATACTAATTTATAAGTTGTCAAAACAAATAATAGCATCCAACACTAATTTATAGGTTGTCTTAAGGGGATGTCTTAAGGGGTCCTAATATGACGTCTTAAGGGGATCAAAGGAGAGTATAATTAAGCATAAATATTAAGTGATATAAACAAGTATTATACTTTAGGGTGAGTCATCATAACAAATGATATAATTAAGCATAATATTTAGGATATGTGCTAATACGACATGTCTTAAGGGGATGTCTTAAGGGGTCCTAATACGACATCTTAAGGGGATCAAAGAAGAGTATAATTAAGTATAAATATTAAGTGATATAAACAAGTATTATACTTTAGGGTGAGTCATCATAACAAATGATATAATTAAGTATAATATTTAGGATATGTGCTAATACAACACATTTCAAGGGGATGTCTTAAGGGGTCCTATTACAACGTCTTAAGGGGATCAAAGAAGAGTATAATTAAGTATAAATATTAAGTGATATAAACAAGTATTATAATTTTTAGGGTGTCATCATAACAAATGATATAATTAAGTATAATATTTAGGATATGTGTTAATACGACACGTCTTAAGGGGATGTCTTAAGGGATCGTAATACAACGTCTTAAGGATATAATTGATTTAAGAATAATTTATGCATGATATTTAGTGATTGTACAATCAAATATAAAGTTTCAAAGTAGGAAAACATGCACATTTAACAAACAAAACCTATAGGATATTGATTTTGATACATAAAGGTACATAGAGTACATAATTGTGTATGTACATGTATTTGTAATTTGTACAAAATGTTTCATTGTGTAAGTATATATGTACATATATGTCATCTCTAAACAATGTTTACAAAATTTGGATATGCCATCTCAAGAACATCTCAAACTCGTGCCCAGAATGTAGTAGGTCTTCACACCACTTGATATAAAAAACGTACAAGTAATATCAATGAAATCAACAAAACATACATATTTTAATTTATATAAAACCATCTATATGTACACAACTCAAGTACCTGCATTTAAAAGTATTCCACACATGTGTGTAGGTTGAATCAAGGCATCCTCTCCTTTTTGTTTCAAAGTATGAGATCAATGCAATGATGGCTTAAGGATACAAAAAAGGTTAATAAACCAATTTTAACTATTAATGTATAAGAAATATCAATATATAATCAAAACATGTATTTAAATATAATTTAACTTATAATTACCTATTTTTCCAAGTATTCCATGTTGTCTGGGTTGAATATGCATGGACTAGATCCTTTTTGTGATTATGGCTTAAGGATCTATAAAAGGAAAATTTAAATCAATTTCTACTAATAACATACTTGACCAATATCAAAACATGTATTTAATCTATTTAAAAGGACAATATAAAACTAAAACCATATTTACCTGTATTTACTTATTCCATTGTACCATCTGCATCCTCTCTTTTTTGTAATGCATCTATGATTTTCTCATGCTCTTCCATAGAATTGTCCATAACACTTTATTTGTAGTTCTTCCATGATACCGATCTAGTTTTATATTTGTTGCCACCACCAAATGTGAATAGTATATAATCTTTTTATGTGTTTCATAATCTTCGAATGCAGGTAGACCATTCTTCCTTGTCAGGTATTTTCGTATCCAAGTTCCAACAACCACCACCGATCCTATTGGAAAACATGAAAAATATCATCAAATAAGTTCTCAAAATTTTCTTAAGGGGATCAAAGACTTGTTCTAAAAATTTGCTTAAGGGGATCAAAAACTTGTTATCAAAATTTGCTTAAGGGGATGTCTTATGGGGATCACATTACCTATTGGATAATGATAGCCATCATCATCTTCTCAAGGTCCTATTAACTTATGTTTAGTTTCTACACAACGAGCCAACCAATATTCTATTTCCTCTTCATTCCCCTCAGGTGTGCCACAACAACATCATACACATGTCCTAAAAACAAAATTTGATTTAATAATTTGTGCATATCCATATTGTAGACACATGAAATTGACATCATGCATTCGATTAGTTCATATTCATCCATTCAGCAAATAAATCAAGTTTATTTATCAATCTCCTAAAGTCATCAATTCAAATTAAATAAATCAACTTGATCCTAACATCACCCTCTTTGATTAAATAAATCAATCCTTTATTTAATTAAGTCTAAAATCACCTTCCATCCTTTTTTATTTAAATAAATCAAAATATTCAAGTCAAAAAGGTCAAATCATCTTATCATTATCTAAGCTAATCTAATCCTGATTAAATCTAATCTAATGCATGTCACATCCTCTAGCTTTTCCCACTTGCACCAATAAATCGATTTATTGATTTATTAAAATCAACATTTTCCATCAACATGGCATCTTTGAGGAATATTCCCTCAAATTTGAATTCAAAAACAAGTGGACATGTACATCCAACAAAGCAATTAATAAGCTCTTACATGTCCCTTGCACAAGTCAAACTCAACATTAACTATCAAATTCAAATTTGAATCTCCCCCTCTTTGGCACATTCCTCATCCTATCACAAGTTGACAAGTGGCCTCTTTTCATTGGCTTGTTTTTGATCCCACATTGCTCTCTCATAAGCATTCTTTCAACTTAAGAATCTTTAAATAAGGATCAACTCCATTGGTTTAATCCTCCACAATCTTAGCATTTCAACTCCACAGATCCACAAATCCTATGCAAAGTCACTCTCCTCATTTGAGAATTGATTTTTCCCACCATCACTACATCTTCAAGGCATTTCATCATCTAGCTTATCTATCAAGGGTTGGGAAAGGGCCATTTTCTACAATAGCACCAATCCACTATGAGATAAACATACTTCATGTTTTTCATATGCTTACTTAGCTTACTTTTTGTCATTTGTTTGCATTTGGGAAGCATTGATGTATTATTTCATAGAGATGTTATTTTCTTTGTTTTAAACTAACCATGCTAATGTGTGTTGGAGGTTTTAACAAGTTGCAGATTTCACCATCACATAAATGGCGCTAGAAGGAGGGCTTATCATTTATTTCATGCATTGGATAGAAATATAGTCTTTGGTTTCGTTCATGCATTGTCTCTATTTTTGTTTACATAAGATTGATTAATGCTTCAAATAGAGATGCAAAGTTTTTGTCTCTATTCAAATAAGCTTTAAACATTTTACAGCTGGATGATACACAATATATGCATGGATAGTTAATGTATTTGTTCAAATACTTTTTAAGTCTGTTGTTGCATTAGAGTCACTCCAAATCACGTCCAACTTTTACTGACTTTCATTGTCTCTATACCCTTGCAAAGCTATACTATCGAACATTAATTATTTGCAAAACTATGTCCACACCGTTTAATAAAAGCTAGCAGATGCAACCACTTGATCTTCAAATACACATTCACATTCTTCCTATTTATATGTTGTGCCAATCATTATGCTTATTTATATTGTTACTGTGCACAAATGAGCTTTGCACATGGAGGCGCCTGCCACTAACTTGAGCATTCTATCTAATGTCCATCGATAATTCAAGGAGGACTTCCATCTTCTTCTCGTTAGTTTATTGCTAACATCTCCTTTTGAGCACTCTATTAAACATTTCATAGGGGAATATGTATTCAACAGATTTATAGACCCCAGTTTATAGAGTTGCACTTTTCACTAGCCAAATGGCATTTGCTCAAAAGTGTCTAGGTCCTTTTCATCCAAATCCCTCATGTGCACAGTTCACACGCATTCTTTAAAGACATTTTGCTGGACAATTCACGCGCAGTGTTTATGCCTTATCTAGATCCTTTTCATTGAATCCCTCCTATGCACAATTCACATGCATTATTTAAGGCATTATGTTGGATAGTTCACACGCATTGTTTATGTCTTATTCACCTGCCAATTGCATTTAGCTTTAAAAAACTCTTTGAGCAACATTTTGGTCGCACCCACCAAATGCATTTGCTTGAAAGTTTTTAACATTCATCTGCTATTTTTAATGCATAACAGTAAGAAGTAAACAAGTAAACATTGCTCGCTACAAGCCATAAATGCTATTCTCAAACAAACATCTACCATCTTTCAGTATAATGTGAAAAGGAGTAATTAGTGTTGATATGATGTGAAGTGACAAGGAAGAAGGTAAATAGTATCTCTAAATGTTTAGTGGCGGGTCTACCTGTGGAGATGGGTAGCATAGGATGCAATAAATATAGACCAAAGGGCTATGCATCTTAGTCGGCCTGACATGAATACCTTCTACTATCGCTTCTATGTAAGGAGAGCTTGCAATGACGTGATAACACACTAATCCAACTAGCCAACCCACTCAATTAAATGGCGTAGGTTGTTCTTTTATGAGTATGGTAAGCTGATTCTAGTTTTATCTAGGTCATAAATGAATAGGATTGCAAATGCAGGAATAGTCCATTTGTTATTTGAAATGATTCACTTTAGCTAACCATTGCAGGATAATTAAATGTCTCACCTATGTATGTTGCGTGTGTAATCCTACAGGCGTTTCTTGTGGTCCCTCTGGAAAATTGCATCAGCAGATTAAAAAGTTTCTAAAGCATCTCCAACAAACTCTATTGCAAATGAAACTTTTTTTTTTTATATATCTCAGATATTGTCTTAAGTCATGATAAATTTTGGCCTCTTTATACTGTCCTTACTTTGTGACACTGTGAGACTTTTTCACGCTTTATCATTGGACATTTGCTGGTATTTGGTGCATGTTGCTTTCTCATGGATTGGCTTCTCTACTTTTTCTTTTTCTTTTTCTATTATCTGAGTACTTAGGAAAGTCCACGGCTGCCAGTAAGTATGTAATTTTATTCATTATATGATTCTGGCAACGTCACCCTCATACTGTGGTCAACACTTTAAAATTTTGTTGACAATAGGAGCTATAGCCTAATCCTATAGGGTTCTCTATTGGGCCTTAGAAAAGAAAGTCGTTATCACATTAAATGATCGACAAAATGGCTTGAGTGATTAAAAGCGACCCTAGTAAATTCAAGCTAGAATAGTTATTTGTTGGTTGTAATGTGTTCCGCGCTATGTTTGTTGATACAATTCTTTGCAATTAGATTTAGAAAGCTTTAATGAGGAATGACTATAGATTTTATGTATCTTATAATCTATAGCTTCATGCATATATATTTTGTTATTGTAATTTACCTCATTAAAGAATGGAATTAGCAATAAGAATTCAATTATTTAAGGATTAAGGAATTTTCTCTTACTTGGTCTTAACAAGAAGGATAGATTAAAGGACTTAGCTTGATAAGAGTGGGTTATTAGCAAGAAAAGTCTTTTTCTTAGCAAATATTGCCTACTTTTGAATAAGACTTTCCTTACATTGATTGGAATCAAGGCCCTTATTAATGTGTCATTATGTGAAATCATTTAAGTTAATTGAGTAACCTAGTCTCACATTATTGTATTTTCCATCTTATAGGTGAAAACAAAGGAGATACAAGGAAAGCGAAGAAGGTACAAAGAAAGAGAAACAAAAACGAGAAAAAGAAAAGAAGGAAAACGAAGAATGAGGAGGATATTTTTAAAAATCAAAGTGTTTTTAAACACTGTAAGTGTTTGTTTAACACTTTTTCACGAAGTTGCCATCTCTTCTTTCTTAGGACACTAATTTTCAATTGGATTTAAAAATAATTTTCAATTTCTTCTTGCAAAGGCTAAAACGAACTTTAGGATCACAACTTACTAGATTTTGTTTCATGGATTAACAATTGAACAAAGTATCTCTCACTTGTCTTTTGGTGCTTAAAAAGAACTCACATTTTGCTTTGTGGATTTAAAAAGAACAAGTGTAACTTTTTTTTTTCATGAGGGCTTACTTAAACTAAAGCCATCGAAAAAGGACGTATGCGCTTCTCTCACGCTTTATAGCGATCTTGAGAATCAAAAGGCCTTTTTCATGACTTTAGGGTGAGACAAAGCAATCACCTCCACACTTTGATTTGGGTTTAAAATTGAACATCTTGTGCAAGTGTGAGTGGGGGCATTGTTGTGTATATTCTCTCTCTTTGTTGCCAACAAAGACTGATCGAGTTACGAATATTATTCTTCATTCGATTTTGTTTATCCTAGAGGGCATGCCTTGGGGAAAAAGTACTCACCCAAGGGAACGACTCAACCGGTAACACTCTAAAGCCAAGAGTATTTCCAACCGGGATATAAATATGGATATTGGAAGAAACGCCAATATCACATGGTTGATTCCGACAAGATAGATCCGAAAGGGGACTCTTTCCGTATGGGTCAATCTCCACCAACGGAAAGTCCTTATTAAAACCCATGTGCTAGAATTTTCCAAAATCCTTTAAACTATTTGTTGGTGCAAGAACGGTCGTTCTGAAGCCACCCCACACTTTTACGGTCTTCTAGTAGAAATGGAAAACATGCCATAGGAGTTTCATGGGTGTTGATGCTTGGTTGCCCCATATAAGTGAGTGTCATGGAGGGGAGCTAGTGGGGTCAAGAATCTAACCATTTGCGAAAGATAAGCGTAGCTGGACTTGTCCAAGTGAGGATCCAACAAATACTGGCTTTCACATCCATAGGGTTGTACTTGTTCTTGTTTGAAAACACAGTGCTTTGATCGAAAATATTTGAAAACAAACATTCAACATGATCCTCAAAATTTCAAACCCTTTAGGAGAGGCAAATATCCTTGAAAAAATTCACATGTTATTGCTTGCCCTTGGGATTCGTATCCTTAGAGGCTTCTAAGTATTTGGATTTCATCTCAATTTGCTCCTACTAAGGTCAACAATAGGTAACTCTTGCCTCAAATTTCCTTGGTTTCCGCATAATACACTTTGCGGGATAAGGGGAAAGTTGAGACATTAGACATCTAGATTCAAAATCTAATCAAGAGCGTGCTTGTGGTAAAAAGGATCCATTAAGCAAAGATTAAATCAATTGGACCCCACATATGTGCTTGGCATATTTTTGTCATATGGTTTTCATGCAAAAAATTGGTCTTTTGATTTTAAATTACTCTTAGAGAAACGCATGTTCTTTACTATCTTGGTCTTGTAAACAAGTCCTTAGATTCATTTAGGATCAAATCAAACACTTCATTCAAATTCCAAACATTTATCATCCCATCCAACCAAACAACTTTAGAGCTTTGGAAACATCATTCTAGACTTGGGTAAATCATCAAAATCTAAACCGTCTTGTTTAGTTATGTGTATGGGAATACATCCTTTCTCATTAATTTAATTGAATTAGCAATCCTTTTAAACAAGTTCATCCTAAGATCACATCCAACATATTAGGGTTTACAAGTTCATTATCAAATCAAACCAATCAAAATCAAACCCTAAGTCTAGCATTGATCCAAAGTCCCTAAACGTTCAAACACTCATATCATTTACCCCTTTCATCCTTCATCTCGTCATTGGTCCTAAGAACCTTAGAGGTCACTTTTGCAACAAGGTCAAAACACAAGAGGAACATGGAATACAAACTTGATCCATACATCATGAGCAATCCAAATCAATTGAACTTTCAAAGCCTTACAATGCCGATTGATTATCAAAACTCACACTTATACAATCCATACAAGGTATCATTACTATAGACACGTAAAATATACTGATTGACATCATGTATATGATCCTGACTTACTAACAGTTGATGGGTCTTAATGACATAACAACGTGCAAACAGAATATTGCTATTTTGTTTCTCCTGAAAGAGAAAGACAACACATGGATATCTTAGCTCCCAAGGTCTTTGTAGTTGGTTCTCAACTATGCTAATGTTGCTCAATGGTCAATGTAACAATAATGTTCAAGGGGCCTGCTGGCGTTGAGCTTCTGGATTGTTCTGAGATCAACATAAACTTAAACCTATTCTAACTAGGGTTTTTAAAGAAATTGAAAAAGATAGATCAAGGCTTTGGAACCAAAGAGAATGATAATTCATCCAACTTAACCAGACTTGTTACCTTTCAAGGAATTCCTAACTAAAACTACAGAACAAAATTAACTTGTGATTAACACACAGTCTCATTCATTCACAGTGCTGATTTCAATAACAAATTGCAAGTCACCATTTAAACAAAACATAAAATCAAACTTCATTTCGTGAAAGCTTCTCAAATCAAATGATTAACTCAAGAAAAAACACCATTCTAGAACACAACATGAAGTAGATTTTAATCTAGTTGCTTCTACTGTTAGTGAAACAGATAAGCAACATTTACAAATCTGGAACAATCACCAGTGTACAAAAAATCCATGACTCCAAATTGTTTCCATCTATACTAAGAAAACTGCAAAGATACATTACTGGCTTCTGCTGAATCTAACTCCTAACTAAGAAGACAAAAGAAGCTCCCATTACAAAGAATCAGGATGCAGCTCTGTCTCCTCTATCCTTCAGAAAATTCCTACTCTTGAAAATCTATCTCTAGACCTATCTATTTTATCCCTTTTTTTTTCTAACTGTCTCTATTTCTTCTAACTTCTAACCTCCTTTTTACAAAGAGGCCAAATGCCATATATACAAAATGTACCAAAAAGAATGTGATGGCCCCTATTTTAGGGTTTACAAAATATCTATTGGTTGCGGGAGGGTTGGTCCTTAGATCTTTTGAATAGAGTTAATGTTGCGTTGAATGGCATCCCTACTATCCATGTTGGTGAAATATTTTTTCTCAAGAGAAGCCTTCAGATCTTTTGTAACTCCAACATTAATTCCATGCCTTCGTGTCCATCCTCGAACTCCTTTGAAGGGCTACCTTGAATGCTCTAAAGCATTGTCATTAATGCAAATCCATTTCTGCTAGTAAAACCTCACAGCTGTCCATGAGAATGACGACCTCTCTTGCCTACTTCAGATCTTTTCTCTCGTTGACCCCCTCTGGAAGCAGCATCAGACTTCCTGTTGGACTTCCACCAGTATTCACCGAGTTTCTCCATCGGCGCATTCATAGAGTAGATCCACACCGGTTGTATCATGTTGATCTTCTTCTTAGAGGCAGTCAATCGGTCAAAATGTCACTAGTCTTCCCCTTTAGCTTCTTTTGATTAGTGGAACAAAAGCCACGTAGGACTCTCAGGCAGCCAAAAGTGGTTTATAACAAATCGCATGTCGGTGAGACACTCATCGTGTCTCCCCGATGCGATTATACCTCTCTTAGTAGCTATCGGCATGACACATAACGGTCGGCAAGACCTCACATCGAGCCTCTCTTCCTTTGGCGAGCACACCCATCTCAGGGAGACTCTTTCATGTTAGAAACACCTTACCCCGAACTCACGCCCTATCGCCGAGACACCTCTGTTTTGCTGAGACCTTTCGTCGAACCCCTTCATTCTCCCTAAGATCATTTTGTATCGACAAGACCCTATCGGGTCGGAAGGACCCTTCATCGAAACCACAACTCTTTCGGCGACACCATGGTGAGTCAGTGAGACATTTTGCCAAGCCCTAAATCTCTCAGCGAGCTCATCTCACTTTGGTGGGATTCCATCATGCCGGAAAGACTCTCCGTGGTCAGGGAGACCTTATAACGATAATACCTCCTTTCACTGAGACCTCACCTAGTCGGTGAGACCTTTCAGTGAATGCAAACCTCTCTCCCTGATGCCATTTCATTTCGCTGAGACTCTGATGGATATGCGAGACCTTATGCCGATATTATCTCATGTCGGTGAGAGTTCCTTCCTTCACTGATACATTACACCGAAGTCTCCTCTTTCACCTAGAGCTCATTTTACTTCGGGGAGACCCTGCTTGGTCGGGGAGACTTCATAGCGACCCCAAATGTTACCCCTATGTGCAATCGGTTGGTGAGACATCTGAAAACCTAAGACGATTAAACTGTTTGGCCGACTGGGACACTTCAAAATGAATAGAACTACTGCTTGTCAGCAAGATATCTGGAAGGTTTTTCCGACTCTCTTCATTGAGGAATTTCGTGCCAAATGTGATTAAGGTATGCTTTCCAACTGAGCTCCTTGAGAAATATCATCATGTGCACACTTTAATCCTACACTCATCAAAGGAAACCATAGCAAAGATTAGACGAACAAAGGTTAATTAATCAAAATCACCATTAAAATGAATCCTAGATGAGCAAGGTGTCATTAAATCTCCAAATAAAATGTCATAGCAGAATTCAGGTTTCAGGTCCATCTGTGGAATCCTAGCTAGGGAGGAATTTCGAGGAAATCTGAGCCAGGCGGATTTTGGCAGAATAAACATGAAAACACCCATTAGAAACTTAATATGATCATTATCAATCAAAAACAACATGTGAGATCTCAAAATAGCATAAATTAATCATAAAGTGCATCATCATTTGTTCACTAGTCTTACTACTCCATATTTCTTCACATTCTATCAGATTCCAGGGAAAATCCGCACGGGACAGATTTCCATGAAGGAGGAGACATTCCACAAGTTTTGGAAAAAATAGGGAACACAGGATTCCAAGAAAATCCAGAGTCGAAGGAAATCCACGAAGACAGTGAATCTCCAGAAGCCTGAGAATTTTGGGAAAATCCGAAGGAGAGGGAAAAATTGGGAAAATCTGGTCCATGTGGAATTCCGCGAAGACCAAAAATCCCCGAACCCAGCGCTTAGCTAGAGTTTGAGCGAGATCCAGGAAAATCTAGATGAGAAGGAAAATCCCGAACTGGGAGGAAAACCCGAACCTGCCCAGAACCCAAGGTTTTCAACAAGCAATTTGGGGGAATCACTTAGGCAAGCAAGATAAACATTTAACCTCATGCCAAAGCAAGATCATTCCTCGAAATTGAAGGACCAAAACACCAAGAGTGAAGAAAACCAAAGAAGAAGAAGGGGGACCCATTTCGTTCCAGAATAAAATGGGGTTGTTATGCAAGGCATAACAAATGGCGACTTGGCTAGGAAAATGGTTTAACCATTTTCAAGAAACCGAAGGATTCAGCTACCCAAAACTCCTGGTTTATGAACATCACAACTCGAGTTGGTTCAGTTTTAAGAAGCAAGGTTGAACTAGAATCTCAAAATGTAAGCCAACAGTGACTACCCCTGAATCTATGTTCGTGCTTGATTGTGCATCATCCTTTTATAAAGTTTTCCTCATCTTTTGAACAATAATGTGTAAGATTTGAACTACATGAGTTAATTTCCTTTAGCTATTGTGCAATGACATCCTGGGCATTGCTCTGCTGCCAGTTAGGCATCCATTGCCCCGACGAAGATACCTCTAGTTTTCTCACAGCATTGCTCTACTGCTAGTCAAGCGTCCATAGCTCCGGTAGAGATATTGGAATCACCCATTCATATTGAGTCCTCTTTTCTCTTTAGATAGTTCTCTCTCTCTTTTTTTTTCTTTTCTCTTGGAGTTTCAAATATTTCATTCAATTTTTCTCAATATGCCAGATGTTAAACATCTGTTCTGGGTTGAAAACTACCATGGACCTCATAACAACACTTGGGAATTGGATTTTTCACTCAAATCTTACAACACCATCATCCTAGGACAAATATACCATTACAAAAGGAGATGATCTTTGACGATTTGTGACAGATTCAGAGGAGCCAATGAAGGTTATTTACTTTGCACCTTGTTTTCAAGACTTTCCACAACTTTTATTGATAATGGGCATAAAATAATGAATTTAGGACAAAATCACCCAATTAGAAAACCTGAAAATATCTAAACCACTTCTCTCCTAATAACCAAAGTATGCTTCAGATAATGACCCACCATTTTGAAATGGAAAGAATAGAGAAGCCCCTAAAGAACAAAACAAGACAGAAACCAAAGAGCAAAGGAAACGAAAGGATAGAAAGAAAAGACAACAAACAAACAACAAAACTGTTTGCAAGCAGAAAAAGCAAATTATTTACATAGACCCAGAAAACAAACAAACTATTTACAAACAAAAAAACCATAGGACGCGGGAAAAAGAAAAAAAAAGAACAACGGAAAACTAACTAAACCAAAGACCAACACTAACCAATCCTAATCCTAAACTAACTCCAAAGCTAAGCCTTACAAACACAAATCTGTAAAAATGTGTACATTGACTCGACTGATTTTTCATTATGTGCAGCAATCTTAACCTACTAGGCACAGTTCTAAACCTAGGAAATTTATCTTTATACTTAGAAATATGAAGCTTATGTGCAATAAGTTCATTCTGAGGGTATAAAGCTTGAAATATTATCAGTTCTGGGTTCTCAGTTTTGCCATGATTTACCCACAAACAGGTTTTACTATCCCCAACGCCATAATCAAACTGAAAATTATTAAAACATAGATGATAATGAAAGGACACCACCTGATTTAGAAGATTCCTAGTTACTGATGCAGACTTGTGTTGTATGAACTCCCCCTCTCGGGGTCTCATCTCATGGAACATCACAGAAGCAAGGTTTGTCTCGCAGTTAGGATATTGACTAACCAACATCTTTGTATTCATCTCGAGTATAGAGTCAATTTTTTTTTGGATTTCTAGAGATGAAGCCTTAATTTCAACATTCTCTTGAAACACGTCAACCCCCAGGGTTTGAGAATCTGTGTCTAGCTTATCACCATTGATGTCAGGGATATTGGCACATGGTGAGAAAGGATTTCCTTCAAACTCATTTGAATGCATGGAGTCAAAGTTAGGAAAGCACTTTCTCAATTCATATTCCTGCACATCTTCAACAAGAACATGCTATTCAACATCAAATTTATCAGTATTAAGATCAAATTCATTAGTGGATGCTAAGCGAGGAATTTCTTCAACCAACACATTTGAGTAAACTAAATCAAAATCAAGAAAATACTCCCTTGTCTCATTCTCTTCGTCATATTGAAGAGATTCAACTTCTAAGATAACCTCTTGGTCGCTTTCTTGGCATTCCTCTACTTCATCCAAATGTACCATGTCATGAATTTCTTCAGGGAACACTTGCTTGATCTACACATCTACTCGAACTTATTCCCTTAAAATTCCATTTTGGCATTTAAGTTCCTATCTTTGACCACAAGATTCATTGGAAATCTCATCTTGAAGTGTGTTATCTGTTTCAATCCGTTCACTACTTAAATCAGCAGAGTCATCTTCTTTTGTTAACCAATAAAAGTGTGTTTCTTCCTCATCCACTGTCATGAAAGAATCTATGAACACCTCGATGAATCCATTCTCCACTTCTATCAAGCCCTTACTAGGTAAAGGAGTTTCATCAATTGTTGAATCCATCTCAATGCAATGATCAAGGTCATCAAAAGATAGGGAAGAATTAAACCGCTTCACACAATTACCCTCATCATTTTGGATGGATTGATTACCATTTTCACGTGTGCTAGTCGTTTCATCCTCCTCATTGAGGGGATACGTACTCCAAGGATCTTCCATAAGTATTCTTTCAACAGTGATTAGTTGCTTGAAATACAACTCCATCCTTCCTAGGAAGACGTGGCAATCCATCTGAGAGTGTTGATTAGTTTGATGTATCCTACATCCACTTGGCCCAACAAGTTCTAATAGTTTCAGATCTCCTAGCTCTTCTAATTTCCCCCTTATTCAATTCTGCATACGAGGGATATCAATCCAACATGAACCATGTTCCTTTGTCCATTCCTCATCACCCTGACTCTCATCTTGATCAGAAGAGTTGTTCAAATCGTTGGAAGGCACTATTGATTTCTCATGACAACAATCCCGCGTTAATACCTCATCTTCTTCAAAGCCATCATTAGTACTAACATTTTCAACAAAGCTAGATTCTATCTTGAGATTTCCATTATGCTCTAAATTTACATCCATTTCATGCCTTTTACCAAACAAGTCATCAAAATTATATTCTGGTTGATCAAATGTTTCATCCACAACTTCATTGTGATGTAATGGACTATGCTTTGGGATATGACCGAAAAGAGATGATATGGTCACAATTTCATTGACAAGTGGAGTACTCAACTCTGTGATTGGATTTTGCCGAGAGAAGTTCTCCCAGTGGTGTTGTGTGCAATTGACCTGATACGGGATGTTGGGGAATGTGGTACTTGGAACCTTACAAAGGTTGTAGCTGCTTGGTGAGAATGATTGCACCTGGGTAGGGATGGTGGGTGAAGTGGCATAAGGCTGCAGATGATGGCAATTTGCGAGCACAAGAGGATTATAACCCTGAGTTTGACTATCCAAATTTCTAATTTCACCTCCAAATTGTGCCAATAAGAGAGCTTTGTTCAATGGATCATGCAAGGATGTAGCCTCACCACAATGTTTGACTTTGGTTGTAAATGAGGGGTTTCAACCCCAATAATAATGTTCTATCAGTATATGATCATCAACAACCAAATCTAAAGATTGAACCCTTTGATACATAAACAAAAATCTATGCTTGAATTGATAAATGTGTTCTAATGGTATCCTTTTTGTAGTTGCAAATTCATGTAATGGGTGTAGTGCATGTGCATGAGGATCAAACTATTCTAAAAATAAGATTTTAAATTCTATCCATGAACAAACAGAATTTGGTGGCAGATTATCATACCATTGCCTTGTTGTACCTTGAAGTGTTTTGACAAATAACTGGCAAATGATATCTTGATGCCGAATCTAGAGAAAAATGAATATACGCCTGCAAGTTTCAACATGTTTAGAAACATTTTTCCCAGTGTTAGGGAAAAATAAAGGAAGCCTTTTGTACAAATGACCAGGGATTTCATGGGCAAGCCCCAATATATACAAAGGGCTACCCATTAGAGCTAGGTTTTCCAAGATCTGACCCACTTCCACTTACAAAAATCCAAAATTACTCAAGGAGGCCCTCCTTCTAGCGCTAGTTCTATTGACGAGTCTTAATGACACAACAACGTGCAAACAAAATATTGCTATTATGTTTCTCCTGAAAGAGAAAGACAACACATAGATATCTTAGCTCCCAAGGTCTTTGTAGTTGGTTCTCCATTGTGTTAATGTTGTTCAATGGTCAATGTAATAGTAATGTTCAAGGGGCCTGTTGGTGTTGAGCTTCTAGATTGTTCTGAGATCAACATAAACTTAGACCTATTCTAAACAGGGTTTTTAAAGAAATAGAAAAAGATAGATCAAGGCTAAATGGAACTGAAGAGAATGATAATGCATCCAACTTAACCAGACTTGTTACCTTTCAAGGAATTCCTAACTAAAACTGTAGAACAAAATTAACTTGTGATTAACACAGTCTCATTCATTCACAGTGCTGATTTCAATAACAGATTGCAAGTCACCATTTAAACAAAATATAAAATCAAACTTCATTCCGTGAAAGCTTCTCAAATCAAATGATTAACTCAAGACAAACACCATTCTGGAACACAACATGAAGTATATTTTAATCTGGTTGCTTCTACTGTTAGTGAAACAAATAAGCAACATTTACAAATCTGGCACAATCACCAGTGTACAAAAAATCCATGACTCCAAATTGTTTCCATTTATACTAAGAAAATTAGAAAGATACATTACTGGCTTCTGCTGAATCTAACTCCTAACTAAGAAGAAAAAAGAAGCTCCCATTACAAAGAATCAAGATGCAACTCCGTCTCCTCTATCCTTCAGAAAACTCCTACTCTTGAAAATCTATCTCTAGACCTATCTACTCTATCCCTTTTTTTTCTCACTGTCTCTATTTCTTCTAACTTCTAACCTCCTTTTTACAAAGAGGCCAAATTCCATATATACAGAATGTACCAAAAAGAATGCATTGGCCCCTGTTTTAGGGTTTACAAAATATCTACTGGTTGCAGGAGGGTTGGCCCTCAAATCTCTTGAATAAAGTTAATGTTGCATTGAATGGCATCCCTGTTGTCCATGTTGGTGAAAGATTTTTTCTCAAGAGAAGCCTTCAGATCTTTTGTAACTACAACATTAATTCCATGCCTCCATGTCCATCCTCGAACTCCTTTGAAGGGCTGCCTTGAATGCTCTAAAGGATTGTCATTAATGCGGATCTATTTTTGCTAGTAAAACCTCATAGCTGTCCATGAGAATGACGACCTCTCCTGCCTGCTTAAGATCTTTTCTCTTGTTGACCCCCTCTAAAAGCAGCATTAGACTTCCCATTGGACTTCCACCAGTATTCACCGAGTTCCTCCATCAACGCATTCACAGAGCAGATCCACACCGGTTGTATCCTATTGATCTTCTTCTCAGAGGTAGTCAATCGGTGAAAATGTCACTGGTCCGCCCCTTTAGCTTCTTCTGATTGGTGGAACAAAAGCCATGCAGGACTCCCAGGCTGTCAAAAGTGGTTTATAACAAATTGCATGTCGGTGAGACACTCATCGTGGCTCCCCGATGCGATTATACCTCTCTTAGCAGCTATCGACATGACACATGACGGTCGGAAAGACCTCACATCGAGCCTCTCTTCCTTTGGTGAGCACACCCATCTCGGGGAGACTCTTTCGTGTTAGGAAGACCTTACCCCGAACTCACGCCCTGTTGCCAAGACATCTCTGTTTCGCTGAGACCTTTTTTTGAACCCCTTCATTCTCCCTGAGATCATTCTATATTGACAAGACCCTATGGGGTCAGCAGGACCCTTCGTCAAAACCACAACTCTTTCGGTGACACCATGGCGAGTCGGTAAGACATTTTTCTGAGCCCTAAATCTCTCGGAGAGCTCATCTCACTTTGGTGGGATTCCATCCTATCGGAAAGACTCTCCGTGGTCGGGGAGACCTTATAACGATAATACCTCCTTTCACCGAGACCTCACCCTGTCGGTGAGACCTTTCAGCGAATGCAAACCTCTCTCCCCGATGCTATTTCATTTCGCTGAGACTCTAATGGATCAACGAGACCTTACGCCGATATTATCTCATGTCGGTGAGAGTTCCTTCCTTCGCCGAGACATTACACCGAAGTCTCCTCTTTTTCCAAGAGCTCATTTTACTTTGGGGAGACCCTGCTTGGTTGGTGAGACTTCATAGCGACCCCAAATCCTTTGCTGATGTTACCTCTATGTGCAAACGGTCAGTGAGACATCTAAAAACCTAAGTTGATTAAACTATCTTGTCAACTAGGACAATTCAAAATGAATAGAACTACTGCTTGTCAGCAAGATATCTGGAAGGTTTTGCCGACTCTCTTCATTGAGGAATTTTGTGCCAAATGTGATTAAGGTATGCCTTCCAACTGAGCTCCTTGAGAAATATCATCATGTGCATGCTTTAATCCTACACTCATCAAAGGAAACCATAGCAAAGATTAGATGAACAAAGGTTGATTAATCAAAATAACCATTAAAATGAATCCTGGATAAGCAAGGTGTCATTAAATCTCCAAATAAAATGATCATATCAGAATTCGGGTTTCAGGTCCATTCGCGGAATCCTATCCAGGGAGGAATTTTGGCAGAATAAACATGAAAACACCCATTAGAAACTTAATCTGATCATTATCAATCAAAAACAACATGTGAGATCTCAAAACAGCATAAATTAATCATAAAGTGCATCATCATTTGTTCACCTGTCTTAATCTGAGCCAGGCGGATTTCGGTAGAATAAACATGAAAACACCCATTAGAAACTTAATCTGATCATTATTAATCAAAAACAACATGTGAGATCTCAAAATAGCATAAATTAATCATAAAGTGCATCATCATTTGTTCACCAGTCTTACTACTCCATATTTCTTCACATTCTATTAGATTCCGAGGAAAATCCACACAAGACAGATTTCTGCAAAGGAGGAGACATTCTGCAAGTTTCGAAAAAAATAGGGAACACAGGATTCTGAGAAAATTCGGAGTCTAAGGAAATCCAAGAAGACGATGAATCTCTGGAAGCTCGAGAATTTTGGGAAATCCGGAGGAGAGGGAAAAATTGGGAAAATCCGGTCCACGCGAAATTCTGTGAAGACCAAAAATCCTCGAACCCAATGCTTAGCCGGAGTTCGAGCGAGATTCGGGAAAATCTGGATGAGAAGGAAAATCCCAAACTGGGAAGAAAACTTGAACCTGCCCATAACCTAAGGTTTTCAATGAGCAATTTGGGGGAATCACTTAGGCAAGCAAGATAAACATTTAGGCTCATGCCAAAGCAAGATCATTCCTCGAAATTGAAGGACCAAAACACCAAGAGTGAAGAAAAGTAAAGAAGAAGAAGGGGGACCCATTTTGTTCCAGAATAAAATGGGGTTGTTATGCAAGGCATAACACTAACATTGTTTCTTCCTGAATGATTCCTCGGTCTAACCATTTAATCAAATCTCCTTATTTGATTAAATTCATCAATATTCGTATCTTAATTAAATAAATCATTTTATCTAATTAAGTCAATCTCTTTTGTTAATTAAATCAATCCATCCGATCTAATTATCCCTATTTAATTAAATAATCAATTTATTTGATTAAATCTCTAAAGTCTATCCATTAAATTAAATAAATTAAAACCTTATTTGATTTAATCTAACACCATCTCTTTTAATTAAATAAATCAAAATCCTTATTTAATTAAATCTCGTCATATTCTCTCTTATTTGATTTAAATAAATCCATAAATTTGAGTCAAATAGTCACATCATCTAACCTCTCTCATTAAATTAATTAACCCTTGATTAATTTAATCTCATTTCATGTCACATCTTCTAGATAATGCAAGTTGCACATGAAAATAGATTTAATTCATTTATTAAATCTCTATTTTCCTCACAAGGCATCTTTTGGAATATTCTCTTAATTTGAATTCAAAAATTCCAAGTCAACATGTACATCCAACAAGGAAATAAATTCATCTTACATGTCCTTTGCCTTGAGCCAAGTGGCATTTATTGCATTTTCCCTTCCCTCTTGCATGTCATTTCAACAAATTTGAAATTTAAAATTGTGCATTTATTGGCACAAACCCCAAATCTTGCACATCCTTCATCCATTCATAGCTTGATAAGTGGCATCATATCATTGGATGAATGTTAGTCCCACATTGCTCAAATTTGGACGTTCATCCATCTTGGCATTCTATAAATAAAGAGCTCATATCTTCATTTCACCATCCACAAACTAGGCAAAGTTACTGTGCTCAAATATCTCTTGAATTTCATCGATTATCATTGAGTCATAGCTAAGTTTTTTGCAGATTTTGGCTTGGAATTTTCATTCTTCACCAACAAAGTGGATCAATCATCTTCAACACATCAAGCTTGCATCATAGGAATTGGGAAAGGGCCAATTTTCACATCAAATTGGCACCAATTCCCTCATGGGAACATGAGTTTGCACATCTAATTAGGATTTAATCTTTGTTTTATCATTTTCATTTTGTTCTTTGTTATTTTCTTTCCTAGTTTGAAGTTGTAAATGGATTTCATGGGGAATCCTTGTTTTGGCTTGCAATCACTTGTCTAACTCATTTATTCTTGTTGTTTTGTAGGTACCAAGGTTGGGGTTCACACATTTGGCGCTAGGAGGGCTTGAAATCATTCTTTCTCATCTTTTCTTAAAAAATTTGCATTTTCATTCACACACAGGAAATTCCAATGCTGGGAGCTCAGCGTCACTATTTTGGCACTGCTGACTTCTCAACGTCATTATATGGCATCGCTTAAAACACAAATTGCAACGCTGGACTCGTCCCGCCAAAATATTTGAATTTTAAACTCTGCGTCTGGACTCGTCAACTTGCAGTAATTTTCAAATTTTCAAAAATTGCGACACTGGAAGAAAACTGCGACGTGGGGCAAAAATTGCGATGCAATTGAGCTCTATGTCCCGAGACAGAGCACCGCTGACTGGTAAGTGGCGCTGTGAGGGCACCGCTCAGAAATCAAACTGTGACGCAATTACGAGTTGTGACACTGGAAGATAGTAAAAACGAAAAATTTGATTTTAGCACGTGCTTTTGATTTATGATTAATTTATATTCCGTTTTCTGGTTTTTAACTTCTGTATTTTCCAGAATCTAACTGGTTTTTCTCACTTGTAGGTTGGAAATCGAAAACAAAGGAAGGAGGAGCATGATGATGATATTTCATCCAATCAAAGTGTTTTTAAACACTTTAGTGTTTGTTTAACACTTCTTCAAGGAATTATTAGCACTTCTTTCTTAGGATACTAACTTCCTTTGGGTTTAAAAAGAATCTTTTTTGTTTATTTCTTGTAAAGGGCTAAAATGAACAATAGGATCAACAACATACTAAAGTTTGTTTTTGGTTAACAAATCGAACAAAATACCTCTCACTTGTCATTTGGTACTTTAAAAGAACTCATATCTTGCTTTGGGAATTTAAAAAGAACAAGTGTAACTTTGTTTTTTGTGAGGGCTTACTTAAACTAAAGCCATTGAAAAAGGACGTATGCGCTTCTCTCGCGCTTTATAGTGATCTTGAGAATCAAAAGGCCTTTTTCGTGACTTTAGGGTGAGACAAAGCAATCATCTCCACACTTTGATTTGGGTTTAAAATTGAACATCTTGTGCGAGTGTGAGTGGGGGAATTGTTGCGTATATTCTCTCTCCTTGTGGCCAACAAGGATTGATCAAATTACGAATATTGTTCTTCATTCGCTTTTTTTTATCCTAGAGGGCCTGCCTTGAGGAAAAAGTACTCACCCAAGGGAAGGACTCAACTGGTAACACTCTAAAGCCAAGAGTATTTCCAACTGGTATATAAATGTGGGTATTGGAAGAAACACTAATATCACGCGGTTGATTCTGACAAGATGGATCTGAAAGGGGACTCTTGCCGTATGGGTCAATCTCCACGAACGGAAAGTCCTTATTAAAACCCATGTGCTAGAATTTTCCAAAATCCTTTAAACTATTTGTTGGTGCAAGAACGGTCATTCTCAAGCCACCCCACACTTTTACGATCTTCTAGTAGAAATGGAAAATATGCCATGGGAGTTTCATGGGTGTTGATGCTTGGCTGCCCCATATAAGTGAGTGTCGTGGAGGGGAGCCAGTGGGGTCAAGCATCTAACCATTCGCTAGAGATAAGCGTAGCTAGACTTGTCCAAGTGGGAATCCAACAAATATTGTCTTACACATTCATAGGATTGTACTTATTCTTGTGTTACAAAATGCATTGATTGATCGAAAACACCATGGAAAAAAACACTTGAACCTCATCCAAAATTCATACCCTTTTGAAGACAAATACAATTGCCTCAATCCATATGTTATTGCTTGCCCTTGGGATTCACGTCCTTAGAGGTTTCTAAACATTGGATTATATCTCGATTTGTCTCCTTAAGTAAACAATAGGAAAACCCTTGCCTTAAGTTCATTGAATTTCCACATAACATATCTTGTGGGGTTTGAAGAAATTAAGACATTGGACATCTTAGTTTGAAAACCTAAAAGTTTTTGGTATAAAAAAGACAAAGACAAAGCAAAGCTAAGCAAAATGAACTTTCATATGTGTTGAAAACTCACAACCCCAAAAGCAAAAAAATCATTGGTTGGAAATCCGAAAATGAATGTTCAAATGAAATAATTTCTTGGTTACAAAGGTCTTTAGGAAGCATTTGCATGCTCTTCAATACCTAGGTCTAAGAAAACAAAGTGTACCTTTTTAGGTTCATCTTAGGATCAAAACATATCAAAATCTTTTTCATCCATCCTCCAAAACATCAAAACAACATCATCTCACAATCACCTTTTGATAAATCTTGAAATCATCCTTAATACTAGGCTTTGTGGCAAAATCAAAATCATCAAAATCATTGAGACTAAATCCTTGAAAACATTATCAAAATCACTTTTGGCTAGGTATGTGTAGATGCATCCTTTTGCATATGCTTAGTCAAAGTTATCAAAATCATCTTGTCTAGCTTAGTATATGTAGATGAATCCTTCTTCATATACTTAGTGAAACAATAATCTTGTTTGAATAGGTGTGGGTAGATGCATCCTTCTCCTCACACATATTCAAATCATCATCCATTGAACAAAGCTATCCCTTAGATCATCATCCAACATCTTAGGGTCTTTTTGTTCAAAATCCAAATCAAAATTAAAATCAAAATCAAGGACAAAATCTCAAATCCAAAAACAAATCAAAATCAAAATCCACAAGTCCTAAAAGCCTAGTATCTCATTCGAGATTTATCAAAATCCAAAAACATCCGTATCATCCTTCCCTAAACATCATCATCATATCCTCACCTTTGATCCTCAAGGCATCCTAAAACTTTCTACTTTGGGGCATAAAATAACAATCGATCCAAAGAATCAAGAGATTCATCTCCCATATTCTCGAAGATTGATCCTTGTTTTATGGTTCTAACTAGATCTCAATACAAAAAGAGTATGGAAGCCAACAAAGAAACACCTCCTTCAAGTGATCTTAGCCAAAAAAATGCAGAAGTGAATCCTGCCGAATCAAGTAATCTGTTGACCCTCTCACCATCACAAAATCTGCAAGAAGAAAACCAAGAACAAGACCTTACTTTTGGAATGTCTCGCAAGGAAATGACTAAAATGCTCCAAAATATATACAACCATAGAATCATCAACATCATGATGAGACTTAACCCTTTGTTATACATGCTTGAGCTAGCAAAATAAGGGGCCAAGTTACCTTCGGATTTTGATGTGAGTACTATAGTAGAGACATCTTTTCCTCCAATTTCATCCACCATTCCCATTTCATCCACACCCCCATCTCAAAATGTCACACAAAACATTCCGCAAATCACAACATCGTTTGCTCCAACCCAACCCAATGTTAATAAGGGAAGTGCATTTCTCAATGCAATTCAAACACACCCCCTTGTTAATAATCAAAATTTGGATGCAAACACCACCTTGGAACAAAGCATACCCCAAAACCCATTACATAAGAATGTTCCTCTCACATTCCATCATGATCCATCATCATCATTTTTTCACGCAACACCTCAAACACCTCTTCTCACAAATTCACAAGAAGAGGGAGATATGTTTGGACTAGGGGGCATATTCGACACCATGACATTCTCGCAACAACTCACACCCCTTACATTTCCACCTCTCCCACCATTGCCATTATCATCCGCTCCAATCCTTGGTTTAGGGTTTCCTCCCCTACCAAGTATCAATCAAACCTATATCCCAACCATCAATCAAGGCATTACACCAAACACTCAAAATTTGTCATTGATATCGCAACAACAAATGACGAATACACAAGCAATGGCAACAACATCAAACACCCTTCTAACATCACAAAGCATAGGACCAACCACCACACCAATACCACCATCCACCACTCAAAATATCAACATGACATTATCAATCACCACGAACACCATTCTAAATCCACCACCACCCCCACCACCACCAACTTCCACCACATCAAGCCAAAACAATGCGGCATTGCAAGCTGCTTTCCAAAGAGGATACCAACAAGTTGAAAAATAAAAATCTGAATAATTAGTTGCTCAGGCTGCACAGGCTACCCAAGTTGCACAAGCCACATTACAAGCGCAACAAGCCCAAGTATTATTGCAACAACAACAACAAGAAGCCGCCCAAGCCATGCAGGCATTGCAAGCATTGCAAGCACAAAGGGCTGCTCAAGCACAACTTTTATTGCAACAACAAGCAGCATAGGCACAAGCAACACAAGCACAAGCTCAATATCAGGCACATCAAGCCCAATATCAAGCACAACTCAATGCACAAAGACAAGTAGCGCAATTGCAGGCATATCAGCAAGCATTAAAGCAATACCAAGAGCAACAAGAAGTAGCAGAATTGGCAGCCCAACAACAATCATTGTTGGAATAACAATAATCACAACAACAAGCATTGTTGGAACAACAACAAGCACAAATCTTAGCGTAACAACAAGATCAACAACAAGTGTTGTTCATACAAAAGCAGGTGGAAGCCTACCTCACTTGCCAAAACATACAGATACCATCGAACAATGCACCGACCGACCCACCTATCCAACCCATGATTGAAACACCCCAAAACACTTTCATCCCACCCCCTGATCCACAAAATGATGTGACAACACAACTCAGGTTGTTCTGGCAACAAGTGCTCGACCTTCAATCAGGGCGAACAACCAAAACGCCAAGCAACTTGTGTCCCTATCCATTTGATAGGAGCTTGATAATGAAACCATTCCCCAAGGGATTTGAAATCCCCAAATTTGACAAATATCGAGGGATGGGAAACCCTAAAGATCACATCAGGGAATTCCAAGTTCATTGCATGGAGGTCATATATGACGATACTTATCTAATGCGGCTATTTCCTAGGAGCTTGGCAGACCATGCTATAGAATGGTTCTCTCGCTTACCGTCAGGAATTAGAACATTCCAAGAAATTAGGGAGGCATTCATTAAAAATTATGCATGCAACATTGCAATGGATGTTAGTCTCGAATAACTCTTAGCTCTAAAACAAGGAAAGGGTGAATCATTCGCCTCATTCCTACAATGATGGTGATCCAAGGCCAATCGGAGCAAGTGGACCATGCCAGAAGAACAACAAATTTGCACCATCATAGCCAACCTTGAAGGCCACTTGGCATTTCACCTCAAGGTTCAGGGCATCACCACATATGATCAATTGATCTCCAAAGCGCTTAGCATCGAAAGAGCCCTTATGACTCAACCCGTAGAATCAACATCATACCATGAACAACAAAACAACCACCCATCATCCAATTACAATGATAAACTACGTACTTGGGCAAAGAAAAAAAATGTTACTAATGATGGTATCGTTGATGCCAAGGTGGTCATTAGTGCCCCACGCCAACATACACCCACACCACAAATCCAAATTCAACACCAAAACCACCATCAAACAACACACCAACCCAATAATAATCCAACCATCAATAATCTCAATGACCAAAGGGGACCACCCCAATGCAAAAGTTATCCAAAATGAAAATACACCATTTTGGGGAAACCACTGGAGGACATAATGAAAAAGTTGATCAATGAAAAACTCATCAAGCCTCCTACATTCAAGAATTACCAAGAACCCGATGTCAAACCTCCTTGGTATAACGAGAATCAACTTTGTGAATTTCATAAAATCAAAGGTCATACCACAAACAGCTACATGAGACTCAAAAACATCATCCAAGATCTCATCGATAAGAAAATCATAAACGTGGAACAACCTATAGGAAATCAAGATCTTAAAATATACACGAATCTGATGCCGAATCATGGCAACAAAGGGAATAAAAATGATAAAGGGAAGGGAAATGTAAATCATGTGTATGAAACAGTCGTTGCCTCCCTAAATGAAGACTACATGGTCATCACCATCAAGGGTGCCCATGTCAAAGATTGTGGAGTCACCACAAGAGGGGGCAAAGTCACCATCGCACGATCATCCCAACCAAATAGAGTCCCTTCATCTAGATCCATTCCTAATGGCTACAATGTCTTAGACCAACTCAAGAGAACACCAGCACACATCTCCATCATGGAGTTGTTAAAAATCTCATTAGCGCATAAAAAGATCCTTGAGGAAGCATTAGCCTCATCCACTGTCCCTGCAGATCTCGATGCGGAGCAATTCCAAGCTATGGTCGACAATATCATAATGCCTAATCTCCTTACATTTTCTGACCAAGATTTCCCTGCCCAACCATCTCACAACTGTGCACTTCACTTGGAAGCCATTATACACAAGAGAAAAATAAAAAAGGGCCTTGGTGGATGGAGGTGCGGGTTTGAACATATGTTCCCTAAGCCTCATCAAGCAGTTGAAAATATCAGAAGATTTCATC
The DNA here is from genome assembly GCA_007258455.2 of Sequoia sempervirens. Classification (NCBI taxonomy): domain Eukaryota; kingdom Viridiplantae; phylum Streptophyta; class Pinopsida; order Cupressales; family Cupressaceae; genus Sequoia; species Sequoia sempervirens. Next base: position 754,435,631 of record VDFB02281492.1, read on the forward strand.
GACAAAGGAAAGGGAATCACAATAAGAGCATATGACGACCAAGAAAGAGTGTCTCAAGGCACGATTAAACTCCCTATTCAAGTAGGGCCGACTCTCATGCAAACCACTTGTTAGGTCTTGGACCTTGACTTGTCGTATAATATCCTCTTGGGATACCCATGGATCCATGCGATGAAAGTCGTAGCATCAACTTTCCACCAATGTGTGAAATTTACACATAATGGACAAGAGGTTACTATCCATGGAGACCCCAAACTATTTTCATATTGCAAAAATCTTGAACCAAAGTATTACAAAATCCCCCAAGTGCCAAAAAATGATGAGGGCCCATACACACCATACATCAACCCCGCCACTCTCGCGTCCACTTCTGCGAAAGAGACACCCACCACTCCCACCATTCCCACCATCTCTGACATCAAACTCATCATCCAGGAGGATGGTTGTGGAAGTTACAAGCTCCCTAACAATGCTTTTGTGATAGGAGAGTTACCACAATCTCCTAGATCACGGGGACGTCCACAAGAAAACCAAGTTTGCACATCACAAACGTATCTTGAAGACTATCTTGAATTCACAAGATGGGGAGACCTTGGCCAGGGGGTTATTGAAGTAGATCCATCTCACATGTTATATAAAGATGAAAGACCGACACCCGAATTACCAATGGATGAGATAAGCAAGAGCCTACAAATGATGCTTGCAATGGGCTATGACAGAAATCAAAGACTGGGACAAAACGACAATGGCCTCATAATACCTATCATGCTAGAGACACGACCCATAACAAATCTTGGCCTTGGATGTACCCCTCTGAGTATAACCATACGTGACTGAAGTCCTCTGGTTAGAATGGTTAATATTTCTCCTCAGCCAATACTAGCACAAGTACGCTCACCAATATCCACAAGTAGAGACATACATAACTTTATAACTAAGGACTATATTAGTAGCGATGACGAGGATACCATGACCAATCTATCTAGGTTATTTGAGGACACCACCCTGTGTATGATTAGCACCCTCTCCTTTGAAACAGACCATCAAAATCATAAGATCCGTTTAGTGTACCCTCAACTGATTGACTATGACCAACAAGGACCACTGGTTCTCGATACATTTGAAAACAATGAGGCGCTCTCAGATTTCATGGGATTGCGGGACAACATTCTTGAAGGGGATCATAAGGCAGGGTTTATAATGGAGTTGGACACACATGCCTATTATTGGGAAATGATTGAATCCTTCAGTTGCAAAAGTGAGAAACTAAGAATCATATCTAAATCCTTGAGTGAAAACCACACTGTGGCACTCTCTGACAAGAAAAAAGTAAAAAGAAATGACGTATCCAATGGTGAAAACCTCTCTAAGGCACCTGAGGATGAATGATTCAATCTTCCTTTAAGAGCTATCCATCAGGAGAAGTCAACAATCTTGGCTAAAAAATGCAATCCGGTCAATCTAGGAACAGAGGAGACCATGCATATTACATTCTATGCGAAATCACTATTATCAAAAGAGCAAGAACTCCTAGCAGCATTCCTAAATGAAAGACAAATAAACTTCACATGGAGTTATGCTAACATGCCAGGACTTGATCCAGAGACTGTGGTTCATCACTTAGCAGTGTATCCAAAAGAAAAGCCTGTCAGACAAAAGCTTCCAAAAATGCATCCTCAAATCGCCTTATTGGTCAAAATGGAGATCAAAAAGTTGTTAGATGCAGAATTTATCCAACCAATCAATTATCCAAAATGGGTGTCAAATTTCGTACCTATTTCAAAACCTGATGGAGCCATCAGAATCTGCACATACTTCAGAGATTTGAACAAGGCATGTCCCAAGGATGATTTCTCGCTTCCCAACATCGACATGATAGTAGACATGACAACAGGTCATGAGATGCTATCACTAATGGACAGATTTTCAGGATACAACCAGATCATGATAACAAAAGAAGATCAACATAAGATGGCTTTCACTTGTCCATGGGGGACCTACTACTAGAACATGATGCCATTCGGCCTAAAGAACGTAGGAGCAACCTATCAAAGGGCCATGACATTGATATTCCACAACATGATTCATAAAACAGTCGAAGACTATGTCGACAACATTCTAGCTAAGTTAAGAAAAAGACAAGATCATATAGCAACCCTAAGTGCTATCTTTGATAGATTGGAGGAATACAAAGTCAGACTAAATCCCAAGAAGTGCATCTTCGGCATACAATCAGGTAAATTGCTAGGATACATAGTATCCATGAGGGGTATCAAGGTGGATCCAGAAAAAGTGAAAGCAATCCTCGAGATGGAGGCACCAAAAACATTAAGGCAACTAAGAGGTCTCCAAGGCAGACTTCAATCCATCCAACGATTCATAGCACAACTGGCGGATAAGTAGAACCCATATTCTCACCTACTCCACAAGGGGGTAGCATACAAATGGGATACAAAATGCGAAGAAGCATTTAAAAAAATAAAAGAATATCTACTGACAACACCAGTCTTAATGTCACCCATCCCAAGAAAGCCATTGATCTTATATGTATCAGCAACAGCAGCAGCCCTTGGAGCTCTCCTAGCTCAGCATGATGAAAACAAAATAGAGAGGGCTATCTACTACATTAGTAGAACAATGGTTGGTCATGAGCTAAATTACTCATTCATCGATAAATCATGCCTCACAGTAGTGTTTGCATCACAAAAATTCAAACATTACATGTTGGCACACAAGATAAAGCTCATTGCCAAAACTGACCCCCTCAAGTATCTCTTATCAAAGGCAATGCTCATAGGAAGAATGGAAAAATGGGTGATGATATTGTCGGAGTATGACATCAAATATGTAGAACGGAAAGCCATTAAGGGCCAAGTTATTGTAGATCAACTAGCAGAGGCACCTATTTATTTTGAGAATCCTCTTGTCTTAGAGTTTCCAAATGAATCCATTTTTAACCTCAACGTAGTAGACCACTGGAAACTATACTTCGATAGCTCATACACACAACACGGATCAGGAGCTGGTGTCTTCTTCATCACCCCACATGGGGACTACATACCAAGGTCATACAAACTAGCATTTCCTTGCACCAACAACATCACGAAATACGAGGCTTTGACTATAGGTCTCAAGATAGTAGTGCAATGGAACATCATAGCTCTCAAAGTCTACGGAGACTCTCAGTTGATCATAAATCAAGTCAATAATGAATATTAGACCAAGGATGATAAGCTCACTCCATACAAGAAATTGGTGGAGACTCTCAAAGAATCTTTCATTGAAATAACATTTGAGCAGATTTGTAGAACCAACAACAGAGCAGTAGATGCCATGGCAACAATTGGGTCCCTACTGGACATCCCCAACAATGTTCCAAAATATGAATTCTTGATTGAGCAGCTTCTTGTTCCCGCATTGGAGGTACCAGAATCAAAATTCTTATGCGAAATCGTTGGTCCAGGTGATCCTTGGTATCATGACATCTATACATATCTTCAAATAGGAGTCATACCTGCTGACCTACCATCAAACCTAAAATGAACCTTCGTTAAAAAGGCATCTAGATTTGTCATCCTAGGTGATACCTTATACCGTAGAAGCATAGAAGGTACCTTGCTACGCTGCTTAAATGTTGATGAGGCATTAACCACTCTAACTAAGGTACACAACAGTATCTGTGGTTCACACTCAAGTGGAATGACCTTAGCCAAGAAACTGCTGAGGATGGGGTATTATTGGCCCACAATGGAAAGAGAACCACATGATCATGCTAGAAGGTGTCTACAATGTCAGCAACATGGGGACCTCATCCATGCTCCAACTCAAGAGCTTCATCCTATCGTCACACCATGGCCCTTTTCGCAATGGGGACTCGATCTCATTGGGAAAATCACACCCACCTCATCCAATGGCCACAAATTCATCATAACTGCAATTGAGTACTTCACAAAGTGGGTGGAAGCCATACCCATTACGTATATAACTAGGAAGTAGATCTCAAAATTCATCCTGAACTCTCTCATCTGTCGTTACGGGTTCCCACAAGCCATTATCTCAGATAATGGGACACCATTCAAGAATTAGGAGGTTCATGACTTGTGCGAGAAATTCAAAATCCAACATCACTTCTCCACCCCATACTATCCCCAAGGCAATGGCCAAGTAGAAGCCACAAACAAAACCATCCTCAAAATCCTCAAGAAAATAGTCAATGACGCACATCGTGATTGGCATCTGCAGCTTAATCCTACCCTCTGGGCCTATCGAACTAGCATCCGCACACCCACTAGCACCACCCCCTTCTCCTTGGTCTATGGATCAAAAGTCGTACTCCCCATTGAGATCGAGCTCCCATCCCTCAGGATATCACTGCAAAATCTCATCACAGATGAAGAGTACCGGGTATCAAGACTAAATGAGCTGGAGTTACTGGATGAGTGACGTATCAATGCTTTAAATCATTTGCAAGTCTATAAGAATAGACTCAAACAGAGCTACAATAAGAAAATCAGAAGCAGGACTTTCCAAGTCAGAGAACTGGTCTTAAAATAAAATCAAAAGAATGTCCCAAACCCAAGCAGCAAAGGCAAGTTTGAACCCAATTGGCCTAGGCCATTCGTCATCACAACAAGTTACAAATCAAGGGCATATCAATTATCAACACCCGAAGGGGAACCTCTGCAAGAGCCCATGAATAGTGCTCATCTCAAAAAGTTTTATGCCTAATTATTTCAGGGTATAGAACCAAAAATCCAAAAAATTAGAAAATGTCCTAAAAAAATGGTTACTTCAGCGAAAACCTAGCAAACAGGCATCTTGGTAACAACAAAAAAATTAAAAAAAGCAAACAAATCCAAAAAGATCATAAAAAGGATCAAAATAAATAGTAAAGAGAAAAATCATCCTCTAGTGAAAACCACTTCGGTGGTACTTTGGGTAGGTACCTTGGTGAAAACCTGGCAAACAGGCACCTTGCGTAAATAAGCACTTTACATCCACCAGGATCCTTATGGCTTGTTCGGAATCATCCCTCCATTTCGCTTCCATCATCCATCGCATTCAGGTCTCCATCCATCACTCATCCACTCGCATCCACACCATAGCTTGGTCCTGTGTTCGTATCATGATCCCTCCTAGTACTACTTGACCCATCCTCAAGGTGAGTTTGTCCTGCCTTTATCGGAGTAGTCTATTGCATCATGCTGGGGGCACATTCTCATCAGATCGAATTCATGTATGATCTTAAATTCCTCAAATCAGAAAATCCAAAAACATCTAAACATCATAAAATCCAAAAACATCAGAATATCAGAAAATCCAAAAACATCGAAAAAGCACAAAATCCAAAAACATCCAAAACATATCAAAATCCAAAAATAAGTCAGTCAAAAATTCAAAAACAGGGTCATCTTGTCGAACTACGTCGTCTTTGAGCTAGAACGTAGGCAAGGTTGATCTTTGATCATCCCCCGAGATATTTAAGTAAGTCCTATAAGAGTCCATCATAATAAACTGACAGTTCATCATGTATATCTTCATCTATAAATCGATCAAGTCATCAGTCAAACTACGTGGTCTCTGCATGTATAACGTAGGCAAGGCTAATCTGTTGATCAGCTCCCGAGACCCCTAGGATAGGTCTTTAGGTTAGTCTCTTGGTCAAAATCTCAAAAAATCCTGAAAACATTACAAAATCAAAAAATCAAAACATTTTCAAAATCCAAAAAATACCAAAAACAGCCTCAAAACATTACAAAACTCCACAAACATTCAAATATTTGAAAAAAACCATCTACCTCATCTCGCTTGCACCTGCAATAAACACCACTCATAATAAACTAATCGTCATCATCAACCTTTGGTGAAATAGTTAGAAACAAGTCTAGCAGATTAAAAGTAAAACTCCAAACGTCAAGTCTTAAGTCTAAGTCGGTGTGTAAGCAAGCTGGTTATCTCTTCGTATTGGTAACTCATCATCTAAATTGGTCATCCCTTAGAACACTTTGGATAAACGAAATGAAGTGCTGCCATCCACTAACATGTCCTAGGATGTATCCTTCCTACAATGGGCATTATCTTTTGGCAATAAGTTTCGGTTATCATCCTTAGAAAACACATCCTCTTTCCGTTAATAGTATTGAAGAGCATCAGTTTGTTTGTTTACTTGGTCTTTATCTTTTGACTTATCTTATTTGAGCTCATTCCAAGGACATCTCGATGATATCCCAAAATAGAGGATTTAGAGAAATAGGAATGGGACAACAATCATTATCTTTTGTCTGCTATACTTGTTGGACGTTCTTGTAATATAACCTCGGCGAATACTTGCTTTGTTAGGTATGTATGGAAGAGGTCTAGGGAAACTTTTTGACTATTGCATGGATAGGTTTTCCTTTCCGTGTTTTGGTTCAAGGTGTCTGAAATTTCTAAAGTGCATCCTATCAAGGTTTTTGTATGTCAGGTGTGAACAAGAATACTCCTATCTGCTTATCAAGTCAAAGTTCATCTCATTGGGTACAATGCCATCCTGGTTTTCCATACCTTGATGCATCAATACCATGTGTGTTATCAAACATACAAAAATTTGGCCCTTTGAAAATCCCAATTCCTTGGAAAGTAATCATCATCACCATCATTTGCATTTGCATCATCTTGTGTCTTGTTGAAATGACTTCTTTTCGTACTAACTGCACTAACAAGGTACTATGACAGTTGATCACCATCACCATCATCGTCATCGATCCTGCATCCAAAAATCATTAGAATATTGCATAAACATATCATATAGGAAACATAAATCATCACATAAGCATCTACAAAAGCATATCATAAATCATTTTTCACATAATCATAAACAATAAGCATTAGGCATACATACTTTCATAACATCATGACATCATCTCACCACTTTACATTACGCATTAACATATCATTGCATCACATACATCATCATTTATTACGTTTAGGGTAATAACATTTTTTATTCTAAGCATCTCATAAAACCATCTCATTATGCATTAACACCATTTCATTTGCATCATATTACGACCATCGCATTTCATGTTTCATCATCCATATCATCTCATAAATAACATCATAAAACATTCATTGGATAAATCATTCCACATAGGCATAAATGTACAAAATTCATATATGCATCCATTCATTAACATTTCATAAGCACAATTTAGATATCATTTCTCATGTGCACAATAGATCATATCATTTCACATATCAGACCATTGCATTTGCATTATCATAAATAGACCATCACATTTGCATATCATAGGTTAACATAATATAGATATGTTAGTCATAATCATGACACATGTATCATGAGAAATAAATGCATCCATAAAAGGCATCACTGCAAAGCATATAGAAATAAATCATCCATGCATAAAGGAGAACACGGTACATCACATCAAAATCAGCTCATATATATCGTCAATAATGTCACTGTCATAGTACAAAGAATAAATCGGATCACTGTACATATATGTCAATCGGTACAAAATGAACCCATAAGGCACAAAAAATATATATCATCTCGATCAAGCTCGATCCCTGTTAATGCTTCCCTCGTCCCTGTCACTGTGACCCTCTGGTGGTCTCTTGCTGGCCCGCTCTAAATACTCTGGGACCCACTCTGCTTTGGGTACGGTCTCGTGATAGGACCGCTAGTAGTACTTTGCCTCTCGGATGGCATCCCTGTAAGATCGCACTGGCACTATACCCTGGGAGGAGGAGGCTGTCATACTCTCTATTTGATGTCTGCGGCCTAGCTCTGTAGCTGCCTATAGCTTTGCAGCCTATCTCTATTGCATGACCTGATGCCTCTTGGCCCTCGCCTGATCTCTCTCCACTGTCACCGCCTGAACCTGGGCCTACAGCTATGCAATAAGGGTGTCCCGTGCAGCTGCCTATCCTGTTGGTTGTACCCATGGCTACACGTGGGGCTGATCCTCACCCTCGACTCGTGGTGCTGGAACTGGTGGCCCCTACTGCTGGTCCTGCATGTGTACATCTCTGTGACCTGGCTAGACTAGGGGCATGAATGGCGGATCTCATCAAACCTCAGCTCTCTGTCCTTGGCCTCCCCCTATGCCCCTGACTCTCCACACATTTGGATCCTCGCCTAGAATGGTCAACCAAAGTGGAGGTCAGAACCAGTCCCTGTAGGCCTGAGTGGTGCCCGGATCTGCTAAACCCTGATCATAAGCCCATGATCGGGCTACCAAATTCCAAAAACTATCAACTACCTCTGACATAGGAATACCATGTCCCCATGACACCTGTGTCATGCTGCGAGCAAAGACAGCTACATAGTCGTCATCAGGCCGATCCTGCAGCTCTCTAAACTGACGTTGTACGCGCCTGAGTAGGTACCTCTCGATCATTGTGTGCTCCCGCCCCTGCATGTACCGGTCCTCGCAGCAATAAAAGAGTTGATCGGCATCGACGGCCCATCCAGGCCGACCAAGGTATGGATGCCAAGTGAAAAATAACATCTCGTCTAGAACCCACCTCTAATAGGGGATCCCGTGCTTACCAGTGTGTGAAGGACACACCGCCTCTGTATCATGCCACGAGGGCATCGCCTGCCCCCATTGGAACTAGAACGACAAGTGGACGTAGCACAGAAATGTGCTCCCACACCTAGATGTGAAATAAAGTCACCCCAGCCCCCAATGCTCTGTCGTCCATGTATACATATTCATGAAGGTCCCTGTAAATCGAAGCTAGAAGAACAGGCCCCCATGCAAAGTGAACTGGCTTGTCTCAGACCATCTGCTCCTAGCAATACCCCCAGCCGGGACTAAAGTATCGCCCTCGTCTGTTTGGGGCAACGAGACCCAAAATGATGGCTGCAATCACCCAACGATAGGGAGGTGCTATAACCCTCTATCGCTCTAGCTCAATCTATCCCTCGCAATAGATGATGTCTCATGTGGCGAGGACTCTGACATAGGACTCGCATCCCTCGTCCATAGCAAAGATTGCATGCCAGCCAAGAATAGGCAATCGTAGAATGCGCCAAACGTCCTCCATAGTGATAGTGGCCTCACTAGTGGGGAAATGAAACGATGACATCTCGTTGTGTCACCTCTCAACTAGCACTGATAACATCTGTAGGTGGGTGTGCAAGGGTGTCGCGTACGCAATGTGCCACAATTCTGCAACTCCCAGTCGATCCTAGTCCCTGTTGCTTAGGTTCCGTAAAACGCTAGCCAAATCTCGCAACTGGTGCTCCTGAGAGTAAAGCTCCCTCACCCCATCCTGCATCAAGGAAGGTCAGCAAGTTAAAAAATTTCAAAAATTCCTAGTCGAGCGCTCCAAGAACTTCCCCAGCGGCACAGTTTGTGATGGCGTCGCAGTTTGTGATGGTGTCACAGTTTGATTTTAATCAAACTCTAATGCTCAAGCCCTAAAAAATGTAAAATAGCACCACACAACGTAGTTTGAATGCCGAGCAGTGCTATATAGCGCCGCTAGAGGCGAGCCGCTCCTTTAAGGCATTAATTGAATTATTAAATGAAAAAATCTAAGCTTGGGTAAGGGTCACATACCGGTGCCCCGATGCCAGGTGGCCGCTGGTATGTTTGAACTCGATTAGTGATGTGCAGGGGAAGTTGTCGTTGCGCCATATTGTCGGAGAGTCAGAGCTCAAATCTTAAGGTTGCTAGCGGAGGTGTGTGAAAATGACTTGAAAGAGACCCCTCAGGCCCCTTTTAAGCCTAAAAATTAGGGTTTCTTAACCCTGAATAGCTTTCTTGCTAGGGTTTTGGACCCCCGAACCTGTTTTGTCTGATTGAGGCTTGTTTTTCATTGTTTTATTGCGTTTAGACATGTTTTTAACCTCCCGAACCCCTTTCAGACCTATCGGGTTCTTTGTAACCTTTTTTCGCAAGATCACCCAAAAAATTAAAATTTTTGTCCAATCTCTCGAGGGGGCATTATAATGGCATGTTTTCTCTTGCCATGCAGCAGTGGGGTAAATTTTTAAAATATCAATTTTTTTGGCTTTGATTGAGATCGTTTATTCTTTGAACCAACGCAACGAGTGCATTGCTTTAAAGAAGGGCAAAATGTAGACATGTAAAATATACTGATTGACATCATGCATCTGATCCTAACTTACTAACATTGTTTCTTCCTGAATGATTCCTCAGTCTAACCATTTAATCAAATCTCATCTGATTAAATTCATCAATATTCATCTCTTAATTAAATAAATCATTTTATCTAATTAAGTCAATCTCTTTGTTAATTAAATCAATCCATCTGATCTAATTATCCCTATTTAATTAAATAATTAATTTATTTGATTAAATCTCTAAAGTCTATCCATTAAATTAAATAAATTAAAACCTTATTTGATTTAATCTAACACCATCTCTTTTAATTAAATAAATCAAAATCCTTATTTAATTAAATCTCTCATATTCCTCTCTTATTTGATTTAAATAAATCCATAAATTTGAGTCAAATAGGTCACATCATCTAACCTCTCTCATTAAATTAATTAACCCTTGATTAATTTAATCTCATTTCATGTCACATCCTCTAGATAATGCAAGTTGCACATGAAAATAGATTTAATTCATTTATTAAATCTCTATTTTCCGCAAAGCATCTTTTGGAATATTCTCTTAATTTGAATTCAAAAATTCCAAGTCAACATGTACATCCAACAAGGAAATAAATTCATCTTACATGTCCTTTGCCTTGAGCCAAGTGGCATTTATTGCATTTTCCCTTCCCTCTTGCATATCATTTCAACAAATTTGAAATTCAAAATTGTGCATTTATTGGCACAAACCCCAAATCTTGCACATCTTTCATCCATTCATAGCTTGACAAGTGGCATCATATCATTGGATGAATATTAGTCCCACATTGCTCAAATTTGGACATTCATGCATCTTGGCATTCTATAAATAAAGAGCTCATATCTTCATTTCATCATCCACAATCTAGTCAAAGTTACTATGCTCAAATATCTCTTGAATTTCATCCATTATCATTGAGTCATAGCTAGGTATTTTGCAGATTTTGGCTTGGAGTTTTCATTCTTCACCAACAAAGTGGATCAATCATCTTCAACACATCAAGCTTGCATCATAGGAATTGGGAAAGGGCCAATTTTCACATCAAATTGGCACAAATTCCCCCATGGTATTATGAGTTTGCACATCTAATTAGGATTTAATCTTTGTTTTATCATTTTCATTGTGTTCTTTGTTATTTTCTTTCCTAGTTTGAAGTTGTAAATGAATTTCATTGGGAATCCTTGTTTTGGCTTGCAATCACTTGTCTAACTCGTTTATTCTTGTTGTTTTGCAGGTACCAAGGTTGGGGTTCGCACAATTACCTTCTACAAATGTCAATGGCACAACAAGTTTGAGTATGCCCAAATCAAAGATTGGAACACATTTCCCGATGGTAGATCTAAATCCAAACCTACAAGTTTTCCAACCAAACAATCAATGCATGAGCCTTCAAATGAAAAACGAGAATGTACCAAGTACAAATTTTTGAAACATGAATCCAGAAAACTTTGGGATAAATATGGTTGTAAATCATATGAATATTGTTCAAAATCCAAACAAGATGTTAACAACTCCAAGTCAAGGTAACACCATGCAAGATCAGAGTTACCTAAAACAAGGCAATGTGATTCCCAACATCAACAATGTTCAATTTCAACCCATAATGCCAAATTTGAACATCATCCCAAATTAGAACATTGTCCAAAATCAAACACAAGTACAGACTCCAAATCTGCTTAAACAAAAACCAAATCAACTATATCAAGGGAGTGAAGATAGAAATCAAGATCAAATTTGGCAAGATCAAATTGCTACACTTACCAAAATAGTTGAGTCATTGCGCCAAGAGACATCTCCACCACCATTACCCATATCAACATCATTCCTTGGTTTAGGGCTTCCCCCTTTACCTAGCACCAATCACTCCATCCAAATCAATCCACCTAACGCCAATCAAGTCATCGCATCAAATCCTTTGAATATACCATCGACATCGCACCAACAGATGGTATTTAATAAAATGAAAACATCAATCCTGACAAATCAAAATATGGTCTCCCAAGGGCCTCTCACTTCGATCACTCCAACCACCCCTATCACACCCATCATATCTCAACCCCTCACTACCATGATCGCTCCAAGTGTATCTCAACCACTCATCACTACATCCAACATGATTCCAAATACACCACCACTACCACCAAAACCAAGTGCAATAAGTCAATATTGTAACATCACACTAAAAGCACATCAAGCCTACCAACAAGTGCTTCAACAATATTAGGCGGCTCCACAAGCCGCTCAAGCTACCCAAGCCTCTCAAGCTACCCAATAAACACAAGCACAAACATGAAAAATGATAATTATTGGGGATATCGATGAACATTCAACCACTAGTGATAGCATTGACAATCTCCCCACCACAATTGCTGAAAGCATTGATCAAGATCTATCCATCAAAGAGCACAATGGAGATGTTTCTATCTCATCTGAAGATCAAATAAACATAGGTCAAGAGTCACTTTTCAATCATGATCAAAATCCGCCAACGATACCCAACAATGATCCAATTCAAGAAATGTCAACATCACTTGACCCAATGGTTGAAGACATTCACAATCTCTGCACCACAATTGTTGAAAACATTGTTCAAAACCTATCCATCAATGAGCACCTTGAAGATGTTTCCACCCCATCCGATGATCAAATCATCGTACATCAAGAACCACTCTTTAGTGATCTATTTCAAGGAGTGTTAGAGTTATTTGATCCTATTGACATAATCCATGACCCATCGACCAATGATCATGTTGAAAATGTCTCTACATCACCTAATGAGTTAGAGGACATATCTCAAGAATTTATTCCAAAGCATGATCAAAATCTTTCACCAAGGTCTAGCAATGGTCCTTTCCAAGACATGTTGATCCTCTTTGACCTCATGGTTACAGATACTGAAGGAATCCTCAACTCGACACTTGATCCAAATTCACTCAAATATCAACAGGATGTTGAACCACTTACCATGCCTAATGATGATGTCGAAGAACCCTTTAAAAGCAATCCATTCTTTGAAACTAACCCATGTCAAGAACTTTATCCAAAGCATGTCAAAAGAAACTTCAAAATCATTCAAGATCAAGAATTTGTATCTTCAAGATACTACAATGATCTAATGGACACTCTCCTATCTATACGGGATGCACATACTCCTCCATCTACCTATGAGATGCTTTCTATGGATGGACACATAAATGGTCTTCATTCAGAATATGATCCCTTTACTCCTACCATTATTATACAAAAGAGCAGGTTATTGATTCCTACAATCAAACAAAGTTGTCAACAATAGTATCAAATATATCGCGAATTTAGACTAAGGACATCATGAATAAATATATTGAACATTATCCACTCAAGGAAGCAAGTCAGATAGAACAGTATAATCCAGAGTTAGCAGAGTGGCAAATTGAAACAAGGTCATCTACAGTGGTCATTTGTTAGAGCATGTTTACTGAACAAGACATCTCAGAATAGGCAGAATCAAGGCATGAAGGTACTACTTCCACAATGTTGGGGGCAACTATGTCTCAAGCAAGCGTCAATATAGGGAGCACAAAGAATCCTTGTGATGAAACCGATGCCAATACTACAACCAGCCATGCCATGAATCTTCATCTACCCATCACCCCATCCACAAATCGGGACCAACATCAAAGGAAATATTTGAATCAAAGTACGAAGAACGTTATCAAAGCAAAAGAAGCTAAGAATGATAATGGACAAATCAAATACACATGGATACCAAAGAAAACAAGGAAAGATTATCCCTATCAAACTCCATCAATCAAAGAAACTATGGGGCAAAATAAAAAAGGGAAAAGTATCCATCAAGGATGTCCACAAAAGAAAAAGCAGGCTTTTCAAGCGACGTACAAAGTGTATCAAGCAATTGGTCCTAATTCCATGCACACTTATGTATCCACCCGTCATTGCTCATCTTCCCAAGTTTGGAGAGTCAAAGGTTCCAAACTATCAACCAATCCATCTCCTATCCCTAAACACACTCCATCCACGCCCCCACACATGATATCCAATTCTCACATTGACCATGTATTGGCAACAACCCTTCATCATAAGGATTCTAAAGGCACTCTATCACGATGTGCACACAAAGACAATGTTAACTCCGGTATCGATGAAGTAGGTCAAGAATCTCAAAAGTTGTATTCAAGTGCACGTATCTTAGCAAAGCAACTTCTTCAAGTAGGATAGTGATGGTACATTATGACAGGGGCATCTACATCAACACCACTAGGTGGGTCAACATGAATCTTTTAGAAAAATACAAAAAAAATTTAAAAAAATAAAAATAAAAAAAAATCAAAAAAAGGATTGAAAATAGTAAAGAGAAAAATCATCCTCTAGTGAAAACCGCATGAGCAGTGCTTTGGGCAAGACCATGATGAAAACCTAGCAAACAGGTGTCATGTGTAGAATCGAGCATCTATGTGCACCAATTCAGTTGAAAGCATCTCATCCCATCCATAATAAATCCAGTATTCCATCCATCCATAATAAATCCATTCATCCATAAACCATTTATCAAATCCATTTTCATCCATCTGCATGCATCATCCAAGTTATCTTGATTTTGATGAAAGTTTGGGGCACACTTTATGCTTGCTTATGGTAAACATCTTGACATGGGCCATTTTCATTGATCCTATCCTACCTAGCATTATATGAGCCATGAAGCATTATCCAATGTGCATTCTTTATCTAAGCACCTTATCTTATCGCAAGATAATCCATATCCATCCATCCATACACCTATCTGAGCATCCATCTATGACATTCCCTACATTGCTAGACATTGGGGGCAAATATTTACATCTTGCTTCAAGAATACATCTTGAACTATATCCTCCAACTTATGTGGCGATCTGAACATTGGAAAACATGAAACCAAATTGGTCAAAGCATTTGTGATCCAGAATCCAAATCACTAGCCCATGGCATATTTTGACGAGCAAATGTTCCTTATCAAGCTTCATCTTTCATCGAACATCAATCCAAATAATCACTATCAGTCGCATCTAGTTTGCACATTAATGTCGCATCAATCATTCAAACATATTTTGTTTCAAACCAAGCTTCAAAAATCTTGATCAATCGAATCCAATCAATCCATAATCTTGGGATATCCTTCCGGATCATTGTGTTGCTTAACACTATCCTTGCATTGTTGTGCATCCTTAACAATGTTATCATCAACAATCATGATCAATCAATCCTTGCATTGTTGTGCATCGTCAACAATTTTATCGTCATCAATCCTCATCATCATCAATCCTTGCATTTTTGTGTATCCTCAACAATGTTATCATCATCATCAATCCATTGATTCAATCAGTCAACCTTAGCTTGGTTTTTAGCAAAATCCTAAACAGAGAACTGGTATCATCACATGTCCATATCCAAATCGTCAAAATCGTGCGAAAAATCCAAAAACATCCAAAACATTCAAAAAAATCAAAATCCAAAAACATTAAAAAAACATCAAAATCCAAAAAACATTCAAAAAACATCAAAATCCAAAAAACAAAAAACATCAAAAATCCAAAAAACATCAAAATCCAAAACATTCAAAAACACAAAATCCAAAACATTCATAAAATCTCATAAAAGCCCAAAAACATTGAAAAAATAAAAAATCAAAACATTTGTAAAATCTTGAAAATACCAAAAATAGCCTCAAAACATTCCAAAAAATGTCAAAAACATCCAAATATTTGAAAAAATCCATCCATAATCCCATTTCGCTTCCACTCGAAATAATCAATCATCCATAATAAATTGATCGTCACCTCCATCCTTTGGCAACACAAACAAAAACAACCACAACAATTGGCAAAAGAAAGCTTCAATCATAAGATCAAAATCGAAACAACAAACCTTTAAAACAAAATCAAACTCTTGATCACTCGCAAACATGTCAATCAACCTTATATCAACAGCCTATCAATCAACTTATCAACCCATCATCATCCTATACAATGCATGTCCTAGGATATATCGTTCCGACAATGGGCATCATTTTGGATATCACTTTGGATTCTTATCCTATCAAAACAAATCCCTTTGGCGGAAGGTATGAAGAACATTGACTTGTTTGCGTACTTGATCTTTTCTTTTGATCTATCTTATTGTGCTCATTCCAAGGACCTCGCGATGATATTCGAATGAAGGATTTAGAGAGATAGGAATGGGGCAACGATCATTATCCTTTTGTCTATTGTGCTTGTTGGACGTTTTTGTAAAATAACTTGGCGAATACTTGCTTTTTTAGGTATGTCCTAGCAAGGTTTATGTATGTCAGGTGTGAGCAAGAATACTCCTATTTGTTTGTCGAGTCAAAGTCCATTGCACTAGGTACAACACCATCCTGGTTCTTTATACCTTGATGCATTGTATCTATGTGTGTTATCAAACATAAGGTAAGTAACCCTTTCAAAATCCCAATCCTTGATAAGAAAATCATCATCATCATCATCTCTTATAAATTTGGCTTGTTTGGATCCTCTTGTAATATCACATCATAATCAGTTAATCACCATCACCAATGCATCTATCATGCATCCATCCTGCATCCACAAACCGTCAACATACCACATATCATTCATATCATACATACTAGGAAACATCGATCACTTCACATGCATTGTATTTGCATCATCATCATAATATAGATCCGTTAGTCTAAGCATCTCATAAATCATATATTTGCATAAATCATCCATTGCATAATCATAACATATCACATCATCCATCTCATCCATTTCACATCATATCATCATTTAAGTTGTTTGGGATAATATATATTTGTTATTCTAAGCATCTTAAAATCATCTCATTTGCATCATCATCCATAACCATCCATTTTGAACCTCTTTATCATGAGATCAACCCTCAAATTGAATCTTTTCACTCGATCTCTTGAGGGGGCAATGTACCAATGTACTTCTTTCCGCTGGGGCAACTGAAAAAATAGAATTTTTTTGAATTTTGATCTCAACAAGTTTATTCTTTGAACCAACTCAACAAGTACATTGCTTCAAATAGGGGCAAAATGTAGACACGTGAAATTGACATCATGCATTCGATTAGGTGATATACATCCATTCAGCAAATAAATCAAGTTTATTTATCAATCTCCTAAAGTCATCAATTCAAATTAAATAAATCAACTTGATCCTAACATCACCCTCCTTGATTAAACAAATCAATCCTTTATTTAATTAAGTCTAAAATCACCTTCCATCCTTTTTGATTTAAATAATTCAAAATATTCAAGTCAAAAAGGTCAGATCATCTTATCATTATCTAAGCTAATCTAATCCTGATTAAATCTAATCTAATGCATGTCACATCCTCTAGCTTTTCCCACTTGCACCAATAAATCAATTTATTGATTTATTAAAATCAACATTTTCCATCAACATGGCATCTTTGAGGAATATTCCCTCAAATTTGAATTCAAAAACAAGTGGACATGTACATCCAACAAAGCAACTAATAAGCTCTTACATGTCCCTTGTACAAGTCAAACTCATCATTAACTATCAAATTCAAATTTGAATCTCCCCCTCTTTGGCACATTGACCAAAATGTGTTCATTCCCCATCCTATCACAAGTTGACAAGTGGCCTCTTTTCATTGGCTTGTTTTTGATCCCACGTTGCTCTCTCATAAGCATTCTTTCAACTTGAGAATCTTTAAATAAGGATCAACTCCATTGGTTTAATCCTCCACAATCTTAGCATTTCAACTCCACAACTCCACAGATCCACAAATCCTATGCAAAGTCACTCTCCTCATTTGAGAATTGATTTTTCCCACCATCACTCCATCTTCAAGGAATTTTATCATCTAGCTTATCTATCAAGGGTTGGGAAAGGGCTATTTTCTACAATAGCACCAATCCACTATGAGATAAAAATACTTCATGTTTTTCATATGCTTACTTAGCTTACTTTTTGTCATTTGTTTGCATTTGGGAAGTATTGATGTATTATTTCATAGAGATGTTATTTTCTTTGTTTTAAACTAACCATGCTAATATGTGTTGGAGGTTTTAACAAGTTGCAGATTTCACCATCACACATAAATAATTTAGTATTACAAAATAACTTAATAAAGTGAAATAAAATGAATTAAATTACCTTCTTGTACAAGGTTTGAAACATAGTCATAGTCTTCAGATGCAAAAACTCGATCATTTTCTTCAATAGTTCTTTCATATTGATCATGTGCTTGTGAAGGTGTCAACGATCTTTGCTCCCACTATTCAACCCATTATGTATTTTCACATGCTTCCCAATCTCCTAAGATACAAAATTAACAAAAACATGCAATCTCCCTTGTCCAGATAGTCCATGTGCTTGCTGTCGAACTCCTAAATGAATTCCATTTAGTAGATCCATTGATTGTCTCATAGTCAACTCTAGGTATAATGTTCTTTTCTTCAACCAAATAAAAGAATCGATGAACTGTAGAGTACTCACTTGAACCAAGTGCAGATAATCTTGTATTGCACCAATCCACAATACCACGTGCATCTTTAAATTTTACTGTATCCTCAAATTTTAATTATTCTCTAGCAAGAATTCTTTTGACACAGACACCAGCTCCATCATGTTCTCCTTACCATGCCCAGCTTGAAAAAAAATCCATATATGTTGGACATTAAGTTCCTTGTGAACCCTAGACTTAACCAATAGAACATTCAAGCATTCTTGAATTGCCCCACACAACTATCTAACCATGTGTGGTGTTTTGTCAACTGGATTCCTCTTTCTCTTAAATTTCTATAAAATATATTGAAACAATATTGAACAAAATCTAACGAGTGTAACCGGTTGTCACTCAAATAAAAATGATACTCCCTCAAAAAATTTCCATCATCCTCAATGATATCATGTGCATGTCTATAAACAATATGGAAAAATATAGCTACTTGCACTGAATTATAATACTAATTCAACTGTCCAAAATCACTATCAACACTTTCATGCATAGAAATTCTTAAGAATGAAAGATTTCCATAGCTAATGCATTGTCTAGAAATACAAGAACTTAAATAAAACAATTTACCATTAGATCTTTCACAAAACAAACCTAATATAAACTCCCTTATTGCTTCAGGTGGCATATTAATATCACATTCCAATATAATCATGTTAGTATGCAAGGTAAAACATATATATTGAAAAACATCATAAAAATAATGAAATTGAATATGTGTTTTACAACAACAAGATATTCGTTACTTATTAATTTTTACATACCAGAGTTTACATTTTTCAAAAGACCTTTGACTTATTTTTATATTACCAGGTAACACTAAATCACCACAATTTTTTTTATAAAATTTAGTTTGTGTTGTATCTAATAGGTATTTTGGGTGAGGATCGTGAACTTTGGACCCCACCCTTAATTTTAAAACATCTCTAGTATTAGATGATACCCTAGTATTATCATGCCAATATTTTTCAATCAAAGATTTAATTTCAACATTCAATTTCATATCAAACCTCAGGAGTCGACCACTAAAACTCCAACATTGATTGATAGGATCATTTTCTATACTTTCTCTTCTTTTTACTGCTCTTAGCAATGTTTTAGGATGTATTTTTAAAACTTCACTAATATCACTTACCATTCTTTTATTCAAAGTTGCTTTATTAACTATAGCAGTTGTTATATCTCTTCTTGCTGCATTTTTATCTTTAGATCGACTATTTTTCCCAATAGATTGAATAGCACTAGCAACAATAAACATAATATGTTTTAATGATTGATTTTTTTTCTTGGTTTAACAAAAAAGCCTAAATTTTTCATTATTTTCCTCATTTTTTGCATTCTCATCAATTGCATCATTAGTTGACATTGAAATGCAAGTTTCTTACAATAAAAGAATTTTTTGTATATTTTATTTGCATGTGTTCTTATTTTCCTCCAAGAAATTTTACCAGGAAGATTATCCAAAACATCACTTTCAATTTTAAAAAAGGTATTTTCATTAAATTCAACATCACATTCTAGATTTCATTTTCATTTTCAACTTCAAAACAATTTACATTTTCATCAACAAACGGTTTTCATTTTCATTTTCATCAACAAAACGGTTTTCGTTTTCATTTTCAACAAAAGGATCATTCTCATTTTCATTTTCAACAAAATATTTTTCATTCTTATTTTCATTTTCAACAAAAGATTTTTCATTTTCATTTTCAACAAATTCTATAAAAAATTCATCTCTCTGAATATTATCAATGTCAACATCATTAAGTCCAGCATCTTCTAAAACTTCTACATAGGAATTTTCCATTTCACTAAAATGTGGATTTGAAGACGTACCTGGATTTGTGCCTATTAAAACATTCTCCATAGCATTGAAAGAGGGATTTGAAGACATACTAGGACTTGTTTGTATAATCATATTATTTTCCAAATTGACTTCTTGCAAATTAGCTTCATCTACAACCATGGTCTCCTCAATGTCTTCATCTTCAATAGTTATGGAATTGGATGCTCTGCCATCATTCATTGATTTAATTCTCATTCTTTCTCTTTCTCTTTCTTTCTCCTTCTCTCTCTTTGCTTCAATTTCTTTAGGAGTCAATGTCTTCCTATATTTCCTCTTATTATGAGCTTGTGAACCCATGATTATAAAGTTCTCAAGCACAAATGAATGTCAATAGTGAAATTCTTCAAAAAATTCAATCCAAATTGCAAGTTGAAGACCTGTAAGGACAAAATTCTTCCTCTTGTGTTCCTCAAAACAAGTAGAAAACTAGCACAATTCCACTTACAAAATTGTTTACTCGATGCCTCCTTTCAAAAATTCAATCCATATTGCAAGTTGAAGACCTATAAAAACAAAAGCCTTCCTCTTTTGTTCCTCCAAATGTGTAGAAAACTAACACAATTCCACTTCAAAAATTGTTTGCATGATGCCTCCTTTGAAAAATTCAATCCAAAATGCAAGTTCAACACCTGTAAAGACAAAAGTTGATGGTAAATAGCCCAATATGTCATAGTTGGCCGCACATGTGAAGTTGCAGACTTCACAGTAAACTTTTCCAGTAAATTAAAAAAATGGTTAAAAAGAAACGGGATCCCGATTATAAAATGGGATCTTGTTTTATAATCGAGATCTCGTTTCCCAATATAAAATGTGGGGACCGTTGACATGGAAATGAGATCTTGCTTCCTTATCAACGGTCACCACATTTAATATTAGAAAATGAGGTCCCGATTTACAAAACGGGATCCTGTTTCTAAAAAATTGAAATTAGCCTTGCTTTGTGGTCAGGTTTTTGGCTTGTATTCTAGTTTGAGAAAAGCATTGGGAATCTAAACCTAGGCCTTCAACCTGGTTTGACCTACAAGTTGAAGGTCCTAACAATGTCAGAGAAAAATAGTGAGTTTAGACATATGGCTGACGACTTTTTTGTAAAATTTTTTGACAAAATTAAAACCCATTATAGATGAGACAGCGCAGATTCCAAATATGTAATTTTTTTACAATTGGATTATTTTTTTAATTTTTCAATTAATTTCTGATGAAACTAGTCCATAAACTTTAAATATCAGGGTTTTTTACTATTTTAATAACTTTTTATCAACATAACATTTTCATGGACGGATTCATGGGAATGTACTTCAGACAATTCTTTTCAATTTAAAAATAAAAAATAAAAAAAAGATAAGTTTAGGTCATGTTATGCATGAAGAACGCAATGATTTTTCAAAATGACAAATATGGCTAGTAAAAATTTAACAAAAAAAATTTCAATAAAAATTACAAAAAAATATCAAAAACATGCTTCAGTGAGTTACAAATATTTTCCCAAAAGGATTTAGAAAAATACGATAATTTAGGTCAAAATATGGATGACGTACACATGCATGGTATGGTAAAAAAAAAGTGACTTTTAAACAGTGGTTTTTAGAAATGCCTATTGAAACTCAATTTGTACCATCTGGGTATTGAAATAAATTATATATTTGAAAACTAGACTTTGAGTACTACATTTTATGATCAGTGACTTTTTTGAAGATTCCATTTCTAAGTGCTTCAAATTTTAAGGTCAAATATGTCAAATTCTGAAAATCATGGAAAAAACTTCCACTTTTTGGCCAAAAAGTGAACTCAACTTCTTGCCAGCACCCGTTATGATTTCTGCAGAATCCTTTTTTCCTTCGCCAATTGTTTTTTACACCTAGTGGAGCCTTTACAAGATGCCTCTTTTTCATACCATATTCCCATTATGTTCAACATTCAATGGAAAGTGGATGTCTTAGGGTGGAAGAACTCAATTATTTATTAATACTTGTGTTAAGTCATCAGCCCTCATTGGCCCACATCAAAGGAGTGTGGAACTCAAAAGTCAAGCTTACTCAGACAACTAATTGGATTGCTTGGTGGAATAGAGTCATCGAGTGTATTCATTTACTTTGCATCTATGGACACCAATTGTTCATCTTTTGATGCCATGGGCATGAGGAAACAACATTGGAGCTCTATCAAGCTATTATAGCTCTCAAAGCTGACCCCTTCTCTCCTACTTTGTAGCTTAGGGTGGTTGAGCTTCACTACTAGAATAAAATTGTTGCAAACATTCAACTAGAGACACTCAAATCAAAGCCAATATGCATTGGTTTAAAGTTAGGGATATTGCCTCTAAAGATTTCTTCCAATATCTAAAAGCTAACCATACATTACATGGCATCAAATGTATCAAATATGGGCATAATATTCTTAAAGAACTTTTGGATATTCTTCAAGATTTTGTCAAATATTGTGAGCAAGTTTTCAAAGAATAAGAATTCTCTTGAATATGACCTCAATTTATAAGAGTGTCTAAAGGTTGTTCCTTCATAAATAGTGGCAAGTATATTACTATTTGTCTCTTCATTTTCCCATGGTTCCCACCTTGAATTAATAGTAGAATTTGTAGTCACCAATTTTCTTTTGGAAACATAGATTTCACACCATTTGGTCAACATTTTTGGAATTGAATTACCTCAATTTTCCTGATCCCATTGGTTTTAGGTTATACCATTTGGGAGGACCCCTAATCCCTGATGTCACTTTTGTGGAAATAAGAATCTTTTAAACATGTTGGATGTGAACTTCCAACACCCCAAGATTAGTTGCCAAACCAAAATATCTTCCACAAGAGAGAAATGGCAAGAATAGCTTACTTGAATATGGATGCAAGATTGATTGATTGATTAAATATCAAATGTACATGAGATGCCTTTCTTATAAAGACAAGGCTTTGAGAAACGATTAGACAAGATCATTACATTTGTCTTAATCCTATTCAATGAGACAACTACCTCAAAAATTGTTAAATGACCTAAGACACAAGTATTAAATGACATGATAAAATCACATGACACCTAAGACTTTTAGAAATATTCCTAGGACTTAAGTAAACTTAACATGCATGAATAGGACCTACTAGTGAATTAGTTAGGTAAAACACCTATTTCACACCAAC
The DNA here is from genome assembly GCA_007258455.2 of Sequoia sempervirens. Taxonomy (NCBI): domain Eukaryota; kingdom Viridiplantae; phylum Streptophyta; class Pinopsida; order Cupressales; family Cupressaceae; genus Sequoia; species Sequoia sempervirens. The sequence continues at coordinate 754,459,263 of VDFB02281492.1, forward strand.
AAAACACATTTTCTAGTTTTGTCCCATAGCTTAGAATATTTGAACCTAAATACATGAATATTTCAAGCCATTCAGATCAAAACCTTTTTCATAGAATATGGTTCTTTTATGGGATTAGCCTCACCTCTCTCATAATTTCATAAATCCACTTAGATTTGGCATGCTTTCAAGGTGGAGATTTTGTTTAGCATATATAAAGAAAAATTCTACTATTTTTGACAATTGTTCTATGGATTATCATGTTTTGCTTTATGCTAAAGTTATAATTTGTTATATATTTTAAATAATAGATCTAATTGCAAGCTAATAAATTTGCATTTGATGTGGCTCGCTTACAAGTCTTTCTTGACCATTGGGCTAATGCCCCTTGTGTTATTGCTAGAGTTACTTTGTTTCTCTTTCTCCCATGGTCACTCCCCTTCTTGTGGGTGTTGTTCTTGACATAACCTATCTGTTCGAGGAAACAAAGAGAATTATTCACAGGCTTCTCCCCTCACTATGAGAATGGATCATAGTCGATGAGGTTGGTTGTAGATTTCTCTTTGGTACTCCAACTCTTTGTTGCCTATGAGAGGAACTTCTGGGTGGACAACAAGAGGTGCTACTAGCTAGTTTGATTGTAGTAAATTCCCCTAGTTGGCTCTTGCTATTTGACTTGTTCGTGCAATTGAAGATGAAGATAAAGAAAAGGATACTAATAGGTGGGACCCTCTTGTGGACACTTTAGACCCTACTGATGTATAGGGTAAATTTGATGACCGAGATCCTTCTTCTCCCCCACTGCTACGAGGGGTTCTCACAAAATTGGTTTACAATTCTATTGAGGAAGCAAAATTGCAAAAAAAGCCCCCATGAAAATTTTTTGGGTTTGGGGGGTTCGAACGAACTTAGGGTTTGAACGAACCCCCTTTCGAGCGAACCCTATTAAATGTTAGGTCCCACATATTTTTCATTTCTTAGAATAAAAAACAAAGATAAATTTTGTAGAAAGGGGGTTTCACTCGAACCTAGGTTCGTTTGAACCCCCCTTTTCCCCCCATCTCCCCCTCTAGCACCAAAAATCTCCATAATTTTTCCCTTCGAAGCTCAAGTTGAGGATGAAAATGGAGGAGACTTCATAGTGTTAATGTTATGACATCTTCGGGTTCATCCTTCTAGCCACGAGTGAAGACATAAATCAATATAGCCTATCGGCTATTTATTTATATGTATTATTTAATGTGAATGGGTGCTTCTCTTGGAAACAATATAATTTCTAAAAGGGCTGACCTTCCTTGTAATTCACATCTTTTATTTTAAATTATATTTTTGTTATGGCCGACCTTTCTCTTGAAGAGGTGCGACCTCTCTCCTACAATGTATAAATACAAGTTCATTTCCATCCCTTCATCATCAAGAAAAGTTTGATTCATTTCCTTCATCAAGAGCAGATTGTGATTTTTCATTAAGAGCAGATTGCGAATTTCATCAAGGGCAGATTTAGTAATTCAAGGAAGTGCAAATAGTTATTTGTCATTGCATCTGGTTTAGGTGCCGAATATTGGCCTTGTGACTGGCCTCACTGTAAAGAGATTTGTTGCCATTATTTATTTATAAGAGAAGATCTTTGTTGCTGGGTTTTTCTCCCTCAAGTGGAGGGTTTTCCCAGGGTATTTGCTATGTTATTGTGTCTGATTTTGAGTTAATTTTCTATGCATTAATCTGTTCATTAAAATTTACATGGTATCAGAGCAGGTTTGAGAGGATCATGATTAGATTATTGCTAATCAGTATACCCTATTTGTTCACTTATCTACATCAATCAAGATGGTGAATGGGTTGAAGGTTGAGGATAGACTCGAAGGTGCATCTAACTTCACTTCATGGAGATTTAGGATCATGCTTACCTTGCGTGAAAATGACTTGGGTGAGTTCGTGGAGTCTAGCATTCCTGAACCTGAGGAGGAAGAAGAAAAGTTGCAGTGGGTGAAGAAAGACATTAAAGCAATGAAGATATTAGTTGATTCCATCAAAGATCATATTTTTCGTATCATCTCTAAGTTGAAGACAACGAGATATATGTCAAAACCTTGGAAGAGATGTACGAAATCAACAATACCAGCCGAGCACTTGCACTAAAGCATCAATTGCATCATGTGAAGATGTCAAAGGGAGAATCTATTATTGCATACTTCATGAGGATTTCAGATTTGAGAGATCAGCTCTCTACAATTGGGCATATGGTTGATGACAAGGATCTGACTATGCTCACTCTCAATGGGCTGCCTTTGTCTTGGGAATCATACATTCAGGGAATCAGTGCAAGGTCAAAATTGCCTAAGTTTGATCGCCTAAGATCGGATTGCATTCAAGAGGAATCAAGATTGGTGGCAAGAGGCATTGGTCAAAGTTCAAAGAATGAAGATATTCATGTTCTCACCTCCCATACTTCAAAGTAGAAAGGAAAAGATGGAAGAAAAGGATTCTTCAAGAGGAATCGGGACAAGGGAAATGATGATGCACCATGTTGGTGTAATTATATGTATTGTACCTTGTCCTAGGTCATGATTACACCTTAGTTAAGTTTACTTAGGGACCACATAGGAGGTTGTTGGAGATTTTCCACTTTTGGTGGACTTGACATGTCATTACTTTATCACTTCCACCTTTTTGTGGACACATCATGTGATTATCTCTCCACCTTTTGTGGTGATTATCACATTATCACCTTTCCACTTTAGGTGGAGTGATAACTTTTCATAGTTGTCTCATGTCATAAGATTATGACACTTGTCATAATCTTATGCCCTTCTATGTTCTCACCTTGGCTATATAACCAAGGGGTCTCCTATGTACTATTAGCTCATTACATTCTATTATATTGACAGAATACAATTTATTCTTGTCACTTGTTTCTCTCTCTCTCTTATGCTTGTGATTTCTCTTAGGCCTCTAGATCTTGGGTGGCTACCTTCATAGCCAATTCTTACATGGTATCAGAGCTTTTAGAGTGCCTTTAGTTAGTCTTTTGGAGAGATTTTTGGAGGGTTCCATTTTTGGCCTTGTGTGGCAGGTGCATTTTGGGAGCTTGTTGCATCAGATCTAAGCTCACCATTGCATCTGGAGTGTCCGAGATAGTCAGATTTTCCTTTTATTTTGTCTCAGTTGGACATTGGAGGCCAAATCTACAAAGGGTTGAAGATTGGAGGTGGTTGCCAGATCCAGAAGCTAGCTACCTCATCGGAGCATTTTCAACCAAAAAGGACATCGCCATCGTGCTCAAAAGGGCCAAAAACCCTAAGATCGACTACCAATTCGTCCAAATCGAAGCAAGTTGTCCGTCGAGGCAAAAAAATTTGAAGGTCGGCCATACAGCCAACTTGCACAGCGGTACGATTTTATTTCAAAAAATATATATATTTAATATTTTTTGCGAAATTCTTTTTAAAAAAAAAAATTCAAACAAAATCAAAAAATTCTGTATTTTTTTTGCAATTTTATTTAAATCATTATAAAGTTTTTTTTTTTAAATATATATTAAGGGCTGAGGATACAGGTCTGCAGACCTGACCCTGTACCCTGCGATACCCTCTGCGTACCCACCACCCTCAGCCGTGGCCACGTGTCACGCCACCACGACCCCCACTCTCCAAATCCGGCGGTGTTATAAATCTTAGGCGGGTGATAAAAAATCCGGCAATCACAAATTCTGACGGATTAAACAAATTCCGCAGAAAGAATATTCCCTGAGGAATATTCCGTCAAGCATATTCCGGTAGTTTTTTCCGGCAACTGTCGACGGCGATGGTGACAGGCTGACGGCCATCAAATTTAATCAGGAGTTTTTTTTAATGCATACGGCCGTCAAATTTAATGTCTGAAATCGCTGACATCAGCACTTTTGAAAAATTTGACCCCCTCACGGATTGAGTTTTCAATTTTGCAGTTCAACTTCTGAGGCTCATATCTTGGCATTTTTGCTCCTTTCTTCGAGCATTTTTTTTTATTTGGGCTAATTTTTCATGTACTTCACATTGTTGTACTTGGTTTTTTATTTTGGTAAACAAATTTTCTAGAATTTTTAGTTTCTCAACACTGTACTTGTCTTGTCACCATTTTTGTAACTTTCGGGGCTTCGTTCAGGCTCATACTGACTCCTTTTCAGGTGCCTTTTTTTTTTAAAGTGCATGATTTTTTCTAAAATTCATAGTGGTTCTATCAGTTTGTAGTGATTGTGATTAGAAATTGTACTTTCAGCACTTGGTCATTTTTGGCCTATTTTGGCATTTGTAAAGATAAGATCTCAATTTGATCTTTTGTATCTATCATTTGAGTTTGTTGTAGCCTGCTTAAGGCTATTGTAAAACATTGAAAATTAGAAGCCCACTTTGCTTGGCTTGCAAGTGGCCATTGTACACGCACTAATTATAAAGTGCCAAATCATCTTTTTTTTTTGGGGGGGGGAGTTCTTTGATTGAGTGAATTTGAGAGGGTGTCTTGAGTGATTGTGCCTCTCTCTCTATCTTGTTCTCTTTAATTTTGCTGCTATGGGTTCTCCTAAGTTTCCCTTGTTAACTCCACATAACTATGCTTCTTGGAAAATTGATGCTTAGAGTAAGTTAATGGAAAAAGGATTAACTCATTATATTGATGGAACTATTGTTGCACCATTTAATCCTCAAGCTAATCCTATTGCTCATATGGATTGGCTCACTAAAAATACTATGGCTCTTGGAACATTAAGGAAATATGTATCAAAATATCTAATCTTTCAAATTGATAAGTGTAAAACAATTAAAGAGGCTTGGGAAAAGTTTGGTCAATTGTATGGCCAAGTTGATGAGATTAGAGGTTATCAGCTTGACAATGATCTCATAATGTTAGATCCCAAGAATTTTGATACAATCCAAGACTATGTTACTAAGGCAAATGAGCTAAGAGCACAACTTAAGGATTGTGGCATTGATAAGAAGGATGCACAGTTGGTCTACAATTTGTTGGGAAAGCTTCCATCAGAATATGCAACATTTGTTTCTAGCTTCCAAACCCATCGCTTGACAGTTGGTAGTTCTTTCACTATGCCATCATTTGATGCTTTTACAGTTGGTAGTTCTTTCACTATGCCATCATTTGTTGATGTTAGAGCAAGCAAAGTTGATAAGCATGGGGATTCTCAAGTATTCAAAGTCCAAAGCTTTGGTGGCTAATCAAGGGAATCAAGGGACTCAAGGAAAGGGTTACAATAAGAAGCAGAAGCAATCTTCACCAAAGCCACAAGGAGAGAACCAACAATCTACTCCTCCACAACAAAGCTCAACTTCATCTTCTTCAAAGAAGTACAATAATTCAAGTAAGAGGGAGCAACCAACATGTGCATATTGCAAAAAGTTTGGTCATGAGGAGCATCGTTGTCATGTTAAGAAAATTGATGAGTTGAAACATATCCTTAAGAAGAACAACATCAACTTGCCATATTAGGAGAAGGACTCATCTCCTTCCTCTTCTTCTAAGGGAAAAGGAACAACTCTCATGGCAACAACATCAAGTTCTTCTCCTTCTTCTACATCATCTCAACATGAGAAACATAAGGGGCAAGCATTTCTTGCTTTTGCAGATTCCAATTTAGATAGGTGGATCCTTGATTCAGGAGCTTCGCATCATATGACTTCGTCCAAGGATATGTTCTCTTCATTTGATTCTTGTTCATCACCACTCATTTTGATGGCCAACAACTCATCTTTGGCAGTTTGTGGGAAGGGTTCTATTGACGTTGAAGGTGGAGCATTTAATGATGTTCTATGTGTGCCTACTTTGTCAAGGAACATCCTTTCCATTTATCAGATTACACATAGTGGTTTAGGAAAGAGTGTAGAGTTCACACTAGACTCTGTCATTGTTCGGGATTTGCATAGCAGGGCTGTTGTTGCAGTTGGGGAGGTTGATCATCGTTCTTAGTTCTACAACTTCTCATATTTTGCTCCTATTGATGATTCAGTTCACCCTGGTGTGGACACACTTGAGGAGATTGAGTATGGTTACTTGAATCTTGGAGTGCTCACTAGTCCTAAGGTTCTTGAACCTATTGTTGATACTCCATCTCCTATATTGACTGATGTACTGATGATACTTGTGTTTTGATAGTTTCAGTGCCTTGTGATTTAGTACAACAGTGCATGCCTTGTCTTCCAGCAGCAGCTTCATGGGATGACTACTTGACAGACATTAGCAGTTTGTTTGTGGAATCCTACATTGCAGATTTGGGAGACACATTTGATTCCTTACATCTTCTCTTTGATGAAGGTGATTCTTCTTCAGTTGTTGTGAGGGAACACTCTGACCCTCCTCTACATGATCAGTCTTTTGAGGTTGATGTGATTGTTGATGCAGATGTACAGCAGTTGGAGGAGGCTACTTTCTCTTTTGAGGAGACATCGTCTTTGGAGTATGTTCTACCTACATCCTTGCTAGATCTTGAGTTGTCTTTTTCAGCAGATGAGAGTGTTGTTGCAAAGGATTTCTCACAGGTTCCAGGAAGTGACTACACCATTGCAACTTCACATGGTTTGGGGAAGGAATCTTTCAGCATCAACACAGGGACATTTGAGCAGATTTTAGAGACTTCTTACATTTTGAGGGTTCTTCCTTCTTCACTTGTGGATTGGGGAGACTTCATTCATACACCTTTGGTATTGTTTCTTCCTAAGGGGAGGAACATTGCTCGACAGTTTTGGAGCAGCTTCTTCATTCCTTCTCGAGCATCTTCCATGGGTGATCATTATACATTAAGGGGGGGCTACCTTGTCTCTCTTCTTCTCTTGTATGGGGGAGAATTTTTCCTCATATGGGGTTTTATCCTTCTCATACCATATTCATAGGCTTTTGTATTTCATCTCTCTTTTGGGGGGTAGTTTTTTCCCATTGGGTTTTTCTATCTTTTCTCTGCTTTATGAGAGATTGCATTGCATATGTACATGGGTACCTAACATGGCCTAGTAGCCGGGACCCATCTTGCATTGTTTGCTTTGTGTACATTCTCCCTAAGTTGCACTTAAGTGGGGGTGTTGGTGTAATTATATGTATTGTACCTTGTCCTAGGTCATGATTACACCTTAGTTAAGTTTACTTAGGGACTGGACATAGGAGGTTGTTGGAGATTTTCCACTTTTGGTGGACTTGACATGTCATTACTTTATCACTTCCACCTTTTGTGGACACATCATGTGATTATCTCTCCACCTTTTGTGGACGATCCGCCTTTTGTGGTGATTATCACATTATCACCTTTCCACTTTAGGTGGAGTGATAACTTTTCATAGTTGTCTCATGTCATAAGATTACGACACTTGTCATAATCTTATGCCCTTCTATGTTCTCACCTTGGCTATATAATCAAGAGGTCTCCTATGTACTATTAGCTCATTACATTCTATTATATTGACAGAATATAGTTTATTCTTGTCACTTGTTTCTCTCTCTCTCTTATGCTTGTGCTTTCTCTTAGGCCTCTAGATCTTGGGTGGCTACCTTCATAGCCAATTTTTACACACCTCCATTCAACAAGAAGAGGGATATGTCCAAGATTCAATGTTTTAGGTGTGATAAGTTTGGGCACTTCGCCAAGTATTGTCCAACCAGACCTAAGCAACAAGTTACCGTTGTGGATGTTGATGATGCCTCTCCGCAAAAGGATTCAAGTGAATATTTTTTCTATTCAGCATTATCGAGCAGTGTACCTTCTGACACCAACACTTGGATAATCGACAGTGGTGCTTCATGACACATCACCGGCTTTAAGGAGCACTTATCAAGTTTGGTGGAAAAGGAGTCTTCTGAACAAGTCATCATTGGAGATGATGCTAGCTACTCCATGAAAGGAATTGGGACCTTTACACTTCATTTGGATTCCGACATCTCACTTTAGTTGGGTAATGTTCTTTATGTTCCTGGAATCAAGCACAATCTTATTTCTATTTCAGCCTTGGAAGATAAAGGATATCAAGTTGCCTTCTCCAAAGGCAAAGTTCTAGTATGGATGAAGAATTCTAGCTTCAAGGATGCTCAAGTAATTGGAGTTAGGCATGAAAACCTTTACAAGGTCTGCACACGTTCTTTACAAGCTTTGGTTCATGACTCTTCAAGTCTTTGCGATCTTTGGCATCGAAGATTGGCTCATCTACACTTCTGAGCCTTACCTATCATGGAGAAGATGGTATTGGGTCTTCCCAAGTTCAACCAGGAGCACAAAGGTACTTGCAAGTGTTGCGCATTGGGTAAGAATATAAAAGCCCCTTTTCATAGTAGAGAAAATAGATCTAAGTGTATTTTAGACCTTATTCATTCTAATTTATGTGGACCTATGTCTGTTCCTTCTTCGAGTGGTTTCTTGTATTATGTTCTTTTCATTGATGATCACTCTAGGAAGACTTGGATTTATTTTTTGAAATCTAAAGAGTCTGAGGAAGTGTTGGATAGGTTTGAAGAGTTTAAAGCCTTGGTAGAAAATCTTTCTGGTAAAATAATTAAGGTCCTCAGATCTGACAATGGTGGAGAATACACCTCTGGTAGTTTTCAGAATTTTTGTATTGATGCAGGGATTAAGAGGGAGTTATGTGTTCCCTATAATCCTCAACAAAATGGTGTTGCAGAAAGAAAGAACAGGACGATCATGGAAGCAGCGAAGGCCATGATCCATGATCAAGATTTGCAAACCTTTCTATGGGCAGAAGCTTCCAGAACAACTATGTATGTTCAGAACATAAGTCCTCATAAGATCTTGGAGAATATGACTCCAGAAGAAGCCTTTACAGGGAAAAAGCCTGAAGTCAGTCATTTGAGGATCTTTGGATGTCCTATCTATATTCATGTTCCCAAGGAAAAGAGAACCAAGTTGGAGCCTTCTGGCAAGAAGGGAATATTTGTGGGCTACAGTGAGACATCAAAAGCCTACAAAATTTGCATTCCAAGTCAAAAATTGATCAAGATCAATAGGGATGTCACATTCGAGGAAGATGTTGCATTCGGGAGATCCAGGGGGATTCATATGGAGATTGATAATGAAGAGTCTCCTCAAGATATGGAAGTTGACCATACTCCTGAGATTCAAAAGGAGACTTCAAAACCAAAAGAAGATGTTGATCCTGTTGAACCCTTGGAACCTACTAATGGGCCTCCTGACATTGTTATTGGGAGAAAGAGACCTCTATGGGCCAAGCGCACTATGCAAGAAGCTGAAAGTTTTGCAGCTCCTAGAGGCACATTCAGAGAAAGCAAAAGGCCACATAAGTTCTCCAGTTATGTAGATTTGATGAGTCAGATTATAGAATCTGAGCCTACCTGTGTTGAGGAAGCATCTAGTCATCAAGTTTGGAGAGATGCTATGATAGAAGAGTATTAATCAATTCTTAAAAATGATGTTTGGGATATTGTTCCTAGACCCGAGGGCAAGTCTGTGGTATCTTCTAAATGGCTGTTCAAGATTAAGCATGCTGCAGATGGAAGCATTGAGAAGTACAAGGCAAGATTTGTGGCTCGTGGGTTTTTTGAGAAAGAGGGAGTTGATTATGATGAAACATTTTCTCCTGTTGCTCGCTACACTTCAGTCGGAACTATCATCACTATTGCTGCATCTAGAGGATGGAAGATTCACCAAATGGATGTGAAGACAACTTTTCTCAATGGAGTAATTGAGGAAGAAGTTTATATAGAGCAACCTAATGGATTTGAGGTTCATGGGAAGGAGTCACATGTTTGCAAGCTGAAGAAGGCCTTGTATAGTCTTAAGCAGGATCCTCGCGCTTGGTACGAAAGGATTGATCATTACTTGTCAAGTTTGGGTTTCTTGAAGAATAATGTTGATTCGAATCTCTACTTCAAGGTAATAAATGGTGAAGCATTCATCTTGGTTTTATATGTTGATGATTTGATCCTTACTGGAGAAGATCACCTAATTCTTGAGTGTAAGAAGGAATTGACTTTTGAATTTGAGATGAAGGACCTTGGGCTTATGCATTACTTCCTTGGCTTAGAAGTCTGGCAGAAACCAGATGAGATGATTCTAAGTCAAGGGAAGTACACCATTGATATACTTAAGAGATTTGGCATGATGGATTGCAAATCCATGTCTACACCCATGGAGACCAACTTACATAAGTTGAAGGAGGCTGCAACTAATTCAGACTTGGTGGATCCTACATTGTATAGACAACTTATTAGATCCTTGAAGTATCTAGTTAACACTAGACCTGACATTTGTTATGTAGTAAGTGCACTTAGCTAGTTTATGTGTGATCCGAGACAGATACATCTTGTTGCAGCTAAACATATCCTGAGATACTTGCGTGGCACAGTTGGATATGGGTTGAGGTATTCTTCAGATGCAGACCTGGAGTTACATGGTTTTATTGATTATGATTGGGCAGGTTGTGTCACAGATCAGAAGAGCACCTCTGGTTGTTGCTTCAGTTTGGGTTCCGCTATGATTTCCTGGTGCAGCAGGAAGCAGTCATCTGTAGCATTGAGTACAGCTGAAGCAGAGTATATTGCAGGATGCATGGCAACTCGGGAAGCAGTATGGCTTCGTAAGCTCCTTGCAGGATTGTTTGGACAATCAATGGAGCCTACTATCATTCATTGTGATAATCAGAGTTGTGTGAAGTTTTCTGTCAATCCCGTGTTTCATGACAGAACCAAGCATGTTGAGATAAAGTACCACTACATTAGGGATATGGTACTGAGAAAGGTTGTATAGTTGAGGTACATCAGCACTGATGAGCAGATGGCATATATTCTCACCAAGCCTCTCACCAAGATAAAGTTTGTGTACTTTCGAGATAAGCTTGGTATAGTGGAGAATCCAGCCTTGACTGAGTAAGAGTCTCATATTAGTGAGCCTTGTTTAATGAGTTCTTCTTTGAGTGAGAAGTTTGAGGTGAAATCCCTTGTTAATGCATTTTTCTCTAAGACGGAGAAATTTGAGGTGCAAGCCCTTGTTAATGCATTTTCCTCTGAGACGGAGGAATTTGAGGTGAAAGCCCTTGTTTCCACCCTTTGAGCCTAAGTCATGGTGGATGTCATGTGTGAGACTCCATGACATATTTTTGTACTTATGAATGTCATGTTGAGGTGACAACATCACGCAAGTGATGAACACTTGTACACACCATAGTATGGTTGTAGCCATTATGGTTGATATCGTGTTGAGGCGATATCTAATATCACACTGAGGTGATATTCTTCTTTTCACATCTGGTTGTAGCCAATGTGATGGGCATCATGTTGAGGTGATTTATCTTGAGCAGCTGGAAGTTCTCTCCCTAGCTGAGAGGGAGTGTTAATGTTATGACGGCTTCGGGTTCATCCTTCTAGCCACGAGTGAAGACATAAATCAATATAGCCTATTGGATATTTATTTATATGTATTATTTAATGTGAATGGGCGCTTCTCTTGGCAACAATATAATTTCTAAAAGGGTCGACCTTCCTTGTAATTCACATCTTTTATTTTAAATTATATTTTTGTTATGGCCAACCTTGCTCTTGAAGAGGTGCAACCTCTCTCCTACAATGTATAAATACAAGTTCATTTCCATCCCTTCATCATCAAGAAAAGTTCGATTCATTTCCTTCATCAAGAGCAGATTGCGATTTTTCATCAAGAGCAGATTGCGAATTTCATCAAGGGCAAATTTAGTAATTCAAGGAAGTGCAGATAGTTATTTGTCATTGCATCTAGTTTAGGTGTTGAATACTGGCCTTGTGACTAGCCTCACTGTAAAGAGATTTGTTGCCATTATTTATTTATAAGAAAAGATCTTTGTTGTTGGGTTTTTCTCCCTCAAGTGGAGGGTTTTCCCAGGGTATCTATTGTGTTATTGTGTCTGATTCTAAGTTAATTTTCTGTGCATTAATCTGTTCATTAAAATTTACACATAGACCCAACTAGATGATGGTATTCCTTGGAAGGAGCTATCCAACAAATATAATTTTAATATGTTTTGGTTTTATTATGTATTTTTTTTAGTTTGATTAAACAAAGGTTTTTCACCGAAAATCAAGCTCTTTGTTTTGCACATATGGAAAAATAGCAAATGATCAAAATAAAATTCTGAAAAACATGTGCAAGCTAGGTATTGATGTCCTTAATCCAGTAAAAGAAAATTTGAATTTTGATACATAAAAAAAAAGTTGTGTTGTATACAGTCTACCTATGCTTGAATTGTAATTAGTTTGACTTTGAAACTTGATTAAGGAAAAAATATTCAATAAAACACTATGAAACCAAATGAAAGGGTTAGATATCATAGTTACAAATTTAAATTCGAAAAAAAAAAAAAATTATCCTTCATAGAAAAAAAATTATGTTGTATACGGTGAGCATCACTCCTTAAAAATGGTGTTTACTGATAAAAACTAGTTTTTGAAAGAGATGGAAAAAGAAGTGCAATCTGATTCCAAAAATTTTGAAAAAAATATATTTAGAATCTATAGACAAAATGCCACAAATCACTAGTTTGCATCATATTCAAATTCCTCACGATTTAGCCATTATATGTGCCTGAAAGTGAAGATTTAGTTAGAAAAAATAAGTTCAATATCCAGTTTGGCCAAAAATTGTAAACCAGTATTGTGGGATCACCCTACTACTCTTGCTACTTAGCAGATTTATTTATGTTTTATGCCTCATATAGAATTTAGGGGCATTGGCTATTTTCACCCACCTTTTTTGTGAATATGTGTAACCCTATTTTATAAATGGTAATCTAGTAACTTATTCATTAAAAAATATTCTTAATAGTTTACTTCTAAGATAGTGACAAAAAGTAAAAAATGATTTAAAATGTTGATTTCTATATCTCACTTAAACCAAATAGTAGAACACATTATTATAGAATCAGCCTAATAACCATATTTTAATCTATGTTTAATATAAATATTCTAGCATTTTTCACACAAGAACATATGGATGATGATGAGAGACAATCATATATATAGAGAGATTACGAATAGAGAGCACGTCCCACAACACTACATCCACTAGAGGATGGATGGCCTTGAGAGGTAGTAGTAATAAAGGAGTATGAGCAGTAGGAGGAGTGGAGAAGTAATTGAGCCACCACAAATGGGAGGAAATGAGGTCATGACCATAGGAGAGAAAGGGGTCCCACTAGATGTGGACCTATGGGACCCTATTATGACACGTAGCTAAAGGATTACAAATGACAACTCAATGACCCAAGCATATGATAGATAATTGAAGTTACTTAATTTTTTTAAAGTGTGAGTATCCATATGATGAAAGTCCAACATTCGTGTCATGTGGCATGCAAGTAATGCAAATGATTAGGATGGGCATATCTTAATGACAATGGACAAGTTTGGGAATTATGAGGGTATCAACTAAGTAGATTGTGCATGATTACCATGGAAAATAAATCAGAGTTAATGACTATGCACTATGAATAGAGGATGATGACGCCAACATACACACTTCTATTTGGATGTAGCCTCTTTGCTCGAGACAATTGGGAGAACCTCTCATAGGCTTCTCCCATGAATGTGAGAAGGGATTGTGCTCAGTGGGGCTAGTTGTGGCCTGCTCTTCAATGCTCTACCTCTCCCAAGTTTGCGAAAGGAACATCTAGGTGGCCAACAAGAGGTGTTGTTAGATAGTTTGATTCTAGAAAATCCCCACCTGGCTCTTGTTATTTCACTTGTTTGTACAATTGAAGAAGAAATTAAAGAAAAATATACCAACTAGTGGGACTCTCTTGTGGACACTTCGGACCTTGTTGATGTATAGGGTAAACTAGATGATCAAGATCCTCCTCCTCCCTCCACTATTACTGCTCTCAACACTTAGAAGTAATGTTAATGTTTTTTATGCTCATAATTGTCATCTTGTATAGACTTTAGTAGTGTGACTATTTTCACCCACCTTTTTTGGTGAATATGTGTAACACTATTTTTATAAATGATAATCTAGACACTTATTCATTGAAAAAAAATCTCAACAATTTCCTTCCTATAAATGACAAAGTAAAAAAAATAATTTAAAATTTTGATTTCCGTCTTACTTAAATAAAAAAATAAAAAACATTATTATAAAATCATCTTAATAACCATAATATAAACATTCTAAATCATCTTAATAACCATAATATAAACATTCTAAATCATCTTAATAACCATAATATAAACATTCTAACATTTTCAACACAAGAAAATATGGATGATTGTGATATTGCTATCAGGATTCAACCGTGTAGTTTCGAGCCAAACTCATTGACCCATGTTTCATGAGTAGTGGTTCACAAGAACCCATCTCTCATGATATCAAATGGTCCACTTAGCACTCATTGCATCTAGGTGATGCTCACACAAGAAAATATGGATGATGTTGAGAGCCAATCATATGCATATATAGAGAGCATGTCCTCCACCACATCCACTAGAGGGTGTAGGACCGTGAGAGGTAGTAGTGATAAAGAAGTATGAGCGGTAGGAGGAATGGAGAAGTAATTGGGCCACCCTCTATGGGAGGAAATGAGGCCATGGACAGAGGAGAACAATGGGTGCCACTAGGTGTGGACGTGTGGGACCCGGTAATGACAAGTTGACAAGGATGACAAATGGCAACTCAATAACCTAAGTATATAATAGACAATTTTAGTTTATTTTTGAGCATGGGTAACCATCTGAAGAAAAGTTCAACACTCGTGTCATGCGGCTTGCAAGCAATGTAAATGATCAGGTGGGGAGTATTTGAACGACAGCGGACCAGTTGGGCATTAACTGAGCGGATTGTGCATGATTATGACGGAAAAGAAATCAGAATCAATGTCTATGTACTAGGAATAGAGGACGACGGCCCCAGCACAGGCACTTCCATGGCCATAACGTCTTGGAGCCTTGATTTTCCCCACATGAATTTCTGGGGACCCGCTCGACAAGATTCCAAACCCTAAATGCCCTTGACAAAGCCAACGAAGCAACCCGATCTCCTCAATCGGAATGGGATTGCTTTCAGCAGAACTTGGAGACCCCTTTGCATTTGATAAAATAGCTCCTCCAGTGGACTCCACCAATGGCAGTCAATCTAAACAATCAATCTTGTCTGAATGTTAAAAAGATCATTTAGTGCAGTCAAGTGTCAGTAGTGAAGGTACGTGGCATATTCGAATTAGTTCCTGAGATAATATTAACATACGTTTTCTATATTTACAAATTAATGTGTAGAGTCATTGTTCCCTGCCAATAATTCAAAGAGACAACTGCTAACTGTAACATAAATTCCTTAAAACTTGTTATCCATGCAAAATAATTTGAAGCTAGTTTAGCTATGTGATTATAGAGGAACAATCTTCAATCAAAGATAAAATCAGATTTTGCTCCAATTGACATGATACCTCACAGACAATGAAATTCCAAGTTACCGTACCTTGGAGGGAATCTGACATGGACAGAATAATGTGAGAATGCCATCCTGTCCATGCCTTCTTAAATGTTGTGGCCTCCATTTTCCTTTATGTTTTGATATTCTTGGATTTATGTTTGTTATTGTCACTAGTGGCTGTATAGTGATCTTCTAGTATTTTTATTTATTTAATTTTTGTTTTTGAATGTATGGTAGGAGTGTGTTGTTTGGAGAATTTTATTTGGAATGTTGGGGTTGGATAATGTTTGGAGTGGCTTTGTTATAATTTGTTTCAAAGCTCAGTAAATAGAGGATTGAAATGGGATTTATTGTGTTAGGTTTTGTTTTATTGGAATGGAATAGATTTAATTTGTTGATTCATTATATTTTGTTTTTATTGTTCTATTTTGAATCATTATCAAATGGAATATAATATGTATTTGCAATCATAAAGGTTGTTTGTATCAATTTTGGTATCGAAACATTCAAAAATGTTGAGAATAGAGAGTTTGTGGGACAATCTTAATTGTTATTTAAGAAATTACTAAATAGTTCAGAACAAAGTTGTGACTATGGTTATAAATTTAAAGGTGGTGTTTTAAAATGTGAAAAAAAAGAAGAAGAAAAACTAAACTAGAAGAAGAAATAAAGCAAGTGAAAAGGAAGAAGATAATAAAAGATAAACAAAGGAAGGTACGAAGTTTGTTGTTTGAGTTGGAAAAATAATACTGGTTTGAGGTGGAAAAATAATGTTGATTGTTAGACTACAGTGTCAATCAAATATGAGAACAAAAATAAAAGGACAATAAGACAAAGACATTCAAGAATTATGAAAAAGGAATTAATCCTCACCTTATGAACAAGCTATTTTAAAGAAAGAAGCCATCAAATCTAAAATTGCTAATACACGAAAAGGATATGTAATTAAAAAAAATTAAAAAAATTCCATCCATCTAGATCATTTCTTGATGCGTTACAAAAGGAGTTTAATTAGGATAGACAATACCTTCTAATTGTAGAATAAAAAAAGTGAACTGAGTGACAGGATTGAAACACAAATTCAGTTGAAAAAGGAAGCATCATATTGTACTGGTTCTAATACAGGTCACTAGAGATGGCAAGAAATGGAATAAGTATAAGCTGAATTTCTTGTTTATTCTTTGTTTTTGGCTTGTTGTGGTGGATTTGGTATATTCATCCAAATTAAACAAGCCATGAACTCTACTTAATGGATTGATTCTGCTATCTAATTATGGAGAACAAAGCCCTTTTAATTAATGTCCGCAGAACTTTTTCCTGCACTTAAATTGAAAGGTGTATGCCAAAATAACCTTGGCTCAATATCTGGCATCTCACACTTACCAATCGAATGAAAAAAGTATTTACATAAACACTACTAATATTTTAAATCTGGATAAATCTGCCATTGAAGGAAACAAAATTGATGTTATTGTAAATTGGATATCAATTACAAATTTAATGTCTCTGGAAAGAAAATTCAGAGGAAATTCTCTTCTTTACGCAGCGGACTGCATTGAGATATAGGCGGGAGAGGAAGAATATATACAATATCTCCGATATTAAATAACGCACACCCATAACGAAGGCCGCTGGAAATAGCAGTACAAACCAAATTTTGAATCTTTCTGGCCCGAGAATGAATTGTTTGGAATGAAAACGAATTACGAATATGGTAATGGGAACAAAGGACAGCATAAGCCATACAATCACTGTCAACCATCCAGATGATTGGATGACCAGATGTATGGCTGTTCCGAATGCTACCAACAGGGATATTAGTGCTGACCATAATAGATAAATACAGTATAAAGTCTCCACTGGATTTCTACTCACACCTGCAAGAATAGCTGATGCAATAGAAGTGCAAAACGAGAACACATCGGCAATTATAAATAGTTTGAAGAGCAAAGCATCGATGAATATAGCTGTTGGTTTGCCTCCTGGATTTAAGTCCAGTCCTCCTGGTAAAGTGAAGGCTGCTGCGAAGGACATTGTGGCAATCAACATTGCATTTATAGATATACCCTGCCCTTTGAACACTAGTTTAGTAGTTGCTTTCCTTATCCATCTCGCATCTTCCAGCATCTCTGAAGTCACCACAGCACCATTTATTTGAAGCACTTCTTTGATCTACAACAACAAAATTCTCTGTCCCTGAGTTACTAGAGCAATAAAACAGAGAAATTACCTAGCCGAGTCCAGAATTTTCCATACAACTTAAAATCACTTACACTGCTGAAAAGTGCTGGATCTGTATCAAAATTCCTCATTGCTATTTGCAATGCTGTGTGTCCGCTGTTGTCGCGATGATTGAGGGATCTCTTCGACATTAAGGATAACAGCATGTTTTTGAATTGGAATAGTACAGCAAAATTGGATTCCTCATAAATCCGTACCGCACTGATGACAGCTATGTGGAGAGGTTTTCTGCCATTGCTGTCGACCAGTTCCCTACTGTCTCTGGCGTACTTTAATATAACCTTTACAAGATCATACTGTCCCTCTGTCACTGCTATGTGAATCGGGGCCTGTTTCTCCTTGTCCTCTCTGTAACACAAGGAATTGTCTTTCTGCAGAAGCAATTCTCCAATCTTCACCATAAATTTATAAGATGACAAATCGGCCTGAAAAGTAGAAAGTGGTGGAGATAATGCAGCCATGTGCAGGGCTGTTCTTCCAAATTCATCGGCTTGCTTCACCATTTCAGGCCTCTGTTCTACAAGCATCATAGCTACGCCTAAACAATTTATATTACACACAGTGAGCTAAGTAAGACCTTCCCGGAAATATTACATTTCAAAGCCACGCCATTACAATGGATCTAATGTTATCTATGCATACAAATCCGTATATCATGATTTCTAAAATTATCTTCAGTCTAAATGTGTTAATTTTCAGATACCGTAATTCAAAATTAGGAAACCTTGCAAAATTGAAAGCATTAAGAGGGCTCTGTGAATAGGAGCGCAAGAATTAGCTGTGTGTCGATGGAAGACGGCAGAGTGGAGTGGTGTTCGGCCGTCGGATCTCTTCGTGGCGGTGCCGGAAGTCATATAAGGCAGCAATTTCTCCACGATATTGCAATGACCGCCCTCGGAAGCTGTAAAGAGGGCCGTTTCACCGGCATCATTTAATGCACCGACAAGTCCGCCATCACGGCCATGCTTCAGTAATACTTCCACAACCTTTTCATTCCCCCCCTTTCCGGCTTCGTGGAGAGCAGTGTTTCCCTCCCAGTTCACTGCGCTCAAAATATCACCAGACTCCATATCTCGTTCGATTAGTCGAAGTAATTCTTGCACCACTTTGTCATGGCCATGGAAGGCTGCCAAGTGCACTGCAGGATTTCCATCTGAATTTTTTTCCCTAAGAAATTCGTACCCTGCTACCGAATTTCGATTAATAGCAACTTTTCAATGAATCTGAGATTACCACGAGAAACTGCTATATGTAATGCAGAATTCCCAAGAGGGGTAACCT